>OV121084.1:35700719-36355635 GCA_921293015.1 Phorcus lineatus | reverse complement strand
CCTTGAATTAAATCTACTTACATGTTCGTTGCCTTGGAAACTGGAACTGAACATCTTTAGTGAGTCTATCCGCAGTTCGACAATTATTTTGTTAAAGAGGAGAAGTAACGCATGAATTTGATTATTACAAATTAGTATCTGTATTCGCTTCACTTATATCAATCAATAGAGCCAAAAAAATTGAAAATATACGCTTTAATTCGACTACTAGGAGACCTTTTATACCCCTGTTTTGGATAGCCGCCTAATGAGACTGGCGAACGCTTACACAAAATCACCGAAGCATGAC
Source organism: Phorcus lineatus (assembly GCA_921293015.1). Taxonomy (NCBI): domain Eukaryota; kingdom Metazoa; phylum Mollusca; class Gastropoda; order Trochida; family Trochidae; genus Phorcus; species Phorcus lineatus. The sequence continues at coordinate 36,355,346 of OV121084.1, read as the reverse complement.
TCGAAGCCACGCCCACTGTGTGACGTGCTAGTGGGCAGCTGAAAGCCCAGCCCTTTGATTTTCTCTGTATTTTTAAGCTAATTCAACAGCAAAATAGAGGCAATAGCATGACCGAAAGAATTCCAAAATACGATGTATAACGGCTTCATGATATCAACTTTCCCTCTCAGTCGTCAAATCCATCTTAATTAGACTGTGACAATCCTTGGACGCGGTTTTCTTGGGTGGGTTTATATCAAAAAGGTAAAGAACTTGGTCGGTGAGAGATCCAATTACAATGAGATATCACGTAGTGTTACAACATGTATTTATCGATATGAGGTTATAAATTGTCTCGAAAAAAATGAAGGTTTTTGTAAAAAACGGGAGACAATGTGGAAACTTTTTTAATGACTATAGAACAAATAATTTTGTTTCACTTCACTTTCATGACAACTTAGTACTTATTGGAATATTCGTTTGTACTTAACTAACACATATCATATTCTTATCTAGTATAACATCTCACACCGTGTTGCAATATCTCTGTCTTTGAATTTAACATTAAATGACATGAAAACATACCTGACGCAAGCGTTAGAAACATCCTTTGTAATCCTAAAGAATGTTGGGTCCCGTTATTCACGATGTACTTTTTTAAATGTGTGTCATCGTCCTTAGAGGTGCATGAGCCAAATCTCCTTCTCTTAATTTGTTGGTTGAATACATATTCTACAAGTTCATTGGTTCAAAATGACTGGACGCCGTGACAATAAACGAAGTACCAGTCGAATGCCAAGAGTTACGCCATTATGACAGGACATATATTCCGCTTGGCGGGTCCAAGGCGTTAAAATTCAAAAGGTATAATTAGAGACCATTAAATCAAGAATTGAAATTGAATGAGATAGGATTACATAACGGCCACCTGTGTGTCATAAAAAACAAACAAACTAGTTAAACCAATTTGATTGTTGTGAAAACATTTGGCAGACGTCGTAATTGATGAACGACTTAAGGCTACCTTAGAGTTTTGTGCAACGGGACCAAGGAAATTATCTTTGGATGTACATTTATGATGTATGACCTACAAATGTGATAGGATTTGACTTCCACTTAGCTATTCTTACGACGATATCAACAATAGTGTCTCACTCACCATACACTACATGCCTACATTACATTTAGAAAATTGTGTGAACGCCAAAATACATAAAAATATGGATATCATATTCAAATAATCCATGGTCAATAATACATTCAATTTTATTTTTATTATTTCTGTTGACTGAAAAAATATATAAATATAATGGAGAATTGTTTTTTAAAATAATCAGTCCAATGCAATTTAGCATTAATAGTAAATTCTGAGTTTTGTTGTAATGGCATAAAAATTAAATTGAAAATGCCAAGAAATTAAAACACAAAAAAATCGTCTCTTCTGTTTCTGTGCCACTCGAACTGTCATTTGGCTCATATAAGTAAGGAAAAGTATCGTATATATATTTCCACCAATGTATTTGATATCTTAATCGTTTCTTGCTTGTTTCAGGAGAAGCATTTATATAGGCATTTGCTGCCTGTTTGCTAATCCTTTTTGTATATATATATATTCTGAATGTTGTGTATTATATGTTTTATGGAAATAAAATACTGTTTAAATCAAAAGTATCGTCCCCGTCAATTGAAATTAGCGTTTCTGAACATGATGAGACACATTCCATAGATAATGATATCTCGCTTTCTGAATAGCTGGTGGACATTATGCGTTAATACTTAATAAAGGTTATATTTTTATGGGAATAAGGATGCCGGTGCATCCCTCAATATAATGTCCAATAAGTGAGCATAGTTCATGTAAGAAATACTTCCGGGATCTCACGCGTTAGCGCAATCTTATAACTATGACAACATGGCGCAGGGTCGTGACTTTGAAAAACATTCCGTAGGAAAGTGCACACAGCATCGTATTTAATCAGGGTCTTGCGCTTGCAAAAATAGAAATATCCAGACAATGAATTAAACAATAGATTCCTTTAAGGTTTGAGTTGTTTGGATAACGTTTAGTAGGTAAAACCGACAGTTAAACTGTGAGATTTACTAGCGGCCAGTGTTGTTTTACATAACGAGCGAATGATGATATGCCAACTAGCACGTCACGAAAGATTCACGCTTCAGTGACCACAGGGCCTTTCAGGTTCTGCTCGCCGGTCGTAATTAGGCAATTAAATTACAAAGCTGTAATTATGTTGTTTAGCGGCCGATTTCAGAAATTTAAAGTTGAGTCCACGTCAAATTGTAATCCCTTTTAACGAATTCCGAAATCGACCATAGGGCATTTCACCCGATCTTTAAAATAGACAAAATGAGTTATCACTATGATATACATTGCGTTTTTACGTAAAAATATGTTGAAATGACAATTTGATAAGATAATCAAGAAATTTGAGTTCATGCGTTTTAGACCCCATTATTGCAAGAATTGCTGCCAAATGTGTTCCTGTATTACCATGAGTGTCATCAGTTTTAAGTATATGATAGGAATGGTTTTGTTTTCATCTTCTCGAAAATCGTTACGTTTTAATGGATGCATGATGCTCGAATAAGTCGATCTTAAAGAGCCACTCCGTGAGTTGTTGGAGTCAAGTATGCCAAACCTAATAAATAGTGTCATTTGATCGCGAAGTATCTACTGTTACCAAAAAGAAACATTTTAAAGCTAATTTGTTTTGTACAGTGACAATATGAAGGTAGAAAGTCGCAATTATGATCGAAAACCGGACAGTGGCGCGCGTCAAATAGTCAAACGTAACTTTGGAGACTTATCTAAAACAGCCTGGAGGGCAGTTAGGAGTTGATAGTGCTTGTTTGGTTATATAACAAGTATCTATGTATATTGGACGTCATATCTACACCTGTGTGCATTTATAAGACTGTTTTTAGATTTTCATGGAAAACCGGTATTTGTCATATATCTATATGTGCATTTAGAAGACTGTTTTTAGATTTCACCACATATGACATTTAGGTTCGTATCAAAGGTAAATAATATGTTATGAAAATCACGGAGTGGCTCTTTAAGAGCTATGTACAGTAGATATCAGTTGAAGCGTTCGTAAAATGTCTTCCACTGGCGTTGGTTGTAACATGTCTAGTACCCTTCACTGTAATGTTGCATGTCCCTTGAATCTCCTACATACTTCTTTGTAATTCCCTGACCTTGTTCGTTAATTTCATCTGCACCACTGACTTATCTCATTCGACAATATAAGTACACCATTTAAATGGCTCTCTAATTTTTCTTCTAAGTTCACCGGTGATTGGGGTGGGGTCTTCATGTACATCGAGATCCACATGAGCTGCAAAACATCGAACTGAAATACGGTTGAAAAAGGCAAGCCACCTCTGTTTTTGATTTTTTTAATATCACGCTTTCTGTTTCTAGACACACTGCCCATGTGGGCTGGTATGATTCCTTGTGAGGAACCCATAACGTCGTGGTTAGTTCCACTAAATTCCGTTTAGACCCAATGAGCATTCATTGATTGAATTGGCAAATGCACTGTTATAAGTAACTAGGTCGTATATAAAAAACAGTTGTTGTCATACTTCTTCAAACTTGTTCATCTTGTACCTTCTTTTTCGTTTTGAACGTGACGAAAACGCAGCAATATTTAAAAAACCCATAAAATGATAAATGAATGTAAAGAATAAAAGACGTTCCCTCCTCTGTAGTATTAATATGCTTGTTTTGGTAAAATAATAAAACATTTAATCTCGTTGACTCATTAAACTTATTTTTCAAACTCTATCAACGTAATCAAATTAACAACATCTGTGTTCAGAAATGTTCAAGTTTCATCAAAACAAGAATTATTTTGGATGGTATATATAATTTAAAATACTCAATCTTGTTTCATTACACATCTATGAAACTCGGAAAATAACTAACCACTCTCTCGTTGCCAAAAGATCTTATAAATGAGACGCCGTTTTGTATATTCTTTAGTTTGTTAGCCAAACCCTAAATTAAGACTAATGAGCTTGATTGAAAATGAAGAAATCTCATTCTCCTTTCCATTTTATTCAATAGTTAAAGAGCTTGATTGATAATAAAGAAATCCCAGTCTCATTTCCATTATATTCAATAGTTAAAGAGCTTGATTGATAATAAAGAAATCCCAGTCTCCTTTCCATTTTATTCAATAGTTAAAGAGCTTGATTGATAATAAAGAAATCCCAGTCTCATTTCCATTATATTCAATAGTTAAAGAGCTTGATTGATAATAAAGAAATCCCAGTCTCCTTCCCATTTTATTCAATAGTTAAAGATCGTGAGTGGAAATGAAGAAATCTCAGTCTCCTTTCCATTCTATTCAATAATTGTTCCGGCTTCATTGATCAAATTTTCATTTCAAAGTCTTATCTTTTAACTCCATTCCCTGTATCACCCTCGTAACTCCGATGTCAAACACCCGTTGAAAATAGTAATAATTTAATAATTTTTCAACTTTTCATATGGGTAGACTGATTGAGAATACATATGTACAACTACATCAAGACTAAAAGTAAGTCGATCAGTTACAAAATAATATATTTTGACTCAAACAATTTATATATCTTTACTTTTTATTTTCATGGTCTTGCAATATAATCCTCTCTGGTAGTTAAAATGTCTCAACGAGAAATCTAGACAATATATACTAGGGGAAGTTAATAGGTTCATAGAAGTGGATATAAAACAGGAGCCAATGGTTGTGCTATTGATTTTATTTTTCAATATAATCTCCCTGGACCTCGATGCACTTTGTCCATTCTTTGCGACTATCTACAGCTGCATACCGAAAGTCAGTTCACCTACCACTGAATCGTAGTGCAATGATCATGTAATTTTGGTTTAGTTTGGACGTCAATAAAATAACTTCAGCGAAATTGACAAAGGATCAACCATTGTTCATGTGTTAAATAGCCATTCTTGAACTTATTCAGGGATTGTCTGGTCTTTCATGAATAATTTTCAAAGCAGTTGATACCTTAAAAAGAATTTTGTAGAGAAAAATAAAAATAAGTGTTTTCAAAACTTTGACCCCTATAGTCACTTCAATGACCTGCCAAAACTGTTAAGGTAAATTTTGGGTATGATAACATTTACCTTACAGGAGGATGGATCCGCACATCTGTATTGAAAATTTGACATTATACGTTTCTTTTTCGCAATGCTACGATACCTCAAAGGCATCCCAAATAACATGATATTTACACTAGAATACCCAGGTACATGTGAAAAAACTTTTGATATGCAGCTGTATGCCCTTGCGGTAGAAGTCTTCTGACCTTCACGCATCAGTAGCTGCCTTGAATTCATTATCAGCGCCATATCTTGTACCACTCAAGTGTGATTTCATATTGCGATACAGATAGAAGTCGCTTGGGGGCCAGATCTAGACTGCTGGGGGATGGTTAAGTTGTTCAAAGCCACATTGTTGAAGTCTAGCCTGTGCACTGCGGCGTTGTCATGAAGAAGCATAACTCAGTCCTCTTCTTCTTGATCACTGCTCTCGTTAATTACTTAATTGCTTTAACAAGTCAGCATAGAAGGCTCCTATTGCCACGGTTGTAGTTTTAGGTGGTTTGTCAATAAGAATCACGCCCCTTGAATCCCAGAACATGGGCGCCATGATCTTTCCAGCAGAAATCTCAGTTTTGAACTTCTTGGATGGTGGAGAGTGCTTATGCTTCCATCGCATGAATTCTTTACACGGATTGTCATGAAGGATCCCACCGATGAATCCACGTTTCACCCCCTGTAACCAGACGGGCATGAAAGTTTTCGGGATCAGCCTAGATGTCTAAGAGCTCACGACTGGATTCAACTCTCTGGTGTCGATCTTGTGCATTTAATGTTCGTGGCACCCATCTTGAAGACTCCTTGGAGATGTACAAGTGCTCATGTCCAGAACTCCCATGAGAAAAGCAACACTCTGTAGATATCTCGTCCACCTTTATTCTACGATCTGACATGATTAAGCCCTGGACCCCTGCTACCATATCAACTGTAATTGCTTCAACAGGCCTTCCTGACCCTGGGTCCTCGTCAAAGGAGCTGAGAAACCCGCTTAAACTCAGATAACCATTTTGCAACAGTAGAATATTGAGGGGCTACTTTCCAATCCACATTGGTCATACGTTTTTATTTTTCGGTCGCATTCACCCCCTTCTTTCGTGAGAAACTTGATAACCACAGGATGCTCAGTGTTAGAACTTTCTATGAGTACAGGAGGTACCTGTGTTCAACAGTCTGTAAGTCTTAAGTAATTTATCGGGAAGGGTTGTTTATGTCTTAAACCTGTCGTTGGATGGCCTTTCACAATAATGACTTAAACGATGATGTCTTCAGGGGTGTATTAATACTCACATCTATGATCTTATTGACTTCCCTCCGTAAGGTCCCTAAAATTGTATAAACAAGCCTTCCAGTCAACAAGGACACGGAATCCTTATCATATTTATCAAAACAGTTGTTTGAATGACAGACGCGTAATGGTTTCCATTATTATAATTGATTTGTTTTAGTGTAAATGCAACAGATGGCGATATATAAGATAATTGAGACCTGAATTTATTATCGGAATGTCATGTTTTTTTCTCATTTGAAGTTGTATCGAGTTCTGGTAATTTAACTAGTCTGGTATTAATACAATTCATGCATTTACATTTCATTATCAAAACGCTCACGAAAAACGTTTAAAATATTTTGTTTTGCCCCAAGAGAATGTGATTACGTTTAACACGTTTTAAATGCATGTAATAGGGCAACCCAATTATGATTATGATCCGAGGCGCATTGTGTGAAAAAAGAATCGGCGTGGTCATCATCATAATCATCATCAACAATTTACCATCAACCTCATCCATTTTCTGAAATTCAGATTGAAAACTATATACACCAATAAAATGATATACACTAATATCAAATGGTACCATTTCCATTCTTCACTCATGGAAGTAGGTATGAGCCTTTGTGTGTGAAGTGCTATATGTATAACAATTAGACTCTGAAATGAAAAATGCATCAGTTAATCAAAAAGTTTTAAAATATTAAATTAAATGAAATGAAATGAAAAGGAGACTGAAATTTCCTCATTTAAAGTCTTTTTATAGACTTGCTTAGGCGTCTACCTTATTTCAGGGTCTGGTCTACAGACTATCTAACACCTAAACTGTAGTTAATACTATTTTGACCTCTAAAAAGCAAGTCTAGATTTGAAGTCAATTCTCTAAGGCTTCTTTTCTATATTGAATTAAATAAACGTTTTTGAGAATTATTTTTCAGAGACTGTAATATAGTTCTAGTCGATATACCTTATACCTGAAATAAGGTAGGCGCCTAAGCAAGTCTATAAAAAGACTTTAAATGAGGAAATTTCAGTCTCCTTTTCATTTCATTTCATTTAATATTTTAAAACTTTTTGATTAACTGATGCATTTTTCATTTCAGAGTCTAATTGTTAGACAATGTGATCGAGACTTAGAGGAATCGACAAGCTCCGGCATTTATAGCTACCAGTTTAAAACAAACTCTTCGGACCATTTGTGAGCCAGTTAACAGTTACATTATGAAATATATATCTTAATAATGTGTACCTATTTCATGACGACACAGTGTATATACCAACTTATATTGTATTTTATCTTTATACTGTCGTCGATAGTCATTTATCAAATCTAATAGTTATAACATGATGTTTCTAATCGTACATTTTTGCTCTGGGAAATTAATGGTTAAAATATCGAACATTTACTCAAAATAATTCGATATCTCAATTAAACAGTATGCAGCATGTTGAATTAGACCAATTAATTAAAATTTAATTGTGATTGTAGTTTGCAAGTCAACAAGTGTGTAATTCAAAAGCATATATAAAATAGATAACATTACTTAAAAGTTAGCGATCTTCTAGGAGACGGCCTCTCTCCAATCTGAAAGTAGAATTGCATGTACACTCAATTTGATAAGTCAAGTCGCGGATTATCTGAGTCGGGCTGAGTTAACATATATTATCAGCCAGCTATATGCAGTCGGCTTATCGGATTTGTCAGCTGTCAATCATACCCTTCAAGTACTTGTTGAAAAACTAAAAGTATTTATCCGGATGGGCCGTTTAAAACGATAGTTTTTGTATTTTTAGATAATCTTTTTTGCTTTTTATCCGCTGTTTCTCGATTATGTGATATTGATATACAGAGATAATGCCCTAGAGCTTGTAATCATTGAACCGTGAACAGGTCACATCAATTAGGTCTGATGATGATTAATGATCGAGAGTAATTATGAATCATCATGCATATCATAATTAAATGAGTCGCGGAAGTGGATTTACAATATCGAACCCAATGATATGCAAAACTAATGAAATACAAAAGAAATTAAAAAATCTTAATGCATCTTTTAATACTTTGACATGATCAATCGATCATAAAACAGCGTGTGTAGTATGTTTATAAACAAAATAGCTTGATCATTGTTTGATTTATGCTTTATCATATTAAATCAATTCTGAATTTGATCAAAATATTGGTTTTTTTTATTATCTATTTGTTGTTATTGTAAGATGTGAAAGTCGGACTTGCTTTACTTGACGTCATGCGGAGGAATGTGGCATTCAGGTCAATAGCGTTATTCGGTCATCGGCGTACTAATACCAATGTCAAGGTAACCTCAACGCGGAAGTATGTATGGCGTGAAAATGTGTATCGCTACGCAACCTTTTATTTGTATAAATCATAAAATGTTTTGTTTTATTAATTAAGATCGCGTATATAATAAATATAGAACGTCATATTAGTGCATTAAACAAAATAAATGCAAATTTGCATGGTGAAAGCTGAATATGTATTCTTCAATATTCATAAATAAAAAAGTCATGTCACGGACCTTCCTTTTCAGAGAAATGGTGATTTTGAACGAGTTTGTTTAATAAAATGGGGAAATGTCCAATTTTGCTTATTTAATCTTTAAAACAAAAAATTAAAAACATTTAGAGTTCAGTTTACTTTTTTTCCAATTAATGAGATGATAATGTAATAGAAAATTGATGTCTGGTATTTCTTTTTTTGTCTTTTGTAACTTATATGCAAATATTAAAGATACAATTTCGATGATGATCGCTACAAAAATAGCTTCAAAAGACGCGTTCAATAATAAAAACAAATGAAAAATAATTCAAATTTGTTTTAGATAGAATAAAACATAATGAAAATAAATAATTTGAAAGAAAAAGGATATGTCACGAACTTACCTTCCGAGATATTTGAAGCTGAAGTTAAAATTACTTATGAACTAACTCATAAGGGTAGGTAACTCATCATTTTCCTTGAAAGATAATTCATGTAACAACTCAGTTTATCCCGTTTCAAAGTATTTCATGACATTCTAAGGTCAGTGTTATGAAATGTTTGAAGTTACAAAAGACATCAATTGCCTCTTGGTCAAATCACGTGGGAATAAAGTTTTAGTATTCACAATAAATTTTAAAAACACACCTTTTCAATATGACAAATATTTTTTACATGTACTTGTAACTGATTTTTCAAACTTTGAGTGAACCGGGGCCATAGATGCATTTTCCAGATAGTGGGATAATAAAGTTAATCACAAAATATAAAGATTTAACCTCAAAACTTCCTCTCAAAAGGTCTATTACTTGCGCGATAAAAGTGCACCGCGTGCAAGCGCCGCATACTTTTACCGAGGTAATTATTTTCACGTGATTGGTAAATGTTACAGTGATTGATATGTTTTATAAATGTTTTCCTACAATTGTAAGTGTGTAAATGATTGAATATTACCGCTCATGTGGTTAATTAATTTGCAAAATAAGTGCAGCCAAACCGAAATGTAAACTTCCGCGATACATTCCCGGTTATATTCATACCCATTTTATCACAATGATCGTTTTGAATTTTAACTTTAAAATATCTATCGAGATCTTTTCCAAAAGATTGCTTATGAGTTCTATTTTATATACTTTATTATGTATTTCTATTTATTGTTTGATGTGACGATACAACGGTTTATTAATATTTGTTTATGTTCCTGCGATAAAGCTATTCAAAATAGGATTTTACTTACGGAAACTGCTACTGTTTACGGCCTATAATGAGGGTAACTTAATTAATATTCCGTTCTAATTTTTCTACAAGTTACATCATTTTCAAGATGGAAAAGTATTTCTTAGTACATTAATGTTCCGTTACTAATCATATATTGTGAAAAATTACGAGGACCTTCCATACACAATCTATTTTTTTCGCACCTCGTGTGTCAATGACGTCATTTCAACAATGTTCAACAAAGTGATTGCAACGGATAACTTGTATTATTTCATCAACAATCGGTTTTATGCTGTTTTGCGCTGTGACCTTGACTGAAACAAATGGAACACACATGTCTCATCTTACAGGTGTCCTCACGACAGAAACCATTGTTGAAACGCCGACAAATTTCTTGTCCACTCGGCGTAAATGGCCCCCTCTGTCGTCCCATAATTGAGCGTTTCTTCATCATAGGTGAGTTGTCGCGTGCTTTCAAGTGGGCTTGCTCCGATTTTGGAACGAGTTGGTATTCTCTTACATCTTGAAACGGGGTGCCCCATCTAAGTCCCTCTTTCTGGCGTTTTACCCGGTACTCTTGGTCATATAACAACACACTAGACCACAGATATCGCGAGGACAGGCGAGCGACATCTTGAATATATTTCAGAATATCGTCTATTTCACATCCAAACACCTCACCGTCCTTTATCCTGTCACGCAGTAGCCTAATCCAATGTTAGCGTAAACCCACCTTTCCACAGATATATCTGAGAGTTTTGACCTTTTCGGGCCGATATTAATTCTGATGCCTTCGCCTATATCAACCGTTTGCTCCCTATCTTCTAAGGTATCGACCCAAAGATATTTGAAATAATCTCTAGGCGAGTAGTTACCTCGTGTACCGCCAACGGCGCCATCTTGAAAACCGCCATTTTCCACCCGCGTCGGACCCGTCGCCGTATCCCGGTTTGCTGGTGAGTCGAGATTTGCTTGTAGATTGGCTAACTCTCTTGCCATCTCTGATCGCTTCTTTTCCAAACGAAGTCTTGCAATCTCTGATGAAAGTTCGTCGCATTCCTGTTCCAACTCACGGACGTGTTTTCTGGACGGCGTTTCACGTTCAAACTTTTCATCACCTAGGCTTAAGCCTACTTGTTTGGGACACACTGGCGATTTGATGGCTGCCATAACTTCGTCCATGCGGTTACCCGCTGATTTGCGTTTGGGTCTACCTTCTTCCATTAAAACTCAATCAAACTTGCTTATCACAAAAAAATTGCTGCAAGCAAAACTTAAACGCCATGCGGGCGTAGCGGCAAGACTGCAAAAGAAAGAACGCCACCTGGTGGTCGCCGTCAAGGGAAGTCACTCTTGTCTGAACTATTAAAAGCCCCAAGCTGGTCTAGGGGAGGCAACTCGTGATTGTCAAAAAACATTTTATACTAAAATACCAATTTATGCCGAATGTAAGTTACACATATAGATCTAAATTTTATCAGTGACACTTCCACGGTTGCAAAATAATAATTGGAGTACATTTTGGAAAGCCGCGATCTATAATTATTACCAACAATTGTGTCAGAACATCTCTGCCGATTATGACCAATGCATATGCATGTGATTCTTAAAATCTATGACCAAAGGGGCATGGATGGAGTAATAGACAACTCATCAATCCACAATTAAAATTTCATTTATTTCCGAACATCAACATCGATAGAGCCTCAGTGTCATTTTTTCTACAACGTTTACACAACTTGAGTTTGTTAGCGGCACTTTTAAGGATGCGCGAAAAGATGCGCACTGAACGAAGGTAAACTTTTCGGCATGATTTTGTTGACGCTACTTCATGTTTTGAATGTCGATGTTAATTATAAAACGTTCTCCGTATGATATTCATCTGAAGTTGTCTAACACCATTAGTATCGACCAGAGTATTACCATTTTCCGGTGCTGAACACGAAATACTCGCTCATCGATGACTGATGGTGAGTACGAGTTACGAGTGTGAAGGAATTGTCCATATTTCGATCAACCAGAACATCACGTATTCACTGCCTTAAATTATTTCTAAAATTACAGAAATATATTTATAGAAAATTATATTTATAAATCACACTGTTATTGTTTTTAATTGTTTTTTAAAAGGGTACGTAATTCAGAAAGATTAATTTTTTTATTGACATGATTAGCTAGGTTTCTTTTCTTTCTTTTCTTCAATTTTCTATTGTTGTGATATTGAATGTTAGAATTGTTAAACGAGAGCTTTTCACCTTAAAAAACAAACTGGCATTGTTTGATGTACAGTCATGTAAACTTAATCAATGGTGTCATTTGATTGCGAAGACACATTTTAAAGCTTTATTTTTTTTTTTTACAGTGACAATATGAAGGTAGAATGTCACAATTATTATCGAAAAACGGACAGTGGCGCACGCCAAATAGTCAAACATAATTTTGGAGGCTGTTTTTAGATTTTCACTGAATACCAGAATTTTTCATATTCATGTCTTTTGGACATGAAAAGTTTAGATATGTTGATTTTATATCACCACATATGACATTTGGGTCTTATCAAAGGTAAATAATAAGGGTGCACGGTATTATCAGTATATCGGTATATAGCGATATAGAAACAGCACGATACGTACCGGTACACTCTTCTGAAAATATACAATATATCTGATCATATAAAATTAACAATTTCCGTGTAAAATTGCAGAAAAATATAACCAAAAAACATGATTTTACTGATAGTAGAAGTGTGAACTCGCAAAACGAAAATAGCATGGACATGTTAAAAGTCCGAAACCAGTCACTGAATAATATTACTTTACAAAACGAGCCAGATGAGCATTGATCACTGTTCTTATTGCTCTTATTTAGTCAAGAGAGCATGGCAAAATTGAAATATGAAAAGTACCAATATATTGCAATACGTATTGCTATATGCCTCTCTGTATCGCAATATATTGCAATACGGAAATGAGAAGTGATACCCATACTTAGTAAATAATATGTTGTGAAAATCACGGAGTGGCTCTTTTCAGAGTATAGTCATAAACATACAATATACTTTTTTGTTTGTTTTTGTATATTTTTATTCAGTTCAATGATCATTGTCATCATATCGTTACATACATTCAACTAAATCTTACTTTGTATCATTTCTACATGGCATATTACTACTTGTCATTCATAATGTACACATAGACTGGTATTACAGATCTTTCTCATTCTTATTATTTATGGTCTATAATAATATAAAGATACAGGTGCTACCTAAGCAAATCTTTAACCAATAGTCTCCTTTTTTTTCAAATATAGTATATAAATATAAGTATTTGTTGTTTTTTGTTGCAATATATTTTTCTACTTTTATTATCTCTTTTAGAGATTTGTAAAAATTTTGAAATGTAGGAATTTCCCTTCTTATACTCATGTTATGTATGTATTTTTTAGCCAGTAGGGTAATATGGTTAAAAAGGTAATTGGAGTCTTGAGAGCCAAAAAAGACTATAAACTTAGTTAAGACAAAATCGGGTATTTTGTCTTTTAAGAACATTTCTAATCGAGACCAAAAGGTTTTGATATGCTTACAATAATAAAACACATGTTCTACATTTTCTTTCTCTTCCATACAAAATGAACATATATCGTCGTCAACAATTTTCATGTACAACAACTCACGCTTAGTGTAAATCGTCTTATGAATGAATCTGTATTGGAAATCAATCAGTTTAACATCTTTTGTACATTTTCTAAATCTAGTAAATACATCTTTCCAGTTAATACCTTCAGGAAATTGGGTTTGCCATTTAACACAGACCTTTGGTAGATTGTCTTTCTTTATCAAAATGTCATAAAAGTATCTACAACCATGAGGTATTAGCATATTTCTTAATGCTTCTGAAATATTGATATTTTTCTTTGATAAAATGTTCCTCAGAAATGACTTTTCTCCATTTGATAGGAATATTTAATAACATTTTATTGTAATGTAGTATAGTGCCCTTCAAATCATATTTATTTTTTAATTGTTCAAAAGACAATATACCTTTAGAATCACATATATCTCTAATATTACAGACTCCTTTAGAAAACCAAGACTTGATAATAAAATCTGGATGAACAAACTGATGATTTAGCCAAAGCGGTTCCGTCAAAATATCCTCTATTTTATTTCCATCACATTTATACAGCCTGTAATAAGTGTTCCAGGATTCCAGTACATTTGGCCAAAAAGGGTTTTCTAAAGTAACAAATTTATCAATATTAGCTCCAAGCTTGAATATATAATCTACTGGAAAGTTTTGTTGTTGTTTATCATTTCTAATGTGTCTCTGTAGATATGACAATTTTAAGGAAGTAACAAATGAATCTTTATGTATCATTCGTAACCCTCCCTCATCATAGTTTCGCATAATATTTTCCCGTTTGATTTTATCTTTTTTACCGTTCCATAAAAATTCAAAAAATAATTTATTAAGATCTTTGATGAAAGACTTTGGCGGATTAGGTAAAGCTGTAAATATATGTACTAGTGTTGACATTGCCAAAGATTTGATTACTACTATTTTGCCAATTAACGTTAAATTGCATTTTCGCCAATTCCCTAATATTTTTTTAATATTGTCTAGCTTTTTGCACGTGTTTATCACCCATAAGTCTTCCAGCATTGCATTAAGTGTGACTCCCAAAACTTCAAAGTTCCCCTCTTCCCAGTCCAATTGAAGATTGTTACATAGTTTAAGGCCACTTCCTGCCATAGAGCCCAGCCATACAACCTTTGTTTTTTGCTTGTTCATTTTCAGTCCAGACATGTTATAAAAAGTTTCTAGAGTATTCATTGCTGCCCGTAATCTATTTTCAGATCCATCTAAAAACAATTCTGTATCGTCAGCATATTGTCCTATTTTGTGTTCAGTGTCATGTAAAACAATACCCTTGATTTCCTTATTTTGCCTTATCATTATCCCTAATATTTCTACCACTAACAAGAAAAGGTATGGGGAGATAGGATCCCCCTGTCTACAACCCCTTTCATTATAAAAAAATGTGGAAAGATGACCATTTTGTGAAACGCAAGATTGATTGTTGTTTATCAATATTTGAATCCATTTTATTATATTTGTTCCAAACTGAAATTTCTTTAACACATCTATTATAAAACCTTTAGAAACAGTGTCAAATGCTTTTTCAAAATCAATTAATACAAGAAGACCACGCTGTTTCCTTAATTTAGTTTCAAATATAATATCGTATAATAAGCGAATATTATCACTTATACATCGACCCGATATAAATCCTGTTTGGTTACTGTGTATTAGAGTTGGTAAAACTAATTTTAGTCTATTTGCAATACATGAGCTTAATATCTTATAAAGTATATATAAGAGTGTTATTGGTCTCCAGTTCTTTAACAAAGTCCTATCTTTACCTGGCTTAGGTATGCACGTTATTATTCCCTGGTTAATTGTAAGACTCAATTTGTCATTATTTAATACTTCTAGAATATACCTATATACCCACGTTCCTAATTCTTTCCAGAAAAACTAAAAAAATTCTACACTAAACCCATCAATACCTGGGCTTTTATTATTCTTTATTGCCTTTATTGTTGCTGCAACTTCCTGTTTTTCCATAGGTCTGTCTATTAATTTTTGCAAAGCATCCTCTAGTATAGGGGTTTCTATATCATTGAGGGTGTTTGTATCTCGTGTTTCACTTTCGGGCATAGCATATAAATTTTGATAAAATTTCATTTGTTCTTGCAATATCTCTGCTCCTTCTGTTTTCTTGTATAGTTTCGATTTTCCAAATGACAAAAAGAACTTGTTGGTTTTTCACCTTCCTCATACCATCGGATTCTACTTCTTATTTCTTGTCCTTTACGTTCTTCCTCTTTAATATTTTCTAATTCTTTTTTCGCATTTGATAATTGTGATAAAGTATTTTCATCTACATTTTGAAAGTCCTCACTAATCTTGTCTCCCAAAATTAAGATGTTTTCTTCTAATTCTAATGTTTTCCTTGATCTATCTTTTTTACGGAATGAAGAATATGATATACTATTTCCTCTTATTTTCATTAGAAATGTCTCTAAAAATAGCGTGTCAGAAATAGTTAATTTAAAATTTTCATCAGTGTCCAGATTCGAGTAATGTTCCTGACTGTACTCCTTTTTCATATCTATCAAGGTTTGCTTTACCATTTTTGTATATTCACTATCATACAAAAGGGATGTATTTAACTTCCAATAACCTTTTCCCTTTCCTTTATCAAGTGCGTTCGAAAAAGAAATACTATTTGCGGGGTGATCTAATTTGTAACCAGGTAAAATGGTGGTTTTTTGTGTTATGAAATGTATATTTTCTGAAGTTATAAAAAAATCTAGCCTGGCTTGCTGTCTTGGTTTTGTCTTACACCATGTATATTTCTTTTTATCTTTGTTGAATTCTCTCCATACATCCACCAGGTTCCATTTTTCAATATAGTCTAATACAACATCTCTTGCTTTTGGGTTATTGATATTTTTATAATTTTTTCAGATCTACATTCGGATTAAGAACTAAATTCCAATCACCACAAATTACTATAGACTCGTTATCAATGTTATCTATCTTGGAAAAAAGGGTATCGTAGAACTGTGGTTGATCAGTATTTGGACCATATATATTTGCAAGTGTAAGACGTTAACCCTGTAAAGTGACATCGACTATCACATAATTTCCATTTTCATCTTTACTAAATGTATGTATTTCTTTCTCACAGTTATTATTAAATGATATCGCTACGCCATGTACATTCTATCTAAAGGGTGCTATTATACAATCTAAGCCCCATTCGTTTCTCATAATATTTTCTGTGTTTTCGTCTATATGTATATCTTGGAGGCTTATGACTGAGTAGTTTTTTTTCCTCCATAGGTTCAATACTTCTTTACGTTTCTGTTTTTGTGCTAGGCCTCTACAGTTGGCTGAAACAATTTTGATTCTATTACTCATAAGTAAAATATTGTATGAATCTCATAGTGTAAGTAAAGACATTATCAGTATGCACAAGACTTGAACTGATTTTTTGTTTTTTCATAACATAAAAAAGGAAAACAAAATATAAAAACAAATACGCATCCGGTGAAGATTGTATCATAACTTATGCTCGCCTTGTTGTGTATGGCTCCTGCCTTTATAAATAGTAAATTGAAGAGTTAATGTTACTCAGATTTAGAACTCTAATCTAAATCACCACATATGACATTTGGGTCGTATCAAAGGTAAATAATAAGGGTGCACGGTATTATCAGTATATCGGTATATAGCGATATAGAAACAGCACGATACGTACCGGTACACTCTTCTGAAAATATACAATATATCTGATCATATAAAATTAACAATTTCCGTGTAAAATTGCAGAAAAATATAACCAAAAAACATGATTTTACTGATAGTAGAAGTGTGAACTCGCAAAACGAAAATAGCATGGACATGTTAAAAGTCCGAAACCAGTCACTGAATAATATTACTTTACAATACGAGCCAGATGAGCATTGATCACTGTTCTTATTGCTCTTATTTAGTCAAGAGAGCATGGCAAAATTAAAATATGAAAAGTACCAATATATTGCAATACGTATTGCAATATGCCTCTCTGTATCGCAATATATTGCAATACGGAAATGAGAAGTGATACCCATACTTAGTAAATAATATGTTGTGAAAATCACGGAGTGGCTCTTTCAGAGTATAGTCATAAACATACAATATACTTCCCATTAGGGCAGGTTCATATGCTTGGGCATGATTTATAATGCATTTTTGGAAATTCTTTATGACAAATAAAGGTAACCAATGTTTCAGCATGAATTTTGAAAACCTAGTATTTGGACATGAATATAAAGATTTTGTTAAAATTTTTTTGTTTTATTTATGATATATAACACATGTATGCAAACTATATTTTTGTAACACAATGTAGATAAATGTGAATAGCGGTTGTTTTGTGAAATTTTCCCATGACGACTGGGGTCGTTATTAATATAGTTATGTTTGTTCTTGCTTTTTTTCTCTACAAAATCACTTTGATCTTCAATGTCATGCTTTGTCAACAACATACATGTCAAAACTGGGTACCGCTTTTTTCAAGTGTATACTATGTGCTGATCATCAGGTAGGCATTCTGAAGATATTATACCAGGAAAACTAAAGATTATTTGTTCAAATTGCCAGGGTCTTAATAATCATAAGAAAAGAATTGATGTATTTGAAAATTTAAAGAAGAAAAAGGGAGATATTTACTGTATACAAGACACTCACTTTACTAAAGACTTAGAGCAAAAAATCAAAATGGAATGGGGTTCATCAGAAACAAGATTTAGTTCATTTACTAGCCAGTCAAGAGGTGTAGCTATTCTATTTAGAGATCACTTTGAATTTAACATCCTGGAAGAAATTAATGACAATGAAAATGGAAATTACCTTATATTGAAACTGAAAATAGACAACGTTATATTCAGTCTATCTAGTATATATGGTCCTAACACAGATAATCCGGATTTCTATGGTAATATCAAGAAAATAATAAAACGTCTTGAAACAGAAACCAATATCATTTGCGGGGACTTTAACCTAGTACAAGATCAACAGAAGGATACGTTTAACTACAAGCATATCAATAATCCAAATTCGAGGCAAATGGTGCATGACATGACAGAGGACCTTAATCTATATGACCCTTGGAGAGAAGCAAATATTGATCTGAAACGATTCACTTGGAGAAAACCAAAACCTTTAAAACAGGCACGACTAGATTTCTTCTTAACTAGTAGAGATTTAGAAAAGTCAATTAAGGCAACAGCAATAACAACAAGTTACAGATCCGATCACTCTATCATTTCACTAGAAATAGAATTCACTAAACTAGAAAGGGGTTGAGGTTTCTGGAAATTTAATAACAGTCTGTTACACGATAAGATATATGTATCTGGGGTTAAACAGTTGATTGGGGAAACAGTTGAACAATACCACACTAAAAATATTAATGGTGAAAAACGATTGAAAATAGATGAACAACTATTCTTTGAAACTCTATTATGCAATATAAGAGGTTACTCAATAAAATATTCTTCAACAAAAAAAAAAGAAAGATTAAATGAAGAAATTGAAATAGAAAAAACACTTGAGAATTTAGAACACGAGTTGGACAATTGCATTGACGACGACAAGACTGAAGAGATAACTAAAATAGACGAAATAAAATCTAGAAAAGTTGAATTAAGTAAAATAAGGACAGACGGCGTAATATTAAGATCGAAGGCAACATGTGTTGAAAAGGGAGAGAAGCCAACTAAATACTTTCAGTCATTAGAAAAACAAAATTTTCTAAACAAAGCTATCACTAAACTAGAAACTGAGGACAAATTGATTACTGATACAAACGGATTAATACAACATGTGAAATCCTACTATGAAAATATATATACAAGTAAAAATGTAAAAGATGCAAATCTTGAAATTGTCACGGAACAGCCCTAGGGTGTCATCACCAACATCACAACACAACCATGGGTGAACGTAAACTTAATTTATTCCCACCAATATCGAACACATGACATCACACTACACCCATTCATCTTCATTCACGTTCCTATCGATTCATAAGTCTCATGCATACCCATCACTTCATCTCGCCACACCGTCACTTAGCACATCTCCATACACAACACACCCTCAACACTTCACAAAACCAACAGAATCATTCAACACGTACAAGTAACTCGGTCACCATCTATTACACACACTACTGAATACCACACACCACTAACTCACACAACCTTATTCCACTAATACTACATACCACTAACTTAATTCAGTTCACTTACGTTTCAAATTCCCTTACGTTATAAGGTTAACACTTCACTATATCCACAAAGCATACAAATAAATGATTCGTACAATCACCTTTGCAATACAAAGTATCAATTAGGACTGATTCCACCTGACTTAAATATTTCAGTTCATGATGTTAAATGGATCCACTCATGTCGTACACATGGCTGGTCATCTAAGGTCATCGAGGTCACGGATGCGTCGTCATCCCTGCCTCGTACACACTGGGGTCCTTCCAGTCCTGATACTAGTATACACTCACTAGAATAAGGAGTACACAACTCCTTCACAAGCGGCATCTGGCTCGGGTCATCCTAGGCAGTACACACGTGACATACTTCTGTCACAACGACCTGGACAAGGTCAGTCCTAGCGATACCGTCCACACCACTGCCTTACACGTGGCTTCGTCGTCATGACACCACAATCCAAGGCTTTTCGTCCCTGGCACGACGTACTCACGATCACTGAATGATTGGTTGACTGATTGATTGCTGTAAACATTGAGTGCATAATAAATAATATGCCATCTTACATATGCATATACATTCCAACAATCATAATTACCTACCACTCGTGTCACACATACTAAATACAGAAATATACTCACTAGCTGACACATGTCATAAAATACAAACTTACTTTACTCAAATAATGCATACACATTTTTAAGATACACCCGTCATTTTATCATACACTTCTAATATAAAATCTCGTACGATTCACACACCACATATAAGAGTTTCCAGACATGTATGCCATCTTATACACTTCTCACAAATCATCCCGAACTAACAATTTCATACACAAAACCTATGACGAATTTGCAGACAAAATCACAAATCATACTCACACTCTCTGCAATAAACAATTATTAGACATCCTAGCCGTAAATACACCTGCGTTATAATCTTGAAATTCTGCCTTTTCTACAAAACGTCAATAACCATAATCTAAACCACAAAATACGACATAAATGAATAATTCAAATAAAACTGTACTCACGTCCAAACGACCAGATATAATCAGTAATTGCCACAGCACACAGTCGCCGTCCGACGTGTTCAAAGTTCTAAATTGCTGTGCCTCGACACAACTACAAACTTGCCGCTAAATAGACCCCGCGCACGTGCTGCATGCTTTTCCCGCATGCCAGCCAACACTCGCACCTGGAAGCGTTCGCCCGTTCCCGCATGAAATACCGGGTTTAGTAACTTGGTTGTGACAATACCCCCCTACTCTAGTTTGATAACCTAGCCAAACTAAATTCACTACCAAGGATAATAAACCCACCACAATACCTGTGAAAAACCACGTATCTACAGTCACCAAATATTATAAAAACGACATTAATACAACCTACAACATACCCAAAGATCATGCAAAAACTCTGCACAGAACTATTTCAACTGACACTACACTGGAAAAATATACACCTGTACCACAACAATAGATATTGAGGTCCGGATGACATACCGTCCTACTGTAACATCTCATGCGCCACCACATCTGCTCATGAAGTCAGCACCCACGTTGTCAGATCCTGCAATACTGTGGATGACAAATCTGAATGGTTGCAATGACAACGCCCACCTCATGATTCTACTGTTGGTGATCTTCGCTTGATGAAGCCAAGTCAGGGGTTTGTGGTCAGTTTCCAAAAGAAACTCCTTGCCATATAAATACCGTTTGAGCTTGTCTATCGCCCACACAATAGCTAATCCTTCCTTCTCAATAGTGGCATAACTTCTTTCAGCATTACTCAGTTTTCTGCTCAAATACATAACTGGAAATTTCTCACCGTCATAGTCTTGGAGTAGAACTGCCCCTAGACCGTGATCGGAAGCATCTGTCCTGACAATGAATGGTCTCTTTAAGTCTGGCAGACGAAGAATTGGTGCAGCTTCCATCATCCTTTTCATAGTCTCGAGACTCTGTTCCTGGGCAGGAGACCATTCCAGATGATTCGGCATTCCCTTCTTAGTCATGTCCGTTAACGGAGCTGCTATTGCTGAAAAATTTGGAATGAATTTCCTGTAATATCCTATCAGTCCAAGAAATGATCTTAACTGTTTCTTATTCTGTGGCTTTGAAGCATTCATAATTCGGTTCACTTTTGTCGGCTCGGGTAGGAGTTCTCCTCCACCAACCATGTGTCCTAGAAATTCCAATGTCGAAAAACCGAAGAAGCACTTACTTGGTTTCGCTGTTAAACCTGCTTTCTGCAATTTTTCCAACACTAATCTGACGAATTTCATGTGATCGTCCCAAGTCTCCGAAAAAATGATAATTTCATCAATGTAGTTGTCGACTCCAGGTAGTCCCTGTAGTAACTTCCTCATCATTCTGGAAAAAACAGCTGGAGCATTGATTAGTCCAAAGGGCATTACCTTCCACTGAAACATACCGTGAGGTGTCACAAAAGCAGTCATTTCTCTACATTCTTCAGCCACTGGCACCTGCCAGTAACCTTTGCTAAGGTCGATCTTAGTATAGTACTTGCTGTGGCTAAGTCTAGAAAAGATTCCCTCTGCATCTGGAATTGGTTCTGGGTCAAAAATACTGACTTTATTCATCTGACGAAAGTCTGTACAAAAACGGTAAGAGTTGTCTTTCTTCCTTATCAGAACAATAGGGCTGGCATAAGCTGATTTTGATGGCTCGATAACTCCCATATCTAACATTTGATCAAGTTCTGACTTTACTGTATCTCTAAGGTGATAGGGTACTGAATACACTTTGGATCTTACCGGCTCTGTAGTTGTAAGCTTGATAGATATCTCCTCCAAGTCAGTCCTTCCTGGCAAATCTGTCATCACCTCCGGATGTCCCTGAAGCAGAGTGTTGATGTCTTTAGTCTGATTACTGTTCAGCGTAGAGGATATGTGCACATCAGTGTACGACTCAGTCTTCTTCAAGGATGGTGGTTCCATGTAGGTCTCAGTCTGTATGTCCACGAAATCCCCTGCACATTCTATCACTGCAGCACATGCCTCATGGATCTCCGTAGGTAACTTCCTGTCGTAGTACTTTCTCAGAAGGTTGGCGTGGAAGGTCTTGACCTTGTCCCCCATCTGTATCCGGTAATCTGCAACTCCCTGTGTAGCTACAACTTCAAAAGGACCTTTCCATTGCATTAACAACTTATTTGACTGAGTGGGTAACAACAACAGTACCTTCTCCCCAACAACAAACTTCCTGTTTTTGGTTTTACGATTGTAGTAAGTCCTGTATCTTGTAGAGGCTTTTCTCAATTCACTCTGTGCTAACTGAAAAGTTTCCTGTAATCTTTCTTTGAGATCTATCACATATTGATAAGTACTTCTCACCTCGGGATCTGGTATCTCCTTGGTCCACAGTTCTCTCAAGATATTCATGGGTCCGCGTACTGTTCTTCCGTATAACAGTTCGAAGGGCGAGAATCCCAAACTTTCCTGTGGAACTTCACGGTATGCAAAAAGTAAAGGCATTACATAACGATCCCAATCTTTAGGTCTTTCAACACACATTTTCTTTAACATGCTCTTCAAAGTACCGTTGAATCTCTCTACAAGGCCATTGCAACTAGGGTGGTAAGGGGTGGTAACAAGTTGTCTCATAGAGAGTAATCGACCTACTTCCTTCATTAGCTCCGATGTGAACTGTGTACCCATATCTGTAAGGATTTCTCTAGGGATGCCAACTCTACTGAACATGGACACTAATACTTCAGCTACAGTCTCTGTATCAATATTCTGTAATGGTACAGCCTCAGGATATCTTGTAGCATAGTCGACTAATGTCAAAATGTAGCGATTTTTCCTGTCAGTAACTGGGTCAAGAGGGCCTATCAAATCAACTGCTACACGATCGAAGGGAACATCAATCAAAGGCATCTTACCTAGGGGCACTTTCTGCACTCTTCCCTTGTGTACCGTCCGCTGACATACATCACACGATCTGCAGAATCTTCTGATCTCCGATTGAATCCCTGGCCAGTAAAACTGTCGTTGAACCCTGTCTATGGTCTCCCTGGTACCCAGATGTCCTGCCATCAAAGACTCGTGTCCTACCCTCATCACTTGTACCCTGAACTTCTGTGGAACCACTAGTTGAGTGAAAGTCTTTCCGTCTTTTCTACTCTAGGAGAAGTAAATTGTCTCATTAATAATCCGGACTTGTACACAAAAGCAGATACATTGTTCCTTATAGTTCTACTCACAGACTGCCTTGCAAGATCATGCAAATGTGACAAACTCTCATCCTTCTGTTGTTCAAGCTTCATGACTGCCGCGTCCACGATCTCGCTGTCCACAAGTGGGGTTTTCAGAGGTCGTGTTGGTCTATCCTTCTCCTTCCGTTGAGCTCTTGTCTCTACCGCTGCTACTTCTTGGATTTCCAAGTGCGTCCATTCCGGATCTGGATCATTCCTCTCCCTGGCACCTGGTAAATCACCTATAATCAAATCGTACAGTGGATTATCAAATACCATAACCTCCATCTCACCAGTGAAGTAAGGCGTCTTCACGAAGATCCTTCCCATCGGAGCATATCTTTCAACGCCCTTATACATGCCTTGATGATCCAGAAGAGTTGACTCCGGCACTAATGCTCTTCTAATACATGCTGAAGAACATCCAGTATCTCTTAATACTCTAACCTCTTCACCTTTAAATGAAGCTGCAATAAACTTTGATGGTGTCACAGACTCAGTATGATCCTCTTGATATTCACAACTTGCTACTTCCTTTGTCTTACAGTCTCTAGCTAAATGTCCCTTCTTGTTACATCTATAGCATTCCCTATCTATCCATGGCACAAAATTAGCGGGTGCTCTAGCTTGAGTGTCCTTACCAAAGTTGCCAGTCCTGTATGGTCCACTTGCATCCTTGCCACTTGCAGTTCCAGATTTCTGATCTTTTCCGTACTTCTTTGGTCCAGTTGACAGGAACCATCCATGACGTGCCTCCCTGTACTGCTCAGCCAGTGTAGCCATGTCCGTTGCCGTCTTCGGTAGTCTCTCCTTCAAAAACAAGGCTAGATCTCTGTTAGCAACATTCAAAATTTGTTCTTTCAATAATAAATCCTGTAAACCATCAAATGTTTGTGGTGTGTCACTAAGCTGGACCCAACGTGATATGTAATTCTTCAATCTCTGTAAGTATTGTGTGAAAGTTTCTCCATCTTCAATCCTACAAGTTCTAAACTTACGTCTGAAACCATCCTCAGTAAGGTCATATCTCTTTAACAAAGCTGCTTTCACCTGCTGATAGCATTTAGCCTCCTCCGGATTTAAACGAACATACACCTCCAGTGCCTTTCCTTTCAGTAAAACTGCAAGATGGGTAGCCCACTCCATCTCTGGAGAGTCCTGTGTCTGCATAACACGTTCAAATCTACGAAGATAAGCATCCATGTCATCTTTAGTGTCTTCAAAATAAGGCATTTTAATCTTAGGTTTACTTGGAGTACGATGTGAAGAATCATGGCTAGAATCTAGGATATTGTCAGTGCCTTCCCGTTTTACTGCTAATTCCTGTGCCTTAAGCTTAGCCAATTCTAATTGGTTTTGATTATCTACCTTTGATTGTTCCAGTTGAAAAAGTCGAATCTTGTCCTTCTCCACTTCATCCAGCTTCAGTCTCTCTAACTCGAAATCACGTTGCTTCTGCTTCTCTTCTCGCTCCTTCTGTCTCTCCTCACGTTCAAACTGTGCTATTTCCTTGAAATCTGAAATTTGCTGAACCACGAAGTCTTTAAGATCACTTTCCTCTAAACCTAGAGTGATTCCAAGATTCTTAATTTTATCAACATCCATGTTTACAGTCAATGATGAAACTACAAACAAAAAATGTTCACACATCAATATTACCACAAGTTTATCTTGTTCATTCTTCCAAGTCTTGTGAGCACTGACCTCATGAGAGACGGGCACGGTGAGGAGAAGCAACCACCTGCAAAAAGTCACTATACAAGCCGTAAGTAACCACAAAAGCTAAGGTGCAAAGAAGCAAATACGCTATATACTACAACATGTGACGTTGTTGAAAACAACAAGAGGTCTGCTCCGTAACCTTAAACATACCCGGATTCTCCACCAAAAAAAAATGTCACGGAACAGCCCTAGGGTGTCATCACCAACATCACAACACAACCATGGGTGAACGTAAACTTAATTTATTCCCACCAGTATCGAACACATGACATCACACTACACCCATTCATCTTCATTCACGTTCCTATCGATTCATAAGTCTCATGCATACCCATCACTTCATCTCGCCACACCGTCACTTAGCACATCTCCATACACAACACACCCTCAACACTTCACAAAACCAACAGAATCATTCAACACGTACAAGTAACTCGGTCACCATCTATTACACACACTACTGAATACCACACACCACTAACTCACACAACCTTATTCCACTAATACTACATACCACTAACTTAATTCAGTTCACTTACGTTTCAAATTCCCTTACGTTATAAGGTTAACACTTCACTATATCCACAAAGCATACAAATAAATGATTCGTACAATCACCTTTGCAATACAAAGTATCAATTAGGACTGATTCCACCTGACTTAAATATTTCAGTTCATGATGTTAAATGGATCCACTCATGTCGTACACATGGCTGGTCATCTAAGGTCATCGAGGTCACGGATGCGTCGTCATCCCTGCCTCGTACACACTGGGGTCCTTCCAGTCCTGATACTAGTATACACTCACTAGAATAAGGAGTACACAACTCCTTCACAAGCGGCATCTGGCTCGGGTCATCCTAGGCAGTACACACGTGACATACTTCCGTCACAACGACCTGGACAAGGTCAGTCCTAGCGATACCGTCCACACCACTGCCTTACACGTGGCTTCGTCGTCACAACACCACAATCCAAGGCTTTTCGTCCCTGGCACGACGTACTCACGATCACTGAATGATTGGTTGACTGATTGATTGCTGTAAACATTGAGTGCATAATAAATAATATGCCATCTTACATGTGCATATACATTCCAACAATCATAATTACCTACCACTCGTGTCACACATACTAAATACAGAAATATACTCACTAGCTGACACATGTCATAAAATACAAACTTACTTTACTCAAATAATGCATACACATTTTTAAGATACACCCGTCATTTTATCATACACTTCTAATATAAAATCTCGTACGATTCACACACCACATATAAGAGTTTCCAGACATGTATGCCATCTTATACACTTCTCACAAATCATCCCGAACTAACAATTTCATACACAAAACCTATGACGAATTTGCAGACAAAATCACAAATCATACT
The DNA here is from genome assembly GCA_921293015.1 of Phorcus lineatus. NCBI lineage: Eukaryota > Metazoa > Mollusca > Gastropoda > Trochida > Trochidae > Phorcus > Phorcus lineatus. Next base: position 36,328,072 of record OV121084.1, on the reverse strand, counting down.
CACACTCTCTGCAATAAACAATTATTAGACATCCTAGCCGTAAATACACCTGCGTTATAATCTTGAAATTCTGCCTTTTCTACAAAACGTCAATAACCATAATCTAAACCACAAAATACGACATAAATGAATAATTCAAATAAAACTGTACTCACGTCCAAACGACCAGATATAATCAGTAATTGCCACAGCACACAGTCGCCGTCCGACGTGTTCAAAGTTCTAAATTGCTGTGCCTCGACACAACTACAAACTTGCCGCTAAATAGACCCCGCGCACGTGCTGCATGCTTTTCCCGCATGCCAGCCAACACTCGCACCTGGAAGCGTTCGCCCGTTCCCGCATGAAATACCGGGTTTAGTAACTTGGTTGTGACAGAAATGCTATTCAAAAATAAAGATATTCCAAAATTGTCTAAGGAAGACTCAAATAACCTAGAAGGGGAACTCCAATATACAGAGGTTCTTAACGCCCTTAGGAATATGAAAAATGAAAAAAGTCCTGGCCCATCCGGATTCACAACTGAATTTTATAAGTTTTTCTGGAAGGACATACACTCTTTTTTGATAAATTCACTAAATGTTTCCTTTGAAAAAGGTGAACTATCAGTTAGTCAGAAACAAGGACTAATCACATGCATACCCAAAAAGGAAAAGTCAAAAGAATTCATTAAAAACTATCGACCAATATCTTTACTTAATACGTCATATAAGATAGCATCAGCAACTAAAGCTGCGCGTATAAAAAAAGTTTTACCGAAAATCATTAGTGAAGACCAAAAGGGTTTTATGAAGGGCAGATACATAGGAGAATGTACAAGACTCGTACAAGATATTATGGAATATACGGACTTTGTAAACAAACCAGGAATTCTAATACTTATTGATTTTTGAAAAAGCATTCGATTCAGTAGAATGGAAATTTATCGATAGCTGCCTGGATTTTTTCAATTTTGGACCATCTCTTAAACAATGGATAAAAACCTTTTACAAAGCCATAACCTCAAGTGTTTTAGTTAACGGATTCGCATCAAATTTTTTCAAAATTACAAGAGGTTGCAGACAAGGCGACCCTCTATCACCTTACATATTCTTAATTTGCGCTGAAATACTCGCACATATGTTACGAACACATAAAAATATCAAAGGTATTGTAATGCTTGATCTTGAATACCTCTTGACCACATTTGCCAACGATACAACAATTATTCTTGACGGAACTGAAAAATGTTTTAGGGCGACGATAGACATACTAAATGAATATGCATCTTTTTCTGGCCTCAAAATGAACATAGAAAAAACGAAAGTGATATGGATTGGATCAATGAAATACTCATCAACAAAATATTGTGACTCACTTGGCATGGATTGGACACAACAGATTACAACAGAAATGTTTCTTATTCATCTGGAGAGGTAAACCCGATAAAGTAAAAAGAAAATTGATCATACAAAACTATGAAAACGGGGGATTAAAGGCACCATTAATATTAGAAACCATACTATCCCAAAAAATCTCCTGGATTCGAAGATTGTATACTAAGAATAGTAAGTTGAATCATCTTGCTAAATGTTTTTTACCAGCTACTGGTTTAAAACCAATAGAGATGGGATCAAATTATCTTAGAAGATATATCATACCAAATATAAGAAATGCTTTCTGGAAAGATGTGTTCAATGCATGGGCAAAATTAAAAAGTAAAATAACTGTAAACGATACGCGAAGTGAGTATCTCTGGACTCATGACAGCCTATTGATAGACCAAAAACCGATTTTGCTTTAAAACTATCTGACAGCAAATATAAGATTCATAAATGACTTTTTGAAAACAGATGGCACATTTCAAGAAATATACCACCTGAAAACAAACTTCTTGGAATATACAGGTTTAATTCATTGTTTAAGGAAATACATTCAGAACAAAGAATGGAGTATCAAAAAGAAACGATATGCCTTTTATTCCTGACAATTTGAAAATTCTTTTCAAGTCAACTAAAGGATGTAAAGACTATTATATGAACCTGATAAAATCAGATTCGCCAAACAATCAAGTCAGTAGCGAAAGGAAATGGGAAATTGACATTGGGTCGCAAATAGATGAAATAGAGTGGAAAATATACAACAATATCCCTTATCGATGTACAGTTAGTAATAAGTTAAGATGGTTTCAGTACAGAATAATTCATAGAATACTAACAACAAATAAAAGTGCATTTATATATAAACTACAGAATTCTCCGAGATGTACATTCTGTAATAGCTCAAATGAAACTATAAAACATTTGTTATTTGATTGTGAACATGTAAGAAGTCTGTGGCATCACCTGTGTGAATGGATCAGATGTAAAACTGACATAACTTTGGAACCAAATATAACTCACATATTGTTTGGATACAAAGAAAAAAGAAATGACGTTCAAACACTTCATATACAGCTGTAAATGCAAAAACAAAACTCCTCATATCAACGTTTTGAAAACAGCTCTTCAAGAAACTTATAACGTCAGTAAGCAGATACTCTATACTGAATGTAGGTATGAAAAATTCATGTCATTTTGGTCTTCTTGCCACAGTCTTTTTACATAGAATATTCCTGAAAAGTTCCTCTGTTCGTTTCCTTTTGTGCTTAGAAAGAAAATGTATAACATGTTAGATCAAGTATGTAAATCCGACAGCGTTCATAGTTGTGGATATATGCCATATAACTTTTATAATATATTGATGAATATATATACTATATAAATCCAGTCATGCCTATCTGAAAATATCCATTGTAAATACTGACAATGTATGTGAAATGACTATGTACGGTATCCTCAGAAAAGAAATAAAGTGATAAAAAAAATATATTTTTGTAACACAATGTAGATAAATGTGTGGCAAGTTCAGAAGACATGAGTGTAACATTCCTTTATTTTTCATTACAATATTTACCTGAATACTAGTGGACAAACAATTCATTGATAGTATCGATTTTTGCATAGTCTATACTATAGTCATACTATGAGATACGAGTGCATCGATACAAATCACAAAATGGTTACCGGAAAAATAGGGGGTCTTAAAATGAAAATAAACCAAGTTATCAACAACTAGTAAAAATAAGATTGGAATTTAAAAAAACAATAATATTAAAATAATAACAATATTTCATTGATCACTAGTGAAAGTAACTACAGCTGTGACAATATATCATAGTTTCAAGATTTGTGATACTTAATCTGACAATATATGTATCATGACAACTCTGTATCGTGATACGCATTGTTAACTGTAAAATTGTTAATTTTGCTGTAAAGGTGTGTATCAAAAGTTAATCTTTCTTGTTATCAAAAACCCCTGAAGATAGTGTATCGTGACTCTAATGTATGGCAATCATGTTGTATTGAGATACTGTCTGCTTGGTTACAACTATTGTTGGTCACTTGTGAAAATAAGATTTGAATGTGTGAACAGTCACTAGTGAAAATAACATTGTAATGTGTTATCAGTCACTAGTGAAAATAACATTGGAATGTGTTAACAGTCACTAGTGAAAATAACATTGGAATGTTTGATTGGTCAATTGTGAAAATAACATTGTAATGTGTTATGGACACTTTGTCATTTCAAAAGTTAAAAAGCAATGTGGAAATTCAACAGAAAAGTTACTGGTTGTGTCTTAGAATTTTAAGCTAGTAGATTCTGGAAACGCATGTGGGTTTAGGATTAAGCAAATCTAAACAAAGTAGTTTACTGGTATCTATATTATTTTCAGATGAAGATCTGACTGGTCCATGAGTCTAAGGATGGTCGAACTCTGCGGCCAAGATGAGGAAACGAGACTTCTGGGTGATTCTGTGCTTTGTGTCCATCTTTTACATTCTGGTGTCCGTCGGGATCTACAAGAGATTAGACAAACAGATATCTAGAACGCTGAATCTGGAAGAAGAACAGCCGGTAAGTTGCTTGAGGTTTACAACATGTGTACAGATACAGGAGAAGTTTTACTTAGAAGTATTTGAAGGAAATGCCTAAATCATTTGAAAACACACTGACATTACAATACATTGATCACACTCTGCCCTGCAGTCAGTAAGATATTGTACCAGACAGGCGTGCTGCACTTAGCATTGTTAAAATAGAGCAATGCTCAGAATGATAAAGCTCTTGAAATCTCGTCCGAAAAAGTGTACACACCAACAAAGGGAAACAAGCGAGAACAAGGTCAAGTTAGAAAGGTTGAAAGGGATGGGGTGTTTGCCCATTGGTATTCGGTCAATTATTAAATTTTCAAAATAAGGGTGACAGGATCACAAGGAGTTTTTCTTTATCTCGTTAGTCTCATCCCTTACTGTGACAAAATAATGTCCTTCATAAATGTTTTTAAACTCCAAACGAACAGTTAGGATAGCATTACAAAGACTGGCCAAAACACAAGTACTAAAGATCAATTTTGAGACTGCCATTAAAGCCTAATTATGCTATGAAGAAGAAGTATAAAATTACAGATAAAGAAAATATTTCTTCATAAGTTATGTAATCAGCATAGTATTTCCAATAGGGCTGGTGTATTTAGACTAACACAAGAACTATAGCAAATTAACATTTGAGTCTAGACTATGGGCATGAGAAAACTTCCCAACTTTCAACTTGTTTTATTTGAGTACAGATATGTCCGAAGGTGTACTCACCCCGTCACGCCCACTTTTCTGGCTTCACGGTAATGGTCAGCAAGATGTCCAAAGAATGGTCAACATGCAGCGCAAAGCTGACCGCAGAGCAGCATGGAGTTGACATTCAGGTAACAGCCAATAATCTCATTGAAATTAGATCAAAATGTGTTGCGCCTCACCTCAGAAACGTAGCGAGGTATAAGCAACAAGTTTTAAGCTAATTTAAATGAGATTTAGGTAACAACTCTCAGTGCTTGACCATTTCTCCTGTTTTGAAGGGTCTTTTCTTTCAGTTTGTTTCTTGAAAGAAATATATGGCAAACATTATTGAAGGTAATATTTTGGTTGCTTTGGATTTTACAGTTTGACAAAGATTAGCACAAATTCTTTAAAAGATAAAAACAATTGGATTTGTAGCAGTTCATTGATTGTTGAAATCCTTGCTTTGCCAGGACAAGGCATTTTTCACTAGTATAACTGTCAATATGGATATACTTGACATATTTTATTGTTAAAAGTTCAAATAGAACAAATATAGCATTTGTGAATTGTGATATCATTTTTTGTCATGCAAAAAAAATGGCATATCTCCATGTAAGCTTATTGGAATATTTTTAAACTGATTAATTTATGTTTTCAGATGGAGGAAGAATGGTCATCTATTAAAGTAACATACCCCAAACTCATTTTGACAGTTACTGGTTGGGTCCCTGACCTTCAGGTGCCCTCTTACAAGGTCAAGGGTCATGACAGGCCCCTTCATGTGATATTCGTCCCTCATTCCCATCAGGATCCAGGTTTGTAGAATTGTATTAATTTACAACAAGATGAACCGTTCCATTTGTTGAATTTCCAACAATTGTCATTACCCAGAGGGTTCCAAACTTCCCTTTTGGAATAGAAAAAATGCCCAAATAAGGGTCAACCCCCTTTTTCAGTCAGTGAATCCCCATTTTGAAAGATCTCGGTACGTCACTCGATGGCAAGTTTCAGATAATTTCCTATGTTAATGACTTTGGATTCAAGTTGGTTGGCCACTCATATAGGATTTTGTGCTTCATTAATAGAAATTTTTAGAATTTATTTGATTCAAGTGAGACAATAACTCAAGCTTTAATCTCTCTGTTCTCCAGGCTGGCTGAGCACATTTGAGAGTTACTATGATATGTTCACCCGCGACACGCTCAACAACATTGTGGATCAGCTGACAGCTAATCCAACATGGAAGTTCATCTGGTCCGAGATCATCTTCCTCGCAAAATGGTGGGACGCTGCAGCTGTAGACACTAGGGACAAATTTCTTAAGTGAGTGATATGTGTTACTTGTGTGTTGCTTAAATGAAATGAATTTCTTCAAGAGACTTTTAAAATGACTGCTTTGAGAGAAATTAGAAGTTGTATAGGTGAATGAAGTTCAATTGATTTAAAATTTCTTTTTTAAGGTATTGATTTCAATCTTTTTATTGAAGTTTAAGTGAAAATGAATGAAATTCGAGCTCTATGAAAAGTTGATTATAATCTATTGCAATGAGTGCATCATTTTGATATGGAATCTAGCAATGTTTTCATGATCAATTGCTTGATGTCGTTGTTAGTATGTACACCAAAATATTGTATTCATTGCAGCAAAGATGTTAACTGGGCATAGAATTCGGTCTTCATTCAAGAGTAGACTTTGTTATAAATAAAGGTTAGGAGTTCTAAGAGGCTTTTATTAACATGACATACATTAAAATATCATATACTTGATGTAGAAGAAATTCAGATCATCAATCAAAAGTTTTAGATCTTTGTAGGAAATTTAGTATCACATTTTGTATTTACTATGACCAAAGTATGCTCTTGAGCTAAATCGCTCTGACTGATATTTAGGTAGTGATATAAAAGATGTGAGTTGAAAACACACATGTACTACTATGTGTACAACACATTATCTGATAGAGTTGATTCTGTACAGACTGGTGAGAGAGGGGAGACTGGAGATCGTGACCGGAGCGTGGGTGATGAGTGACGAGGCAAGCGTCCACTATGAGGCCATGTTGGATCAGCTTATCGAGGGACAGCACTGGCTCTACACTAATATAGGTATGAGAAAATATATTTGGGTTGAATTACTAGGTAAGGTACGGTAAGCTTAGCATGGTTAACACATGTGCTATTCTTATTGAATTTCTTGTAAGGCAATACTTCATTGATTGTAAAACCATTTTAAGGTTCATAAATTTATAATTGATGAAATCCTTATCAAATCCAACTTACTTGCAAAGCTAAGTAATTAAAGCCTTGCTACATTTAGTCTCTATCAACTCTTTAGCCTGCTGAACCCTGAGTTGATAGTCCAATAAAACTCTTGTAACACCAAACTCAAATTTAGTTGCAATGCAGTGAGGATTAGATTAACGGTTGATAAATAATGGTTCAGTTTTGCCTTGTGGATGAAGTTGGATCAAATTGTTATATGAGTAATATTTATTGAAAATTGCATGATGATCTTCATGTTTACTTAAAACTAGGGAAAGGAAAAGAATGTTAATACTTCACCTGTGGAAACTTTTCTAGAGTATTGGAACCACTGTATAAGAATATTTAACATTATCTGTTCACCTACAGGTGTGGAAGCTAAGACTGGCTGGTCTATAGATCAGTTCGGCTACTCACCCACGCTGCCTTACCTGATGAAGGAGTCTGGGATAGATAACCTGGTGATCCAACGAGTACACTACTCTGTCAAGAAGCACCTGTCAGCCTCCAGGAGCCTCGAGTTCTTCTGGCGCCAGACCTGGGGTCAGTTAAGTTGGCCATTTCTTCTCTCCTAGTGCAAAAATGTAGTAGTAAAATAAATAAAAATAAAAACGGTTATTGCCCAATTTTTGTAACTCCAATTGGATGGAGGATGGCACTTTTGTAGAAGTGAGGTTTCAAGTCGAAGAGGGGCGGGATAGCCAGTGTTTGCGTTAACGCATAAACCTGCGTTTTTCACGCATAAAAATCATATAAAAACGCAAAATATATTGTAACTGCGTGTTTTGCACGCACATATAATTATACACTTACGCTCATATTGTTCAATAATGTTAAAAATAATCGTTCTAAGCTGACTGTCTGCTTACGATGTCCTGCCAAAAATAATCGAAACCTGGAAATCCCATTGCTAAAAGCCCTGTCATTGGTTACTTTACCGATGGAATTACCCGGAAGTCGTTCGTTTCATCCAATCAGAGCGATGTTTACAAGTGATTATTATCAAGTATCATGCTGTATAATATTACGAAGTTCGGAACGGCAGCTAGTTACTCACACAGGCATGTGGCTGCATGTGTTTTATCATCAAAACTGAACCGTACATGCTATATATATACCGTATGTATATAACTTTGATGTTTAAATTTGATGACAATTTATTACCTTTACTAGTAATTATTTTATTGAAATGCAAACTCCATTAACAAAAAACGCGAACTATTTGAATTGAAAATTTATTATTTCATTTCTGCACGCACTGTATAAAAATCTGCCGCGAACACTGATAGCGCAGTGGTTAGCGGGTTGGACTTCGGATCAAGAGGTCAGTGGATCGAATCCCGCCAGGGGCTTGGCAACTTTTTCTGCAGTAGAGAACTGTTCTACACGCAGTCAGGTTAGGGTGCAATGCTACACTGAAAATCAGCGCAGCACCACCCCATTGTTTGCTAGTTCCAGCCGATGCTCGCAGGTTTCATCGCAATGCATAACCACAATGGTGTTGCGGGCTTTCTCCCTGCAATAATTATAGCAGCCATGAAATAATCTTGAAAGCGGCATTCAACACCAACTCACCTCAAGTCGAAGAAAAGACAGTATTTGGAGACAAGTGATCTTTAAGAAAACATTTTGATGTCAAGTTTTGGTTTTAGAAGCAAGCAGAGCGGGAGGTGTCTTCTGCCACGTGATGCCCTTCCTGAGCTACAGTATCGCGTATTCCTGCGGTCCTCAGCCACATGTGTGCTGCAAGTTTGACTTCTCTCACAAGAAGTGTATGTTTGGTAAAACACCTGTCAGTCCTGCAGAAGTTACAGATGAAAATGTGGAGAAATTGTAAGTTGTAGTTATGTATTTATGTCAAAATGGTCAACTGCTAGTTCAAATTGATATCTGATTGCATTCACGCTGTATAAACAAGCATCCTTATCTATGGTAGACTGTCCTTAGAGTTGGATGGGACCAGTCCACAGGCAGATCTTAGAGATGCTATGCCATCACTTCCTTGTTCTCTTTAAAATGTTTCCCTAAACACTTTAGATTTAAAGGGCTGATAGTTAAGGGTACATGTTTCTTAAATGTAAATTAGCTGCAAAAGTGATTGATGCATAATTACAAATCATAATTTTGTCCATAAGCAAAGTGCATGAAGTTATATTTATTATAGCTCTCAAGCTTTGATCCACAAAAAATATATATATAATGATGTTGGTATTGTAGTATCAGAGCATGTAATAATGTTATAAAAAAATGGTATTTAATCTTGGCGTTTCCAGATCATGGGAGCTGTGGGAGCAGCTGCAGAGGAAGGCACACCTGTATAAGAGCAATGTGCTGCTGGTTCCACACGGGGATGACTTCAGGTACTCGGACAACCTCCACTGGGGCAAGCAACTGGGTAATCTCGAGAAGATATTCACCTTTATGAACAGCAGGGAACAGTTTGGTGTAAAGGTAGATAGATAAAGACTTTGCAATTTCAGTTCTTCTTCCTTCATCCTGTCTCTGGGTAAAATGTATGTATGTAAATTGCTCCCACTCCACATACTTTCCCCTTAGAGATAACCCCACTAAAAGATATGTGCTGTTATATATGAAAAAATAGTCAACCAATAGCAGTGCTTGAAATGAATTTTAGGGTGAAATTTGCAACTAACTGCATGAATTGAAAATGTTCACATTACAGGCTCCTGGTGTTTTAAAGCAGTCTCATTTAGTGATAACCAGCATTGCTCTATATTCAGATGGAGTTCGGCACCCTAAATAACTACTTCTCTGCACTTGAGAAAGATAAGTCACACATTCCTGACGAGAGGTTCCCGTCATTGAGTGGCGACTTTTTCCCCTACACTGACCGAAGTGACCAGTACTGGACTGGCTACTATACCTCACGACCACTCTACAAGCACATGACACGGGTTCTGCATGCAAAAATCAGGTATGAGCATTCATCAAGCTGTCTCTGTTTAATAGGCTTAATCTCTGTTTTCAGTCTCCTCTTGTCTGCAGTGTCCTTTTATAGTAAGATTTTATTGGTGGTCTGCCTTGTATTTTTATACGCCTCCTCTGAAGAATTGTGGTACTGGTAAGGCTGTTAGACTATGCGTCATCATTGGCATCATATAAATGTCAATACCTATAAATAATTTTTGCCTTTATAAATTATTAATTTTTTTTGCAGGCTGTTGGACATATGGTACATATTGTGTTTAGCGAGAGCCATTCACGTCAAGAACATGAGAGTTTATGAGTATCTACGCGACGTATTTCCAGAGATATCAGGTATCAGAAGAGCCAATGGACACTTCCAGCATCATGATGCAATCACTGGGACATCATCTGCTAGTGTAGTTAGGGATTTTGCCAAGATGTAAGTAGGTTTATGTATATGAGTATGAATTATTGTTGATCATAACCTTTATTCAGTCATTTTACAGCAAGATACTGATACTCTTTTAGAAATAGTTACCAGGTTTTGATGTTGCTATGGTAAGAGTTTTCATCTCTGTCAGATATATTCCAGCCAGGTAATGCAAATGTTTTAACTTTGTTTAAAAAATAGTTGTCATGACTTTCATGTTGCCATGGTAGTATTTAAAAACTATTTGACTAGCTTTGATAAGGTGTCACGCTTTTACTCACCGTTTGGAGCCAATCTATAGGTTTGTATTTTACCTATTATAATTGCTGGTGATACCCATGACTATTGTAGACTACACAATGCAATGAACCAAGTGGACGACCTCATCGGGAGAGTGACCACCATCCTTGCTACTGATGGTATAAAACATGGAGAAGCAATAAAATCTCATGTAACCTGGGTAGGTATTCATGAAATGACATTCAAGATAATATGTGTTGTGTTTTCATCCTTAAAAGTAATCAAACCTTTTTTTGATCTAGATTTTCTGTTTTCAAATGAAATTTCATCATCAAAATTTAAAAAACTTTATTTGTTTAATGCTACCTCCTTTCTCAGCCCCAAAAATTGCTGTCAAAATCATAAACCTCATATATAAGGCGACCCCCCCTACTAGTACGTCTTGGAGGCAGATCGACATGAAGCTAGCGGCAAATCAGTAATTTTTCAAAGTGAGGTGTAATACATCAGTGTCTTGTAATAAGCATTTGTTTTATAAGGGATTGTAAAAAATACATACGTTTTTGCTGGTGTTTAATTTTGAAGAATTTTATGTCATTTACTTCTCTGTAAGAAACAAATCAACATGTGACAAATTGCAAATTGGTTTGAGATTAAAGTTTCTAAGAAAAGCAGGTCATGTGACTACACTTCAGTTTAACATTTGACAAATTGCGCTTTGGTTCGAGATTATTTTTAAGAAAACAAGGTTAATTATTATTACCTTTTTATTTAATTTATTTTCATAATTAATTGTTCTGATAGATATAACACTTTGTAACCTAAGACAAGGGCCTTAGTTTATGTTCATCTACGGCAGTAATTTTCATTGCTAACATTAAAAATGGCGACAATCGATAAGATTAATTACATGCCTGACAAAAATGTCATTTTGGTTTTCGTCAAAATTTATCAAGTCAAAGGTTTGCAGTTATGTATTGTTGAATGACTGACTAGGCTTTGTCGGTTTCGGGTTAGATAGCACCTCGTTTTCATCTCGTTGTTTTTGTCTGTTGTGGTATCGTAACATTGTCCATCAAGTCCATCTTGGCAAGTAATTATTGTAATGAATGTTACTATTAATAGTAATGAAAAACAGTAAAAATATGTAATATTTATTAAAGTAATTTTTTTGTATTTTTTTTGACAATGAGTTGACATCAAGGCTTCTGGTTTGGATCTCGTCTGTTCGTTTCCCTATGAAAAGTCAGGAATATGCACACGTTTTAATCCTTCAATAAGAATGTACATCTCTTATGCTCGTCATATTTTACTTTCATCGGTGCATCGATATTATCTAGCGAGCACATGCTCTCCACTCGTAAAACGGAAATAACATCTCCTGTCATCCTGTCATGCACACAATCCAAAAGCGGATATTACGATTTATACATTTACATACTTAGCTAGTTAACACCCTAGGCCAGCAGATTGTCACCTAACCTCAGAATGTTTAGGTCTGAAACATAGACCTCATATATAATGCGACCCCCCCCCCCCTTGACCCCTCAATTTCTGGTATAAAAAAACTTGCCTTATACACTGTAATATTCCGTATATGTCGTATCCTTTTAGTTTACAGCGGTGGGTGTAGACAGAAACGTCTGTCGTCCGAATGTTTGAGTCTGCATGTTGTGAGTTTCTTTGGGATAGTAGTATAGTATATGATATTCATTTAATATTGTCTTCTCAGATGCTTTAACACATTAATTTCAATATACTGCTATAGGGTTAAGCAACATATTGCATTCATTGAACAAATCTGTAAGATTTAAAACACGAAAAGCCTTATAAAGCCAGCTTTTATTAACTAAAGTACAAAAATTAACACCTGTCATATACTAATTAATGAGGACACTTTCAAGATGGCTTCTGCTTCGTTAATGTCTGGTGATTCATTGCTCTCTGTGGCTTTGTCTTCTGTAGTCAGTATTAATAAATCTTAGCAGTTCTTGTAAATCATCATGCAACTTGTAACGCCTTGCGACTAACCACTTCCCGGGTTCGAATCCCACGGGAGGTGATCTCACAATCACTTCTCTGGCAAACATAGAAAGATTGGACAAGCCCAGCAGTGTGTAGACACTTGGTATATCTAATATCACACCACCCAGGTGGGCTTGCTTGCCTCTTTTTCCAACAAGCTCCATCAGGAATTAACCAGCAATTGGCTGGGGAGCAGGCTTGTAAAGTGTATCATACTGTCACATTGTACCTCCTTTACAGAAGACTTCGGCCAGAGTGTAATAGAATCCTCTTCTCTTGATGTTGTAGGATTTGTTGATGTCCAGAGGTGTGAAATAAGTTAAAGTAAAAAGGCAGAGTTAAAGTACAATATCTGCCATAAAGAATTAAAAATATACATGATTTTTTTCAATATTCAATTCAACATTTTAAAGATTACATTGCTATTTCTGAATGTAACTTTTCCACCTAAAATTTTCAAAAGAAAAGATGGAAGGTGATTAATAACTGATTTCCTGATGATGACTATCACTATTAATTACACTGCCGAATGGGGAGTTGGCTATAGGGCAATGAATGAGATCTTTCAGTCTGTCGTTGTAACTGAGTGTCCAGGCTTGTTTGAAAAATTTTCAGTATAATTATACCCCTCCTGCAAAATAATATGGAGTATCTGTAAGCTTGTAGATATTCTTTAATGGGCATTCTGGAAGCTGAAGTGAAGAAAGAGAACTAACATTCAACTTCTATGCTGCATAAATGTGACGTTTTGGAGCAGATACTAACACCATTATCAAGCAAATGATATATGACGTAAGATCCTCAAATTATATACAGTGGTGAAGAAATTGATAAAGGTGTTATTATATGTGCCAAAAGTTGCATATATTGCAATAAAGAAGTTGACTGCATAGAAACTGTTCTCCTTCCGCTTGTTATTGGGTCAAAATTAATTCATCTCATAACTCTGATGTGAATGATTTAAGAATTATAAAATTCAATTTCATCCTTTTGTTTTTATGATGTTTAGATGTACCTTTTGTATTTTTAACCTCAGGTGTAAATGTTCTCTCAACATATTTTTAAATCTATGAATTGAAGCTCTCTTAAAATATCTCTAAGAAGTGACTGATTTTAATTGTTTTCTCCACAACATGATTATCTCCTTAACTATACATACTAAGAAAAGCATGATTTTCTGCTGACAACTTCTTCATTTTTAAAACAATACACAAAATATTGGAGTATTTGCTTACTCCGTCATCAGCTCACATCCTGTATGATAATGAATGTATGACATACTATACAAGTAGATATAAAGAAAGTGAGAAAAGCAGGTGGTGATACACACTGCTGTTTGACTTACGTTTATGAACTTCTTTGTTCAGAGGGATAATTGGAAGAGTTTGGACAAGCCTCCCGAGCAAAACAGTTTTGAAGTGAATGAGAAAAGGTAGGCTTTATATTTGTGACATCCGCCCTTAATTGTATTAAATACCAATACAAAGGAAATTATATTTGTTATCGTTATACTTGATAAAGTAACTCTGTTTGAGTTTTCATGATTTAATTACATTTTCACTCTCAATTTTTCTTTATTCATGAATGTGATTTAAACATATTTATTCATGATATATATACATATACATGAATGGATTGGCCAACAAGCTTCAAAGAGCTTATGTCAAGGTCGCTCCGTTACAGTTACATATATATACAAACTCATATTAGCTAGTGACACATGTCCGATTCAAAAGTTAGCTTCAAAGATAGTGTTTTTACATGAATATCATGTTGTTTGTGTGGCAGTCATTACATATTCAAGTGCTTAAAAGGAGTCAGATTTTATGATTTATTGATGAATAAACCTCAATAATTTGTTAAGATCATCGTTTGAGAGCAATGTACTGTCATAATACTATATCCTTTCAAACAGAAGAATGAATTCTGTCTTAATTCTGTGTATTTGTGGCATGTGAAAAAATAGTGCACAGCGTTTTGTCATTATGTTCGGGATATAGTTTTGGGTTAAAAAAAGATAACCAAATCCTAGAAACTTTTCCCAGCATCTCTTTAAAATGCGTTTATGTTCTCAATTATTTTACAGAGTGGTGTTGATAAACAACCCTCTGACTACAAGAAGACGAGAAGTAATGAAGGTTGTTGTGACCTCTCCTGATGTTGTAGTGACCGACGCTCACGATAAGGACATATTTTACCAGATAAACCCGGTCCTGACCCCAGATTTCAAGATTTATAACAACAGATTTGAGGTAAGATCTTGTTATCTGTAATTAAATCTCTTGGAAAAAAGCATTTTGAAAAATTTTGCACTATTGAGCACTGTCCATGTTACCTTCCTTTGAATCTATTTTTAGCAGGTACACCAATAGGAATACTTTTTTGTTTAATTGAGTATGATGCAAGCTTTTTTCAAATTATGTATTGAAAATATGTTGGTATATTGTATTTCTTTCATTACTAATCTTTTCATTTGGTCATGACCTTTTGTTACGATTTTGCTCATCATATGACTGTGTTAACAAAAACATTTTTATGAAACAAAATTCAGATTGACCCAAACTTGTAACTAAAATTTTTTAGCTGAAAGCAGCATATAAAAATGAACTATTATTGTCTTGGTAACATGATACTATGTTCTGGGTGATTTTCATTTCAGGTAGCTTTTGAAGTAGATATACCACCTCTGTCAATCAAAAAATACTACCTGAAGCCTCATAGAGATGGCAAAAAGTTTCTTGCTAGACTGTCAGCAATAAATGTTGATATGAACGGGTGAGTGTTTATCGTTTTATCAAGACATTTTACAGGGCTCCATATAAGATGCGTATGTGCGTAAAATACGCACAGGTAAATTAGACATACGCATTGAGAATGAAATCAATGAGTGACAGATACGCACAACTTTCCCAGAATACAAGTCAGATATCTTTGTACAGGAGTGATCGTGACTTGTCAAAACAAATTTCATTCCTCGGTGTCTAATATTTATATTTCGAATAGTAGCCAACCTGTATGAAAACAAAGGTTACCGATTTTATATTTCATCTGAGAGATATCACTCATTTATTTACAGATTAAACATTTGGAAAATATAATCAATGACTTACATCGAAAGAGAAGCTAACTAGGAATGAGGATTTGAAAACGATAAACCTTGACATACATCTAGTCTTGTTCATTGGGTAATTTTACTTGTCGATTTTTATTTTGAGGAGTGAAATACCCCTGCGTACAATTAATTATCTGGAGCCCTGATTTTATCATCGTCATTTGATTCAGAAAGATTGATATATCTGAATATGTACAAGGTAGGAATTTCATATTTGAAACACGGGGAGGGCAATGAGTAAGGATGGGTATCGCTCCTCATTTTCGTATTGCAATATATTGCGATACAAAAAAGCGTATTGCAATACGTATTGCAATATATTGGTACTTTTCATATTTCATTTTTTGCATGCTCTCTTGACTAAATAGCAGTATGATTATATCAGTGATCAATTCTCCACTGACCATCATTTTGTAAAGTAAGATAACTCAGTGATTGGTTTCGGACTTTTAACATGTCTGCGCTATTTTCACCTGGCGAGTTTACACATTGTTTACAACTTTCATAAAATTACATTTTTTCTTGTTACGTTTCTCTGCAATTTTACATGGAAATTGATATATTTATATATCTGATATATTGGTTGTTTTCAGAAGAGTGTACCGGTACGTATCGTGTTGTTCCTGTATTGCAATATACCGATAATACCGCACAACCTTAGCAATGAGAGAGGAATACTTACAGTGGTCTTAACTATCCTTAGTTGTATCTCAGTGAACACTGGTGAAAACTTTAGCCCAAACATTTAGATAATTTGTTTCCATAATGATTATACTGACCTCATGATTAAATACAGACAGAAGGCGCTTATCCATAGAAAAGGTGGGGGTTAATGCCATTGGTGACTACATAGATCCATTAAAAGAATGGGGGGAGGGAGGGAAGTGCTACTGTTAATATGAGGAAGGTTCAAGAGAGAGGGGCTTCACCATCCAAACATAAAGAAAAGAAAGCAGAAGTATATAGCATCCACTTCTTTTCATTAGGTGAAATCCACCTCTTCCTGGATCTGCTACTGCTTATGTGTACAATAGTGAAAGCCACCCATTACATTAACCTCCAACTTGCTCATTGATCGAGTTCGAAAGCCATTTCCGAAATATTATTTTTCACAGAGTTATGGCCCTTGAATGCGCAATTTGACTTGTAGTGATTAACAGATCTGATGCTCCAATGGGGACAAGTTTTCTCAGACAGTATCACACTTAAGTGAATGGAATTTTGGTTTTGGACACACCTGTTGATGCTATTGATCGAGTTTGAAAGCCATTTCGGAAATATTATTTTTCACAGGCTTATGGCCCTTGATTGCGCCATTGGTCTTCTAGCAATTAACAGATGATTGAGATCTGTTACTCCAATGGGGACACATTTACTCTTAAACTAATACAGAAACTTTTACTAAATCAGGTTGTCCATACTCACTCTTTTCTTGTTTTCCCTATTCTCGCTTATTTTGCCGCAATACCGCAGGTATGAGTCCTTGTGAGACAGCTAGGAGTTGGTTTATTACTTATGTTTGAAGATAAACTCTTGTCAACATGAATTCAATCTAGTTAAGACTAGATGTATTGATCCGTCAATACAACCAGAGAATTACTGATTGAGGTCATGTTCAGCGGACCTTTGACAAATTTTGAACCAACCAATAAAATGAGGACAGGAAGTCACCTTTCAACCAATCAAATACAAGTTTGTTTGTATCTTGGTTACTGTCACCTGCTGAACTTTGCCCTACGTTTGTCTTTATTTATCCTTTAAGACTTGTTTTGAGATTGTTGTACAGATGTACATATATACATCACTCAATTTAATATTCCGTCAATATTATCTGCACAGTAGTGATGCTGTCTTCATATTTGTCAATACATTCACTGCGATACATCGGTAACATTCGGATTTTGTAATAGAGGTGCTCAAGAACAGAAAAACAATGATATTGACCAACGATTCAAATAGCTGGGCCAGCTCTCTTTTGATTGTGTGATATTCTCTAGATGTAAAAACGGACTCTGGATGTATTATTTTACAGCTAGTTTTAATTAGATTGACATGAATTTAATTAATTTCTGGATCGTGATTGGGTTTGTATTGAATTCCGTTTGTAAGTTCTATGCATGACTGATTGATTTTGATGTAGGCATAGCCTTAAAGTATTGTTATGCCAACACTAAGAAAGTAGTAGAGGGTTTATATATTTCATAATCCTGACTGCTAATTGTACCATGTCGAACCAGCCTAAGTGGGAGTTTGTGAGCTTAGCTCGTTTTTGTCTTGTTTATTATAGCAAAATGCCAGATTAATTCCTTTGTTTCTAAGATTTATGCATTTTGCTGTTTTTATTCAATGCAGCGGTCACTTCAAGGTGTATTCAGGACAGCAACTGAGGGTCATTGAGATCGACAATGGCTACTTCCGAGTATCCATTTCAACTTGCTCAGGGTTCATGCAAGTAAGAACATCATCTTTCCTCCACACGCAATTAACAAAGTAAGGTGTCATGTCATTAGACCTAGAATTGTCTGAAGAAGAAAAAGAACCAGGAAAACCGGGAAAAGGGTAATGAGCTGTAAGAGGGTTGGGTTCGCAGCATAATTATATTCTTCTAACAACACAGTTTTGATGAAAGGGAATAGATATACCTGATCTATTTGAATATTGCAACTTTAAGGCCTTGTAGCACATTTTGTTAAGGAAAATACAGAGATTTCATGAAAAGGGAAAAAAATGTATCCAACTGCAAGACCATCTTTTTAAAATGGATATGAAGAGTTCTGTAACAAACACATGAATTTTCCTAACTCAATGAAATGAATCAAAGGTGTTTTGTTTGATACTTATTCTATGAGTGTGTGGAAAATCAAGTCAAGTTTTGAGATATTGTACCCTCTGAAGAAAATACACTCTGCCATTGGCTAAGATATTGCCCAAGCAGCACTTAACAATATTTAGTAACTCACTGAAGAAAATATTATTCACCTTAAACTTATATTCAATGGAAAAAAAGTAACAAATAAAACATCAAAAAAGGTTTGCAGTGCCTATAGAGTAGTTTTATAAAAAAACAATTTGTCACATTAAAACCTGCTGTGAAAGATCCTGATTCAAATATAACTTAAGACTAAGACTGAGCTTTAACAAAGAAATATATACTAAGGTTAACCATATCTCCCATAACATTGCAGTAATGTAACCATAGTGACTAACGATCACCTTGCTGTTTTTTGTAGCAAAACTACCTTATCCTTTTTTGGTCAGAATTATTAAGTCAGTGAGAGTGAGTGGTTTCTAGTTTTTTTAACTTCTCTTTAGTCAATCTTTGTTAAAATATTCTTGTCAAGACTTATCAAAGCTTTAAATGGGATTGGGAAAGCTTTTATGAATGCTTCAAAATCGTTTGATGCTAAATAAATGATATTGCATTCTCTTCCCACCGATGTTATATGTTATGTTAGTTGTTAGACATGATATTTTCAAGAAACTTTTGTCATTCTAAAAAGAACCATACAATATCATTTAAAATATTATTGTCCGTAACTCAAATTTATCATCACTATTCTTACTTGATTGTTATTTTCAAACATGACTAGCATAATTTTTGTTGTACAAGATATCTAAATAATTCTAGTCTTTTGCACACTTAAGAAGAAAGCAAAATTTCCATTTTTTTCCAAAAATTTCTACTGTAACAGAGATTATGTGATGAACAACAACTTTAGGGAGAGATTGATGCTTCCAAAGAGCAATATTCCATGTTACAGCATTTGCACCGTAAAGTCGATGACCTTATGCACGAGGTCAAGGTGAAGTTCATGACCTATGACACGGGATCAATGTTCAAGGACAAAAGTGGGGCCTACACATTTCAGCCAAATGGCCCAGCAACGGTATGTTAAAAGTATCATCTGATTCAAAATCAGACCTAAAAGCCTTATTTTGTTGCAGTCATATTCAGACAGTGATATAGAAAAATCTAATAATGATATGATCAGATGGGCAGTATAAAAATTGTGTTGATAAATTTTTATTTTATGTAGGTACACTCTACATAACTACATAACTACACACTATTTTGACATAAAAAATCAGGTAATACACTAGCTTAGAAATGCTTTATACTTTAACACAACAGACTTTCTAGGTGCCAGCATATTAGTTATATTCTATATTGTTTGCAGGATCTTGATATTCAGTACCCAGAGATGATTCTGGTGCAAGGAGGCCTCATGTCTGCTGTCCACACGTCCTTCCGGGGATTGGTACACTCTGTTACTCTGTATAAGATAGAAGGTTGGCACTA
Organism: Phorcus lineatus; assembly: GCA_921293015.1. Taxonomy (NCBI): domain Eukaryota; kingdom Metazoa; phylum Mollusca; class Gastropoda; order Trochida; family Trochidae; genus Phorcus; species Phorcus lineatus. The sequence continues at coordinate 36,308,141 of OV121084.1, read as the reverse complement.
CTGAAACCAAATGACGTCCTGATCATTTCATTAAAAGATATTGAACTGAAATACAACTTAATATTATGGGTCTGAGACTCATTGCTGATTTGTGACAACAAATTATTTAGTAAGCTTAGTGTTATGTTATTTTCTTGCTAAAATAATCTATGCTTTGAGAGCTTTTCATGCAACAGTTCCCTTTATTCTTGTGATGAACAATCCTCAATCACCTAGGGCTTAGATCTAGCCATATGTAACAGTTTGATTTGCTTTCTCAAATCAAGGGCATGTAATTTAGTTACAAATTTCATTTATGTAAACAACCAGAGCTGATGAAGTGAGTTTCAAAACATCTAGCTCTTGATGACCAAGGATGTGATGAACAGAAGAGTTTTGGCATCTATGACAAAGGGAGATAACTTGTTATGCAGGTGGCGCTGTGAGCGGTGTGCACATAGAGAACCATGTTCATATGAACAGACGCGAATGGGACAACAAGGAGCTTGTGATGAGAATAGACTCGACTGTCTACAACCTGGACCATTCAGTCTGTGTTGACCTCAATGGCTTCCAGGTAAAATATCCTCTTTATACCCAGTGATTCTCTTCAGTGTATCATTATGTACTTCAATTGCAATCGTGACTTACCTCTGATGAAGTTTTGTCTTCTTTTCCTGTTACGAAGTGCAAGGACAAAATGGTTGAAAATAATCAGTCAGATGTAAGAACTCTTTGGCCATTGGATTAAAATGTTTTGTACAAAAATTAACCACCCCTCCCAATGTGATGAGTTTTGATCAATTCTTAATATTTAAATTAAAATTTATGGCCATCTGTTTTTGAAAGTTCACATTCTATATTTTGTTCAAGTTGATTTTTCAGTGGAATTTCTTGACTCAGCATCAGGTTAATGGGTTTGCTAACAATTAGGTTCTTAAACATAGTAATGTAACATATATAACTGAGGTTGAAACATTCAAGATTATTTAAATGTATTTCAGATGCACAGAAAACTTTATCGGTCTAAACTGACAATGCAAGGGAACTTTCATCCTCTGACTACGATGGCGTACATAGAGGATACATTTGGCACTCGTCTGTCTCTCCTGGCTGCTGAATCACATGGGATAGCAAACCTCCTGCCAGGTGGGTGTTTTAGCAAAAGGATTTGTTTAAATGACTCTTCATATCAATTGAAATATCCTTATTCCAATAGATATCTTCAAAACTAAACTGTTTAGGGAGTTACAATGTTTTTTGAAAATGTGTGAAGTCAAGACTCTGAAAGCTCCCCATTTGACATCTGAAAAACTGGTAATTCTTCTATGTGATAAATGATACATATATCTCATGAGTAACTCGGTGGTAAGTTAAGGTTTTCTATTGTGAACACTAGAAGGCTTCCATGACTCATTCTCTAAAACCATACTGTAGGAAGCTCAAAATGTCAGAAGATGTCTTTTTCATATGAAAAGCTTGCAGGAATTTCAGCATTCATTGATGTTTTGTTGAAAAGTGATATATTTTGAACTCCGCTATCCATAAGTTGTATTTCAACCTTTGTGTAGCTCTGTCCAGCACTTTGTATGATTTCTGCTCAATTTTGTCGTTCTTGTGTAAATTGTTTCCAGGGTTGTTGTATTTACTATGCATCGCATGTTGCCACATGTGGTCTGGTATACACAAAGTATATGTTTTGTGAAAATGCCTATATACATTGTATCACAGGATGGCTGGAAGTGGTGTTGGATCGGCGACTCATGCAGGGAGACTGGCGAGGAATGAATGAAGGCGTGAAAAACAACATGCCAACAACAAGTCACTTCATTCTCATGTTGGAACGTGGACCACGTAAAGAGGACCCCGGGGTGTGTGAAATATATATAGTCTGTGTGACATCCTTTGATATTTATATCATAACATGGCCATGAGCTATGAGAAGTTTTAGCGTAAATTTACTTGAAAGTTTTAACAATAAGTCATTTCGTCCTTTTATTTCATTCCAAATGTTAATTTTATATTTTCAGCTTAAATTTCTTGAGTTATGATGCTAAAAAATATTAAATTAAAGTTAAAAGTGAACCTTTTTAAAGCTTAGTAGAATCAAACTTCTTTCAGCCGTTTACCATGCCATAATTTTGCTGTAATCTTGAGGTTCATTTGTTCAAAAAATAATAAGATAAAGCTTTTGATAGTCTAAACAAATCTAAACTTCTTTCAGCCGTTCACCCCAGCTTGTTTCCCGTCCCCAAGCAGCCATCAGATGTCAAGGAGACTCAACCATCCCCTGACTCTTGGGGTTGTTGACCTTCAGGACTCGCCCAGCATCACCTACCTGCCACAACTCTCCCTTATTTCCCAAGACTTTCCTCCTGGCCTTGAACTAGTCAATCTTAGGTCACTCAGGGTCAACAATACCTCGGAAGTCACTTGCTTGATGATTCTTCACAATGCTGGGCTTGATTGTGATTTCCAAGAAACTCTGGAGGAGCAAGGTCATTTTGATAAGGTCAGAGAATTGACATGGTCATGGTAATATATTCAAAGACACATTGTTATATGAAGTAAAATGATAAAGTGTCCAATGACATAGTGCCAATTTCAACACTAAGTATATTCATGTTGATAGGGCTAACGGAACAATTTCAATTTACATAAGTTTGTGTAAAATTCATTGGGATGTATGAAGTTTCAAAAGAATAATACTAACGAATTTTGAACAGAGACTCAAAATGACATTCAAGATAAATGACATTTTTATCAAGTCATAAAAAAATTATGGACATTAACTTAAAATGTGTTACCAATATTAAAAAGTATTTCCAAGATTTTAATGCATATCTCTTACAAACCAATTGGTTCGTGTTTTCAGGTCAATCCAACCTTGGATGTTTTTAAAGATGTGAAGATTTTGAAAGCATATGAAACTAGTCTAAATGGCCTAAAAACAAAGCAGAAGCTGAACGTCTTCCAGTCCGCAGTGCCACCAATGGAACTCAGAACATACAAGATCTCATTTGGATAGCTTGAGCAATGTTAATATCAGAAATGTGTTTATTGTGATTTATTATCATAAGCAATATGGAAAAATACTCTGTTGTATTCAATAATCTTTTTTTCATTGTTTGAAAAATTGTTATTGGGTGTCACCAAATTTGCATTGATTTTTAAAAATATTTTTTTATATCTTTCATTTCAACCAAAACAGGGTAGTCTTTAACATGTGTCATTTGTACAGCCATTGTCACACACTGCATAACTCATTTGTTTTTTTCTATAGTTTTTATTTTTAACGAAAAAGGGGTTCATGTTTGACCTTGTACCTAGTGAGTTGTTTTCAAATATTCAATAATACTTGTTGTCATGTTTTTTCTATTTATGGAATTCTATATTGATCACACAGAAAATGTTTTTATTACATGAAAGACACTGTAGCATGATAGAACAAAATATCTCCCATAATATATACATTTATGCAATATATATTCTCAAGAGAGGGTAATTTATTATTTGAAGTCAAAGGTAAAAGTAAAAATGTAAAAGGTGACACATATCATGCAAAAACTGCAAGTGACCATTTTAATGTGGGCACCTTTTATTCATTTGAAGGAAGGAAGTAGGTGATAATGGGTCTAAGGTGACACATATCAAGTGAGATGTAAGTGTTTTTTTAAATGTGAACATCTTTTATTCTTTTGAGGAAGTGAAATTGGGTTGTGTAGGCTATCCAAACTTGCTACACAAATTCAAGTGAACCCTGTATTTTTAAAAAAGATTATCTTTAGATAGGAAAAAAAAAAATTTTTTTTTAGAGCACTTTATTTTCCAACAAAAACTTGCTACATTGCCTTTGTAATCAAATATCATCAAATATTTCTTGCATTTTATTCAATAATGCAATCAGAACACCTTTCAACCTTATTGTGTAATCCGTAATGTGCAATTCTAACAATATATTACCCATATGGGAAGATGGACACAGGGTAATATTTTTCCTGTAAGTCACACGGGAGTTACACATTTTCTTGGCATTTGATTGGTTGTTGTGAACCAATGAAAAGGAACGTAGTGCCGGGACTATTTCATTCATCCTTTAAACTTGTCCCGACTGGTAATTTGTTTACCCTAAGACAGGATTTTAACAATGTTTATTTATTCCAAATAGTTGCCAGTCGTCATTTCTCAGATGTGGCGCCACAAACAGCGAGAAATAAGCCTGCCCCATTGCACAAAATCATAGAAATTAGCGATTATTGAATTAGTTCTTCATCACGTTAAACTAACAGTCGCTAAGAAGCGCCTGGTTCCGTTCTATCGTTATGACGTCATAGTCACGAGCGGCTATGACGTCACAGTGTCATCAGTTACGTCACAAGTTCAGCCGTCTTGTAGTATAACCATAGGGCGTCGCTGTCCTCTTCAAATTTACACAAAATTGTTAAATATAATTAGTTTGATTGACGGTTATGAAAACGGGATTAAACGTTCCACAACAACTACATTTAGCTATTATTTTGAAACCTTTTTTCACAAATTACAATTTAGCCGTGCGTAGGTAAGTGTCAAGCAAAACCACAGCACACGCGTATGAATTTGGAAATTCGCAACCCTAATCCTATATAGAAGAACGATTATTTCTATCATATTCGAGTTTTGACATTTTAAAAGACATATAGGTAATATAAACAATAACCAACTCGTGACGGGCATGACAGATTATCTTTCCCTCGTTATATTGATTGTGTAATTCTCTCGCCAAGGCTCGAGAATTTCAAAATTAATATAACTCGGGAAAGATAATCTGTCATTCCCCGTCACTCGTTAGTTATTGTCTATGTATTTAACAATACATAGTTGCAACTTGTTCAGTTAATGACCACCGAACCGTGAAACATTTCTTATCCATCGCCAGTTCTGTTGCTAAGTTAGAGACAGGAGTGTAAAAGAGTCATGACTTATCCTGTCAAAATTTTTATCGCGAACAATCATTTTTTTTCAAAATAAATGATCAAAATCAGTGGAAATAACTTTGAAAAAAATCAACATGGGCTATATTTTCAAAATGCACTTACAAACTTGAAACTTGTTTTGAAAGATGCGCAGTAACAGTATTTGCTTTCATTTGCTTTCACATTATCAACTTCTTTGCAATAATCACAGTTTGGTAAGGAGATAAGGTCAGATGAAACATGCTGTTGTAGCCTAATGCGTCAACCAATATTCATGAAATTTTCAGGGAAGATTGCTAACAGCACTATGTGCTTAATAAATGTGCTTTTGCGCTGTGAATGCGCTGAATCCGTTATTCGTCGCTTGCGACTATATTTTTGTGTATCAGAGTCTTGAACGTAAAAAAAAACAATGGCTGATGACCTACAGAGCTCATGCCCCTGTTTTTGGCTCTTACTGCTGTTTAAGATTAACACATGTTCTCTTTTTATGAATGTCCGTGTTTTGCATCAGACCTGAAAGGTTAGTTGGGTTTATGACATGGCCCGTTCTCCATCCATCATCAGTAAACGTTTCACATTTTCGACTTCTCAATAATTGCTGCACTCTCACTGCGGGAATTTTGTGGGGATGTACCTTGCAACAAGGATCTGAATTTGTACTTTTTGGACTGACCCCTTGAATATGGGTATGGCAGGCATTTCCCTAAAATCTAAAAAAAATCTCTTCTCTACAACTAACTGGCATAGGATGCTAAAGTTTCTAAGAGTAACATCTTTCTAACATGAAGACTTAAATTTTTAACTTTCATGATGACCCCCTTCAAATATGGGAGTGTCAGCATATTCACCCTAAAATCTTCTTTTGTCTATTTTCAAGAAGCTATCAATGCTAGGAATTATCATCTTTGCAGTATGTCTAAATTTCTTTGTCCTACCCCCAATCATATTGGCGTGGCAGGGATGCATATCTAGGATGATTGACCAAACCAAAACTTGTTAGCATAGGAAGCTCAAACTTTCAGAATAACATCTTTCTTCCAGTTAAGTCACAGAGACTAGGGAAAGGATATGGTTGATGCCAATTTGGGATGGGTGGACAAAGAAATGGTGAGAAATGATATTTCGCAGATTTAAGTTATGTTTTTACTTGTTTTTGAATGTATGTTCTTGCATAAAAAATGTCCACAAGATTTATAAGAGCAAATGTATAAGAGAGAGTAAATAAATCAAAATATAGTTACCCCCAAACAGCTATTTTGTAAAATGAATCTGTTTTCTATTTCATATCTTTATATAACGAATAATATATGGTTTTATATATTAACTGTCTTCCAATTTTGTGTTAAGACATCTTGTCTTATGCACAGACACTTGAAATTTTGATGATGCATTTCACCTGGAGAACTAACATGACTAACAGGTGTATATATGAGTCTGGATCATCAACAATACAAAGGCTGATGAGCTACAGAGTCCATTGCTCTATTTTTATATTGAAGTATATTCTTTGAATCTTGTGTGATCTGAATATGATCATTCTTTTATTGATACATATCCAACCAAATTATCATCTTAAATGTGTGAGGATATTTTGACAGGTTTATAGGTAAAACTATATTTTCATATTTTGAAAGGTAATTGATGAAAATAGTTATAAAAATGTAATATTTGTATTAACCTTTAGCCAATGTGAATGTTATTGCCCGCCACTATTTAAAAGGGTAAACTTGATAATCAGGGTAATAACCTCTGAGTACACTTGTTTTATTTGTTATGGATGGTTTTGAAGTGTATATGTTATATTTACACTACTGAAATACTCTTCTATGCAATGATGTCATTTACTGATACTCAATCTTTATATTATTCAGGTATAACTGAAATACCTTGTATAAACTGTATTAAAATGTTACTGTTTCTTTTAAGCTCAACTTTGTATTGAAACTGTTATCTTTGAAATAAGAAAGTGCATTGATAATGGTTAAACTTATGCTTTTGCAATGACATTGTCCCTGTCATAATCAACTGCCATGACAATGTCAGAGCATTTTCACTAGATATTGCATAGTAAATATTGAAACCTGACAAACAAATTTCTGTAAAAACTATGTGTTTTATTGCTCCTGAAAGATAAAACTTCTAGTCCCCATTGGTTAAAAACTTGGCAATTCATTTTATACCAATATCCTCTTTACATGTTTGTTATATATCTCGTTTTTCTCTTATATTATTTCAGGTATTACTTTCAAATTCGATATTTTGTTGTCCTTTTGAAGACCTACGAAGGAATGTGCATTTAGTAATTGTTTGGCTGCATTTTATCCCAGATAGGGTAATTTTACAAAATGTATGTTTTTCACTATTGCAATAAACCTACTTTCTTAACAAATTCAATACTAAACATGTTACTTGTGTATTTACCACCTGTAAGAATCCAGACAAGTCAGAGCTTTTATGACAAAGTTTGGTTCATGTAGAGACTTCAAGTTCCAGAGATTATTACTAAACCAAATGATCAATGATTGACAATTCAAATTGGAAATGGAGTGAAAAAATGAGCTTTGAAGAGAATATGTACGAAGCCCCCAAGAATGTTGTTGCTATCAAAATATTCAACAATGATTAATTAAAATCAAAATGTTGGTAAGGTGGCCAAAAGTTATGTAACAAAACACTGCTTTGCTTATGCCCAGCCTCCTTCAGTATTTGTGTATTTGCTTTATAATATTGATGTAATCAAGAAAAGAAATTGTCTCTTGAGTAAGACAATATAACCTGACTAATTGCTTGTGTATTCACTATGACTGATTGACATTTTCTTTACGTGCCTCTGATTACCTTCTTTAACAAGTTCTATAGCTACTGTTGAACATATTCAAGGGCTCATTTGACATTTTAGTTTTTATGGCGACGTTGAAGCGAATGTCATCAATGAACTCAAAGTGAATTATCCAGCAGTATTCTCCCATAAGCTGCCTCAAACTGTGTGGTCCTACGTTAGTACTGGCTACCATTTGATGCCATATTCTGTTCAGTTAATAAGTCCAACTACATTGTTCAAACGAAAGGTAAAGGGGTCTTTCCAGAAAAGTACATCTTCACAGATGTGAGTTTAAAACAACAAGAATAACTTTGAGGTTATTTTATTCAGCACTCACAAAAACATAGAGCATGCATAAGCATACATCAAAATATCAACATTGTAGAACAAACCATTTAACTGAATAAGTCAACAAACTTGGCTCTGATAATAGGACAGTAGGTATGAACGATTGGGTAACAATTTACTTTTGAAAGAGGCCCAATATTTTATCAGAGAATGTTGTCTTCCTCTTTCTACTGTGAGAGCTTGAGGCTTTGCTTTTGTGTCCTTTGCGAAGAGTTATACGTTTTGTAAATGATGTGAAATCTAATCTTTGCTTCTTTCTTGGAGCTTCTGCTTCACACACCTGCATTGATGACAGAATATCTCCCGTCACCTGTGAAATTAGTTGACATTTTCTGAATGCCTCAGCTTTCTGCTCTTCTTGTAGTTTAAGGGAAAGGCGAGTCCCGACATCTCTGCTGAAATTGCCTTTTGTAAACTTTTGCTTCACTTGTCTTCGCATTTTCATTGGAGGCATGGGGCTTCCGAGTTGTGCAAGACTTGATTGTAAAGTGTTCCATGAATTTTCTACTTCTTGATCTGTTATGCTGCTGTCGTCATCGCTGAAGGAATAATCCACCAAGGGCAGTTTGCATGTAAAGTCTAAGTTTGGTTCCCGCAATAACTTCAAGTTGAAGGGACTGCTACAAGTGTATATAATCTCGGATTGGCGCTTCATCTTATAACAGTCAATGAGTAGAAATACAGTGAAACAATTACTTCCCGCTGACGGTGCAAAATGTAAAATTAATCTAATATTCCAAACGAAGACCCGCGTTTTTAGCAGTTGATGGATCGGGTTGAAATTAATGACGAGGGAGGCTTGTGTTGCCGCTTTTAAAGAGATGACGGCCGCTTGTGTACACAGGGTTATTTACAAAATATACGATTGTCACCACTCAAGTGTGCCTGTTTTAACAAGCATCCCAGACATTCGTCTCCGTTATGTAAACATTTGACAATAGCCAAGAAAAAGGCTTGCAGATTACAAGCTGTTGATGAAGTGGTCAAGAGTCAATTAGCAGAGCACTGCTTTGCTTATGCCCAGCCTCCTTCAATATTTGTGTATTTGCTTTATAATATTGATGTAATCAAGAAAAGAAATTGTCTCTTGAGTAAGACAATATAACCTGACTAATTGCTTGTGTATTCACTATGACTGATTGACATTTTCTTTACGTGCCTCTGATTACCTTCTTTAACAAGTTCTATAGCTACTGTTGAACATATTCAAGGGCTCATTTGACATTTTAGTTTTTATGGCGACGTTGAAGCGAATGTCATCAATGAACTCAAAGTGAATTATCCAGCAGTATTCTCCCATAAGCTGCCTCAAACTGTGTGGTCCTACGTTAGTACTGGCTACCATTTGATGCCATATTCTGTTCAGTCAATAAGTCCAACTACATTGTTCAAACGAAAGGTAAAGGGGTCTTTCCAGAAAAGTACATCTTCACAGATGTGAGTTTAAAACAACAAGAATAACTTTGAGGTTATTTTATTCAGCACTCACAAAAACATAGAGCATGCATAAGCATACATCAAAATATCAACATTGTAGAACAAACCATTTAACTGAATAAGTCAACAAACTTGGCTCTGATAATAGGACAGTAGGTATGAACGATTGGGTAACAATTTACTTTTGAAAGAGGCCCAATATTTTATCAGAGAATGTTGTCTTCCTCTTTCTACTGTGAGAGCTTGAGGCTTTGCTTTTGTGTCCTTTGCGAAGAGTTATACGTTTTGTAAATGATGTGAAATCTAATCTTTGCTTCTTTCTTGGAGCTTCTGCTTCACACACCTGCATTGATGACAGAATATCTCCCGTCACCTGTGAAATTAGTTGACATTTTCTGAATGCCTCAGCTTTCTGCTCTTCTTGTAGTTTAAGGGAAAGGCGAGTCCCGACATCTCTGCTGAAATTGCCTTTTGTAAACTTTTGCTTCACTTGTCTTCGCATTTTCATTGGAGGCATGGGGCTTCCGAGTTGTGCAAGACTTGATTGTAAAGTGTTCCATGAATTTTCTACTTCTTGATCTGTTATGCTGCTGTCGTCATCGCTGAAGGAATAATCCACCAAGGGCAGTTTGCATGTAAAGTCTAAGTTTGGTTCCCGCAATAACTTCAAGTTGAAGGGACTGCTACAAGTGTATATAATCTCGGATTGGCGCTTCATCTTATAACAGTCAATGAGTAGAAATACAGTGAAACAATTACTTCCCGCTGACGGTGCAAAATGTAAAATTAATCTAATATTCCAAACGAAGACCCGCGTTTTTAGCAGTTGATGGATCGGGTTGAAATTAATGACGAGGGAGGCTTGTGTTGCCGCTTTTAAAGAGATGACGGCCGCTTGTGTACACAGGGTTATTTACAAAATATACGATTGTCACCACTCAAGTGTGCCTGTTTTAACAAGCATCCCAGACATTCGTCTCCGTTATGTAAACATTTGACAATAGCCAAGAAAAAGGCTTGCAGATTACAAGCTGTTGATGAAGTGGTCAAGAGTCAATTAGCAGAGCACTGCTTTGCTTATGCCCAGCCTCCTTCAATATTTGTGTATTTGCTTTATAATATTGATGTAATCAAGAAAAGAAATTGTCTCTTGAGTAAGACAATATAACCTGACTAATTGCTTGTGTATTCACTATGACTGATTGACATTTTCTTTACGTGCCTCTGATTACCTTCTTTAACAAGTTCTATAGCTACTGTTGAACATATTCAAGGGCTCATTTGACATTTTAGTTTTTATGGCGACGTTGAAGCGAATGTCATCAATGAACTCAAAGTGAATTATCCAGCAGTATTCTCCCATAAGCTGCCTCAAACTGTGTGGTCCTACGTTAGTACTGGCTACCATTTGATGCCATATTCTGTTCAGTCAATAAGTCCAACTACATTGTTCAAACGAAAGGTAAAGGGGTCTTTCCAGAAAAGTACATCTTCACAGATGTGAGTTTAAAACAACAAGAATAACTTTGAGGTTATTTTATTCAGCACTCACAAAAACATAGAGCATGCATAAGCATACATCAAAATATCAACATTGTAGAACAAACCATTTAACTGAATAAGTCAACAAACTTGGCTCTGATAATAGGACAGTAGGTATGAACGATTGGGTAACAATTTACTTTTGAAAGAGGCCCAATATTTTATCAGAGAATGTTGTCTTCCTCTTTCTACTGTGAGAGCTTGAGGCTTTGCTTTTGTGTCCTTTGCGAAGAGTTATACGTTTTGTAAATGATGTGAAATCTAACCTTTGCTTCTTTCTTGGAGCTTCTGCTTCACACACCTGCATTGATGACAGAATATCTCCCGTCACCTGTGAAATTAGTTGACATTTTCTGAATGCCTCAGCTTTCTGCTCTTCTTGTAGTTTAAGGGAAAGGCGAGTCCCGACATCTCTGCTGAAATTGCCTTTTGTAAACTTTTGCTTCACTTGTCTTCGCATTTTCATTGGAGGCATGGGGCTTCCGAGTTGTGCAAGACTTGATTGTAAAGTGTTCCATGAATTTTCTACTTCTTGATCTGTTATGCTGCTGTCGTCATCGCTGAAGGAATAATCCACCAAGGGCAGTTTGCATGTAAAGTCTAAGTTTGGTTCCCGCAATAACTTCAAGTTGAAGGGACTGCTACAAGTGTATATAATCTCGGATTGGCGCTTCATCTTATAACAGTCAATGAGTAGAAATACAGTGAAACAATTACTTCCCGCTGACGGTGCAAAATGTAAAATTAATCTAATATTCCAAACGAAGACCCGCGTTTTTAGCAGTTGATGGATCGGGTTGAAATTAATGACGAGGGAGGCTTGTGTTGCCGCTTTTAAAGAGATGACGGCCGCTTGTGTACACAGGGTTATTTACAAAATATACGATTGTCACCACTCAAGTGTGCCTGTTTTAACAAGCATCCCAGACATTCGTCTCCGTTATGTAAACATTTGACAATAGCCAAGAAAAAGGCTTGCAGATTACAAGCTGTTGATGAAGTGGTCAAGAGTCAATTAGCAGAGCACTGCTTTGCTTATGCCCAGCCTCCTTCAATATTTGTGTATTTGCTTTATAATATTGATGTAATCAAGAAAAGAAATTGTCTCTTGAGTAAGACAATATAACCTGACTAATTGCTTGTGTATTCACTATGACTGATTGACATTTTCTTTACGTGCCTCTGATTACCTTCTTTAACAAGTTCTATAGCTACTGTTGAACATATTCAAGGGCTCATTTGACATTTTAGTTTTTATGGCGACGTTGAAGCGAATGTCATCAATGAACTCAAAGTGAATTATCCAGCAGTATTCTCCCATAAGCTGCCTCAAACTGTGTGGTCCTACGTTAGTACTGGCTACCATTTGATGCCATATTCTGTTCAGTCAATAAGTCCAACTACATTGTTCAAACGAAAGGTAAAGGGGTCTTTCCAGAAAAGTACATCTTCACAGATGTGAGTTTAAAACAACAAGAATAACTTTGAGGTTATTTTATTCAGCACTCACAAAAACATAGAGCATGCATAAGCATACATCAAAATATCAACATTGTAGAACAAACCATTTAACTGAATAAGTCAACAAACTTGGCTCTGATAATAGGACAGTAGGTATGAACGATTGGGTAACAATTTACTTTTGAAAGAGGCCCAATATTTTATCAGAGAATGTTGTCTTCCTCTTTCTACTGTGAGAGCTTGAGGCTTTGCTTTTGTGTCCTTTGCGAAGAGTTATACGTTTTGTAAATGATGTGAAATCTAACCTTTGCTTCTTTCTTGGAGCTTCTGCTTCACACACCTGCATTGATGACAGAATATCTCCCGTCACCTGTGAAATTAGTTGACATTTTCTGAATGCCTCAGCTTTCTGCTCTTCTTGTAGTTTAAGGGAAAGGCGAGTCCCGACATCTCTGCTGAAATTGCCTTTTGTAAACTTTTGCTTCACTTGTCTTCGCATTTTCATTGGAGGCATGGGGCTTCCGAGTTGTGCAAGACTTGATTGTAAAGTGTTCCATGAATTTTCTACTTCTTGATCTGTTATGCTGCTGTCGTCATCGCTGAAGGAATAATCCACCAAGGGCAGTTTGCATGTAAAGTCTAAGTTTGGTTCCCGCAATAACTTCAAGTTGAAGGGACTGCTACAAGTGTATATAATCTCGGATTGGCGCTTCATCTTATAACAGTCAATGAGTAGAAATACAGTGAAACAATTACTTCCCGCTGACGGTGCAAAATGTAAAATTAATCTAATATTCCAAACGAAGACCCGCGTTTTTAGCAGTTGATGGATCGGGTTGAAATTAATGACGAGGGAGGCTTGTGTTGCCGCTTTTAAAGAGATGACGGCCGCTTGTGTACACAGGGTTATTTACAAAATATACGATTGTCACCACTCAAGTGTGCCTGTTTTAACAAGCATCCCAGACATTCGTCTCCGTTATGTAAACATTTGACAATAGCCAAGAAAAAGGCTTGCAGATTACAAGCTGTTGATGAAGTGGTCAAGAGTCAATTAGCAGAGCACTGCTTTGCTTATGCCCAGCCTCCTTCAGTATTTGTGTATTTGCTTTATAATATTGATGTAATCAAGAAAAGAAATTGTCTCTTGAGTAAGACAATATAACCTGACTAATTGCTTGTGTATTCACTATGACTGATTGACATTTTCTTTACGTGCCTCTGATTACCTTCTTTAACAAGTTCTATAGCTACTGTTGAACATATTCAAGGGCTCATTTGACATTTTAGTTTTTATGGCGACGTTGAAGCGAATGTCATCAATGAACTCAAAGTGAATTATCCAGCAGTATTCTCCCATAAGCTGCCTCAAACTGTGTGGTCCTACGTTAGTACTGGCTACCATTTGATGCCATATTCTGTTCAGTTAATAAGTCCAACTACATTGTTCAAACGAAAGGTAAAGGGGTCTTTCCAGAAAAGTACATCTTCACAGATGTGAGTTTAAAACAACAAGAATAACTTTGAGGTTATTTTATTCAGCACTCACAAAAACATAGAGCATGCATAAGCATACATCAAAATATCAACATTGTAGAACAAACCATTTAACTGAATAAGTCAACAAACTTGGCTCTGATAATAGGACAGTAGGTATGAACGATTGGGTAACAATTTACTTTTGAAAGAGGCCCAATATTTTATCAGAGAATGTTGTCTTCCTCTTTCTACTGTGAGAGCTTGAGGCTTTGCTTTTGTGTCCTTTGCGAAGAGTTATACGTTTTGTAAATGATGTGAAATCTAATCTTTGCTTCTTTCTTGGAGCTTCTGCTTCACACACCTGCATTGATGACAGAATATCTCCCGTCACCTGTGAAATTAGTTGACATTTTCTGAATGCCTCAGCTTTCTGCTCTTCTTGTAGTTTAAGGGAAAGGCGAGTCCCGACATCTCTGCTGAAATTGCCTTTTGTAAACTTTTGCTTCACTTGTCTTCGCATTTTCATTGGAGGCATGGGGCTTCCGAGTTGTGCAAGACTTGATTGTAAAGTGTTCCATGAATTTTCTACTTCTTGATCTGTTATGCTGCTGTCGTCATCGCTGAAGGAATAATCCACCAAGGGCAGTTTGCATGTAAAGTCTAAGTTTGGTTCCCGCAATAACTTCAAGTTGAAGGGACTGCTACAAGTGTATATAATCTCGGATTGGCGCTTCATCTTATAACAGTCAATGAGTAGAAATACAGTGAAACAATTACTTCCCGCTGACGGTGCAAAATGTAAAATTAATCTAATATTCCAAACGAAGACCCGCGTTTTTAGCAGTTGATGGATCGGGTTGAAATTAATGACGAGGGAGGCTTGTGTTGCCGCTTTTAAAGAGATGACGGCCGCTTGTGTACACAGGGTTATTTACAAAATATACGATTGTCACCACTCAAGTGTGCCTGTTTTAACAAGCATCCCAGACATTCGTCTCCGTTATGTAAACATTTGACAATAGCCAAGAAAAAGGCTTGCAGATTACAAGCTGTTGATGAAGTGGTCAAGAGTCAATTAGCAGAGCACTGCTTTGCTTATGCCCAGCCTCCTTCAATATTTGTGTATTTGCTTTATAATATTGATGTAATCAAGAAAAGAAATTGTCTCTTGAGTAAGACAATATAACCTGACTAATTGCTTGTGTATTCACTATGACTGATTGACATTTTCTTTACGTGCCTCTGATTACCTTCTTTAACAAGTTCTATAGCTACTGTTGAACATATTCAAGGGCTCATTTGACATTTTAGTTTTTATGGCGACGTTGAAGCGAATGTCATCAATGAACTCAAAGTGAATTATCCAGCAGTATTCTCCCATAAGCTGCCTCAAACTGTGTGGTCCTACGTTAGTACTGGCTACCATTTGATGCCATATTCTGTTCAGTCAATAAGTCCAACTACATTGTTCAAACGAAAGGTAAAGGGGTCTTTCCAGAAAAGTACATCTTCACAGATGTGAGTTTAAAACAACAAGAATAACTTTGAGGTTATTTTATTCAGCACTCACAAAAACATAGAGCATGCATAAGCATACATCAAAATATCAACATTGTAGAACAAACCATTTAACTGAATAAGTCAACAAACTTGGCTCTGATAATAGGACAGTAGGTATGAACGATTGGGTAACAATTTACTTTTGAAAGAGGCCCAATATTTTATCAGAGAATGTTGTCTTCCTCTTTCTACTGTGAGAGCTTGAGGCTTTGCTTTTGTGTCCTTTGCGAAGAGTTATACGTTTTGTAAATGATGTGAAATCTAACCTTTGCTTCTTTCTTGGAGCTTCTGCTTCACACACCTGCATTGATGACAGAATATCTCCCGTCACCTGTGAAATTAGTTGACATTTTCTGAATGCCTCAGCTTTCTGCTCTTCTTGTAGTTTAAGGGAAAGGCGAGTCCCGACATCTCTGCTGAAATTGCCTTTTGTAAACTTTTGCTTCACTTGTCTTCGCATTTTCATTGGAGGCATGGGGCTTCCGAGTTGTGCAAGACTTGATTGTAAAGTGTTCCATGAATTTTCTACTTCTTGATCTGTTATGCTGCTGTCGTCATCGCTGAAGGAATAATCCACCAAGGGCAGTTTGCATGTAAAGTCTAAGTTTGGTTCCCGCAATAACTTCAAGTTGAAGGGACTGCTACAAGTGTATATAATCTCGGATTGGCGCTTCATCTTATAACAGTCAATGAGTAGAAATACAGTGAAACAATTACTTCCCGCTGACGGTGCAAAATGTAAAATTAATCTAATATTCCAAACGAAGACCCGCGTTTTTAGCAGTTGATGGATCGGGTTGAAATTAATGACGAGGGAGGCTTGTGTTGCCGCTTTTAAAGAGATGACGGCCGCTTGTGTACACAGGGTTATTTACAAAATATACGATTGTCACCACTCAAGTGTGCCTGTTTTAACAAGCATCCCAGACATTCGTCTCCGTTATGTAAACATTTGACAATAGCCAAGAAAAAGGCTTGCAGATTACAAGCTGTTGATGAAGTGGTCAAGAGTCAATTAGCAGAGCACTGCTTTGCTTATGCCCAGCCTCCTTCAATATTTGTGTATTTGCTTTATAATATTGATGTAATCAAGAAAAGAAATTGTCTCTTGAGTAAGACAATATAACCTGACTAATTGCTTGTGTATTCACTATGACTGATTGACATTTTCTTTACGTGCCTCTGATTACCTTCTTTAACAAGTTCTATAGCTACTGTTGAACATATTCAAGGGCTCATTTGACATTTTAGTTTTTATGGCGACGTTGAAGCGAATGTCATCAATGAACTCAAAGTGAATTATCCAGCAGTATTCTCCCATAAGCTGCCTCAAACTGTGTGGTCCTACGTTAGTACTGGCTACCATTTGATGCCATATTCTGTTCAGTCAATAAGTCCAACTACATTGTTCAAACGAAAGGTAAAGGGGTCTTTCCAGAAAAGTACATCTTCACAGATGTGAGTTTAAAACAACAAGAATAACTTTGAGGTTATTTTATTCAGCACTCACAAAAACATAGAGCATGCATAAGCATACATCAAAATATCAACATTGTAGAACAAACCATTTAACTGAATAAGTCAACAAACTTGGCTCTGATAATAGGACAGTAGGTATGAACGATTGGGTAACAATTTACTTTTGAAAGAGGCCCAATATTTTATCAGAGAATGTTGTCTTCCTCTTTCTACTGTGAGAGCTTGAGGCTTTGCTTTTGTGTCCTTTGCGAAGAGTTATACGTTTTGTAAATGATGTGAAATCTAATCTTTGCTTCTTTCTTGGAGCTTCTGCTTCACACACCTGCATTGATGACAGAATATCTCCCGTCACCTGTGAAATTAGTTGACATTTTCTGAATGCCTCAGCTTTCTGCTCTTCTTGTAGTTTAAGGGAAAGGCGAGTCCCGACATCTCTGCTGAAATTGCCTTTTGTAAACTTTTGCTTCACTTGTCTTCGCATTTTCATTGGAGGCATGGGGCTTCCGAGTTGTGCAAGACTTGATTGTAAAGTGTTCCATGAATTTTCTACTTCTTGATCTGTTATGCTGCTGTCGTCATCGCTGAAGGAATAATCCACCAAGGGCAGTTTGCATGTAAAGTCTAAGTTTGGTTCCCGCAATAACTTCAAGTTGAAGGGACTGCTACAAGTGTATATAATCTCGGATTGGCGCTTCATCTTATAACAGTCAATGAGTAGAAATACAGTGAAACAATTACTTCCCGCTGACGGTGCAAAATGTAAAATTAATCTAATATTCCAAACGAAGACCCGCGTTTTTAGCAGTTGATGGATCGGGTTGAAATTAATGACGAGGGAGGCTTGTGTTGCCGCTTTTAAAGAGATGACGGCCGCTTGTGTACACAGGGTTATTTACAAAATATACGATTGTCACCACTCAAGTGTGCCTGTTTTAACAAGCATCCCAGACATTCGTCTCCGTTATGTAAACATTTGACAATAGCCAAGAAAAAGGCTTGCAGATTACAAGCTGTTGATGAAGTGGTCAAGAGTCAATTAGCAGAGCACTGCTTTGCTTATGCCCAGCCTCCTTCAATATTTGTGTATTTGCTTTATAATATTGATGTAATCAAGAAAAGAAATTGTCTCTTGAGTAAGACAATATAACCTGACTAATTGCTTGTGTATTCACTATGACTGATTGACATTTTCTTTACGTGCCTCTGATTACCTTCTTTAACAAGTTCTATAGCTACTGTTGAACATATTCAAGGGCTCATTTGACATTTTAGTTTTTATGGCGACGTTGAAGCGAATGTCATCAATGAACTCAAAGTGAATTATCCAGCAGTATTCTCCCATAAGCTGCCTCAAACTGTGTGGTCCTACGTTAGTACTGGCTACCATTTGATGCCATATTCTGTTCAGTCAATAAGTCCAACTACATTGTTCAAACGAAAGGTAAAGGGGTCTTTCCAGAAAAGTACATCTTCACAGATGTGAGTTTAAAACAACGAGAATAACTTTGAGGTTATTTTATTCAGCACTCACAAAAACATAGAGCATGCATAAGCATACATCAAAATATCAACATTGTAGAACAAACCATTTAACTGAATAAGTCAACAAACTTGGCTCTGATAATAGGACAGTAGGTATGAACGATTGGGTAACAATTTACTTTTGAAAGAGGCCCAATATTTTATCAGAGAATGTTGTCTTCCTCTTTCTACTGTGAGAGCTTGAGGCTTTGCTTTTGTGTCCTTTGCGAAGAGTTATACGTTTTGTAAATGATGTGAAATCTAACCTTTGCTTCTTTCTTGGAGCTTCTGCTTCACACACCTGCATTGATGACAGAATATCTCCCGTCACCTGTGAAATTAGTTGACATTTTCTGAATGCCTCAGCTTTCTGCTCTTCTTGTAGTTTAAGGGAAAGGCGAGTCCCGACATCTCTGCTGAAATTGCCTTTTGTAAACTTTTGCTTCACTTGTCTTCGCATTTTCATTGGAGGCATGGGGCTTCCGAGTTGTGCAAGACTTGATTGTAAAGTGTTCCATGAATTTTCTACTTCTTGATCTGTTATGCTGCTGTCGTCATCGCTGAAGGAATAATCCACCAAGGGCAGTTTGCATGTAAAGTCTAAGTTTGGTTCCCGCAATAACTTCAAGTTGAAGGGACTGCTACAAGTGTATATAATCTCGGATTGGCGCTTCATCTTATAACAGTCAATGAGTAGAAATACAGTGAAACAATTACTTCCCGCTGACGGTGCAAAATGTAAAATTAATCTAATATTCCAAACGAAGACCCGCGTTTTTAGCAGTTGATGGATCGGGTTGAAATTAATGACGAGGGAGGCTTGTGTTGCCGCTTTTAAAGAGATGACGGCCGCTTGTGTACACAGGGTTATTTACAAAATATACGATTGTCACCACTCAAGTGTGCCTGTTTTAACAAGCATCCCAGACATTCGTCTCCGTTATGTAAACATTTGACAATAGCCAAGAAAAAGGCTTGCAGATTACAAGCTGTTGATGAAGTGGTCAAGAGTCAATTAGCAGAGCACTGCTTTGCTTATGCCCAGCCTCCTTCAATATTTGTGTATTTGCTTTATAATATTGATGTAATCAAGAAAAGAAATTGTCTCTTGAGTAAGACAATATAACCTGACTAATTGCTTGTGTATTCACTATGACTGATTGACATTTTCTTTACGTGCCTCTGATTACCTTCTTTAACAAGTTCTATAGCTACTGTTGAACATATTCAAGGGCTCATTTGACATTTTAGTTTTTATGGCGACGTTGAAGCGAATGTCATCAATGAACTCAAAGTGAATTATCCAGCAGTATTCTCCCATAAGCTGCCTCAAACTGTGTGGTCCTACGTTAGTACTGGCTACCATTTGATGCCATATTCTGTTCAGTCAATAAGTCCAACTACATTGTTCAAACGAAAGGTAAAGGGGTCTTTCCAGAAAAGTACATCTTCACAGATGTGAGTTTAAAACAACAAGAATAACTTTGAGGTTATTTTATTCAGCACTCACAAAAACATAGAGCATGCATAAGCATACATCAAAATATCAACATTGTAGAACAAACCATTTAACTGAATAAGTCAACAAACTTGGCTCTGATAATAGGACAGTAGGTATGAACGATTGGGTAACAATTTACTTTTGAAAGAGGCCCAATATTTTATCAGAGAATGTTGTCTTCCTCTTTCTACTGTGAGAGCTTGAGGCTTTGCTTTTGTGTCCTTTGCGAAGAGTTATACGTTTTGTAAATGATGTGAAATCTAATCTTTGCTTCTTTCTTGGAGCTTCTGCTTCACACACCTGCATTGATGACAGAATATCTCCCGTCACCTGTGAAATTAGTTGACATTTTCTGAATGCCTCAGCTTTCTGCTCTTCTTGTAGTTTAAGGGAAAGGCGAGTCCCGACATCTCTGCTGAAATTGCCTTTTGTAAACTTTTGCTTCACTTGTCTTCGCATTTTCATTGGAGGCATGGGGCTTCCGAGTTGTGCAAGACTTGATTGTAAAGTGTTCCATGAATTTTCTACTTCTTGATCTGTTATGCTGCTGTCGTCATCGCTGAAGGAATAATCCACCAAGGGCAGTTTGCATGTAAAGTCTAAGTTTGGTTCCCGCAATAACTTCAAGTTGAAGGGACTGCTACAAGTGTATATAATCTCGGATTGGCGCTTCATCTTATAACAGTCAATGAGTAGAAATACAGTGAAACAATTACTTCCCGCTGACGGTGCAAAATGTAAAATTAATCTAATATTCCAGACGAAGACCCGCGTTCTTAACAGTTGATGGATCGGGTTGAAATTAATGACGAGGGAGGCTTGTGTTGCCGCTTTTAAAGAGATGACGGCCGCTTGTGTACACAGGGTTATTTACAAAATATACGATTGTCACCACTCAAGTGTGCCTGTTTTAACAAGCATCCCAGACATTCGTCTCCGTTATGTAAACATTTGACAATAGCCAAGAAAAAGGCTTGCAGATTACAAGCTGTTGATGAAGTGGTCAAGAGTCAATTAGCAGAGCACTGCTTTGCTTATGCCCAGCCTCCTTCAATATTTGTGTATTTGCTTTATAATATTGATGTAATCAAGAAAAGAAATTGTCTCTTGAGTAAGACAATATAACCTGACTAATTGCTTGTGTATTCACTATGACTGATTGACATTTTCTTTACGTGCCTCTGATTACCTTCTTTAACAAGTTCTATAGCTACTGTTGAACATATTCAAGGGCTCATTTGACATTTTAGTTTTTATGGCGACGTTGAAGCGAATGTCATCAATGAACTCAAAGTGAATTATCCAGCAGTATTCTCCCATAAGCTGCCTCAAACTGTGTGGTCCTACGTTAGTACTGGCTACCATTTGATGCCATATTCTGTTCAGTCAATAAGTCCAACTACATTGTTCAAACGAAAGGTAAAGGGGTCTTTCCAGAAAAGTACATCTTCACAGATGTGAGTTTAAAACAACAAGAATAACTTTGAGGTTATTATATTCAGCACTCACAAAAACATAGAGCATGCATAAGCATACATCAAAATATCAACATTGTAGAACAAACCATTTAACTGAATAAGTCAACAAACTTGGCTCTGATAATAGCACAGTAGGTATGAACGATTGGGTAACAATTTACTTTTGAAAGAGGCCCAATATTTTATCAGAGAATGTTGTCTTCCTCTTTCTACTGTGAGAGCTTGAGGCTTTGCTTTTGTGTCCTTTGCGAAGAGTTATACGTTTTGTAAATGATGTGAAATCTAATCTTTGCTTCTTTCTTGGAGCTTCTGCTTCACACACCTGCATTGATGACAGAATATCTCCCGTCACCTGTGAAATTAGTTGACATTTTCTGAATGCCTCAGCTTTCTGCTCTTCTTGTAGTTTAAGGGAAAGGCGAGTCCCGACATCTCTGCTGAAATTGCCTTTTGTAAACTTTTGCTTCACTTGTCTTCGCATTTTCATTGGAGGCATGGGGCTTCCGAGTTGTGCAAGACTTGATTGTAAAATGTTCCATGAATTTTCTACTTCTTGATCTGTTATGCTGCTGTCGTCATCGCTGAAGGAATAATCCACCAAGGGCAGTTTGCATGTAAAGTCTAAGTTTGGTTCCCGCAATAACTTCAAGTTGAAGGGACTGCTACAAGTGTATATAATCTCGGATTGGCGCTTCATCTTATAACAGTCAATGAGTAGAAATACAGTGAAACAATTACTTCCCGCTGACGGTGCAAAATGTAAAATTAATCTAATATTCCAAACGAAGACCCGCGTTTTTAGCAGTTGATGGATCGGGTTGAAATTAATGACGAGGGAGGCTTGTGTTGCCGCTTTTAAAGAGATGACGGCCGCTTGTGTACACAGGGTTATTTACAAAATATACGATTGTCACCACTCAAGTGTGCCTGTTTTAACAAGCATCCCAGACATTCGTCTCCGTTATGTAAACATTTGACAATAGCCAAGAAAAAGGCTTGCAGATTACAAGCTGTTGATGAAGTGGTCAAGAGTCAATTAGCAGAGCACTGCTTTGCTTATGCCCAGCCTCCTTCAATATTTGTGTATTTGCTTTATAATATTGATGTAATCAAGAAAAGAAATTGTCTCTTGAGTAAGACAATATAACCTGACTAATTGCTTGTGTATTCACTATGACTGATTGACATTTTCTTTACGTGCCTCTGATTACCTTCTTTAACAAGTTCTATAGCTACTGTTGAACATATTCAAGGGCTCATTTGACATTTTAGTTTTTATGGCGACGTTGAAGCGAATGTCATCAATGAACTCAAAGTGAATTATCCAGCAGTATTCTCCCATAAGCTGCCTCAAACTGTGTGGTCCTACGTTAGTACTGGCTACCATTTGATGCCATATTCTGTTCAGTCAATAAGTCCAACTACATTGTTCAAACGAAAGGTAAAGGGGTCTTTCCAGAAAAGTACATCTTCACAGATGTGAGTTTAAAACAACAAGAATAACTTTGAGGTTATTATATTCAGCACTCACAAAAACATAGAGCATGCATAAGCATACATCAAAATATCAACATTGTAGAACAAACCATTTAACTGAATAAGTCAACAAACTTGGCTCTGATAATAGCACAGTAGGTATGAACGATTGGGTAACAATTTACTTTTGAAAGAGGCCCAATATTTTATCAGAGAATGTTGTCTTCCTCTTTCTACTGTGAGAGCTTGAGGCTTTGCTTTTGTGTCCTTTGCGAAGAGTTATACGTTTTGTAAATGATGTGAAATCTAATCTTTGCTTCTTTCTTGGAGCTTCTGCTTCACACACCTGCATTGATGACAGAATATCTCCCGTCACCTGTGAAATTAGTTGACATTTTCTGAATGCCTCAGCTTTCTGCTCTTCTTGTAGTTTAAGGGAAAGGCGAGTCCCGACATCTCTGCTGAAATTGCCTTTTGTAAACTTTTGCTTCACTTGTCTTCGCATTTTCATTGGAGGCATGGGGCTTCCGAGTTGTGCAAGACTTGATTGTAAAGTGTTCCATGAATTTTCTACTTCTTGATCTGTTATGCTGCTGTCGTCATCGCTGAAGGAATAATCCACCAAGGGCAGTTTGCATGTAAAGTCTAAGTTTGGTTCCCGCAATAACTTCAAGTTGAAGGGACTGCTACAAGTGTATATAATCTCGGATTGGCGCTTCATCTTATAACAGTCAATGAGTAGAAATACAGTGAAACAATTACTTCCCGCGGACGGTGCAAAATGTAAAATTAATCTAATATTCCAAACGAAGACCCGCGTTTTTAGCAGTTGATGGATCGGGTTGAAATTAATGACGAGGGAGGCTTGTGTTGCCGCTTTTAAAGAGATGACGGCCGCTTGTGTACACAGGGTTATTTACAAAATATACGATTGTCACCACTCAAGTGTGCCTGTTTTAACAAGCATCCCAGACATTCGTCTCCGTTATGTAAACATTTGACAATAGCCAAGAAAAAGGCTTGCAGATTACAAGCTGTTGATGAAGTGGTCAAGAGTCAATTAGCAGAGCACTGCTTTGCTTATGCCCAGCCTCCTTCAATATTTGTGTATTTGCTTTATAATATTGATGTAATCAAGAAAAGAAATTGTCTCTTGAGTAAGACAATATAACCTGACTAATTGCTTGTGTATTCACTATGACTGATTGACATTTTCTTTACGTGCCTCTGATTACCTTCTTTAACAAGTTCTATAGCTACTGTTGAACATATTCAAGGGCTCATTTGACATTTTAGTTTTTATGGCGACGTTGAAGCGAATGTCATCAATGAACTCAAAGTGAATTATCCAGCAGTATTCTCCCATAAGCTGCCTCAAACTGTGTGGTCCTACGTTAGTACTGGCTACCATTTGATGCCATATTCTGTTCAGTCAATAAGTCCAACTACATTGTTCAAACGAAAGGTAAAGGGGTCTTTCCAGAAAAGTACATCTTCACAGATGTGAGTTTAAAACAACGAGAATAACTTTGAGGTTATTATATTCAGCACTCACAAAAACATAGAGCATGCATAAGCATACATCAAAATATCAACATTGTAGAACAAACCATTTAACTGAATAAGTCAACAAACTTGGCTCTGATAATAGCACAGTAGGTATGAACGATTGGGTAACAATTAACTTTTGAAAGAGGCCCAATATTTTATCAGAGAATGTTGTCTTCCTCTTTCTACTGTGAGAGCTTGAGGCTTTGCTTTTGTGTCCTTTGCGAAGAGTTATACGTTTTGTAAATGATGTGAAATCTAATCTTTGCTTCTTTCTTGGAGCTTCTGCTTCACACACCTGCATTGATGACAGAATATCTCCCGTCACCTGTGAAATTAGTTGACATTTTCTGAATGCCTCAGCTTTCTGCTCTTCTTGTAGTTTAAGGGAAAGGCGAGTCCCGACATCTCTGCTGAAATTGCCTTTTGTAAACTTTTGCTTCACTTGTCTTCGCATTTTCATTGGAGGCATGGGGCTTCCGAGTTGTGCAAGACTTGATTGTAAAATGTTCCATGAATTTTCTACTTCTTGATCTGTTATGCTGCTGTCGTCATCGCTGAAGGAATAATCCACCAAGGGCAGTTTGCATGTAAAGTCTAAGTTTGGTTCCCGCAATAACTTCAAGTTGAAGGGACTGCTACAAGTGTAAATAATCTCGGATTGGCGCTTCATCTTATAACAGTCAATGAGTAGAAATACAGTGAAACAATTACTTCCCGCTGACGGTGCAAAATGTAAAATTAATCTAATATTCCAGACGAAGACCCGCGTTCTTAACAGTTGATGGATCGGGTTGAAATTAATGACGAGGGAGGCTTGTGTTGCCGCTTTTAAAGAGATGACGGCCGCTTGTGTACACAGGGTTATTTACAAAATATACGATTGTCACCACTCAAGTGTGCCTGTTTTAACAAGCATCCCAGACATTCGTCTCCGTTATGTAAACATTTGACAATAGCCAAGAAAAAGGCTTGCAGATTACAAGCTGTTGATGAAGTGGTCAAGAGTCAATTAGCAGAGCACTGCTTTGCTTATGCCCAGCCTCCTTCAATATTTGTGTATTTGCTTTATAATATTGATGTAATCAAGAAAAGAAATTGTCTCTTGAGTAAGACAATATAACCTGACTAATTGCTTGTGTATTCACTATGACTGATTGACATTTTCTTTACGTGCCTCTGATTACCTTCTTTAACCAGTTCTATAGCTACTGTTGAACATATTCAAGGGCTCATTTGACATTTTAGTTTTTATGGCGACGTTGAAGCGAATGTCATCAATGAACTCAAAGTGAATTATCCAGCAGTATTCTCCCATAAGCTGCCTCAAACTGTGTGGTCCTACGTTAGTACTGGCTACCATTTGATGCCATATTCTGTTCAGTCAATAAGTCCAACTACATTGTTCAAACGAAAGGTAAAGGGGTCTTTCCAGAAAAGTACATCTTCACAGATGTGAGTTTAAAACAACAAGAATAACTTTGAGGTTATTTTATTCAGCACTCACAAAAACATAGAGCATGCATAAGCATACATCAAAATATCAACATTGTAGAACAAACCATTTAACTGAATAAGTCAACAAACTTGGCTCTGATAATAGCACAGTAGGTATGAACGATTGGGTAACAATTTACTTTTGAAAGAGGCCCAATATTTTATCAGAGAATGTTGTCTTCCTCTTTCTACTGTGAGAGCTTGAGGCTTTGCTTTTGTGTCCTTTGCGAAGAGTTATACGTTTTGTAAATGATGTGAAATCTAATCTTTGCTTCTTTCTTGGAGCTTCTGCTTCACACACCTGCATTGATGACAGAATATCTCCCGTCACCTGTGAAATTAGTTGACATTTTCTGAATGCCTCAGCTTTCTGCTCTTCTTGTAGTTTAAGGGAAAGGCGAGTCCCGACATCTCTGCTGAAATTGCCTTTTGTAAACTTTTGCTTCACTTGTCTTCGCATTTTCATTGGAGGCATGGGGCTTCCGAGTTGTGCAAGACTTGATTGTAAAATGTTCCATGAATTTTCTACTTCTTGATCTGTTATGCTGCTGTCGTCATCGCTGAAGGAATAATCCACCAAGGGCAGTTTGCATGTAAAGTCTAAGTTTGGTTCCCGCAATAACTTCAAGTTGAAGGGACTGCTACAAGTGTATATAATCTCGGATTGGCGCTTCATCTTATAACAGTCAATGAGTAGAAATACAGTGAAACAATTACTTCCCGCTGACGGTGCAAAATGTAAAATTAATCTAATATTCCAGACGAAGACCCGCGTTCTTAACAGTTGATGGATCGGGTTGAAATTAATGACGAGGGAGGCTTGTGTTGCCGCTTTTAAAGAGATGACGGCCGCTTGTGTACACAGGGTTATTTACAAAATATACGATTGTCACCACTCAAGTGTGCCTGTTTTAACAAGCATCCCAGACATTCGTCTCCGTTATGTAAACATTTGACAATAGCCAAGAAAAAGGCTTGCAGATTACAAGCTGTTGATGAAGTGGTCAAGAGTCAATTAGCAGAGCACTGCTTTGCTTATGCCCAGCCTCCTTCAATATTTGTGTATTTGCTTTATAATATTGATGTAATCAAGAAAAGAAATTGTCTCTTGAGTAAGACAATATAACCTGACTAATTGCTTGTGTATTCACTATGACTGATTGACATTTTCTTTACGTGCCTCTGATTACCTTCTTTAACCAGTTCTATAGCTACTGTTGAACATATTCAAGGGCTCATTTGACATTTTAGTTTTTATGGCGACGTTGAAGCGAATGTCATCAATGAACTCAAAGTGAATTATCCAGCAGTATTCTCCCATAAGCTGCCTCAAACTGTGTGGTCCTACGTTAGTACTGGCTACCATTTGATGCCATATTCTGTTCAGTCAATAAGTCCAACTACATTGTTCAAACGAAAGGTAAAGGGGTCTTTCCAGAAAAGTACATCTTCACAGATGTGAGTTTAAAACAACAAGAATAACTTTGAGGTTATTTTATTCAGCACTCACAAAAACATAGAGCATGCATAAGCATACATCAAAATATCAACATTGTAGAACAAACCATTTAACTGAATAAGTCAACAAACTTGGCTCTGATAATAGCACAGTAGGTATGAACGATTGGGTAACAATTTACTTTTGAAAGAGGCCCAATATTTTATCAGAGAATGTTGTCTTCCTCTTTCTACTGTGAGAGCTTGAGGCTTTGCTTTTGTGTCCTTTGCGAAGAGTTATACGTTTTGTAAATGATGTGAAATCTAATCTTTGCTTCTTTCTTGGAGCTTCTGCTTCACACACCTGCATTGATGACAGAATATCTCCCGTCACCTGTGAAATTAGTTGACATTTTCTGAATGCCTCAGCTTTCTGCTCTTCTTGTAGTTTAAGGGAAAGGCGAGTCCCGACATCTCTGCTGAAATTGCCTTTTGTAAACTTTTGCTTCACTTGTCTTCGCATTTTCATTGGAGGCATGGGGCTTCCGAGTTGTGCAAGACTTGATTGTAAAGTGTTCCATGAATTTTCTACTTCTTGATCTGTTATGCTGCTGTCGTCATCGCTGAAGGAATAATCCACCAAGGGCAGTTTGCATGTAAAGTCTAAGTTTGGTTCCCGCAATAACTTCAAGTTGAAGGGACTGCTACAAGTGTATATAATCTCGGATTGGCGCTTCATCTTATAACAGTCAATGAGTAGAAATACAGTGAAACAATTACTTCCCGCTGACGGTGCAAAATGTAAAATTAATCTAATATTCCAGACGAAGACCCGCGTTCTTAACAGTTGATGGATCGGGTTGAAATTAATGACGAGGGAGGCTTGTGTTGCCGCTTTTAAAGAGATGACGGCCGCTTGTGTACACAGGGTTATTTACAAAATATACGATTGTCACCACTCAAGTGTGCCTGTTTTAACAAGCATCCCAGACATTCGTCTCCGTTATGTAAACATTTGACAATAGCCAAGAAAAAGGCTTGCAGATTACAAGCTGTTGATGAAGTGGTCAAGAGTCAATTAGCAGAGCACTGCTTTGCTTATGCCCAGCCTCCTTCAATATTTGTGTATTTGCTTTATAATATTGATGTAATCAAGAAAAGAAATTGTCTCTTGAGTAAGACAATATAACCTGACTAATTGCTTGTGTATTCACTATGACTGATTGACATTTTCTTTACGTGCCTCTGATTACCTTCTTTAACCAGTTCTATAGCTACTGTTGAACATATTCAAGGGCTCATTTGACATTTTAGTTTTTATGGCGACGTTGAAGCGAATGTCATCAATGAACTCAAAGTGAATTATCCAGCAGTATTCTCCCATAAGCTGCCTCAAACTGTGTGGTCCTACGTTAGTACTGGCTACCATTTGATGCCATATTCTGTTCAGTCAATAAGTCCAACTACATTGTTCAAACGAAAGGTAAAGGGGTCTTTCCAGAAAAGTACATCTTCACAGATGTGAGTTTAAAACAACAAGAATAACTTTGAGGTTATTATATTCAGCACTCACAAAAACATAGAGCATGCATAAGCATACATCAAAATATCAACATTGTAGAACAAACCATTTAACTGAATAAGTCAACAAACTTGGCTCTGATAATAGGACAGTAGGTATGAACGATTGGGTAACAATTTACTTTTGAAAGAGGCCCAATATTTTATCAGAGAATGTTGTCTTCCTCTTTCTACTGTGAGAGCTTGAGGCTTTGCTTTTGTGTCCTTTGCGAAGAGTTATACGTTTTGTAAATGATGTGAAATCTAATCTTTGCTTCTTTCTTGGAGCTTCTGCTTCACACACCTGCATTGATGACAGAATATCTCCCGTCACCTGTGAAATTAGTTGACATTTTCTGAATGCCTCAGCTTTCTGCTCTTCTTGTAGTTTAAGGGAAAGGCGAGTCCCGACATCTCTGCTGAAATTGCCTTTTGTAAACTTTTGCTTCACTTGTCTTCGCATTTTCATTGGAGGCATGGGGCTTCCGAGTTGTGCAAGACTTGATTGTAAAGTGTTCCATGAATTTTCTACTTCTTGATCTGTTATGCTGCTGTCGTCATCGCTGAAGGAATAATCCACCAAGGGCAGTTTGCATGTAAAGTCTAAGTTTGGTTCCCGCAATAACTTCAAGTTGAAGGGACTGCTACAAGTGTATATAATCTCGGATGGGCGCTTCATCTTATAACAGTCAATGAGTAGAAATACAGTGAAACAATTACTTCCCGCTGACGGTGCAAAATGTAAAATTAATCTAATATTCCAGACGAAGACCCGCGTTCTTAACAGTTGATGGATCTGGTTGAAATTAATGACGAGGGAGGCTTGTGTTGCCGCTTTTAAAGAGATGACGGCCGCTTGTGTACACAGGGTTATTTACAAAATATACGATTGTCACCACTCAAGTGTGCCTGTTTTAACAAGCATCCCAGACATTCGTCTCCGTTATGTAAACATTTGACAATAGCCAAGAAAAAGGCTTGCAGATTACAAGCTGTTGATGAAGTGGTCAAGAGTCAATTAGCAGAGCACTGCTTTGCTTATGCCCAGCCTCCTTCAATATTTGTGTATTTGCTTTATAATATTGATGTAATCAAGAAAAGAAATTGTCTCTTGAGTAAGACAATATAACCTGACTAATTGCTTGTGTATTCACTATGACTGATTGACATTTTCTTTACGTGCCTCTGATTACCTTCTTTAACCAGTTCTATAGCTACTGTTGAACATATTCAAGGGCTCATTTGACATTTTAGTTTTTATGGCGACGTTGAAGCGAATGTCATCAATGAACTCAAAGTGAATTATCCAGCAGTATTCTCCCATAAGCTGCCTCAAACTGTGTGGTCCTACGTTAGTACTGGCTACCATTTGATGCCATATTCTGTTCAGTCAATAAGTCCAACTACATTGTTCAAACGAAAGGTAAAGGGGTCTTTCCAGAAAAGTACATCTTCACAGATGTGAGTTTAAAACAACAAGAATAACTTTGAGGTTATTTTATTCAGCACTCACAAAAACATAGAGCATGCATAAGCATACATCAAAATATCAACATTGTAGAACAAACCATTTAACTGAATAAGTCAACAAACTTGGCTCTGATAATAGCACAGTAGGTATGAACGATTGGGTAACAATTTACTTTTGAAAGAGGCCCAATATTTTATCAGAGAATGTTGTCTTCCTCTTTCTACTGTGAGAGCTTGAGGCTTTGCTTTTGTGTCCTTTGCGAAGAGTTATACGTTTTGTAAATGATGTGAAATCTAATCTTTGCTTCTTTCTTGGAGCTTCTGCTTCACACACCTGCATTGATGACAGAATATCTCCCGTCACCTGTGAAATTAGTTGACATTTTCTGAATGCCTCAGCTTTCTGCTCTTCTTGTAGTTTAAGGGAAAGGCGAGTCCCGACATCTCTGCTGAAATTGCCTTTTGTAAACTTTTGCTTCACTTGTCTTCGCATTTTCATTGGAGGCATGGGGCTTCCGAGTTGTGCAAGACTTGATTGTAAAGTGTTCCATGAATTTTCTACTTCTTGATCTGTTATGCTGCTGTCGTCATCGCTGAAGGAATAATCCACCAAGGGCAGTTTGCATGTAAAGTCTAAGTTTGGTTCCCGCAATAACTTCAAGTTGAAGGGACTGCTACAAGTGTATATAATCTCGGATTGGCGCTTCATCTTATAACAGTCAATGAGTAGAAATACAGTGAAACAATTACTTCCCGCTGACGGTGCAAAATGTAAAATTAATCTAATATTCCAGACGAAGACCCGCGTTCTTAACAGTTGATGGATCGGGTTGAAATTAATGACGAGGGAGGCTTGTGTTGCCGCTTTTAAAGAGATGACGGCCGCTTGTGTACACAGGGTTATTTACAAAATATACGATTGTCACCACTCAAGTGTGCCTGTTTTAACAAGCATCCCAGACATTCGTCTCCGTTATGTAAACATTTGACAATAGCCAAGAAAAAGGCTTGCAGATTACAAGCTGTTGATGAAGTGGTCAAGAGTCAATTAGCAGAGCACTGCTTTGCTTATGCCCAGCCTCCTTCAATATTTGTGTATTTGCTTTATAATATTGATGTAATCAAGAAAAGAAATTGTCTCTTGAGTAAGACAATATAACCTGACTAATTGCTTGTGTATTCACTATGACTGATTGACATTTTCTTTACGTGCCTCTGATTACCTTCTTTAACCAGTTCTATAGCTACTGTTGAACATATTCAAGGGCTCATTTGACATTTTAGTTTTTATGGCGACGTTGAAGCGAATGTCATCAATGAACTCAAAGTGAATTATCCAGCAGTATTCTCCCATAAGCTGCCTCAAACTGTGTGGTCCTACGTTAGTACTGGCTACCATTTGATGCCATATTCTGTTCAGCTTAGAGATAATATCAAGAAAAACTTTTGCAACTTATAGAAGAGCGAAGAGAGGTAATGCTCCAATGGTGGACAGTGTTCTCAGCTAAGTTTTTTTTTAAAATGAATCCTGCCGACGCTAAAGAATGTATCATATAGTTTTTCCAAACAAGAGAATTGACGTAAACCGTCTGTTAACATCCCAACATTTGTTAAATGAGCCGGGTATTTTACAAACTTAATGACGTTACAATAACAGAAGATATCACGCTGGATAGCACGTGAAAAGTGTGCAGCCCGTGCAGGTCGTGTCGACTGAATCAACGGATACTGAGGTGTCAATGCACCCTGAAGGTCAGGTTATTACCGCTGCGTAATGAAATATGTTACATTCTAACAGGACACGAAAACTAGAATGAAAATACTGCTTTCTGATTGGTTACCACAATCACTTTTGGAGTGATTATTTCGCTAGTAATCACCTCAAAATATTTGCGACCGATTCACATTCACACGCGCACGTTTACAAACTCCATTCGCTGAACTTACTGTTTTCATCGCCTTACAGACAAGAGCAAAATGAATTTTAAATCAATTCTGTACAGACATTGATAATACCGTATTTAAAAAAATGAAATTTAGAAGATAAATCCATTCTGTGGTATATTTTTTGTCGAAGTAGTTTATTTTCATATCACTAAATTTAATTTCAAACCGAGCTCGCTTCTTACCGTAACGCGCGGTAATATAGCGATTCGTCAAGTGAACAGAGGGGACGTACGTTATTCTTCAACTTTCCTTCCCTTTCCCCCCTCTCATTCATAAGTGACCACATTTCCAGACAGTGTATTCAATCATGACAAACTATAAAGCATAAAAACATCTGTCTTTTGTTGATTTTATCCTCAATGAAATAAATACTTAAGGTTTTATGTAAAACCTGTTGGTTTATGTTTTGATATATATTTTTTATTATTGAAGCGTGTTCTTTGAAAAAAAACTGTACCGTAGTTTCGAAAGCAAGTGGAACCGGTCTGTACTTGTTCGACCTAATAACTTTGTTGTTGCCCAAGGCAAATTAGTTCCTCATTATATTTCTAATTAGTCATGTTAGAATGGAGATAAATCCCTTCTGTTTTTTATTTTGGGGTTGTATATCGTGCAATTTCACCCCTAAATAAACATTTCAAACCTCGCAAGCTCGGTTTGAAATTAAATTTAGGGGTGAAAAATGCACGACATACAACCCCAAAACAAAAAACAGAAGGGATTTATCTCCTTATTAGACAGATCTACATTCCATATTTGAATTGATATAATTATAGTGATATTTCTGTTTTAATCAAGCTGTTAGAGAATGGCGTCGTATATCTGCTTATTAAGATACGGTAATGGAGCAGGATGTTAATGAAGCCGTGATTCACTTTCAAGCTCGACTTATAGATATGTTCAAAATTGAGAAGTGAATCAATGTGTGATTGTATTTTGTTTACCGTATACTGCAAGTTGATTGCACAACAAATAGTTAACAAGTTTAAGTTGATTCTGGCATTTATTTATATCCCTTTGTAGGGAATTTGTTGAGAAGCAGTTGGCCGTATCCCATCTTAGAATGATATTGCAAACATTTAGATATGAGAACGAAAAATTGATCAAACAACAAACTCCCAGTTCCAACCGACAGCAATCATCATTAATCAATAGTCTGTTGAAACCTAGTATATTCGCTCAGGAAGAACATTAAAGCCTGGTGTTCTTTTCAGGAGACTGTTTGATTACCTTACTTTAAAAAAAATGCATATGAGTTTCTTCTATCGTGCATTTAACATTGATTAATCCTTTTAGGCATTGATTTGACAAATATTTATATGAAATAAGAAGTCATATTATTCACCGACCAGCCTGGAGTTACAAATTGGAACACATCATTCATGACTTTGGGTATCATAAACACGACCCTTTTCAATGGGAAAGGTATATGATATCCTAATATGAATACTTTGTTTGTATATGTTTTTATTCATAAGTTCCTAATGTTGAAAACGTTGTTGATATGTAATGGTCAAGTAATGACATCACTGCGTTAAGTGACTCGATTCCAAGAATTTGATACTTTCTATTGATTGAGATACACATTTATTCGATAGAAATGTTTGATGAACTAAAATCTCGCGCTTACTTATTGTAACAATTAAAGCAGCAGCAAACATTTTACTTTTATAAAACTCATTCATAAATGGTATTGCCG
Source organism: Phorcus lineatus (assembly GCA_921293015.1). NCBI lineage: Eukaryota > Metazoa > Mollusca > Gastropoda > Trochida > Trochidae > Phorcus > Phorcus lineatus. The sequence goes on along the minus strand of OV121084.1, from coordinate 36,273,946 downwards.
TGTATAGTTCATCAGTTCGTTTCATCACCTCTCAGGATTTAAGGCACATAGCATATACTTTCTCTATCGAATTATTTATGTTAGGACAAACCAGAACGTACACAAACGAAGATTTCTTTCCGTGCAAAAAAGTATTTATCATTCTCTACAAAAGCCTTATAATAAATGATAAAAATGTCATACGACGCTGAAAAGAGGTTAATACGCATGGGTAATAATATTTTTTAAACTAAAAGAATGAACAATTACTCACGGTATGTTTGTAAATCAGTTGAGTTAAATGGCAATACGGAAAAGGTGATAAAGGTAATAAAGGGTAAACAAGTTGAGGTCGCTTTTTCATATTAGATATCTATGCTTATATTCCGGCGCAAAATATGAAACGATCAACCCACACAATTTGTACACGTATAATATATTGTGTATATGTCCACAAAGTTGGGAATGTTGAGACGGACATTCCGGAATTTTTTCATAAAAAGGTAAGGTTAATGGAATAAAAAGAGTGATATAACGCAATGTCAAGTTAAAAATATCAATTTATCAAAACCTTAAATAACACCGAAATGCCCACCCAAAAGGTGATAGAATCCACACGAAATTGATTGTCAAAACAGAACTTTTTTAGAATTAAACGCCAATGGACAAACATGTTTTAATAGGCCATCTTGTCTCTGAGGGAAAATGACATAAAAAGGCGCTGTACTTTCACTAATTTTGAATTATTATAAAAAAACCCTATATGTGTGGATGAAAGTAACCCTAAGTAACACGTTGAAACTGGGTTATGGTATAGTCATGCACTAATAATATACTTGTACAAACGGATATGTCCACTTGCATTTCGTTTCCACTAAAACTACCCCGATAGGACTGTCCTTTTAATTAAAGCATGGCGGAATATCATCGCACAGAATTTCATCAACATGAGCAGCTCCCTGCTTCACTGGACAGTACAGATAACCATTCCGTTGTACATCTCTACAGTAGTTTCCTGACTCTGCCAAGGTTGCATTTGGAATGCTTAAACCAAGCATGGTGGAGTCGTCGTAGTGGTTTTTGTCAACAACAAAGTCATCTGCCCAAGGTAGGCAGGTGTCGCCCAAAGAATTAATCCCATGAGAACCACTGTAAACTGCGATGCCGTTCATCAGAATGAAACAATCGGTAGCTGTAACAGAGAGTTTCATTTGGAATATCTGTGTAAGTGCCCTTGGTTAGGAAATAAACTGTACATTTCAGTGGATAGAATGTTGTTAAAGTTTGAATGAAGTTAACTTCTTCCGTGAAATAAATATTTTAAAAAATATTCCAAAAGTAAGATTAACGACCTTACCATCACCCATCTACTAACCTAGGTAGCTGAAGTCATAAATCCCCACCTCCCCCAAATTATGTCCCCACGAAACCTCTTTTTAGGCTTTTGCCGAAAAATTGAAACATAAACTTTAAAAAAAATCTAATTTCTTAATAGCAGATTTGTAGTTTTCGATGTCAACGAGTCGCTACGATAATAACTAGGAAACTAATAAAAGCAAATATACATATAGAAAGGAGGGGGGGGGGGGGGGACGATTTTTATAAAAAAAAGTGCTAAGGCGCTAATCTTCATACGGTTTTTACCCATTTTACAAAGTATGGTCCTTTTTTGAGGTGTCGTATTCCAGTTTATATTAAGTTCACTTTAACATTTTCTCTATACTTTCCCGAATGCTAATCGACGGCTAGTAGATATATTCATACTCGTTGTCCGAAGCATCATTTCATTGTCACATGGATAAAAGTTCCTTTTGTCAGTTTTTTATCATTTGAAGCAAGATGACTTATACCTTTGCATTACATGAACGTTATAATCGTATCGGTTAAAATACCTCTATACCAAAATTGCTCAATAACCCGCGGTCTTAAAGATATCCGAAATTGAGGATTTGAAAGTAACTTTATTTTAATAAAACTTGATAAAAATTGTCATCAATGTTTTTATCTAGGTTTTGAGAGTTGACTTTACTCGAGGAGATAAGTCCATTTGTGGAGTGTTTGATGAATATATTAACGAAAATATCAGTTTGATCAGAAGAGACAATATATATTTCAATTCGAGATTTCACAAAATGACCTGTCTCCTCATGATACAGGAAAAGATCTACAGCAATAGTAAGACTTGGTGTTCAATGAATAAAACTTACTGTTCACGAAGTTGCAGGTGAAATTGGTCTCCCAATACACACCGGCTCTAGAAATGATACACTCTGCCGTACCATCTATTTCAGCTGTGAATCCCTCGTTACATGTGTACTCAATGTATGTGGTATTCACTACACTCTCAGAGGCATCCTTTATGGTTGGTGTTGACGTACCCCCTGAAAGGAAATGATATTGCGGTAACAACGCCTGGTTTTCAGTTAATTGACTAATTGAAATTGAACGGGTTATAAGAACAAAATTAATGGTAAGCCAATATTCGATATGGACATACGAATGGAATGACTTGATTGACATAAGGAAATGTCTTGATTGCGTTAGTAAATACAATGACAAATACATATAGCAGGTAATGAACTGACTAAGATATGAGGATTTTTGAATGAATATTTTAGTTTGGGTTTTTAATACATCTTGAACATGATACGGTTTATTCGTTTGAATGCCTAGCAGTACAAATACTATATTTTTCGACATCTGAACGTAAATTCGGATGATTTGGTAGTACTTTCGTTTCTTTCTAACTGCCAAAATTTATAAGAAGAAAACGAAATGTCATTGTTATTGGATCAATCGATAATCATGCGAAGTTGTTTCCTATGACAAAACATTTACTTTGATCGTTAAGTACGTCATTGTGGGGTATTTGCCTTAAAGAGCCTGTCCTATCGGCATGCGGTCCGCCATCTTGTTTTGATGGGAATAACATGAATGAGAAATGTACTTTTGTGGATAGAAAATCCAAGGGGTTTCAACTGGGTTATGTTGTAATCATGTAATAATAACATACTTGAATAAACGGATATGTTCCCTTGAATATCGTTTCCTACCTCGATAGACTGTCCTTTTAAGCAAGGCTTATATGGAATCTCTTAATTAATGTCAAGGAACCTGTCCCATAATTACAAACTCACGATCACCAATATATGTGATCCAAAATATACAATGTCATACAATGAAACAATTTGTAAATGATTATTAAGACTTGATTTAAAGTGTACCTCATTATTGAGATATAAACACCAGCAACTGTGTGTTGTGTTTTTAAGTCAACCCAAATGGTAAGACAATTGGAAAAGTTACTTGGTTTCGAGATGTTTTTTTCATGCCTGATTTAAAAAAGCCATGTTCGGAGGAACATGATTAAAATACAACGTCGACCGAAGAACTCGATCGCTCGGTGGACATGTTTGATTTCCTGTGAATGAAATATTTATAAAGTTTTATTTTTGTTGTGGACACAAGGTTGGTTTTTATTAGAATGCCTATTCTTCTTGCAATGTTTATGTAACATTATTTTTTAAACATTAGTCTCCCTCCTACCTATATCCAAACAGTGTGGTCCAGCATCTAGGGGAACACAAATCTGGTGACAGAGGCAGGAGTGGCCCTCACAGTTACCGATGATACGCTGTGAATGTATGAAGTCATTGTGAATAATGATAATGATTAATGATTTATAATTAAGAAGAAATAATTTTATCCATTTAGAAAACGTTAATGAGGTAAACGATGAAGCTACTGACGTTTCATAAATGAGGACTTTTATGAATTCCGTCAGCCTTATTAGGATAGGTTTTTGAATGTAGATTTACTGAAATCAAGCATAAGGCGACACCAGCTTATAGTTAAATAAATATTTAAATGAATAAATAGTTTAATTTTGTTTTACTTATGGAAACAGACAACGTTTCTACCTTTCAAGAAGGCAAAAACATGGTATTAGTAAAGCCAAATTCTATATGAATTGGCAATATACAAATCATGTGGATAGATCCTTTGATAACGATCTAGTAGCTTCATATTCATGTTAAGCGGCCGCTAAGAGGTGCTCGTCATCACAGTAACAATATGACGTTATTTAATTCGTAACGTCAAACATCGTTTTATGATGTCAAACTGATAACAGTGTAAACGGTAATTTTACTCTTCCTGATGAAAATAGCATGATTGTACCATGCACTGGTGGTATAGACTAACAACCTGTGAATTACACTCATAGCATGCGGTATTTCACTGTCAACTATGAAATGTAAAACAATCTAAAATTGAAAATGTTTACTTATATAGAGCTATTACATGTAGCTCAATTCACGTCAAAACATAATATCAAATTGCTTAAGACAATAATGACACTTTGAAACACATATTTTTCTCAAAATCCTACAGTACCTGAGGCATGTAAGCAGCTACTCCGTAAACCAGAGAGGCAGACACAGAATAATCTGGGGCTAGCGTGTCCGAAGACCAGTTCAATTCACATTCAAGCGTTTCTTCATTGTAATTGAAAGATTCACAAATTGATCGCAGGAGACACCATCGAGCACACGAAAACACCGAGATCACATCCGAATGTACCTGGAATGTATACCCAGTAAAACGCTGTCGCGAAGTCAAATTGAAATTTACTTGATTACAATTTGGTTCAACCGAGAGCGCTCCAGTGAGAACAAAGATCAAATTAAAAATATTCATTCCTGATTTCTTACAATAGTTTCTCCAACACTGGCCCGTGCGTAACAGCAATTGCTGTACTGGTCCAAACCCCAAAGGTTTGTATTAGTTACTAGTTATCAGGGAGATGTGTGTAATCAAACTCAAAAGCATAATTTGTGGTAAGAAGTGGACTTCACGTGATATCCTGTTGTACTAACGGCTTCAAGTTTAATGTACACAATTCCTTGTCCACTCTATCAATATTGACAGTTCTGAGTTGTTTAAAATGAATTTCTTATCGATTATTAGATCTGACTGTATTGAATGAAATATCATTTCTCTAGCTTTATGTCGCATGTAAACACATCGGCAGGACATAACTTTATTTCGCTAAATGCTATGTAAATAACATAGGTTTAACAGTCGAATATGATTGAACAATGAAAATAAATCTCATAAAACGCATATAAAACAATGGAAAAATCACATTGAACCACTAAGAAATTATGTTAACATAATCTTAAATCATTTGAAGTCAATGTTAAGATTTTAAAATTGAAAATTGTTTTTCTTAAGAGCTTAAAATGCTTCAATCGAGTTTAAACACATGAAAAGATGTCTTTGAAAAAGTTTGACAAACTCACAAAGTACAGAAAAATACAATCATGTTTGTCTTCAAGTATTATTTATTATTATTTATTTCTGGTTCTCGGTGATGTATTTCACCTTTAACGAGCAAAAACGTACTTTCTATGATCTCATATCTAAACTAAAATTTCGTCAAAATTTTCAGGATATGAAACAGTTTATTAACATGGTCCCATCTTCTAAACAAAATTTTTGAAAACTTTCAAAAATGTTAAACAGATACACCTTCTTGTAATAATGTATATCACTATCAAATTCAATCAAAATCAGATGATTAGTTTCGAAGTTGTATGCTGGACAGGATATAAAACAGTTTTGTAAAAAAAATTCCCATTTTTTGTAAAAGAAAGGCAAATTTCATACACACCTTCACATAAGATGTTTCTCAAGTTTGATCAAAATTAAATGATGAGTTTAGAAGTCAAGGGCTTGACAGGGCTTGAAACAGTTTTCAGATAAAGTCTCCGCGTTTGGCCCAAAAAACCCCAAAACTTTACAAAAATATTTTCAAAGTTAATGACCACGACACACTTTCATGTAAATGTGGATCTCAATATCAAATTTTATCAAAATCAGATGATTAGTTTAGAAATTATGAGACGGACAGGATATGAAACAGAAACTTTGTCTCTACTGTTACATTTTTCTCAAAATCTGTTGCAGTCGTCTTCACATCTTCCCAGGGGTATCATGGTTTTATCACACCAGTTGCCATAATCCATTGACAAGGGTTATCTCAATATCAGCTGTCATTGTGGATGTCGACCCAATTATGACTAATGTGACATCACCGTAGATTCATATTGGCTTCCTGTGATTTTACTGAAGTAATCATTGACAAAATGACAGGTAATTGACACGACATTAGCACTCAAATCCTCGGATAGAAACATCGTCATAAATAGTTAGTCATTTAGGCGTAAGGAGTTCGTGAACTAAAACAAGAACATAAGTAACACTAATGATGACCTGACTATATTCATGCTAGTTATTATGAATGATTTATGTAAGGACTCTCATGTCTATTAACATTGGGCAATTTCATTCAAGGCCAGCGGTGAAACAAGTTCCATGTCAGTAGTTTGGCAGCTTTGCATAATAGTTTATGGTAAAATGGAGTCAAGCTTTACCGTACCCCAACGGAAGTTCTACACACAGTGGTAAATATTCCTTTGATATGTTTACATTCGGTTTATTCATATATGAAAATAGCTGAAGTTGTTAACCTACTTATGCTTGAATCAAAAGCTCGATGTTCGAAATATATTTTACTTGAGATAGAATGAAAATATATTTTACATTAAGGAAGTCTTTCTTGCACTGTGCGATCTAATCAGATAAACATACCGTCTTTGGAAATCAGAGGAACACATTGGAATCATGATAGCTCTTGATTTGTCGCCAAGGCTGCTGCGACGGATCGTGATAATTCAATGAAAATTGCAATTTTTAGCCGAAGAGGGAGGTGCACTTAAAACTCGAAATTTGAGTGGTTAGCAGCATAGAGTGATAGAGACTGGTGCAAATTAAAGCGATGAGAGGGAAGATGAACTTCATTATTCCATGGTATCCATTATTTATTGAACTTTATTGGTTGTATCAGCTGTCTCTGATAACCTGTTTGCACAGACTGACATTCATCCAATGATGACTTACTTGGTAAGCACGGACCTTTCTTGCAGTAGACCTTGAAACGGCATTTTTGTATTTATCTGCAGGTATAAGTGTTTCGCTTTCGTAGTCTGTGTTCAAGAAGATTGTGTGTTTAAAACTTTGATATTAAAGCATTGATGTTGTAATTAAGTTTCGAGTTAGTGTAATTAAAACAATTTTTTGGTATGATATTTTGTTTTGTATAAGTTTTTCAAAGGCCGATCATCAATTGTCATGTTGTTTACTAATAGCGTCTTCAAACATGAAAAAATGTCACGTTTGTTATTTGATCTCTTTCAACCTCTTTCAGTCATTAAATAAATTAGATTGATATTGTGCCATGTTCATGTCCCGCATGCAAGCTTAAGGTTTTTTCTTGTGGTCACTGAAATTATTGCTTGGCCAGATGTGTTCTTGCGATCGAGATGGACTGTATATATAACAATATTTCACTCTCCTCAATTTTCAAAATGGCAAATCAAAACTAGTATTTAGAACAGTTACGGTAGAATATTAATTTAATACCATCTTCATGCCTGCTGTGATATTGGTATCATGACTTTCGTCTTCAATTATATGGATTAAAAAACGGATTGGTTCTGTTAAATCCCTTAAAGCTTATTGTTTTACGCCTTTTCACATTTTGTAAACTATGAAGATTCATATTTGGAAAATAATCTAAATGTTGTGGAATCCGTCATAAAAAAAGATAGTAATATGCTTCTCTTGATGTTGCTGGTGCACAGGAGGCGTATGTTCATATTTAATCATTCAATGATCTTTGTATAACAATGGATTGGAGACTCGACATATTTAAGTAAAAGATGGTTCCTCGATGTCATAAGTTAGTGCTATTTTCTCCTGCTGTTAGAACTCTTTATATTCAATATTTATCCAAATTTAACTCATGAAAGGAACATAGTAATCATATCTAATTACATATAGTAAAAAAGTCGTTTTTGAACACGATTATCATATAACTGAAACATTAAACAATTGTATCCTGAACAGCATTGTAAATCACAAGACCGAATATAGTTTATTCCTATTGCAGATTGGCTACATCGCTGAAAATGAATGACATTGGTTACCTAAATCATACGGAAGAAGCCCTGCCAAATTCAGTTGAGAAGAATCTACAAATTATTGCATCGTTTTCAACATGCATTTGTGTTGTGGGGGAAGTCGCAAACACGCTGTGTATCATCATCCAGCTTAAAAACGGCAAAACGAATAAGTCCATTAAACTTCTGAAGATTCTCACCTTTGTTGATATGTTTATTCTGTTCTTGACCTTCTTAAGCACATTTTCAAAATATATTTTTCTGGGCGATGCTAAGATCGTCTTCTACATATTTGACCCCGTGGCGCATTTGATTGCACGAACAGTGTACAATTTTGAAATTTACCTCACAGTACTAATATCTGTTCAAAGGACAATTGATATAGCATGCCCATTCAAATCTCAGAATTGCAAGACGAGACGAGCTGTAAACATTATACTCTACGTACTTGCGTTGTTCACAGTGGCATGCAATATTCCATACTGGATTGGTCATAACCCTCGACTAGTATGGGACACTCACTACAACATGTATCTGTTCAAATATAATCATGCGAAGTTCATGGATGGCCATTTCTTCCAGATCTACAATGGTTTGATGACAATTGGTTTGCGGTGTACTGTTCCAATGTTAGTTCTTGTAGTTTGCAATGGCGTTCTGATCTACACAAGGAAAAGTATGACCGGACCAAGTGGAGAGGAAAATGACAGAGGTGAAAGGTTAACGTCAATGATTATTTGTATTACGTGTATGTCGTTGTTAACCCATGTATCATCCGCTGTGCTTCTCTTCTACGAGTGTTCTCTGTCTCTCGTGTCTCTCAGTTACGCAGTGGTTATCGTGCGTACCATCATTGTCATCAACTGTTCCGCTAACTTCATTTTCTATTATATTCTTGGAAATAGCTTCAGAAAAACCTTCAAATCATTATTTTGCATTGAAACTGAAGTTGCGCCGTTGGAAACTTAAGCAAACGTATTTGAAGGTTTCTGTTTTGCATGAATATTAGGCCTCTGCATTTCCAACTTTAATTTTGACCGGAAATATATGCTACTGAACCGTTTAAAGAGATGTTTCATAATTTTCATATATTTCATATGGTTGTCACACGTGTCATTACACTTTCAAATCACTATTTTGCATCGAAACTGAAGTTGCGCCGTTGGAAACTTAAGCCAACATATATGAAGGTTTCTATTTTGCATGAATATTGGGTCACTGCTTTTCCAACTTTTTATTGGACCGTAATCTATCACTACTCAACAGTAACAGTCAGTAATTCTCGATCATTCATTCAGAAAGTTTGGCATGTTTAACTACAATTTACAGAGTACTGTATCACAGGGAAAAAAACCACGGCCTAGATTTTCGAAGCTCTCTTAGTGCTAAGATAGCCGTAAAACAATGTTAATGTATGGTACTTACGACTATCTTAGTGCTAAGATAGCTTCGAAAATCTAGGCCCTGGACACGAGGCACAATTTTTAAACGAGTGTACAAAAGAAATATACGGTCTAACATACTCATACCAAGGACAAACTTTTTTTATTATTGTTTTACTTTTTGACGGACTCCTAATATTAACTAACGGGCAGAAGAAACGATACAACGTCTCATTGCCCAAGAAATGACAAAAATTCAACGATACTTTTAAAAAATTCATTTCTTTTGTTGGAAACAGATCTAGGTAGGTATTGATATTTTTTTATTATTGTGTAAACAAGCTAAACTCCTTAAAGGGTTTTGAAAAACAACAGTCACATTAACACACTGAATAGTATTCGTTGCCCAGTTTGCAAATAAACCATTTCATTCACTTACTACTTCTCTCTTACTTTTGTTGGCTTTATTATGATAGTGTTGCCGGATAAACGTGTCCATGCAACTTTCCACTGAATGACATATTGAAATATGGAGCAAATTTTCGAAATATTGGACAGATTGACAATCCTTATTGGAAACATGTATTACTGGCATGGAAATTATATTGTGAAAAAAAGACCATAGATGCAGATAATATACAAGAAATATTAGCCCAACCCTTGTGGCTAAACAGTAATTTTAAAAACTCGAATCATTATATTAGACATTGGGCTGAAAACAAAATTTTGGAAATTAGGGATCTTTGTAATGAAAATGGGTTTATGTCTTTTGAAAAGTTGAAGATAAAATATGATATACCTTTTTAGATCTTAGATATGTTTTATATAACTTTCCTAATTCATGGGAAATCACTGTTAAAAACTATAGACATATACATACCACTGATCTGAGTAACAACTGTCCTCATGTTGACTTTTTTACTTTAAGAAAAGGTTCAAGAATATTTCATGATATACTCCTGTCTGACAATATTAAACCTCATGTGTGCCAAAAATGGGAAATTTTATTCAATGATGTTGATTTTGATTGGCATATGATCTTTGATATTTGCAGAAGGAATTTGAAAGATGTTAAACTAGTTGATTTTCAATTTAAATTTTTGTATAGAATTATTAACACAAAAAAGGAGTTGAAAATGAAACTGGTTGAAAATGCAATATGCAATTTTTGCAATGTTGATAATGAAACTTTATGTCATGTATATTGGGAATGTACTGTAACCCAATCCTTTTGCAAAGAGGTCAAAAATTGGATTACCCGAAATGGTATTTTACAGACTTTTGATTTATCAAAATCCTTGGGTTGGTTTGGATTCAATCGAAATAACCCATTAATTTGATAGTTCATATCCTTTTTTCAGCTAAAGGATATATCTTTATTTCAACATTGAAAAAATTAAATCCAAACTAGCAAAATTTTATCAAAATTTTGAAAGATATTTACAGTGTTGAAAAATTCATATCCAAAAGAAATGATAATTTTGCTCAATTTACAGATAATTGGTTCCCACTATTCCCAATATTTGATCCATAGTCAGTGTTGAAAAATTAATATCCAAAAGAAATGATAATTTTGCTCAATTTACAGATAAGTGGTTCACACTATTCCCAATATTTGATCCGTAGTCATTCCTAAGGTCTGTCCATATCTTTGCCATATCTCTTTCACAGATTAACTTATCCTACTTTTTATATAATGTACTAAGCTTATAATATATCAGCTACAATTTACACATGTAATTAATATGAATATTATAATATTATACAATGTACTATTTGTATCAAACTATGGAATCAATAAAGAAAACTGTCTGACTGAATGACTATCTTCCTTTGGGTCGCAGCCACAGCTAAATTTCCGACCAAACATGAGTGTATTCGTCATGATAATAACAATAAAACACGATCATTTTGCGTTCATCCAAGCTTGGCTTTTCTCGGGTCAATTAAAAAAAGCTCCAAAGCCGATACAAAAAGGTTAGATGTGATGTTATATATGTCAGTTTAAAAGTTGCCAATATCTTTCCAGCCTCGATGGTCATTGGCTGGCCAAGGCCGTCTGACACGCCCCATATATAGCCGTGGTCATACGAGGGACAAGGTTCGATTTGATTTCAATGAGAATGATACTTTTAAGATTTTGCACGTGTCTTTTATCCTTTCAGGAGGGAGCAGTGCCAAGATTCACGGGATTATATGAATATAAAAAAATCTTTTGTAATTAGTCGCTTTCTGAGATTGGAATTTGTAAAATTTTTCGCAGATTCAAATTTTGGAAATTTCCTCTATTCTACTAGGAGAGTTGCAGTCGCATAAAATAAATGATATTGTCAATTCTTTCTCATTTGTATCAATTTCTTTGCTGTAGATTTTAATCTTCTATGGAATTCAAAATAATCTTGAACGGATTACAGACATATGCTAGTAGTCAGAGTTCATTGATTTCTAAGCTATGCTAACTTTCCAAATAAGCGATTGAGATAAACAATCAGGGGTATTAGTGAACCCCGCTAATTTTTTTGCTTATTAATAGTTATTGTATCGGTATATGTCATATGAATTTACTCCACTAGAATTTGTACGTGAGTATCTAGTTATTTTATATTCCCCAAACACGTGAAAGTGCACTTACCCCTAGTTAAAGACACAAATTAAAGGTAGAGGCACCTTGAATACGATTTTTACTTTTTTCAGCCATATGAAATCCGCAGTGTTAAACGTTTTTTTAAAAAAAGATATATTGTTTTCAATTTTCAACAATAACTATTGTCAAATTGCCAAATTGTATCTTCCGAAGGTCACAACATAAGCCATTTGTGGCCATTTTTATGTGACCGCCTTTAAATCATTTGAGGTAGGGAAATGGATTTTCATAACTTAATCGATCACGGTACGTTCGATTGAAAATTGCTTTTTCGATTAAAAAACCTTGTGTTGCAATCGGATTTTTTTTTCATTTCTTGACATAACTGTATTTATCTAAACATACGTGCTACTGGCCTTTTAGTGTTATTATGCTTTCAGTTTAGATATTGATACGTTTCTCTTACCGATGAGTTTGATGTATACCTTTCAGTTAATACGATTAATGCATATGATCCAAAAAGAGAGAGCATAGATCAGGGAGACAAAGGGTCAAAATGTCAAGGGAAAAGACGGAAAAAGGCATGGTGAGAGAGATAGCAGGTTTGAGAACGATTCAAATTTGGTCTGGCTTCTATCCGTGGAATCGTCTAGCTTTGGGTGCAAAATAAATGTTAAACACTACAAGCTGTATTTGTTTTAATTTCGGTCATTCCATTATAGTGTGAGGGGTCAGGTGTGTGCAGCCAACCGTAAATGTTGTTGTTTTAACCGTTCTGCGTTTTGCAGTTCTTCGTTTTGGGACGATACCGTCGATTGACAGATGAAAAACATTCTCGAGGAATATTCACTTTCTTGATTATAGTGGTAACACTTCTCTTCAATTGATCACAATGTTTGCTTATTGTTCCGAATAATTATGTTGACTCGCAATCAGTTATCCCATACAAGTGAACCACAATTGGCTGTTGTTAGGAACAATTACTGGCTTGGATACATGTATGAACTGTGAACAAATGTTATTATTACTTCATATTAGATTACATATATTGTATAGAATACTACTGATATATATATATACTCTGTTGATATATGTGTGTTCGTTTTGGAGTTTATGTGGACATCGGAACGTCTGTTGAAATTGATACCTTGATATAATTGAATATTGATCAAAGCTGTCACACACACACACACACACACACACACATATATATATATATATATATATGCACTATTGTATATTTGCTTATCTTAAAGGAATGTTGTCTTGCTATTTGTTGTGTTGTCTGATCTCTTGTCCAAAATAGAGTTGCAGTTCCAAACAAAATACGATTGATTAGTAAACAATATTTTATTTAAGAGCAAATTGCTTGTACTTAATGAACAAGTATAACAACAAAATACCACATCATAGATCTGCTATTTTAAACTGGTTATTGCGTACAGCTGCTGAAGTAATGTTTGCTTCCCTGCACCAGAATACCTTTTTACAATCATCATTTGTCATCATGTCATAGCAAAATGCTTTACAGTCAAACTCTTTATGTTAAAAAATAAACGTTATTTTGGATGATAAATTCTTGAATTAGTCAATCTTTTGTGAAAACCATATTACATGATATAAAGTTTTATAAGCAACTCTAATAGTATTATAGTACTGTAAGTAGCATTGTCGGGTGCATACATGTAAAAGCTTTGTTTTGAAGAGCGATAAAATGATTGTCAATAACCGTTATTGATGGTTAAAATTTTTCATCTTCATTTAGAGGTATCTGGATGCGGATTGTGTAAATGTTTCCTTTCGTGCTTATGCGTTCTATCTCATTCTCATACGTCACTGGTGGGTGAAAATATTGGCGAGCAAGGGCTCAAGGGAAGATATTGAAATCAGACATTTTTCTGTAAATACCTTTTGATCATTTGAGGGAGGTAGAGGGATTCGCATAGCTTAATCGATCATAGTAAGTTCGTTAATTTTCGTTTTCATAAGATCACCTTATCTATCTAAAAAATCGTGCGACTACCCCTTTAATGCGGTAGGACAAACTGTTGTACATTATCCTGTCGAATGAAGATTTTCTAATATTGATTAAGATTCTTTAAACGCTAGGAAGTTTTCTGCAAACAATGTTCCCCAAAGACAGTTTTTTCCAACGAATTTTAACTGGCCCCTCGACAACATCAATAAAACTAGTTGCAATTTGTGCCCCCGTTGTGCGCCATTACAGCAAGGGACTTTCCGACGCAATACGTTACAACTAGAGATTGATTTCTAAACGACAGAGCTTTTTGTCTCTTTTGTAACATTTTTCTCAAAATCTGTTGCACTCGTTTTCACCTCTCCCCAGTGGATATAACGGATATATCACACCAGTTGACGTAATCTATTCACCAAGGTTGTTGCAATGTCAGCTATTCAAATATTCATAAGCGTATCAACATTGTCAATGTCAAACCGATGATGACCTTGTGATCACTTAACCGAAATGTGATATCACAGTTGATTGTTATTGGCTTCCTGTTATTATATGGAGGTATTTATTGAATGGTAACCATTATGATCTTCGACAAATTGACTCAAAATACTCGCATATAAACATCGTCATTAATAGTTATTCATTTAGGCGTAAGGAGTTTGTTTCGTGAACTGAAAGCGAGAACATAAGTAACACTAATGATGACTTGTAACAAGCACTATAAAGCCATGCTAGTTTACATGAATGATTTATGTATCGGACATGTTTATGTACCTGGTCAAATCAATTCAAGGCAAGAGGTTTAACCAGTTCCATGTCAAAAGCTTGGCAGCTTTGGTGAATAGTTCATTGTATATAAAAGTCAACCTTTTCAGTATCCAAACGGACGTTCTACATGACGGTAAATATAATTAAATGTGTTCATATTAAATTAATTCACATATAATAACATCTCACATTGTTTACATCATTATGTTGGCGTTAGAATTTAGATGTTCGAATGATAATTAAATCATTGAGTCTATTTTAGTCGCGAGATTTAATGTGAAAATATTCACTTTAAGGAAGACTTTATTACAATTAGCAATTTAATTAGAATAAGATATCGTCATTGAAAATCAGAGTCATATAAAGGAATAAGGAAAGCTCTAATGTAATTTAAAGTAGACGCGTATCATGAATCATTTAGGATAACTTAGAGCTAACTTAATTCCGTTATATGTCTCTTACTTCTTAAGACAGTATGCTTATCTACATTTTACAATGGTAGCTATTTATCATTTAACTATAGTCTGTGAATCATATAGTCGTTGAATCAGCTGTGCTATTTCCTCGATGCCAGGTTTGTACAAACTGACATTCATCTAGAGATTACCTCAGATGCACTAGACCTTTGAAAAAGACAATTACCGAATGATTTAAAGGGATGTCATTCTTTTCTGTCTATGTAAGCGTTTCCCTATCGAAGTCTGTGTTCCGGATGATTTCTGTTTTTAAAACAGAACATCGTTATTATGGCGTCGTTGTTGTAAATATAGTAAATTTAATTAAAATGTTTTTGGTATGATATTTAAGTTTTCAAGATCACTTATTAAAAGTTATGTTGTTGACCAAGACAATTTGCCAACATTTTGAAAACTGTCACGTGTGTTATTTAATCGCCTGAGTCTTTCCATTCTTTCGAATGAAATGTAATTGATATTCTACCATGTCAATTACAATTAAAGCGTATCTTATAAAAAAATGTTGAGCATATTTGTATTAGGTTCACATTGTTGTCACTTGCGCATCAGAGCAAGAACAAAGAGGTCTATCTTATTTAATCACACACCCTGTCGTTTTTCACAGTATCCAATTAGAAACGAATCTTAACAACACAAATGGTAGAATATTCCTTTAATCACATTCTTCGATCATGTCTACTCTAATATTTGATTCGACTCGGTTCTGTTCTGTTCAGTACAGTTTGGCTCATTTTTTCAATTGATGCTTGTTAACATATTTGGAAAAAATTCTTGATATCGTGAAAATTCGCATAACAAAATATAGTGTTTAATTTTTGATGATGCTGATGAACAGTGAGCTAGTGGTCATATTGTTTTAATCATTCAATTTTTAAAAAAAACAATGGATTGGGGACTCGACAGACCAAAGTAAAAGATGGTTCTTTGATGCCGTTGGTCAGTGTTATTTCCTCATAAACTTAGTACTCTTTATAGTTATCCAAATTATTGGAACTATTGTTTACTCATTAGAGCCCACAAAGGAATACTTTCTTGTCATATATAATGAAAAACTAGTTTTACAGAGGATAATAATTTTACGGACATCTTGTCCCTTTGAAAATATTATCCTTAACAGCATTGTATATCGCAAGACTGGATGTTCTTTTATTCTTTTTGCAGATTGGCTACACCGCTGAAAATGACAGACATTGGTTACCTAAATCATACGGAAGAAGCATTGCCAAATTCAGTTGAGAAGAATCTACAAATTATTGCATCGTTTTCAACATGCATTTGTGTAGTGGGGGAAGTCGCAAACACGCTGTGTATCATCATCCAGCATAAAAACGGCAAAACGAATAAGTCCATTAAACTTCTGAAGATTCTCACCTTTGTTGATATGTCAATTCTGTTCTTGACCTTCATAAGCACATTTTCAAAATATATTTTTCTGGGCGATGCCAAGATCGTCTTCTACATATTTGACCCCGTGGTGCATTTGATTGCACGAACAGTGTACAACTTTGAAATATACCTCACTGTACTAATATCTGTTCAAAGGACAATCGATATAGCATGTCCATTCAAATCTCAGATTTACATGACGCAACGAGCTGTAAACATTATACTCTACGTACTTGCGTTGTTTACAGTGGCATGCAATATTCCATACTGGGTTGGACATGAGCCTCGACTAGTATGGGACAATCACTACAACATGTATCTGTTCGCACATACTCATGCGAAGTTCATGGATGGCCATTTCTTCCAGATCTACAATGGTTTGATGACGATTGGGTTGCGGTGTACTATCCCAATGACAATACTTATAATTTGCAATGGCGTTCTGATCTACACAAGAAAAAGTATGAACGGGCCAAGTGGAGAGGAAAATGACAGAGGTGAAAGGTTAACGGCAATGATTATTGCCATTACTTGTATGTCGTTGTTAACCCATGTATCATCTGCTGTGCTTCTCTTCTACGAGGGTTCACTGTCTCTCGTGTCTCTCAGTTACGCAGTGGTTATCGTGCGTACCATCATTGTCATCAACTGTTCCGCTAACTTCATATTTTACTATATTCTTGGAAAAAACTTCAGAAAAACTTTCAAATCCTTATTTCGCATCAAAACTGAAGTTGCGCCGATAGAAATGTAAACACACGTTTGAACGTTTCTGTTTTACATGAATATTAGGCCTCTACATTTCCAACTTTTATTTGGAAAGGAAATATATGCTACTGAATCGTTTAAAGAGATGTTTCATGTTTTTCATATATTTCATATGGTTGTCACAGTGTCATTACACTGTTAACGACGGTATTCATTAAACATATTCACAAATTCATCCTATATTGCCAAATAGATTTAATCTAATTTAATTTACTTTAATTTAATTTAATTTAATTTGATATTGGTTTTCAATTAAAATAGTCTGTCTGTACCAAACCGAAAACACACCCCGCATTTACATGAATACTCTTTTTATATCTCTCAAACACTATCAGATCAATTTTACTTGATACCTACTTAAGGTAAATTTTCAAACGAGGTTGGACCTCTTGACACGCCTCATTGGCTGTTCATCAAAATGGATAATTGATACCTGATAAAGCCAAGCCCGAATATATACATGTAGAACTGCTGTTAGCTTTGATAGCGAAATTAAACATTTTTTAGAGAATGAATATTCAAAGTCAACCTTTTGCAGCTTCAAACAATACATATTTTTTAACAAACAAACTTGTACATATAGAAAAGGTCGTAATTGAAGTTGAATTTTGTAGCTAACTGTGGAAGTAGCTTCGTTGATTTTCTAGTAGTCGAACTTACAATGTATTTATATGCAAATCTTACAAAAAAGTCAATAAATTAAGTTGTACGCTAGTGATTGTTATTTTCAGTTTTTGTTTTATTGTAACCGTTTTTCATTAATAAATATACCAAGATTTTAAAAGATATTGGTTAAACAAGTATCCTATATTACACAGAATATAGGTTTTATTATTTTATAGCTCTTTCCGTGCATTAATCTTAAAGCCATGTATCTTGAACTACAGAAGGTGGACAGAAGTATTCGCACGGTGGCGTTATTTTTTTATACTTGCAAAATAAGTTTTTGGAGCATTTATGATTACTCTGAATTTCTTATACGTCATATGCTATTCACATATTGGCTACAACCCTAAACTGCTTAACCTTCAAACATTTATTAAAAAACTCCTTAATTTGATCAAAACACACAGTTCTGGAAACGTTGATATCTATGAATAATTATAGGTAAATCTGATGACATTAAACATTAATAGTATATAATGAAATTATGTAATTCAAGCGGAGATGATTTCAATTTATCCTGCAAAGTTGAACCAAACAGAAATGATTTAATGAAAATTATCTATGCTACATGCATGTTTATGGAAATAATGTCGCCGTCCGATTACTTTATTCCAACTCTAAAACTACGTGCGGCCATTTTAATGTGAACACCTTTTAATCATTAACGGTGTGGAAATTGACTAGCGCAGCTTAACCGACTATGTTGCATACGTTTAAGAACTGTTTCTTTTCACTTAACAAATTGCCTTGCAATTGGTAACATTTATTTACGTTTTCCTGAGATCACGTGACTTAAAAACACGCTACTGTCTCTTTAAAACGACGTGTACGAAGATGGCTGGCCAAGCTGCTACCCTGCAGAAAAAATTTAAATCAGAACTAATGGATGGTCAACGAACGTATCTGTCTGATATGGAAATAGCGCTTAACGTCTTAGATTAGTTAAACATGGAAAGGTTTTTGTTTATATTAATTCAGTTCCGAGACTATCAACTATTTCAGTATTCAAAGTATTTAGTGAAGTATAGCATGATTCCAACTTTCCTTATTTTCACAAACAAACAATGTTTTGTATCTTTTCTGTTTTAAGTTACTCTTACCCTCCATCTCTTTCAGTTCAGCGCACTTTTCTGGCTAATTACTTCTGTAAATTGAAAACAATCATTTTGAACTGAATGATAGAAATATGAGGTCACGTGACAGTTGGTGTACGTGCAGTTGTAGAACATTGCAGCACTGCAATCATGGCGCATATGAATCAAGTAGACTTTATAATCTAGATGACACCACTAATATAAACTTTTCACATTTACCAAAAGCTGCCAAAGATTCAAATTGCAATTGACAGTATAGTTGAAGTCATTGATTCAAAAGAATCCTCCAAAATCAGAATATTGCAAGACTTCAGGTTAAGATCAGACCACTGATTCTGTAAACTGAAGAAAACCTTTTAAATGTTTGTTTGAACTCTCATGCAAGAAGGAAAATAATGAGTTTTTAAACAAAGGGTTTATTGTCTCAACTACTCATGTTTTCACACTATTCATTAATCACCGTGTTATTTTCAGATGAACTGTATTACAAATATATGTCAACTTTCTTTTTGTTTTCTTATGAAATCTACTGAAACAGGTCGTAAGGTATTATCTTAGTATAAAAATCTTTATCAACCATAGCTGAATCCTGTTCTTAACGTTTTGTAAACCTCTTAAAAAACGATAGCAACCAGAATCCACTCTGTATCAAACTTTAAGAATTGAGAAAATATAATTATAAATAATAAACTATAAACAATTATATTTTAATATTCATATTTTAACCCTTCTATCAAATTATTGGGCTAAAAATATAAGTAAATAAAAAGCACTACCTTTGTACAACATTGCGATGTTTATGAATTTAATCAATAGAAAAACAGAACTGTCAATAATCATGTAGATATAAAGCATCATGTGAACTGCGCCAACATGCCATATGAATTTAACCAATAGGTTAGATCATGGCATATTATGTGACTGCACATAGTTTTAAGCTCAAAATCCAAAATAAAAACTGTCGATACACTGTAGGAATCACACATAAAATATTTCAATGGTATCGCTGTTGCGAATACATTCATACAGTGCAGTGACATTGGTATTTTAATTATCATATATCATCAGCAGGTCTAAAGAACATATAAACATCTATTAGGATCTATCCTATAGTGTAATCTCATAGACTGTAATCTTAATCAAAGTGATTACAATGTATGTAAACAAGCCAGCTGTTTTTACACATCAAATGATTGTTTTCACCATAATCAATTGAATTATTATCTAATCATAATGGACCTTTCAAGCATAACATTCAAACATTCTACTAATCATGACATGTTTAAGTGCGAACATTTTGGGATAAGTATAATTATTTGGATATTATAATATTCTCTATTGAATTAACAATAACGAAACGTCAATTGTATTTCCTTTTTTGCACAACAAGAGTAACTAACCTAGCTAAGATATTGAGAACTTCTGTGTTTTTAAAACCAAAACAGTATAATTCGTATAAGTAAAAACATTCTCTAAGCCTTCAATTTGTAATGCATAAGCACAAATCCATGTCATGATCCTTACCGATAAAATTAATTTATTTAAATAACCTTTAGAATTTTCTTTATTTATTCATAACGACACCCAAATACTTCTCATAAAATGAATTCTGAAGTTTTAGTGAAACTTTTTATCATGTTTTTAAAAATTGTGTGTATTGTTTGCAACAAACCAACAATGCCTACTCTATAAGATGGAAGAATGTTGCCAACTTTGAAATTTTATTCAGTTTTGTGTCCGTTGATGGGTGAAAGGAAAAAAAATTGTGTACAATGTTTAATTGTCTTTAAAGAGCAAAAAATCATTTTTCTCTCTTTTGCTACTTGAACCTCATCATAGTCAGACTATTCCAAAAATAGTTTTTCTATGAATGCGACATTGCTACGGTAATTCCTGCAAATTAGTTTAAACGCTCGATGGAAAGCTAATGTGGACCCAAGGGCAAGAAATCTCAGAACCACGACGACTATGGGGAGTAATTGTACATTAAACAATGTCATTATTAGGATTATTAGGCCAATTAAAGAACAGATATCATAGACTGGTAGCTTTTGATAATGTGGGTTATCCTTCACGTAAAATGCCAAAACTTTTAAGTTTTCTTAGCTCAGAGCAAGCAAAAATACGTCTGGCTAGATGTCTGTAACTTAATTCTTGTAATAACATTTACTTCATTCGAAATAAGCAGCACAAATTCAATGACTCGTATATATCCTAAATCAAATATTCGTTCTCCGATTAAGTAAATTATTCGATTGTGAGTTTTCTTGATCAATAACTAGATTAACTAGATTGATACATAGAGAGTTGAATTATTTTGTTAAGAATGATGTATCGGGTTGCCCTGAAGAAAACAAGCATTTTACGTTGGGAGTTTTATAACGTTATGACCATGTAAGTTATTCTGTGCAAAATATAACTGAGTAACTTCAAATACTATGAATAATAAGAATACAATGACTATACGTGTGTTGTATTCTTTAAAGGGGCACAGAGTATGCTGTTGGAGTCAATATGTCAAACTTCATAAGTGGCGTTATTTTATCGAGAAACATTAATTGTTTGAGAAAATCATAATCCTTATCAGTTCAAGACACTGACAATAAATGGGTAAAAGTCGTTATTTGTGATCGAAAACCGGATAGTGGCGCGCGTCAAATACTCAAACGTTGTTTTTGAAACTTATCTACAGCAGGCAAAAAGACAAAGGTTTACAGTGTAAAGTAGGTCATACAACTTAGATACATGTTAATTGTACACAGAATTTCGACTTTAATAGAGCCGTTTTTCGATTATCATTTAAAAGAAGAAATATCACAATATTGGCATTTTAGAGAAAAAGATGAAATTTTGGCAGGCGATTCGAACTCAACTTCACTGAAGCCACATGAAAATCATGAAACATACTCTGTGTCACTTTAATCGTCATTTGATATTTAAGAACAGATGTGGAAGGTTTGGAATGAACCTTTATCACCAATTGTTTTCCATGATAAGGCGTACGCAGGGTACAAATACTAAGAACAGAATTTTCATTCTAAAATTCCCCCAAAAACTTCAAAGGGAGAAACAAGTAAGACATTGAAGTCTTTCATACGTGTTGCAATGCAATGCATTATTCAAAAATAGGAAATGGGGACGTTCGGTTGATATCCAAGAGGTATGAATTATAAATGGATATGCATGTACAAAGGTTGATGACACTCAGGGCTCGGATATTCTCCTTAATTGTTTCCTTCAGCGTTAATGTCAAACAGTGATTAACTGTTATAAAAAATTTAATGTAGCGTTTGTTGAAAGCAAGTTTGCTTCAAATCAATTTATGACAAACGGTAATCTCAGCTTCTTCCTGTACTAAGTGATTTTACACTAGTATTTTGCGCAGATACATCAATTATCTTTTTAAAAAGTGTTCAGGTAAAATATCTATTAATCTTACTCCGGAAATATGCCACATTTATATTTCAGATGGCACTATTATCATGTTTGGAGAACAAGCGAAATAATCGTGTAATTGATATAAACGGACTTGGAGGTAAACATAGACTGTTCAGTTCTTTTGGTAATTGTAATAGGTTCACATCAATCGGTGAGTATTTACGTTGAACAGTATATCTGAGACCTGTAAATAACCATTATCAATAAGAGAAAATTGTCATACAGATATTGAAAGGGACCCGGCAATATAGACACAATTGTAAAATCCAGATTTGACAAACATCATGTGGTATTACTACGTGTAACTCCGTTTAAAACCTCGTTACCACATTCCAACAAATAGCTTGCTTTGAATGCTTAAAGACAATAGCGGATAGCGAAGTGCAAATGTCATGAAGATAAATTACACTTTTCTTTAAAAAAATAGTTGATGTTGGTTATATTAAGTTGAATCATATGACAGCACTCCCGTGGGTCTACAAAGACAACCATCCAAATGCCCTGTCATCTGATAAAGAGACTTATTATCATGAAACTTTGTTGAAAATACCTAAATGATTAAAAAACACATTCATTTTGTCACGTTTTTCCGCTCAAAGTGACATTTCCTGCGAAAGAGGACATCTGACCTAAAACATTTTGACAGCTTTGGTGTTAAAGGAAAAAAAATGATAGATATTTGACATGGGGCTTGCAGATTGTTGTCCCAGAGAAGTTAGCGGAGAAAGAGGTTGTGTCGCTGTGAACATAATCCGCAAGTACTTTTAAGAATTCCCGTTTTATAGTTAGGAATCAATATATATCAAATACAGTATTTGTTTTTTCAAAAATAGAAATTGAAAAGTTAGACTGATGGGTACTCCCAACAGTGATTAACTCAGATAAGGTTTATAGCTATAAGAACTCTGTCTGATTTTTGTCAAACTTCATATGTCTCAAGAATGAGGAGTTAGGATATTGATTATTTATAAATAAACATGACCAAGGCCAGAGGGGAAGCATCCTCTATTCTAATAATGCCCGCTGATCATTTTTTATCAATCAACTATTTAAATTGTGTTCATTCGATTGATCACTTGAGGTCAGATTATGTAAGGAGGCGAGCGTAAAATGCCCCGTAACGATAAATCGGATCTTGTATATTAAAGGGTCTATGCTTGATATTCTTTCAGCTCAGCCGTTGTGGTACAGTGATATGAGTGTTGGGAGTTCGGAGTATGTGGGTCCGAGAATGCCTGTCACTTACACATTTGCAGATTGAAATAGAAAATTATGATATCATTTTTGATAAGCAAGAGTAGGTGAATGTTTTAACTTTATCCTAAAGTGATGGCTAAAGCAGCAAAAACAGCAGTAATAATAGTAATGATAATAATAATACTTTTCTAACTATACTACTGTTGGATAGTTCAAAGATAAGTGACAGACAATGAGAATAGTTCGTAACCTGGTACATGATACACCACGTTCATGTTGGTTATATGAATTAATTGGCACACTTTGATTAGCAATCTGATTTATTTACAATTGTCATACTTAAATAATATACATATTTCCTACTGTCATATTTTGATAAACGTTCATACAATAAATCGAAAAATAATTCAAATGAAGAAGAGTACACCCGTACCAGGTTAGTTCATTACTTTGCATTCAATTAATCCGAAACTCTATTTCCCTTTTTTGTGACAATGTACGCTCCAAAGAGCTGACTCTTTTGCATGTTCTGACATGTTCAGTAACGTGAGCGCTGTGCTCGCAAGCCATGACGTCTCTGCAATCAACGAGCCGTTCTGAATTCTGATCCAAAAAGCAAGGCTGCTTTACAGAATTTCACCTCTCTTCCTGTCTCTATTATGTAAACATTGCTTCGGAATCCCAACCGAGAGCTTTAAACAAACAGTTTCAGATTATCATTTTATTGCTTTTAATTACTTGATTAACTAGCCAAATTATGTATCCATCCGCATTATCATCAGCCAAAAAGTAATTTGGCAGTTCGATGCAGATTTAGCCAACTGTCGTGGCTGTGCATGGAATAAAAGCCTTTGTTTCAGTATACAATTTCGCTCTAGGCATTGACATCGACTTTACAATACTGTAACTACGAGTTAGAAGATAAAACAATAAATTAATATAAAAAATTATTCAAACAGATTATCCAGAACTTTTAAGTGTCAGGAAGGTCGACATGTGGGAGGTTTGGAATGAACCTTTATAACCAATTGTTTTCCTTGATAAGGCGTACGCAAGATACAAATACTAAGTACTCTATTTATCGTTCTAACACACAAATTCGAAAATATACGTGGAATCTCAAATTAAAGTTAAAGACAAATGGTATCTCTGAAGAAATCACATTCAACATCTTTAATTTGTTTATTGTCCATTTCAATGGAATTATTGATAAGTAAAGAGACTGCTATTTCTGCTAAAGAAAAAACTTCGACTACCTATTCAAAACCCTTGATTGAGGACAACAGTGAAATGCTTTTCCAATTGCTAAGTGTTTTAAAGAAGAAATTCCACTGAAATGTTAGTTTTAGGAACAAGTACTGAGTATCTTTCATGATTTTTCTTGTCGTTTAAATTCGATTTGTAAATGTTAAGGAATTTGTGATTTCATCTAATGAGTACAACAGATTTTGACAATGATCAAGTTATGTCTGGAAGAAACTTAAGTCAAGATTCAAATGTCTAACAATATCAGGACAAAATCGCTGTCACATTATCCTTATTTACTATTCAAGGTTTTATTAGATTGTTTGTAGGTAACTGAAGCAGTATGGTGTTTAACTTTGTATTCAAATATAGTTACTAAACTAAAACATTACAGTGATATTGTAATTTTGTAAAATGTTATTAGTCTTTTTATTTACACGTGGATTCTATGCCAACCATAAAACTCTCAACTGTGTCGCAAGCTTTTTACCAGAATACTTGATTTCTTTTGCAATTGTTAGAAGAAATGCTAGTAATAAGACTTTCTTTGAACCATGCGAAATTTCACTGCTTACGTTATAAACTTTACATCATAGAGAGCCATTACTCCATCAATGATAATGTCAAACATAACATTTGATAATTTTCTTGATAAAAATTAAGAATATTTTTTGTCTTTTGAACTGATGATTCATCAGAATTGTTTTTTTTTAAAAACTAGAGAAGAAATAAGGTGTATTATATTTTCTTGACAAATACTATTTTTCTTCTCAAATAAAATACATTTCTGAATTTTGTCATTTTCATTTTTCGAAATGTTATGAGCAAACAGGTTGTTTTTACGTATTAGCAATAAATCATTTAATTTAGCAGCATCGAGTTCTGCTCATATGTCTGCTCCAGAAAGAAGCCATGAATAATCAGTTTCATGTTTCAGGGCATTTGTAATATTTGTCACTGATGCCACGTTTTTTAAAATTAACTGAAAACAAGATTAAATTTCTCAAGCAATCTTATCTATGCATTTTAAGTTTAGATTGAAAACTACATGTTGACTACATTACATTAAAACTTTTGCATTTGCCTATTGTTAAAACGCTGAAAGGGGTTTCAGATCGATCTTCAAACTTTGTCCAGCTGGAACTCAAAATGTTTTTCACCTTCATTTGTATATATAGGTGCAAATATTATATAAATGGATTTTGTTTAGACGTCAATATCATCTTCAACTGTTCTGACATGTTATCTATTTTTCAAGGGTGAAACAATCTTTCTTTAAATTTTTCGTTATTCTCATGTTAGTTCTGCAAGTTTTCAGGCTTGTCGTGATAAATTAGACATAAAAGTAAGAATTTAGTATTTCCAATCTGCTCAAGATTGAATGAAAATGTTTGTATCAATCTAGTGAACTATACCATCACCTGATCATATCAAAAGTAAAATTTTCGTAGTTAATATTATATCAAGTTTGATTTTTTATAATGACCAATAATAATGATAATAAATGACAAAAAAAACATCAGTTGTGAACTAATGCATATAACAGAAATGCATATATACTGGTAAACGCTGTCCTTCACTTTTTTTAGATATTTTACAGCGTTGAGGTATGAAAATATTCCCGCCGGGGCTCGACAACTTTGTCTGCAGTAAAGAACTGTTCTACACGCAGTCAGGTTTGGGTGCAATGCTACACTGAGATTCAGCGCAGTACCACCCATGGTTCGCTAGTTCCAGCCGATGCTCGCAGGTTTCACCGCAATGCATAGCCACAATGGTGTTGCGGGCTTTCTCCCTGCAATAATACTAGCAGCCGCGATATAAGTGAAATAATCTTAAAAGGGGCGATAAATATAGAACGTCATACTAGTGCATTTTGATGTTTTGTATTGAACTCGAAAATGTCATGGGAGCAGAGAAACAACGAGTTCGAAGTCCGACTTTCACATCTTACAATAACAACAAATAGATAAAAAGAAAGATATTTTGATCAAATTCAGAATTGATTTAATATGATAAAGCATAAATCAAACAATGATCAAGCTATTTTGTTTATAAACAATCGTGTAGAGATCAGTAACTTTTAAAGTTCAAGGTCATTTTCAAAATTTTCAAATACGTTGTCGTCATATTGGCTCGAGCCGTCAGTTAGTCGGAGTCACTGTTGAAGATAACACGTCTACGCTATCGCTGCTGATTTTCATGGTTCATGGTATTTGTTTATACTTGTAATCAAATCATTTGGAAATGACAATCTTGTTTTATAAGAGCTTTTGTGCAACTCTCGCAAACTGGGAATCCCAATGACCTAAATGTATATCTATAAATAGCTGATTCGGGAAATCTGGGAAGTCCCAAGGTTCAGAAAAAGTAGAACCGGGGTGCAATACGGAATCTCGAGTGCAATACGGAATTTGAAGACGTATTCCGTATTGCACCCTTGTATTACTATCCTAAGTTTACATGGGTATATAATAAACTCACTCACTCACTCAAAATATTATTTCAATCTTATTAATTTCACTCGCAATGCTTAACCTCAATGCAACTTCCAATTATACATAAAACAATGTCATCATTAGTTTTAAAAGCCAATTCGTAAATTGAATAATACATTTGTGGTATCATGTCAGGTTCTCCTTGACATGTATACCAAAAGTGTTTACTTTTCTTTGCACAGAAACGTCGTGAGAAAACAAATAAAAAAGTTATACATAGTGATTATTTGCCTTAGAGTATCTCACAAACTTCTAAATGTCTTTGAAGAATTTCAAAGCAAAACAATTATTGTACGTTGATGATGTTTTGGTAAGATGGTAGTTATTGCGTTGAACATACACTTGACTGTGTATGTATTCAATATCGTTTCGTGTGTCATATACTTTTATCGTTAAACGATTTTTCAAAGAAAAGTGTTTAATTTCATTCCGCCTATTGCCATGAAAATGTCATGCCAAAAGACCCAAACACGCAAAAGTCTTTTCATGTGCGTGACAATGCATTAATATTTTCCAATAGGAAATGAGAACGTTTGAATGATATCCTTTTTGTTTGAATTTTAAATGGTAATGCATGTCTAAAGGTTCATAATACGCAACGCTGGAAGATTCTCTTCTATTGTTTCCGAAGCGTTAATGTTTAGAAATTGATCATCTGTTCTTACGGTACAGTGATACATTGATGCAAAGTTAGTTTTTTCTAATCAATTTGTCACGATCAATAATCATGTTTTATTTTATAGTTTATATTGCATTGGTTGCATATTTACATTAATTATATTTTACACAGAATTCATCTAACCTCTTCACCTCTTGACATAAACAACATGTATATGTCAGATGTCACTCTTTTTAATATCCGGATAAAAGTTGTAATTACAGTGTATTTCATAGACGTAGAATTAGTTTTATTTTTACAATTTTGTAACCATCAAAGGCACACATCAATTCGGTAAGCATATAGGTGAACAACAATGACTTGGTGCAATTGGAAAAAATTGTCATTTAAATAATGAAAAGGAGACTAGCAATTTCGTAACCATTGCAAAAATCAGAAATGCTCAAAAATGAAAAGTAAGTGTTGAGTTATGTATGAGGGTCTCCAAAACATCCTTTAACTTTCCCTGTCATCTTATAAACAGACTCAATATCATAAAAAAATGTTTAAATAGGTTATTGATTCAAAAACAAATTCATTATGTCATGTTTATTCGATTACAGTGACATTATTCCTTACAGTGGACGACTTAAATACAATTTCGTGACAGTTCTGCTATTACAGGATATATTCTATAGCTACTTTATGTCAGATCCGCGGATTGTGGCGGTTAACCTAATCCTCCAGATCATTTACCAGGCGAAAGAAAGGTTTCACTCATTTTTCAAGTCTAAAAAAAATAAGAAAAAACGCACGCATCTGACGATTGGAAATCATTTTCCAATATGATCTTTAAAAGCCTCCAAAATCGGCATTTAATTTGCCCAAATACTTAGGAATAGAGACAGGGGGTCAATATTAAAAATTACACAAATGTGCAGTTAAAAGACAAGTGCACAGAAACTCTCAGTAGTCACAGGAATAACGGAGTCCGTCATCAGTAGCGAGTGTGACAACCCTGGGCAAGCAAATACACTCTTCCTCATTGAAGTGGTCATGCATCGGATGACGTCAGCAGGGATCCTGTTTTATATCTTTAACAGGGTATGCTTAAGTTCCTTCTGGTTGTTTGGGGGTGACACAAGCTGTCTCAAATGAGGTGATCCCAAAGGTGATCAATGGGGTGCATATCTGGTGAGTTGGCTGGCCACGGCAAAAAATTGGTGTCCTCGAGGTAGTCTCTAACAATTTGGGCAGTGTAAAGGTCTTGTTTTGTCCTGTTGCAATATCAATCTTCTTTGCTGTGGTTGGATAAAAGGAACGGCGATAGGTCTCAGTACCTCATCAATGTATCGCTGGCCGGTAAGATTCACTTGCAGAACAACCAGCGCCGTCGTCATTTGGCTACAAATCCCTCCACATGATGGCTCCCCCTCCAAACGGGTGAACTTCGTTAATGCAGTTTGCCGCGAGACGCTCGCCCCTACGTCAATAAACTCAAACCATGTCATCGTTTCTGAATAGACAACTGCTCTCGTCTGTTAACAGCACCCTAACCCACCGACCTACATTACGTGTCCATCGTAATCTCCGTTAACGGTGTAAACGGTTCAAATCCATTCCACGGAAGGGGCGGTAGGCTCATATGCTAGCAAAACGAAGGGTCGACGAAAGGTTGTTCTTGTGCTGATGACATGACCGTCGCCGCTGTTTATGTCGCCGTTACGAATCGGATTCGGAGGTGAGTCTGCCTGATGTAGCGATCTTCGACTGCAGTTGTTACCCTTTGACTTCCCGATCTTGTTCTGGCTTGTGTCTGGCCTGTTTGCTGGAAGTCCATTAAAAGCCTGATGGTGTTTTTGGCTGCAGTTGAAGGTTCTTGCGATTTGAAGTTGGGAAGCTCCCATAGTGGTCATACCGATCGCTTGGTCACGTTGCCCTTGCGTAAGTCTTGACATACTTTTGGTGTTCTTTAGGTTACTGAACGTCTGCTCTTTCCAACAAGGGTATTTATGCAACATTGCTACACGTGCATAAAAAATCATGCCTCGAAATCACGTTTTGCATGTGTTCGTGAATGCACAATTCCAGTGGCTGTTTCTGATGCGTTCGTGTAGTGGAAACGATGCAGTTATACTAACATTTCCTGCTTAGAATCAAACTCGTACTAGTCTATTAATATTTTCATGAAAAACAGTGAAACCTTTCTCTTGCGTGGGAATCTATTTTTATTTATACACGGATGCTATACCAACCCATAAAACTCTCATCATTTTTTTAAAAAGAATACTGTATTTCTTTTACGACTGTTATAGAAGAAAGGCTAGTAAGGAGACTGTTGCTTTAAACCATGCGATTTTGCATTGCTTACTTTATAAACTTTACATCATAGAGAGCCTTTAACCATCACTTATAATGTAGAAGATAATACATTTTTTTATTTATGTTTCAAATGATTTCCTTGATAAAAATTCAGAATACTTATTGCGTTTGGAGCTGATGTGTCATCAGATTGCTTTTAAAAAAAATACAACTAGAGAAGAAAAAAGGTGTAATATCTTTTCTTGACATATACTATTTTTTCTCCTGAAATGAAATAGATTTCTGAATTTTATCGTTTGACTTTTCGAAGTGTCATGAAAATAGAGGTTGTTTTTACATATTTGCAATAAACCATTTAATTTAGCGCCATTGATATGTATGCGCCGGGAAGAAGCCGGGAATATTCAGTTTCATTTGTATTATTTGTCACTAGTAACTGATGCCACTTTTTTTCTCAAACGTGACTGAAAACAACTTTTATTTCTTTAAAGGTTCTTGGTGTTTCTCAAACAATTCTCAAGCAATGTATTTAAAGTTACGATTAAAACTATGTGTTAAAATTAGATTAAAATTAAAACGCTGAAAAAGGCATCACATCGATGTTCAAACTTCGATCAGTTTAAAAGAAAATAAACCATCATTGGGTGAAATTATTGGTGATCTATGTACTAACCAATAACTAATGAAAATAACAGAGGCTGATAACAACAATGACCTGACGTCATCTAACAATGCACTGATGTAATAACAAACTCATTGCGTCATTTTGTCACTCAACGTAAATGCACGTCCATTTTGGTCATAATACAACGATTATTCATAACATGAATGAAAATTTTGCCTTTTTAAACAAAATACGTGTTTATCTCATCTCGTGAGGCGGAACAATTATACAGCTGCATGCCATTTGTTTGGTTACATACCTGTATATACTAGTGCAAATATCATGTAATTTGAGATGCCTTTGAGGTATCGTAGCGTTGCGAAAAATAAAAGTATAATATTGAATTTTCAATACACATATGCAGATCCATTCTTCTTTAAGGCAAATGTTTATCGTATCCCACAATTACCCGTAACAGTTTTGGCAGATCACTGAAGTGACCAGGGATCAAAATTCCGAAAACACTAATTTTTATTTTTCTCCATAAAATCCTTTACAAGTTATCATCTTCTTAAAACATTCGTCACGTTTATACCTTAGGAAAGTCAATGTGATTATGTTGGTTTTAATCTCAGAGAGTCAATACGGAACATTTTATTTGACATTTAACGAAATCGAAATTTCGAAAATGTTACCCCCTCTGTCTTTATCAATATGCAAAAATTCGACTTTTTACACCAGAGACCAGACGATCCCAAAAAGAGTTCAAGAATGGCTACTTCACACTTGGACAGTAGGTTATCCATTGTCAGTTATGCTGAAGTTATTCTATTGACGTTCAAACGAAACCCGAATTACATGATATATGCACTACGATTCAGTGGTAAGTGAACAAACTTTCGGTATGCAGCTGTAGTTTACATAAATATCATAACGTATGAGATAAAACAAGGTATTGCTATGAAAAGGCAAATATCCTCTGACTTATGCATGTTTCCTAGTTCCGTGTTGTTTTCTGTAAAAAAATATAACATCATAACATGAGGTAGGAAGATTAATAACATTGTTGTTTGTATGCAGTTCATCACCGTAATCATATACTCCAATTTCGTTTCCTGTGAATAGGACAACGCTAGAGTAATTCTTGTAAATTCGTTGAGTCGATGGATGGAAAGATAAATTGGGCCCAGGGTAAGAAATCTCCGAAAAAGATGTCTTTGGGGAGTAACTAAACATAAAACAATGTCATTATTAGGGTTATGAGACAAACTCGTGAACAGAAATCATAGAATGGTAGATGCTAATACTTTGTAGAATTATTTACGGTTATGATTGATGCTTTAAATGTCAAATGATTCTTAAGATAAAAAATCATATGCCTGGAGAAAGAAAATAATTAAAATCATTTAACAGTTACTATATTCGGAGAATTACTAGTTAAGTAAAATTGTTTATTCATTATTTTGATTTCTATTACTATATATTACTCAAACGTTACCATAATGATTATAATGGAATAAAACTAGCCCAAAGGGAACACAATCATTTACGTTGATGTGTATAGTGTTATTAAAGGTATGTTGTATTTTTTTCATTGAGCATGATTACCCATAGGAATAAGAACCATACGCGTGTTTTGTTATTTCATCGTCTATAGCACTATTTTGATAAAAACTGTCTCAACGTGTCTTTCATAATTGTCCCGAAGACGTCATCGCGGGGAAAACTTCAAATCAGAGACAGACAAATATTTTTATGTGTGTGTAATTTCTACCTCTCAAACCAAATGGAAATGAGTAAATTCAAGTGGTATCCTATTGATATGAATTATAAATGGAAATGCATGTGTAAAGGTTTATGATATCCAATGCTCAGATATTCTTTTATTGTTTTCCGGAGCGTTAAAGAGCCACTCCGTGATTTTCATAACATATTATTTATCTTTGATACGAACCTTTTTTTTTTTTTTTTTTTTTTTTTATTAGTTCCCAGTGTATATACAGTGACATACAGGCAGTGTAGAAAACATAGGCAATGTTGAATAGAAACATACAATAAAGAGTACAACGTGGAATACATATGTTCATTCAAGAGCTGGACAGAGGAGATACCATTTATTATGAAAATCATGTTTTTTATTGTTTTTGATTGCAATAAAATTCTCCACACAAAAAATTTGTTTCAAAGTTTTTAAATACATGTTTAAGTTTAATGATGTATTTTTTATGTTGCTAAGATAAATATATCTTTTAGCAGAGATAATGATGTGATTAATTATTTTGTTTTGGTGTTGGGTACCAAACCAGATTAAAGGTTTAGAAAATATCACTGGAGTTGGAAATGAATTATTAAGCCAAATTTGTAAATTATTCCAGAAGATTTGTGTCTCCTCACATTCCCAGTATACATGACAAACACTCTCATCAACATCCTTACAAAAGCAACATAAGCTATTGTCAACCTTTTTCATTCTGAGTAATTCTCTTTTAGTGTATATGGTACCATGAAGAAATCTATATTGAAAATCTAGTAATTTAGTGTCTTTTATTGCCTTCATATATCTTGTAAATGTGTCTTTCCAATCAAATGTAATTTCAGGAAATGTAAGTTGCCATTTGTTACAGATGTTAGGATATTTGTCTGTTGAGATAAGTATGTCATAGAAAAGTCTAGAGCCTTTGGATGTTTTCATCAAATTCAACTGGCATTCAGTAACATTTATAAAACTGGTATTGATTTCTTTAGAAGAGTCGGTAAGGGTATGTTTCCAAGAGTTAGGCAATATATATAGTAAGTAATTATAATCCAGAAATGTACCTTTGATGCCGTATTTGTCTTTTAAAGATTCTATTGATAGTAAACCGTTTTTATCACATATGTCATGGATAGTCATTATTCCTTTATTTGCCCAATCTTTTACAAAATGAAATGTATTTTTAAAATTGTGATTAAACCAAAGCGGTTGGGGTAAAATATCATCTAAAGTATTAGGATCAACATAATGGTTTTTTTGGAATACCTTCCAAGCCTTGAATACATCTTGCCAAAAAGGATTTTCTATTTTCAAATATATATCAGCGTTAGCTCCAAAATTAAAAATATCAGCAAAAGGTATTTGACAGGGGTTATTTTTAATAGTTTTTTTCAGATATAACCTTAAGGTGGATAATTTCAAAGCATCTATGAATCTGTTTGTGTCAATCATTCTCAAACCCCCATCCTCATATTTATTTTTCAGAACATTTCTTTTAATTTTATCATTTTTATCGTTCCATATGAATTTAAAAAATATTTTCTCAAGGTCTGTAATAAATTCAACAGGGGGGTTAGGCAAAGAGTTAAAGATATGAACTAGTTTAGAAATTGCTAAGGTTTTTATCACTGTAATTTTACCAATAAGAGTTAAATT
This sequence comes from Phorcus lineatus, assembly GCA_921293015.1. NCBI lineage: Eukaryota > Metazoa > Mollusca > Gastropoda > Trochida > Trochidae > Phorcus > Phorcus lineatus. The sequence continues at coordinate 36,239,533 of OV121084.1, read as the reverse complement.
TCTTTTCCTCCATGAAGATAAAAGTCTATTTATTTCTTCCAGTCTCTTTCGGGTGTTTATCACCCATAGGTTATCAAGATCAGGGGTAAATGTAATACCAAGTACACTAAATTCACCTGTTGTCCACTCGATATTGAGATCTTTACATATTTTATCAGTAGATTTAGCTTTTGCTCCAATCCAAATTGCTTTTGATTTATCCAAATTAATTTTCAAACCAGACATTTCGTAAAAAGTATTAATTGTGTCAATAGCAGCATACAAGCTGTCTTCAGTCCCATCAAGAAATAATTCTGTGTCATCCGCATATTGATCAAGCTTATATTCAGTACCATTAATAGTAATACCTTTGATTTTGTCATTATTTCTAATCATACAACCAAGAATCTCAGCAACAAGTAGAAAAAGATAGGGCGACAAGGGGTCACCTTGTCTACAGCCCCTTTCATTCTGAAAAAATTCAGATAAGTGGCCATGTTGAATAACACATGAGGTAGTGTCATAAGTCAAAATATTTATCCATTTAATCATTTCAGGACCAAAGTCAAATTTTTGTAAAACTTCATTAATGAAATCTTTAGAAACAGAATCAAATGCTTTTTCAAAATCAATCAAGATTAAGAGACCTGAAATGTTTTGTTTTTTGGCTTCAAAAATGATGTCATATAACAGTCTTGTGTTTTCACCAATTGTTCTGCCCGGTATAAAACCGGTTTGGTTAGAGTGAATTAATTCATCTAATGTAGTCTTCAATCTATTTGCTATACATGAGCTGATAATTTTATAAACTGCATTAAGTAATGTGATAGGCCTCCAATTCTTTAGTAATGTTCTGTCTTTATTAGCTTTTGGTATGCAAGTGATTACACCTCTCTTCATACTTAGGGACATGTCATTCTTATTTGATACATCATTAACAAATTTATAAATCCAAACTTTTAAATCTTTCCAAAAGAACTTAAAGAAGTCTATGGGAAATCCATCAATTCCTGGGCTTTTGTTATTTTTCATTTTATAAACATTTTTGCTGATTTCTTCCATACTGATTTCTTTTTCAAGATTTTCTTTTAGAGTTTTGTGCAAAGTTGGGGTTTCGATATCTTTTAAACAGTCTTTTACCCTATCTTTGTCATGCGAAGCATATAGGTTTTCATAAAAGGATTTAACCTCTTTAAGTATTGATTTACTGTCTGTAATTTCAGTTTTGTCCTTGGTTATTAGTTTATTTATAGATTTTTTTGAAAAGTTTCTATTTTCCAAGTTACAAAAATATTTGGATGGTTTTTCTCCCTCTTCATACCAATGGATTCGATTTCGGATTTGTATACCTTTAATTTCTTCTTGTTTTATTTCTTCTAATTGTTTTTTATAAGTTGATAGTTCAGAGAGCAATTCCTCATTTATATTTTGAAAGTCTCTTCTAATATCATCTTCAACATGTTTAATTTTTTTTTCAAGTTCTTCTGTTTGTTTTGTTTTACATTTCTTTATATAAGATGCAAAAGATATAGTCTTTCCACGGATTTTCATCAATAAAGTTTCAAGGAATAAAGAATAAGATATTGTAAGGTTAATATCTTCAAGGTTTTCAAAGTCATCAATCTTTTCTGAAGCATATTCCTGAATAGTCTCGTTTAATGTATTTCTAACTAAATTCCCATATTCTTGGTTTAGTAGTAAAGAGTTGTTAAATTTCCAATATCCTTTTCCTCTATCTTGATTTAAGCTATTTGAAAAGGTTAATAATATTGTTGAATGATCACTTTTATATCCTGGTAAAATATCAGAGTCCAAGGTTATATCAAATATGTCATCAGATACAATAAAGAAGTCAAGTCTAGCTTGTTGTCTTGGATTCTTTTTCCACCAGGTATATTTTCTTGATTTATCATTTAAATTTCTCCATATGTCAATAAGATTATAAGTTTCAATAAATTCTAAAACAGTCTCTCTTGATTTGGGATTGTTTACATGTTTGTAATTCTCTAGATCAATAGTGGGGTCAAGTACAAGGTTCCAGTCACCGACAATAACTAATGATTCATTATCAAATTTTAAGATATTATTAAAAAGTTCAACATAAAATTGGGAATCATCATTATTAGGACCATAAAGATTTGTCAGTGTCATTCTTTTATCCTCTATTGTTATGTCCACAATAATATAGTTTCCCTTTTCATCAATTATGGTTCTATGTATTATTGTGTCAATGTTGTTGTTAAAGAGTATAGCTACTCCTCTAGAATTAGATTTAAAAGGAGCAATTATAGACTGCAATCCCCATTCATTTCTCATAGTGTTACAGGCAGATTCATCTATGTGGATATCTTGTAAGCACATTATTGAGTATGATTTTTTTTTATATAAATTCATCAGTTCTTTTCTTTTGGATTTGTTTGCAAGTCCTCTACAGTTGGCTGAGATAAGTTTTACTTTTTTTATATTATTCATTGTAAAAATAAATTTTCATTTTTGGCAGAATAAATATCAATATGCTTGTGAGGTCTTGGTCTGGTGTTGTAGCAGGAATGTCAATTTCATATGAGTAGAAAGTAATACATGGGAACCAATGGATACGAACCTTAATGTCATATCTTGTGATATAAAATCAAAACATCTTAACTTTTCATGTCCAAAAGTCATATATATGACAAATACTGGTGTTCCATGAAAATATAAAAAACAGCCTTATAAATGCACAGAGGTGTAGATATCACGTCCAATACACATGGATACTAGTTATAAAACCTAACAAACACTATCAACTCCTACCTGCCCTCCTGGCTGTTTTAGATAATTCTCCAAAATTACGTTTGACTATTTGACGCGCGCCACTGTCCGGTTTTCGATCATAATTGCGACGTTCTACCTTCATATTGTCGCTGTAAAAAACCAACAAGCTTTAAAATGTGTCTTTTTTGGTAACAATTGATACTTCTCGATCAAATGACACCATTGATAAAGTTTGGCATATATGACTCCAACAACTCACGGAGTGGCTCTTTAATGTCAAAACGTTGAACAACTGTTCTAAATGTTACAATGCAACGTTGTTGAAATTATCGGTTTCGAAGCAAATTGTGACATATGCAGATCCTATATTCTCCCAGCTATGATTCATAATGCCTAAGACGTCTGATTAAACAAGTTTTCAAAGAGTTGTAAACTCTGGAATGAAACGGTTGTAAAATGTATACGGTTGTTAAATACCACAAGCAACGAATGCCTCACGATCATTGCTAAACAGTCGAAAATAAATCGCTATAAATGCGGAAAAACTAGAGAAGATCATGAATTATTCAGAATCCCTATTGGGAGATAACAGCACTGTTATAAACTAATGTCTATATTTCCACTTTCCTATAAAAAAGTTTATAGTTGACGTAATCGGTGCTCGTGTTTAAGTCGATAAAATGAATTAAGCCTCTCTGGGACTAAAATAACATCCTCGTGACACATCTTTCATACTGTTTCATTATAAGATAGTATTTTTAATCTTTATTGACTCCAAAACACATCGATTATGTCACGTCCATTTGCAAACAGTGATTTTAAAGCTTACAACAAGCACGCAACTTTGACTTACATTTTTCACCGACATTTTATATTTGACATTATTATATTTGCATATTATTGCCATTGGGGAGCTAACGGAAAGGAGGATTTGTCGTGGTAAATGTAATCCCCGTGAGTACAAAAAAATCTAAAGCAATAAATAAATACGGTTTTATTCACCGACATCGATAAAGTATACGTTGTTTCAAAATATGAAATAGCACTGTCAGTTTTCCAACAGGATGATATCATATGTCAATGCTGACATTATGTCGAATCATTTCATTAGAGATGAGAGTGGTATTTGAAAGAAAATGATTCATTCGTTTCGAGAATGAGCATGATATATGACTACTGATACAAATTATCAAGGAATAATCGATTGACAATGCTTATTGATAATCTTTTTTTCCTCAAATTTTATATCGATAAATAATCAATACAATACGTTCAACATTTCGACTATTAATTATATACTAATTTAATCAAATCATAAAATCATAGACAGACGAAGAGGGAGCTAGAAATAAAGAGAGAGGTAGAGAGGGGGAGTGGGAGATAGTTTGTAAGAGCTAGAAACATATCAAATAATACATTGGTTTGTTTTGAGTCAAACTACAAATGCAATGGGGGCCATTTTTTAATAAAATCACTTTTGTCTTCGGAAATGAATTGTTCAAAGTTATAATAATATTTGATTTGATATAATAACTGAACAAAATTGGGAGATGTGTTGGTATATTGACACTTTTGTATGTAACGTTTTGTAATTATAAAAATATGATTTTCAAGAATATTCAACTTTGGATCGTCAAGGAGAAAATTATTACAATCATTATCTAGAAGTTTTTCTTTCATACCAGGTTATGACTTCGTTTATCAGAATTTGAACCTTTTGACATACAAAAAATAATTAATGTTCAAGTGTTTCATTTTCAGATTGGCAGAAGGAACAAAGATTATCCTCTGTAAATCATATTTTGAAGAGAAATGATTTTGTTGATATGATCCGATGGGTGAATTTATATTGGAAGTTTCTTGTCCTACTGTAAATCACACAATTCCATATTGTAACAAAACATTCAGAAAGGTAATTTTCTGACATTTGAACTCCCAGCTTTGAGTTCCATTTTGAGATAAGATTTTGAAGAGAACAAATACCCTCATTAGTGCATATGGATTTATAAAGAATTAACAATCTGGTGATGAAATATTTTCCCTAAGAATCTGACATTTTATATCATCACTTGTCCTGTTAACAGGTTTATCCTTTGAAAGCGTTATCCATGAATTTGGTAAAAAATTTAACAAATTTGAAATAAGAGATGAAATTATCATTTAATTTGAAGTCACTTTTAAAGACATGAAACTCTTTTAAGTGTCCATAGTCAGTCATTAGATCTCGAAGATATATTATTCCACATTGAGACCATTTAACATATATGTTCTAAAGATTATTGATAATCGATTATCTTAAATGATCTAGAAGGACCCCGAGTATTTGTGGAAACGGATTTGAAGGAGACATTTCCGTTTTTGCAAGTATGGTATTAGCAACTGATTATAACATAACCCTCTTGAAACATGTTACTGAGGGTAACATTTTGGTTGATTTAGATTTAACAACAAGATACATGTAAATGAGAGCGCACACTCGGTAAAATAAGGAAGAATAAGAAGTGAAGTGATAAGCAATACGAGTGTGAGAAGCCTTTTAACGACATTTCAAGGAATTGTTTTTTAGTCTTATTATAAATCAGTTGTCAATGTATGGAATTTATATACATGTATGTAGTTTATTTTTAAATTTTGCAAAATTGTTTAAAGTACATAGCCTTTTTTATGTCATTTTCAATCTAACTGTAACAGAGTTTCAACTCTCCTCGTTTAAAAGGCATCTGTATAATACTGCTGACGTCAAAACATCACAAAAAGATGTTAGAAAAAGTTAGATGCTTTCAACTAGCATCAATTACATGAAGAGGCGAACGTTGTTGACATACCATCTTATCATCTTGTTCAGGCGATAGATGAAAACCTTGATAATTATTCAATGTGATATTGCACCGCAGAAATCTATGCAAACAAAAAGGCTGACAGGTAATTAAACGTTTGTCATTGACATTTGATTAATCATAAAAATAACGTCTTTACTTCAGAAAAAAAAAGAAAGATTTGATGGAACGCAATTTCTTTACTGTGAAAATAAGTACTGCTTACTGACATACTTACTCCTTCATGAATAAGGGAGATGTTGTCAAGAAAGTCGTGAAGGGTTAGTCATATTCTTTTAATAGTCGTAATTTTCACAACAAAAAGTGTTTTCCAGAAACCTTTAACCTGTCATTTACATGTGTGTCACTTCTCAATGCCCTTCAAAAACCTTTGAAACGAATTTGGTGATTATTTACTCTTGCTATTAACTGACACTCTTATGTCTGTGGTTTGTTAGATTAATAATTATATTTGACTGCATGAAACATATAGGTGACACTGTCTCACTGACTCACTATTTTTCTGTAAAGCAAATATCGTAAGTTAGTGCATGCTTACCTTAATAGTCAGCCTTGATATGGTTTCGGTTACCTAACGAATATGTCCACACTTAGATTTATTCTCAATGAGCTAAGTGTACAGCACAATGTTAACAAAACGATTTCAATTCCTTTCAAATTTTGCAGTGGTTTTGTCAGAAAACCTCAGTGATTTGACGATTTGTTTTTATTGTCTACCCTTGCCATAAGTGTTTATATGGTAACAGCACTATTGTAACTGTGAATAACATTAGAGGTTAATGTTTTAAAATTATCTAAAACAACAATACAGCGATCTAAAGTCATATGCGTTTATCTTAAAAAATAGATCGCATATGACCTATTTAAGCAATAGTCTTGTAGGTTGCTAAATAAGGTACAAATTAATAGAAATAGTACTCGACAGATTTTGACAACACATACTGCTGTCACGCATTATGAAAGGAAGTGACGCACGCCTATTTTTCTTAACAAATCGCAAAGCTAATGCATCTAAAATGTTTCGATATTACAAAGGTTCTACATTCCTATGAATAATAGTATAAGATATTTAGAAACAGTACCTATTTATGTTATGAAGTTCATTCTTAAAGAGCGTAAGAAATTAATGCAACGTTACATACAAACCGCATATGCCGTTATGGCTGAAATATTGCCGTTAAACAAAAGCTCAATTACTCAATCCGCATGAACTACAACATCGGCAATATTACACTTATGCATACAATCTGTAGCCTAAAAACGCAAGCCGCTGTGAATGATGCAACATCAATGATTTGTAATAAAGCTGTATAAAAAAAGCTGATACAAAATTCGTCGTCCTTTGTTCTCAATTCAAAGGTTAAGTAATTTTCAAATGTTGTACACTCTCATGGTTCGTCCTCCATAAGTGCTTACCTTCTTACATATTTTTTTTATAGATTATGGATCAACTGTAAAGTATAATTAGTATTTCAAGTATTAACAGAAAACAGAGTTCATGTGTCCTCAAGTACTCTTACGTAGCTTTAGATTGAGAAAATATTTGCTTTAAAACGCTACTTGCCTCAGTTTCGTATTCGTTTTTCCCCAACAGATTTGAAATGCAGAATTATAGACAAATGGAATCACAGAAACACAGATCGAATGACATCCAAAACATGTAAATTGAATAATTTAGGAATCTTAGGTTTCTGTTTTCCAAGGTTTAATCTCTAAAAGTGGATTTCCACTTGAAAAACAACCTTAAGAATGATAAAATGATACTATTTGTAAAAAATATGTTCTTTATTCTCCCCACACAGTGTTTTTGTCGAATGGAGTCATACAACAAAATTAAAGTTCACGTCTGTTTGACACATCCTCAAAATATTTATGATCCAAAAATTTATGAAAATTACAATTAAGAAAATCGAATTGGTAACGTTCTGGCTAACATTTTAGGAGCAAGTACAGACTGTCAATCTAAACCCAAGCGTTATTCATCTCGTCAAAGTTCTATGATAACGAAGCAGTAATATAAGAGTTTCATCTATCAGATAACCATTTATATCGAGGTTACTCAGATTATGTCTAGAAGATGCTTGTAAAGTGAATCAAGAAATTACCGGTCAAGAGAAACCTACCCAGACATTGTTTTCATTTACTACGAGAATCGATGGTCGATGTTTGAGGTAAAGTGTATACATTGTAGCTATATTGCCTTCATTTCTTAAAACATTGAAAACATATTTTTGAATTGTTGAATTGTAAAAACAGTCTTGCAGTCAAATAATTCATCAATATTACAAAATATCTTAAATGTTGTTCACACATTAAATCTTTCAACAGAAAAATATTTTACATTAGTACAAGAATTGACCAACCTGAATAACTGACACGATTTCATCTGACACTTTTTTTAGTATAATGAAAACTTTTCATCAATGATTGATCTTTGATGGAATGTGTGGTAGGACCTGAACATGTCAGTTTGAAACCTATTTATGTCTACCTGTCTATGCGATTCTTAATCAATGACAAGCCTTGGCATCTTTTAAATACTCACCCTAAAGCTTAAACTATGTATGCTAATCCACCGATAGTATTGCTATTATTGGTTAGTATTTGTCAGTTGAGCTGGCTAGTAGGGCTTCTGTGAATGTCTTCATACCAACATGCCGAGTATGTATTCACTGTCCAATACGTTACGAAGAGACTTTGATGACGGTAGTCGGACGTGGGTTATTATGTTGAAAAGAGATCCCTGTTCTTCCTCTTCCGACGTTACGTCTAATATCACTCCCGACCCATCTTTATTGTGACAACGTATTGCCAAAAGAAATACAGGAAAATTGCGAATTTCTAATGATGGTGTACGTTGCAACGTCAATCGATAGTCTTTCTGGTTGGACTTTTGTAAGATCTTAATGACCAACGTCAAATTTAAGCAGTTATGTGACATTTGTATCATGCATCTTTACACAAGTAATAGGGTCATCTAAACAATATTCACATCTTTTTCAGTTATCTGAGATGCTTGAACATATTTTGGGGGGTATACACTTTTTACTGTCAAAGTCAATATTATCTACATTAAGGTGTCAGTTTAAAAAAGATAATTTTTTTGCCCTGTACTTAATGTCTAACAATTCATAAGCGTTGAGTAGAATGACATCATCAACTTTTATGTATCTCTACTGAAACAGTATACAATGTGTCTATTGTTAAGTAAGGTTATCTATCTCTTCACGGCAGTTAGTTACATGAGAAAGCTGACATTAAGATTGCAGTTAAATCGCGATAAAGTATCCAATGTTATACTGTAAGGCTTTGATTCTACGTTAATGAGTAAATTCAGTGATATTGCCTATGAATTCGTTACATGTACATCAGATCGAATTTTTAGAAACATCAATGTATCATAACATCATGTATTTTTTTTTATTATTCTAAACATAATATTTACATATTTTTCGATTTAACTGTTGTATAAACACTCGTCAGGCTTCGAATCAATGCATTATTCATTACACATAAAAAAGCATTGACAATACTTGCTTTTAATCACTCAGTCAATCCATTTCCACGCTTTGTATATCAGCATCATCTCTGATTAAATCAACTCATTTCCAATTTATTGTACATTCTAACAGCAATCTGAGCATATATTCACTCAAACCAGTTCTCATATATAACTAGCTTGAAAGGGAAAGTATCTCTGTAGAAACGTGGTCTTCCTGGAATAAAAAAAATAAATTAATCATTTATAAAAGTCAACAATTGAAAACTTAACATTCGAAAGTAACAGTTACTGTCTGAGAATAATTACAACTAAGATTTATTACTGTAAATAATTCAATTACATTAGGGACGAATATCATGAAAAATGTCATAGAATATATTCCACGATTTCAAGAAATGCTACATAAATTGAAACTGATCGCTAAAAGTCTTTTTTAATACAATAAGAGTAGCAGTGATAGCTAATGGATGGTAAAATTGCAATGAAATAAACAGTAATTTTCTATCAAGACAGCAACGTAATGACAGGACGGGAATTCGATAATAAAACAGACAGCAGGTTTATTCCAAAGACTCAGGACATGAAAATCGCTTCTGATGAAAGCAACGCCCAAAGAATATCGATCATTCTAAGCAAACAAATATTTTAAAATTGTTTTATTCCGAGAACAATAAAAGGAAAAACTTCTTTGTCATTTAGATAACTAAACTTATGAGAAGAATATCTAAAAACTGTTTTGCATGTTTTGTGGCTCTGTTTTTGGGCCTATTCTGTTTCTCATGTATGTTAACAAACTTCAGCATGTTATTGGTTTTGGTCATTACTCCTACGCCGACGATGTGCAACTGCTGAAGTCTGTTAAACCTAGGGTTTACCTAGTGATCTTCAGCTGGTGAATATATGATCAGTTGATATCAATAGTTGGATGAATAGGAACCTGCTGTAATTAAATGTGGCAAAACTGAGGTTATGATTCTCGGAAGTACATGTAGATGAAAAAAAAAAGGAAAACATAAATTTTGATAATGTTTAGATTGTATTCTCGCTTTTTCAGCAATTATATATACAGTGTGAAGAACCTTGGAGTTTATGTGGACTCACAACAGTTACTCGATGCCAAGATCAACAAGCTTTGTTAAAATGTGTTACTTTCATCTTCTGATCATTGGTATCATTCGGAAGTTTATAACGGGTGAGCAGATCATATCCTAGTCCTGCTTCATGACTGTATATATAAAGGAGCCTTTAATACAGTCTAGTTCCTCATACAGCAAGTCTAGATTGACTGAATACAAAGGAGCCCAAAAAAATAAATCATGGATGAAGGAACATTCAATTAATAAAAAATTTCATAGACTAAGTTTTAGTCTAATCATATCCTTCTGCGGTGCTTAATTTTTGCACTCATGGATTACTGTAATAGTCTTTTATTTGGCATGCACCAGTGTGTGGAGTTTTGGCACTATAGACTTATTATTATTATTATTATTATTATTATTATTATTATTATTATTATTATTATTATTATCATATTTATTATTGACCGGGCATTTAATGCTTGCATCATTTTTGTTTCGCTGTTTCAATTCAAACTTAGGGTTGTCTCATATCTTTGTTAGGAAAATACAATAAACTCCTCAGTATCCGAATAACAAACCTGTTCATACCAACTGTATTGGGTAAACTGAACTGAAATTTACTACATAAGAGGTACACTATATACAAATATATGACATACATGTACGATGCAATTCTAGGATTATATATATATTTGGTTCAATGAATAAATATTAATTTAAAGGTTATGGATATCATACGCAATATATCATAAAAGGGTTAAGAAGGTAAAGTAGAGACAATTCATGGGGAAACCAATAATCATATAGTTACCAGTCGAATGTCGAGGACTACCAATAGAAATAAACACTCATATCAGTCAGAAGTGAATTAAAATTCGGACGTTCTTTAATTCACCGTGATGTCAGTGAGTACAGGAATCTTATTTGAACTGAGATAATAAAATATATATTCTCCTTTTCAAACATGTGGATTAAAGCAATTATGTGTAAAGGTCAGAAGCTAGAAAAAAGTTTAGAAAAGGTAAACGATTCGTATAAAGATTTTTCTCGAAGTTTTGATTGAAGATGATTCTTGTTCTCTTTAATCATTGGATAGGAAAGTCCTTCATATGTCGAGGTCAAGGAGTTCAATATCTTTTTCTTGATTATGTATAAACACATTTGTTCTAATATCCCGAGGGAGTTTAATCAAAATACAACCTGAAAAGAATCAACATCATTGTTTTGACTGTAGTTTTTTAAAATTCTGTTTGTTCTTCAAGTATACATCTCCAACGTCTTCAATGCTTTTCATTTTGCAAGAAAGTACGATTAAAGTAGTTGTGGATGTCAGTGGAACGATTTTATTGATTTGAATAGGAAATTAAATCATGACTTTAACTTAAAGGTTCTGTGATATTTAACTGGCATTCAGACTTTGGAATATTACATGACACAAATCGATGGATAGATTGGTATTATTTTTTCCCAGGTACGATTATTCCAGAAAGGTAAATATACAAGTCCAAGAAATCGAATCACACAATTGAATGGATAAAATAAATCATCCTGAAGAATATTTCTGACTCACATTTAAGGAAGTGTCACTTATCGATTCAAAATGTTAAAGATCGTTTCGTAAGCCTATCAATTAAGCCTATTAATATATGACTGATCGTGAAATTCAGCTTTCTAACGTGAAACAACCCAAAAAGTCACAAAACAACATGACACAACGACGTTCTCATAGGCCTCTCACATACAAAGCCCGAGTTTAGATATAACAAGGTATTCATCAAATGATAAAAATAATATCTGTCAAGTATTGCCATATACCATGTTTACATGTATCTCATCTCAGTTAGAAACGTTGACTCATCTTACTTTTCAGTTTAACATTTTTGGAATTGAGGTTGTAGTTTTACGTCCTGTTATTATTAAACCGTCTTGTCATGAGTATAAATGATACAATTGAAACGTGTAAATCCTATCACGTAAAACATCATAACATTTCCAACTATGAATAACACCGTTTGGTTTAATATATTGAGCAATTGTGAATGCTTTCAACTAGTAATATATATATATATATATATATATATATATATATATATATATAAATATTGTAAGTTGACTGATCCAGTTCCAGCAACATATAAGAAGACATCATTGAAAGATGACACTCACTTCATTTGGATACCAAACGCTTGAAGCCTTGTGGCCTCGAAAGGAAGCTAATTTTATAAATGGATACAAATATCGGATTCAATGAAGACATCTCTTAGAGGAATTAAACCGAACAAATTGTACTGAATGTTATTATGTGGTGTGTAAAACACTAAGAACTAGCCTATAGCAAAGATATAGAAAACCCTCAATCAATATAAAAGCATAATTGGCAAGTCGATGATGATCAAACAAAATATTTCATTACTACTGCAGAAATCATATTTGACTGATGTCTTGTTTAGGTAGTTCATAAAGGGCGAATTATTATATGATATATCAACATGATTTATGTTTCGATGAGACAAAAAGAGATCATAATATATGAATCAAATGATATATAGGTGTATGACTCTGATGTTTCATGACGATGGAAACTTAATGTCCTAATACTGTTTTCAAAGCGCGTTGAGGAAACCAAAACTGTTGTGGTACCTTAACAGTTAGAGTCAACCAGTGAAACAGAAATTCGTTAACACAATTATTTTACCGTAAGGAAGACTACCTTCAGTGTAGGTTTCACTTGACATCAATTCTCCACTGGTAATAAACATGGATTGAATATCTGGGTCTTTTAGGTTTAAAAAGACCAAGTCAAAATACAGCTTCATACCGAAAGTTCACTTACCACTGAATCGTAGTGCAAACATCATGTAATTTGGGTTTCGTTTCAACGTCAATACAATAACTTTAGCAAAACTGACAATGGATCACCCACTGTCCGTGTGTGAAATAGCCACTCTTTTTGGGATCGTATGGTCTCTGGTTGTAAAATTCGAATTTTGGCATATTAATAAAGATAGAGGGGGTAACATTTTCAAAATTTTGATTTTGTTGAATGTCAAATAAAATGGTCCATATCGACTCTCTGATATAAAGACCAACATATTCACATTGACTTTGTGCTAAGGTATAAACGTGACGTTTTTTTTAAAGAAGATGATAAATTGTAAAGGATTTTATGGAGAAAAATAAAAATTTGACCATTTGGTCACTTCAATCACCTGCCAAAACTTTTGCAGGTAAGTGTGGGGTACGATAAACATTTACCGTGAAGAATGGATCTGCATATGTGTATTGGAAATCCAATATTATACGTTTGTTTTTCGCAACGCTACGATACCTCAAAGGCATCTCAAATTACATGATATTTGCACAAGTATAAACTTTTGGCATGCAGCTGTAGAGTAGTTATATCATTAATAATTAATGACATTTGTATTATGACGTATTGAATGAACCCATATATACCTAATGAACTTATTGAGATAAGAAATGAGAAACTTCCTGAAAAAAAACTAAGATTACGATGAATCGAGGTTATGAGACATGGGAGACATATTATCACTTACATATCAACCTTTGTGGGAAGTCCCCACCATATTGTGGACTCTGCGAATCCATTGTCATTCTGTCCTTCTGTCCTTCACTCCAGGTATTTCAAATAGAAATTATGAAAGTAGATTGTCACTGACCAAGTATCAAGTTATGATCATGTCTATTGTTACCATAAGTTTATAATAGCATAGTTGTTTGATATTCTATATGAAAATGTCTGTGAGATCTGTTGTCATCTTTCCATTATCATCTCAATATGATAAGTCAGTGGATGAATTTAAAAAAAATCGATTTATAAAATTTCTGAATTAGATTTGTTGCAACCAATACCACACATTGTTGTATTAGACAATTGAAAAGGATATCGGAAGAAACAATAACTTTTGCAAGGACAGTTTTCAGATGGTTAAGAATATCATTTCATATGTTCAAATATCTAATCCGATCTGATCACCAGTGTACCTCACTGAACTTTTAAATGATAATTTGCTTAACAGTAACATCAGTACATTCATGTAACATGTAGATATCTTCTGGGAGGAGGTGAGGTGGTGAGTTGATGGTGGGGTTAAACGTCGCGTTCTAAAGTATTTCACTTATATCGCGGCTGCTTGTATTACACTAACACCATTGTGGCTATGCATTGCGGTGAAACCTGCGAGCTTCGACTGGAACTAGCAAACCATAGGTGGCACTGCTCTGAATTCAGCGTAGCATTGCAACCAAACCTGCCTGCGTGTAGAAAAGTTCTCTACTGCAGACAAAGTTGCCGAGCCCCTGGCGGGATTCGAACCACGAACCTCTTGATCCGAAGCCGAACGCGCTTACCACTGCGCTATCCCGCCCCATTTTCTGGATTAATCAAGAGCGCGTAATATTAAATATGAAACTTAAATGCTTGACACTTCAAAATTAAACTATCAGATATTTATCATTAAGGGGGATAAATATTTAGCTCTGTTTTAAGATATTAGACATATCAGGATGCTCGTAGGAAAATGCTTTAAAACTCTAACTGTATTAAAACCAAATATGTGGAACACCGTATTTCATACAATCAGCTTTCCATCTTTATGATTGTTTTATATGGTAAGCAATTTCGCACGTAATCAAAGAGAGCAGCAAATGTTTTACTTCCGTGAACATATGCAACTTGTTTCACAACAGTAAACACAGCAAACTGGTCTTATAAGAACGTTGCACACCTCGGTGTGATATGTTCCCATTCTTTTAACATTGGTTCATTCTCATATCAACCTCTTATGACGTAATCATCGGTTGTTTCTCCATATCGCCTTAGGGCACTATCACATATCATTCAAATCATATATTATGTCCTTTGTTTTTACGCAGGTGGGTGTTATGAGATGTTCAATCTACACAAACGATTAGACTTGTAAAATTTTGATATTTTGACATTAGCGAAAGTTGGATTCGAACCCGGGACCTCTTTGCTGGCGCGTAACGCCTTTACCATTTGAGCTAACGAGGATCCCTGCCTGTGACTGTTCATTTTGTTGTGTCATGTCTGTACTGTTTTCCCCCTGGTATATATATAAATGTATATGTATATATACATGAAAATATATAGGTGTAAGGTTATGTCAATTTCTAATCTTTAGAATAATATATTTAGCTTTAAAATCTCAAGCAGCCAGATAGTGTTAATATCCTACTGGACTCGTTAGGTCAGGACACATAAACACGCAAAGTAAAACGTTTACAAATTAATTTTATAAAAACTATTTGGTTTGAAAACTTTGTAGGAATGTTCCGCGGGAGTGTAAGCCAAATAATGACCGGATTGCCTCGCGTTATGGCAAAAAAAACTCAGCTCGGGTTAACGCCCTCGCGAGTTTTTTTGCCATAATCGCTCGTTACCCGGTCATTATTTACTACGTATCAGCACCATCGATGGAAAGTGACCTAGAGAGAGAAAATAAGGTGTTTTGGTTTTCAAGATGAGCATACATCTTTTTCTAGTGTCACAAGTCATGTTGACGGTCACGACTTTATTTTCACAACAATTTGCAACTCATTTTGTTTTATTTTGTAAAGCCATATAATTGTTGTTGATAATTTGTTTATTGGTTCCAGTGTCATTCTCGTAAAAAAAACCTTAAAATTTAAAGAGAATGACAGTAGATTATAAAAACTTTTATAAAAGATTATATGAAAACCATTTAGTAAATTAAAACAAAAAGAAATAAAAGGGATAAATAAGTAACTGAGTAAATGCATTCAGATTAAAATTTGATAAATGAACAGAACAGAGAATAAAATTCTTTCCTGCGTTGTCATTGTCTATTGGTTGTTATCGTGCATGATTAATAGTTTAAGGATATGCGTGCATTTGTTACAGTAATTTTAATTCGTATACGATATTAATGGTATTAATATGTGTCAATATACTAACACTGACGTAGTTAATCTTGTTCATAAATTGCTAAAATTTTACTCTATTCTTTTCAATCTACCTTTAGACATTAGTCAAAAGGAGGTTTGAATGTGTTAAGTATTCGGTTACATGCATTTAAAACGGTGTCGAGGAAAGCGGTAGATATACAATAGCCTCAGTTCACATTGACATTATTTGTAAATATTCCAAAGAAATTAATACATATTGTCAGAAATGGGGATTTCCTATAGATATTGCAGTGTTCTAAAAAATTGGTGCATTGGTAACGAGAAACTGTCAATTACTATAAATATCTTTGTTTCGAACTTTCTCATGTTGTGATGTGTTTTCTAAAGCTGGTGATGTGCTATACCAGGCAAGCAGAGGAGACTCTCTACCCAATCTAAATACTTATCTGTGTCTATTAATCTCTACAATTCCAGACATTGCTTTCAAAATATTTGATGGAAAAATATTACGAATACTATTGTACGGGGCAGAAATTTGGAGGGACATTCAGTTATACTTTCAATTTTTTAAATTTGTTTTAGGAAATAGCTTCTGCTCAACAATAAATACTGTATGAGCGCAATGTGGACTATAGCCACTCCATGTTAACTTTAAAGCTATAGATATATTATATTCATTACTAAGACAGAACAATTGCCATAACTCTAAACGTGTTATCTCATGTTTAAAGGTTTCGATTATTCTGGTGATGTTAACTGGACTTCATCATTGCGTCAGTTATTATTCCAGTATGGCTTGTCTTATGCTTGGTTGAACCAGTATAACACGTTCAAACAAAGATGTAAAAATATTCATTTCGAACAGTGGTCAGCGACTATAACGTCTTCCAAATATTCGCCCACATATTCAACTTTTTTATATGAAATCATGCAGGAAATGTACTAAACGTGCCCTCGCTTAATCTTTTTTGACATACACAAACAGTGGAAAGGTGAATAAGTCCTTACTTCACTCACTATGGTAACATACATGTATAATAGATCTACCCTAACCTGCCTGTATAAGACACTATATGGACAACAGAACCATAATATGTTTCCTATTTATGATACTGGATCTAGCAAAAGACCTGAAAACCAAGAGCTATGAGCTTCATCTTAATTCATTCGTTTAAAACTTACTAAGTTTGTGATTTCGTCATCGGTAGATTTGTTATTTCCCAAAGGCTTGAATGAAACTCACGAAGCCATGCTTACCCCCTATTCAATCTGAAAGCAATGTAATCCCTCTGAAATAAAACCAGAAATTATCTTTCATCACAGTAGAGATCTCCAATGTCATCACATTTCAAAGTTTCAAAACTGCAATTATTCTGATATTTGACAATGATAAATATGTTTTTCGTTAAATTATATTTCTCTTCGGTAAACTGACTCTTGTAAACTTAAAAATGTTTGAACAGGTTTAAATGAATTTCACTCGGAAGATACTCTGCAACTTGTTATTTACACTCCCATTAAGCAGCAATTGTTATGTCTATGACAATGAAACTTGAGAACTTTTCTATTCAAGCAAATTGTTTAAGAATTCTTAAAGATTTTATTTATGAAATAATTCTAATTAATGAAATAAATGTTGGAACACTGCATAACAATCATTCGAAAAACTTCTGACGAGTTACCCTTTATTGTTAAACAACTTTTTACCTTCTGATGAACAAAAGATCTTGATCAAAATCATTATTAACACACCAAAGAAAATAAAACAATAATTCTGTTTTTAATTCTTAGGCATTTCATTTCAGTTGTTTCCTTACGATTCACTTATTTATATAACAGAAGCGAAATATTCAAAAGCCTTAAATAAACAACGACGACCCACAATTTGAAACTTTGCAACCAAGCAAAAACTGACACTACTTTGGATTTCCGAACTAAATCTTAACTATCATCGTCTAACTCTAACAGTTTGATATTTTCTTTTCAGTGAGAGTTTATAGGTGTGAAAGAACTGGAGCTATCCCAGTGGTGTCGTTTTCCAATTTTTCTAAATAAGTTCTGAATTTAATAACTTGTTCCTGATTTGAATTGACATCGTGATTACGACCATCACAATTTGTAAAACTATTAATTGTTGGCATGCATGTTGAAGTAAATGCTTCAAAGTTTAACAACAATGGTCTAAATGTACTTCAAGTTGGCTCTATTTACATTTATAAATAGGAGATTTTCGCAAGTGTCGTGTTTTCATGCATATTAGATGATTGTTAGGATCTAACTGTCTGGTATTGTAAAAATATTTTAGCTCCAGGATAATACAAATACGAACATTATTTTATTAAGTGACAGTGGGCATAATTTACAGTTGTCTGGTTAATAACACTGGTTACATATTTAGAAGAAGCTAATACGATATAACGTTAATTGAAGTGTATGGAATCCTTTGTGTGACGTGTCTTGATGGCTGAATAGAGTCCTCATTAATCAATGTCCTTATAGTGTAAATTTACTCTAGAAACAGATTGGATCAAATATTGATGACAGTAATATATTATCAGTTTGGCTGGAGACAAATGTTTACAATAATCAACAAGAAGTTAAATGTAAGTTTATGATAAAAAATCTTCTTAAAGTTACAGTAACGAAAACTTCTAAAATTATTACACTATATCATATACGAGTTATTCACAATGTCTATGCAGATATTATGCATGCTAACAATGAAGGCTGAATAACATGTATCATCTGGAAGAGTGTTGCCTGTAGATCTAAATCGGCAATAGCAATGCTAGTCTGTTAACACAGTTCATTTGATGGCTGAATCAAACAATTGTAATGTAATACTGATCATGTAATCATAATCATTCATTTTATAATAGCGTATTGGTGTCAAGTTAAGTAGTCCATTTAGTGGCGAACGTCTTAAATAAGGTGAACAACGTCGAGGTCACTCTTCTTCTTATATATTAATGTTCCATTCTGTAACTCGCTTCAGAAAATTATTATATTACAAAGCTCCACAGAATGAATTTTCATATACAAAAGAGACATCCAGATATTTCTTCACTCTTATCAATCAAGAAATTAAGATCTGCTATGTCATACATCAGTAAATTAGTTTTTGCATTAGGTTTGAAATTCTTTATTTCAAAACAGCAATAAGTTGTTTCAGTTTAGATTTTTATCCATAGAGATGTTGATCTTTTCATTAAATATCCTTGTATTCTATGAACAAAATGTACTCCGTTTTTCAGGAATTTGCCATCTTTTGTTTATTCATTGCTATTTGTACTACATCTAATGGGCTTTTAGTAAATTTGTCTTTTTATACCACTTATCCTTATCTCGAGTGTCTGAAGACTTTAATACCAAGTAGTCAAGAGCTTTATTAAATTCTTGAAATTTATTTTACACCCTTTGTTTAACATTTATAATTTTTTTAAAAGTTCAATATCATCAAAAGTGATCTCTTATCCAAGTCGTCAAAATATTCCAGGTAACTCACTAACCCATATGAGAATGAAAAATATGAAATATAAACGCCCCAATAATATATCAGGAAGTTCTGTGGTCAACCGATAACTATTACAAGCATGTTCCAGTAGAGAGGTATGTGAGTTATGTCTTAGCTTCTGTAATGATAATATCGGTTTCCTGTACAAATGGTTAATCCATTCTCATTTTAGAAAAATCAGTTTTTAAAGATAGTCGAGATCTTATTAAACAAACATGAACGTCAAGTTAGACAACATTTGCTATCACAATGACTTACAACAATTATATTCAGGTGATCCAATTATTAGAGGTAATTGCGTTTATCTTCGTTGATAAGTTAATCGTCTGAAGAATAGACTATTGCGACCATGTACAAGTGGATTGAAGAGTAAAGTATCTCATTAAACGAAATATATTTAAATTAAAGGTTACGTATCATGCAGCAGACAATTAATCACTAAAATTCTGTTACATGTGATATGATTTAAAAATGCAATTATATCTGATTCAGCAAGAATTGTAAGTATTTTCAGTTCAATGTCCTGTTGCGCCAGTGTGAAAAAACACAATTAAATATGTAAGGTTAGTGTAAAGTATTGGCAAGTTTTTTTTGCACCAACAGGTAGTTGGAACAACTGTTTTTCGGTAGTAAGTCCTTATGTTGCAGTTATTTTTCAGTTTTTTTGAGTTGATAACATAAAAGTCCTAGAAGAACCTTATCACAATATTATAGCTCCCCCTTCCTTATTTCTTAATTCAGTTTTGACACTGACCTCATTATGTATCCTGTTAGATGTTAGGTGCGATAAATTACTAGTTTAGTAATGAATACCTTGATGCTTTTTCTCAAATAGTTCATAGAACTTCTCACCTACCCAAATGAACAACTGTGATATGATTAACCTATTAACTGAATTATCATTGATGGCCAATGTTTAATATGAAGAGAAGGTCTCATTTCGATTTTTTCTGCATATTTTTATGTACTTAAATTATTGCATTTTACACGTGTGTTATCAAAGATGACAGGAATTCCACTGACATAAGAATATTCAACCCGATTGGATTGAAAACTAAGACATGCGAGTCAAAGACGTTACTCTTTGGGCTGGTACCGTTTCCGGGGTTGGTACCGTTTCCGTTGTTTAATGTCGAGTAAGTATTAACATGTATTGAAGGTGCATTCAATGTATCAACACCTACACACACCACATGTTGGTAATTGGTTTCGTTAATCATGATAACTTTATCATTTTTCGTCTTTCGTACTCACTCACCTATCCTGACTAACTGCATGATTGAAATATGTATCCAACTGGGAAACTTATTTAGTGATTTAATAATATTTATAAGTAATAGAAAAAATAACTCGCGAAATTATTGTACAAATACTACATATTTTCGTTGCATTTGGACTGCGAGGTCTAAAGATTAGAAAGTCACTTTAAAGGGGCAGTTAGCACGTTCTTTTAGATAAATAAAGCTTATCATATTATGATATCGGATTATTTCATTTATGATTAAAGTCATTTTTATTTGACATGTCAAACATCACATGTGAAGACGTTAAAACAGTAAGAAAGATGAATTGCTTTGTAAGTGAACTGATCAGATTTTAGTGACAATCAAGAATACACCATTGAAAATTGAGTGTCACTTTACTTGCATACTGTAACTTTACCACCATGAAACCTCCCAAGGAAGTCGCTTCGTTGCTTATAAGACCCACTAGCAGTAATGGTATAGATAAGTCACAATCGTTGCATACTGTATGAAAATTATTTAAAAGTAGATTATGATCAAACAAAATGGAAGCAATGATTATTTTACTGATGTTGTAATCTTATGTGTATTTCTTATTAATTGATAAAATGTTTCTTAATCGTGTTCTCCAGGCGTGTTTATTCAACCTACATCATAGTTACCTCTCATGTATATCAATAGTTGATCTCTGAAATAGAATTTGTGTACATGTACATAATCATGTAACCATATGAACGGATTTCAGTCTCGTTTGGAATTTACATCTAAAACATACCTTAAACTCCTTCATTGAAATCAAACACTTTACGATAACATGATACAAGCAAGCGTTCTGTTTAAAGGTTTTAATGGACCAATACCAAAATATAGTAATTATACTAAATATCATTTACTGACATTTGTCTGTTAAAGTATTGAATAGACTTCAATTAAGAAGAGATTTCCATAATCAATAGTCCAATTAAAACCGAGAACAAGAGACATGACAGACGTTTTATGAAATTACAAACTGACATTTACAATACCTTCTGCAAATTAAGTAGTGTCTGCGAATCCTTTGTCATTCCATCTTCGGGGTTTCAGTTATAAATTTATAAAAGTTGTCTGTCACTGACCGAATATCAGGTAATGATCATGTAAATTGTTACCATCACTTTGTAACAACGCAAAATATTTGATATATAAGTTATCTTATATTTCAGTTTTCATCATACTATTCTTATTTGCAACTGCTTAGTTGGTGGATAAAATTGAAATTATTTTCAAATAAATGATCTTAAGTAGTTATGGTGTATAAACGTATAACATATACCACATATGGTGTTGCCTTTCTCTTTTTCCGTTCGAATCCCGTTCGAATTTGTACTATTGCAGAAAGTTTTATACCAAATGTTACAATGTGACATTTGTTCACTATCTTAATGACATGTATATTCAAAAATGATATAGTAGTTCCAAAATTGTTTACGATCGCATTTCAATTTACATTTCATTTATCTGCTGATTGTTCGAACATGTACACCTGTGTTCTAGGTCTGATCTGCCAGTCAGTTTCCCCGACAGAGCTTAGATGAAAGGTTTGTTTTCAATAGCATCACTACAATTGATGTATATATGTTTGATTTGCTTTTCGATAATAGCAGAGCCTTTTATAAAATGTAGTGCTGTATATCGCTTTATTTACTGTTATTAATAGATCTAAAAACATTTAGCTTTTTCCATTAGATGTTAGATATAGGTATTATGATGCCTTCTGAAATGACTATAAAAGTGATTATTAGAACATATGTGTAAATCATTATATTTTAAAGCAGGGGTTCAAATGTTTATGTTTTGAACAAGGCTAATGAATTCTATTCACGAGCTTTCATGTAGCTATTTTACAGTCTTATTTTCAAATCCATTAATGGAGTAATCAAACCACATAGTAAAGAATGTTGTATAATTCAGTTGGGAATTAAAGCAGTATGTATACTTGTATACACAATCGTGATATTTCGCTATAAGAATGTATCTCCATGGATATATGTAAAGTTAACTAACGTGAACAATTATTCAAATATAGTATGCAGTTTTGTATCTGGGCAGTTGCAAATGCCGTGGGCAGGTGCAGAGCATGATTAGATGCTGATGCTGTTTTTGTAACATCCCTCTTGGTGGTTGTTGGTCCTAGGGCCTCGGGTCTCGGGATGGTTCTAAAGTCCGGCTCGGAACTTGGCATTCATACCCTTTAAAACGCCATATAAATTCACTAAATTACTTCGCTTTTCTTTTTCTTCTTGTTCTTGTAAAACCTGAAACTATAATATATTATTATGATAAATTAATAATAAATCGTTTTAGACTTTGAATGATAACATTATATTGATTCGTAAGACTGACATACATGTACATTCGAAGACTTGTTATATCAATATCTCAATGTACTGTGTTTGTAGAACCCAATTGTAATATAAAAACACAGTTCGTAAAAGACCTCAAATTATAACAACAGTGTTGTCATTTGATGGCCGTCAAATTAATGTTCTCTCGTCTATGCTCTCAGTAAAATAAGTACTAAGTTCTGTTGCAAAAAAAGACTTAACAGATTGCATGACATTTACGAAACGCATACAACACCAATGATACCTACATTCAATTTAGACTGGTGATAAGGAATAAGTTCACATTAGTTGAATGGCCTTGTTTACAAGTGTATGTTTATCAATTGTCTCGAATGAAACTGAACTTTTAAAATGGGTTTATATGGTGTAATTAAGTGTATGCATTT
Source organism: Phorcus lineatus (assembly GCA_921293015.1). Lineage (NCBI taxonomy): Eukaryota > Metazoa > Mollusca > Gastropoda > Trochida > Trochidae > Phorcus > Phorcus lineatus. Next base: position 36,215,944 of record OV121084.1, on the reverse strand, counting down.
CCACATGTTATTTGCTTTCCAAATGAGCAGCATTGCAACATTGAGCTAAAAAAACTTGAAAACAGCTGTATTCAAACGAAATCAATATGCTTCTTTAAAAAGATATTTGCTGTAAGACAATTAAAATCAGGTGTTATCTGTTAGCAAACACGGCAGTAAATGTTTGGAAACTGTCTGTATGAATAACAAACGATCGGACAATTCTAAATGGGGTATCCTTATTTCTAAAACATCTTTTTTAATTATTTTATCAAAAGATTTTGGTACAATTGATGATTTTACGTTTCTCTTCTCGGCATAACCAACGACTAAATTAGTGCAAGTACACAGCTAATTGCCCTAACATTGTCCGCTAATACAGTGTAAATTATTACCATCAGTTTGTAACAAAACAAAATGTAAATAGTAGATATATAAGTTATCTTTTATTTCAATTTTCATCATACTATTCTTATTTGCAACTGCCTAGTGGGTTGATAAAATTGAAATTATTTTCAAATTAAAAATCTTAAGTAGTTGTGGTTAATAAACTTATAACATATACCAAATATTGTTTTGCCTTTCTCTTTTTCCGTTGGAATCTCGCAACGGATCGACAAAAAAAACAACAAGACTTTGTACTATTGCAGATATTGTTATAGCAAATCCTAATTGCCCTAACATTGTCCGCTAATGCAGTGTGATATGCTCTGTGATCTATTCTAAACTTTAAAGGTAGTATCCACCTCAATACACCCAAGAAAATAAAACAACAAATATGTTGTGTATGACGTCAAGAATATTCGACAATCATTTTTGCCTTTTAGTCACATGCTACGATCACTGCAAAATATTAAAACGTCTCCAATAAGAAAAACTACCACAATTTGAAATTTTGCATCACAACCTAGAAGCCAGAATCAGCGCTACCGAGGAGCTGACTATCAGGTACTTTCGTCTTACTGATCACAATATTCGTATCGCCCTAAGATACCATAATATCTTTATAATACAACGCCGTACAGGGCACCTTGATGAATGTATATGATATTACCTTATAGGGCACCTTGATGAATGTATATGGTAATACCTTATAGGGCACCTTGATGAATGTATATGGCAATACCTTATAGGGCACCTTGATAAATGTATATGGTAATATCTTATAGGGCACCTTGATGAATGTATATGGTAATATCTTACAGGACACCTTGATGAATGTATATGGTAATATCTTATAGGGCACCTTGATGAATGTATATGGTAATATCTTAAAGGGCACCTTGATGAATGTATATGGCAATACCTTATAGGGCACTTTGATGAATGTATATGGCAATACCTTATAGGGCACCTTGATGAATGTATATGGTAATATCTTATAAGGCACCTAGATGAATGTATATGGCAATACCTTATAGAGCACTTTGATGAATGTATATGGCAATACCTTATAGGGCACCTTGATGAATGTATATGGCAATACCTTATAGGGCACTTTGATGAATGTATATGGCAATACCTTATAGGGCACCTTGATGAATGTATATGGTAATATCTTATAGGGCACCTTGATGAATGTATATGGCAATACCTTATAGGGCACCTTGATGAATGTATATGGCAATACCTTATAGGGCACCTTGATGAATGTATATGGCAATACCTTATAGGGCACTTTGATGAATGTATATGGTAATATCTTAAAGGGCACCTTGATGAATGTATATGGCAATACCTTATAGGGCACTTTGATGAATGTATATGGTGATATCTTAAAGGGCACCTTGATGAATGTATATGGCAATACCTTATAGGGCACTTTGATGAATGTATATGGCGATATCTTAAAGGGCACCTTTATGAATGTATATGGCAATACCTTATAGGGCACTTTGATGAATGTATATGGCAATACCTTATAGGGCACCTTGATGAATGTATATGGTAATATCTAATAGGGCACCTTGATGAATGTATATGGCAATACCTTAAAGGGCACCTTGATGAATGTATATGGCAATACCTTATAGGGCACCTTGATGAATGTATATGGCAATACCTTATAGGGCACCTTGATGAATGTATATGGCAATACCTTATAGGGCACCTTGATGACCTTATAGGACATCTAATGAAACGGACCGATTGAAATCTCTTTTGATTAAGGGATGAAACGTTGAGATGATGCAGAGCAAATTATAGAAGAAGTTGAACAGGCGTCTATGATTGTGTCTATATCTAATCAGACATCCGTGAAGGAAATTTTAAAGTCTCACAAATGTCTGGTTTATCACATTAATTACATTATTTTAAGAACCCTAATATGATGTAAGGTTAATTTATGTATTGAGTTTTCTTTGCGTAACGCAACTAAAATTGATGAGGTGCCCTCAATACTCAAAGTTCTAATTCTTCTTATCTGAATTGGATCTGAATATCTGAATATCAGAATTGGGTATTTCGCACAGTAATGGTAGAATTCTGTATAATGACGCACATCCAAACAATTTTACATCAAATTCAATTGTACTAAAATATCCTTTGATTGTTCAGTCAATAGAATGGTTTAACTCGATTTCTGTGTGTGTGCGTGTTTGTTATACGTTATGTGTTGGTTCCGAAGACGGTTTGTTAAAAACCCGTTACTATTCTGAAGACAAAATCATTTCATTATTCATGTACTCACCTACACAAATAGTTATTATCGATTCCAATAATCTCAGTTTTCTCTAAGGATAAGATAGTTTCTGTAGTGTTTTCTTTAGATTTTTCCGTTCCCTTTATCACAATGTCAAGGTAGACAAAACTAATCACAACTTTCACAGTTTTCAACTCGTTTTGGTCTTAACCTTAGGAGTGCAGTTCGCTTTTACTGAATTTGCAACGATCAATTGTCCTTTTTATAGATAACGCTATACAGTGGCGGTCATATGTCTCTTCCCTTGTCTCGCAGTCTGGATGCAGAATTATCGCAAAATTATCGCGAACGAAATCCGGTCGTGTCGCGGTCAAGTCACGCCAATATCGCGTGTCGGTTGCGGGGATTTTGCGAGTCTATCGCAAAAAGCCACGCGCACGGTTCAGTGCATTTACCGAGTAGGCGGAGCTAAGGTCACGTGATTAATTAGCCCCGATGAGGCAATTGCATGAAGGTGTCGTAACTGTATCGGAAAGGAAAGCTTTCAAGGGTTATCGTATCATCTTCCCTTTCCCCTCAACCCGTGGGCTCTGTTGGGACTCACACCCCCCCCCCCCCCCCCACCTTTGTCTTCGACATCTGCAAACTCGGCTGTGTTGATTCCTTATATATCTACTTAATTTTAGGTTACTAATTCTTTCCAAGTTTAATTATGTATCATTAAATGTATTTATAACTTTTAAAATTTTACTTTTTTATTCCCTCTAACTTTTTTTATATTATATTATATTCACCTTTTAGTTCTGTAAATCCACATCTTAATTCTATTTCTCTATTTTACCGAGGTACATAACAACAACTTTTAAAGGGACACGTATGTACCATGTACACTCAAAAAATGAACGAATATTGAAAGCTTTGAATAAAAGTTTGATAGACATTTTGAAGTGATATACATAAGGAAGGCAATATTTTCTGCATAAAAACTAACAATAAAGAAGGTGTTATCAATAAAATATGGTGGTCCTTAAGGATAAAAGTCGTTATGTCTCGCAAGTCGTATTTCAGTGTTTTGTTGGTAGAAATGTTGGTAAATGAATGAGAAGAAAAAGAAACAAGGACATAGAGAGATATTTGTTAGAATGTCACCAAATAGAATATTTATGTTAGTATTACTAAAACAATATGTTATTGAAATATATTCAATAAATCTCTTTTTGGATTGGCTACCCAAAAGGGCAACTTAAAACATCAGTTTCACTAAGATATATTAATATCAAACAATACTTAAACAAACGTCATGTTTTTCTTACAAATAAAAACAATTTACAATCCTTCCAAAATCAAGGACAATATCCCCCTCTATAAACAATATGAACCTATTGATCAAAACGCTCATGCGGTGTTCTTTTTACAAAACAAGTCTACCCTAAAGTCAGTGAATCTCCGCACACATATTATACAGTGCCTCTTCTAACACAATTTAACACTCATCTATTGATATCCTATGTACTTTAAAAAACAAATTAACAAGCGAATTCAGGAATGACGAGAGCAAGAACTGAGCGGAAGGGCGGGGGAGCGGCTAGCTCTAGTAAGGCTGCGGGAGTAGGGGATTGCATTACTTAGTTATGTAATGTTAATGTCGTGTGAGATGCATATCGTTAACGTAAACCAGACTCTCCAATGACTTATAACTGTAATTTGCCAAATACCTGCCGAATATCTTGCAAAGAAACTACATCACATATAGTTGATGTGTAAATGGTCATATATTTATACTAGTCTATGATGGTTGTAAAAGAGCTTATGAATCCATACGTATAAGTTAGGTTAGAAAGCCTTAAGGATGATGTGATACCTCTGATATTTCACAGACACGCTGTATTAACCTGCACAAATATTGTAAAAAAAAATTAACTCTAATTTTACTATTAACTTCAATATTCTGATCAACACACATTCCTTAATCAAAATGACAGGTGTACAGTTGAAAATTCTCTTATCTGAGGTGATATATAATGTCTCAATGTATACATGTATTTCTGCATGTTCATGCCGGATCATCTGATTTTGAAAATGAATATCAAAAGGAATGAACCAATTATGTGTTGCATATTTTCCTTATCTCATATATAGCATATATAGATGTATCGAAACACGAGGCGATAGGCGTTTTGGTGAACTCCTTCATTTCAATTCAAGTTTTGGTTTTGAAAATATCATAGCGCTACTGTATCTGGAAATCGTGAGTTATTTAAATGTAAATTATGATAGTATCAAATTAGTAACGTGACACGTTTTCCTATTGCATGCGCATGTAAAAATTGCCATTTCATTGATAATAATGGTTCTAACGTTAAAGTCGGTAGCCATTCTCAATTATTTTTTGAGATGGAAAAGCATTATGCACATTGGTCGCTCGATACCTAATACTAGTTAACATATGGTAGGGACTTACCATATCCGTCAGATTATTTTTTACTAATAACATTATTATCACAATATGTCAGTCTTATTTCAAACTCGTAATATTTACAATTAACTGAAAATGTCTCGTATTTATCATGTTATGAAAAACAAATAATTGTTTGCATGTATTTGGTAACATATCACGTTTCAACCTTCTGACAAACTCATTAAACACACCCTCAGAAACCTTTGAGACAACAAGAAGAAAATGATACTACGTTATTATCCTTAACATGATAGAGGTTAAGATCTGAAAACTTACAAATTACAAACTCTAAAATTCAAATTCGTTTACACCGTATTGCTTAAGGATGACTCCACCTAACAATTTTACCGCTTACACTATCAATATTTTGCATGACAAAGATGTCTGAAAAACTTCGTCACACTCTTCCACTTGTTAACAACTGTAGTGGACCATTCTACATCTCCGATTACCGCATTATTGTTCCGACAAAAGAAGTCATAAGTAAACATGACTGTCAACAACTTCTTATGTCATACCACCTCAGAAAAATGACATATTAGTTTCAACAACCACAGCTCCTTTATAATGCATAACCTTAGACTAAGCGCAATTAACCTTCATTTTGACACATCGTCATTCAAATGTATACACAAAGATAAGATAATTACCCAAACGAACATTTAATTCACTATATTAACAATTCACTTTTCAAATTCAATTCAATTCAAATTAACTGTTCAGAGTGGGCAATGCAGGTAACCGATGCTGGTAATTTCACACTTTTAATATATCTGTGATTCTATTCTTTTTTAACCATGCCTTATATCTTAACGATGTGAAGTCGTTTTGTACAGAAAGGGATAGTTTACAAACAGTTGACTTTCTGTGCGTAAGGATAGCGCATGAGAGTTCTCGGATTTCAATTTTTTTCTCCTCACTTAGATCCTCAATAAACAATGAGTGCCGCACAAGCTATTGAATACACACTTTAATTAGCAAGAGATGGACGCGGGATAGGTTAGTAGGCGAGTAGTCATAAAAATGCTTGGCATACCATAATCGAGGTTATGTAAGTACTGGCGTACCTTTGATAATGAGAGAAAGATTACTTGATAAAATAAAAAGAAATAAGCTGACATCCACCATATTTTTGTCTGACACGATGTGAACCTGCTGTCAATATTCACTGAACATTCTCTTTAAAATAAAATTAACAAGAAATGATATATTTATATTTGTTTCATTAAGATGCATCCCCCAGACAACGTTGTTGAATAACAGCTTGCATTGTCTTTCTCTCTGATCAGTTCAGTGCCAAAACAATTTATGTAGATTTATTTGGTACGATTTATTTATTTACACTCTGGTGCAATTGATTAGGTAATTGTTTTTAAAATTATAAGATTTGGACTGAGCTTAACTTTACATAACATATTTTCATAAATAACAGTGATCACGATATAAGAGAACTAAAGGTCGTGACATCAATTTGTTAGACATCACGGGCCCAACATCCTACCGCTAACCGCAAAATGTGTTATTAAACTATAAACATTAAAATCACACAAAACCAAAAGTAGTGATTTTGTTGAAGATCTTCACTCCAATAAATTTCGCAGTGTCATGGGTTGTTTTTCGTTAGTGTAGTAAATATAGCAGTAGGTTTAGATATAAATATGTAATAATCTCAAAATAACAAATGTCGCCAAATGTCGCCAAATGTCGCCAAAGATAAACCTTTGAACGAGAGAAATACCTTTTTTTATTTCCAAAATCGGTTTGACCTAATGTCCCGAATAGTAACTTATAGTTATTGAGTCAAGTACCTCAGACGACAAGCTGTAAATTACATCAAAGATACAAATGCTTCCTTGTTTCAATTCCGATTAAAGTTATAAGGAACAAAATTATCGATATTCAGAGAACGTCAACATACTATACCACTTATTACTACACCATATTGTACAGGTATTGGTTTACCAATAATCGTGTTCAATTTACAGTCGTTTTGAAAACAGAAATATACTGTAATAAGGCGTTGCTAGAATTTTTTTTTACAACTGCTGTTTAGGCAGTAAACCGCAAATTACCTTGGAATAAAGTTCTACCTCACAAGACAACTATATATATTACGTCACAAGGTACATGTTCATGTAGTCGCAGGCAAAGTCATGCTTCATTGCTTTTCACCGGGCTAGTTGAATGCCTATCTTAAAAATGTCATAAATAAGGAGTTGCCCCGATTAGAGTTGAGATTGAACAATGTAATGGCAGAATTTAAAATAAAGAGTATTTTATTCTGTGAAAATGATTAATGAAAACCCTGTACATGACCTCGAGAGGTCGAGTTTATTGAAATTTTTTTACGTACGTTGAATGTGACGATTATTCCAATTTTACTGAGCATCTAATATGTCATTTACATTAATTTTCGTTCGTATCAAGTAAAGTTACTAACATTGATTTTTAAAATATATCTCTATGTACATATATTCTTAATCATACAATGTTGTATCTCTTTTTCTACATCTCTTTGTGTTTAGTCTCTTTCATCCCTTACAGGGATGACTCAAGTTTTATTGTTTTGTATATATGTAATTTTTTTATGTTTGAGATGAGACTTTGATAAAGGATATAGCTCTCTGCATGGTATTCTTATATTGGTTAATTTTGTCGCGCGTAACATTATCTTTTTACAGAAATACAAAAAGTTTTAATCACGATGTTAATTAAACGAACGCTATGTCGGTTTTAAGACAAAGTATCCCTATTGACTCATTAACGCCGAGACAACTTCACGGCTCAACGCCGTGGCCGCTGACCACAGACGCTGGTCACTGTACTATAGCGAGATCAATTAGCTCAAAGCCCCGCTGTTCAACGGAAACTGTCTAGCCTTGTGCCATAAAGTCTTGATTGTTTTATTGTTTCATGAAGATAGATGCAGGTGCTGAATATTGATACTTTGATACTTTACAGAAACATAACATGTGATATTTCACCATTGAGTTTTTATTTACTTAGAGAGAGAGAGAGAGAGAGAGAGAGAGAGAGAGAGAGAGAGAGAGAGAGAGAGAGAGAGAGAGAGAGAGAGAGAGAGAGAGAGAGAGAGAGAGAGAGAGAGAGAGAGAGAGAGAGAGAGAGAGAGAGAGAGAGAGAGAATTTCAACTTTCTAAATAGTAAATAAGAATATATGGAAATGATATTACGTATTACGTGTCATAATATTGTGCGGTTGTGACGTCACAATGTTAGCACTGCCGTCACAATGGCGGCCAAGTCGCGGAAATGTTTTGTTCAATACGCTTTCGGCAATCATGCTTGATTAATGATTTGCTCGTGAATGCTCGTTAATGAGTTGGTATCAAACTCGCTTTTTCTCGGTTATTACTCAATCATTAACTCGTTTAATAAAAATAGTATTAAATGGAATGTCGTTTAGTATCCTCTATATATTGACCAAGTTATATATTCTGTTGGGACGCTGTCAACTCTAAATATGACTTAACACGTGTATATATCGATTCAATGGCAAACAGGATCGTGGATCTATGAAGCATATTTTAGAATTAAAAAATCCCAATGTATATGCTAAAACTATTATTGTTACAGGACCGCTACTGACCGTGCTTGATATAGGATGCGCTCAGCCAGTTCAATAAAGTAATATACGAACAAACTGTTATAATAATGATAGTATTCAAAGTAGGACAACACTGGAGTTCAAAATATTAATTATCATATTGATAGTTCATGACATGACATTCCCAAAGTGATGCATTCAAGAAGTAAAGGTAAAATCAAAGTGTCACTTACACTAGCCTCAAATTCTTCACAAATGATTTATGAAAACATGTACATAAATTTCAAATTTTCAAAATTTGTAACTTAACAAAGACTCCAATCGTTTCATCTGATTTAGTAACCTTCTTTTTAAAGTAATTATTTTTCCCTTCCAAGACCAACATATGCAGAATGTTTTCATGTATCAAACTAAGTATATTTTTGAACAATAAGCAACGATTTCCCTAAGGATAGCATCTAATTTACTTATTTACATCTCATTATTTTGACGCATATACGCGGCTCTCGGCGTTAATGAGTTAACGGGACTGATCGTTAGAGCCTTTGCATACAGTACATGTATTCTTCTTGTAAGTTGATGTAACCTTCGTGTTCGGATAAGCAGCCGTATTGTGCAGTTTTTCGGAGAACCCCTCCAAACAGTATGTACATTTTTGTATGTCATACGTCCACATAATATCCCTAACGTACATGTAGTCGTGGCACAAGCCCAAACAATGTTCAATACATGAACACTTCTACGTAATTGTGTATAACAAGTGTAGTTCTATCAAGGATCGTATCCCTGGTTCTATGAAACGCGATGACCACACTGTTGGTAATTTGTATTTACTTTATCATGGTCAGTAAGGCGGTATAATAAGAAATAATGATGGAAACTTGGGAAATACACGTTCCTTATTTTCCCGGTAGTCATTTGGAGTACTAACAAACGCCGACAGATTATATTTTACAGGTTTACAGTACACGAACATTTAACAGCTTCGTTAGACCAGCCCACTTTAAAGTTATCCAATTAGCTTGTAGCGGGTCAAATAACGGGTAGACCGGCCCGTATAAGCCCCTCCCACTTTACCGCAATACAGCCCAGGTGTATCGCAGTAGAGACGCAAAATCATCGCGTTGGCGGTGCACTAAATTTGCAGCAATGCTGAGAGCAGCTCCCAACCGTGTTGCGATAGCGTCACAGGAATAATGCAAAATTACTCCCATGACTTATGTCCGACACTGTATATATCAAACTGTTCAATTAGGGTTATGATACACAAAACCATATCAAACTGTTCAATAAAGATTAACTTACACAGAGTCATATCAAACTGTTATTAAGGTTTTCTAACACAGAACCATATCATACTGTTCAATAAGGGTTATCCTACACAGAATCATATCAAACAGCTCTGTTAAGGTTATCCAACACTGAACCATATCAAACTGTTCTACTAAGGTTATCCAACACAGAAACCTATCAAACTGTTCAATAAGGGTTATAATACACTGAATCATATCAAACTGTTAGATAAGGGTTAAAATAAACTGAACCATATCAAACAGCTCTGTTAAGGTTATCCAACACAGAACCATATCAAACTGTTTTATTAAGGTTATCCAACACAGAACCCTATCAAACTGTTCAATAAGGGTTAATATAAACAGAACCATATCAAACTGTTCAATAAGGGTAATCCTACGCAGAACCATATTAAACTATCCTATGGAGGTTATCCTAAATATAATCAAAACTGTTCTTAAAGGTTACAGTGCAAAAATATATAAAACTGTTCAATTAGGGTTATCCTTTACATAACCATACACAACTATTGTTTTAAGGCTATCCAACAGTGAGCGATATACACTGTCCTTTAGGGTTACCATAAACAGAGGCTGATCCTATGTAAATGTAACATTTACTGAACATGTTTTTTAAGTTCATTTTAAGCCTCTTAGAACACTTCGATATGTATCTATGCAAGATAAATTAAAAATTTATCTAACATTTAACTGTTTGATTTTGCACTTTTTTGGTACCACTGGTGCCACAGTTTAACTGTTTCCCTAATGAAACATTATGTTGTGGTTCCGTCAAGGTTTGCCATGACTGAACATATTCTATGTACATGTAGGTAAGCCTGGTTCCATTAAATGTTCTAAATAAGTTGCGTATTTACTTATTATACCCATATACTCTAGATACGCACGAACAATTATTGCCTGCGTAATGAAAATAACTAAGATTTATGTTTATTCTACTTTTAAAAAATTAATGGGTATTTACCCCTTATTTCAAAATCTTGATGCGTAACGTATCAATAACAACAATCGAAATCAAATACGCTGGATAATTGCCATTGACATCTTTTGTTCGAGAGTAACATTTTCGAACATTGTCAGCTTGTTTGGATCAAGTTTATGGACTTAAATGCAAAATTAATTAAGTTATTGTAAAAAAACATTTTGTCGTTTAACAGGCTTATCGCTGACGTCGGACACGCTGAATGAATTCCTTCGAACATCTTCGCATTTGCTTTGAAAACTCATATGCACTGACTAAATTAAATGCCAAAATTATTTCTTGAGGTTTGTATTTGATATCTGACATAATTTCAAGTCTTACGTACGTAAAGTGAATCTTTAAAATGAATTGTGAATACGTTTAAGGTTATGCTGCCTACATGTGTATCTCTGAATTCAACCCAAACTATTTCCTCTTTCATTTCCTTTTGTCATACCGACAATTAATGTTCAAAGTACACTGTAACATGAAATTGACATTTAGACATATAAGATAGTATTATATATAATGATATTTATATCGGTAATTTAAATTAAATGGCTGCGGGCTAGCGGAAGTAAAGATCAGACTGTTTATATTATGCTTCCTCCAAGTGAATTGCTTGATTATTTGTTCACGATTAAATTTAAAAAGATATTTTATTCAGTGAAAAAAGGGATAAGGTACACATCAACTAAGGTAATCTTTTCCAAGTATTTATATAATGTAATAAACATAACACCATATACTTTACTTCACTAACGCTTACTTTTTAAAATATGATAAATGTTTTAACTTTTCATGTTAAATTTGTGAGCGTGATGGCCAAGGTAAAAACGTTTATGTTTTGTCAATTTTGTCAGTTTTGTCCATGGTGATCCTGGCGATATGTGGTCTTGCGTTGTCCTGTTGAAAAATCATCTCTTGCTGCTGCATCTGTATGAATGGGGCCACTACAGGCTGTAATACTTGATCCTTTTATCTCTGGGTCTGACGAATTGACGAATTGTCACCAAATCTGTCTTCTTGTCGCCCAAGATTCCGCCCAGACCACGACGCTGCCATAGTGTACATGTACAGCTGCTTGGACACGTGCTGCAGCCTCTCTCTCGCCTCTACGTTTGTATACTCTCACTCTGCCGTCTGCGGGGACAGGTTGAATCGACTCTTTCCCAATCACGACGTTGCAAGCGACTCACTCTTATTTCCCAGCGTAGATAGTTTAGGCGATGTTCGCGGGTCAACGTCATTCCGCTGCTGTTAAACGTGACTTTTTCTTCTGCTTTTTCCGTAAATCGTGTAGTGAATGATCGAAATCACCGCTTTTTATACTCTTAGAGTGATCAATTCATGAACAAATGAAAACAATCGTGATTTCTGAAAAAAAGCAAAAACGTTTGCGTCAACTGATACGCCTAAGTTGCGTTTGGGCGATATTTTTCATAGTTTCCATTCGTTACATTAGGATAACCATTAAAACATTTTATTTTCTCAAAAATTATATCAAAATACGAATTTTTTTTGGTGTGTACTTTCTTTTGTACTTCAGTTAAATAAATGTTGAGAAATGTATTTCTCATAATATACAACTATACAAGGACAGTGTCAGAAATGGAACTTTAATTCAGTTAACATTCGCAGAAAAATAAAAAAATTCTGCGTAATTAACTTATAGTTAACTTATTGATACTTGTTACACCCATGGTTCGCACATCACCTAAACAAAGATTCTATATACATGAAGTAAGGCGTAAAATATATAGATGTTTATGGAATACTTATGACGTTAACCTGCATATCTTCTTTATAGTGCTCTCCCTTACAAAATAAAAGGGTAAATGTCTCAATTTATTAGTTCGTAACGATGCTGAAAAGGTTTACCTTGTGGAAGAGTGAAAAATATAGCAGTCAAAACCTGATAGGATACATTTAGCCATTGACAACTGACACATCTATTAAATTTTTTATGCTAAGAAATTATCATTCTACTAAACTATTGGTTTTGATATGTGTGTTGAGTATGTTAACAAGGATTTCGGGTACATCTATATTCCTAAGCATATGAATTTAGACAAAATTGTACAATAAATAAATTCCAAATGAAAATAAATGAAAAATCTGTTCATGTGTATCGTTAATTGAGACTCTTGTTGGAAAATAATGCAAGTATTTCACTGAGAATTACTTCATTAACTTATCTAATTATATTAGGAATATGAGGGCCGAGTACTGAGTTTTCTTTCTTTTTTTTTGCAATAACAATACTATTAAATTACCATAAATTATGGTTTGTCTTCCATTCTATATCTCGTACAAAAATATACTAATTTGTAAATATGCCAATTTGATAAATTACCAAATATTTGTCTTGCATATTGCACAAGACTATCATCAGATCATTTAACTGAATCATTTCCGTACCATTATTCTGTGTATAAATATATTTTTTATATCTTTTCTAATATCTATTTACGTTTTAGATCAATATTGAACAAACGACAGAAGATGTACATGTATAAAGGAGAAAACAAAAAAACTGGGATTTTCCTTCAGAAGACAACAAACCCTTTGAACGACAGAAGAAGTCTTTAGAAGATACCTTAATTTGAAAAAGGAACCTCATAGGATACAACTACTGAAGCCGTTACAATATTAAGCGTTCGAACACAATTAATTTGTTTCCAGCTTTTGTTTCTTCAAACCCGTATTTCATAAGTCTACGGTTTCAATGTCCATGTAATTAACCTATTCTCGGTTAACAAGGTGATTTCTACAGAAATGAGATCATGCAGAGTAATAAGCAAATAAGATTTACCTTTTTATTGAGTAATATTAATTTTTAGAAATATTTGTTCCAAATAAGTCATCAAACACTCTGCTGTGTATCTTCAAGTGTTTTTAAAAACTTTAATTTGATCTAAAAACCTTTCTGCAATGTTTTGTTTTTACAAACTTGGATTGATTTTGATTAAAAATGATTAAATTCGAGTATGTTTTCCTTTGTTGTTAACTTTGTACATTGTTCCACATTGGCGAGTTTATTTTGCATTTGCTATTTCATTTAATTTCTGATTGTAGGAATACAATAAAAATACAATGCAAATCAATCGACAATCATATGTTTTATTTGGTGCCCTTTACGAAAGTATTGATTTAATCTCTGTTAATGTATACTCAAACAACCTACTTTGACGGCTTTTGACGTTGGTTCTTAATCTTTGCAGAGGATACAAACTTTTTAGCACTACTTCTGATCCATACTATGACATTAACATTCGCATCTCGTCAACCTAAGAATGTACATTTTCTTAGTTTGAAGTAGATCAATAGTTCATTTCAGATCTCTTTAAGCCGATATCAAATCATAGGTAAGTATAAACTTGACATTTCGACGTCTCAGTTCAGAGTACTGATATTCAAACTGTAAATACAAAAGCATCAGACGAGTACTGTTCTCGTTTTGAACCTTTGCAACAACTTTAGGTAGAATGGTAAGAATGATGTTCGACGCTGCTTCTCCGAAGTGGAAAAAGATTTTGAATGTAGCTTTGACATCGTTAATTTTTCATTGCAAATACACAAACTTGACATTCACTTCTTAAGTTAATATATAGAAGTACATTCATCATTTTCATACAGTTAGGTTAACAAAAATCAGAAAATTACATTCACTTCTTAGCTATATATAAAACATCATATACATCATTTTCAAGCAGTTAGATTAACTAAATACAGAAACTTGACATGCACTTCTTAGGTATATATATAAAATCATATACTGAGAAATCATTTATTTTCGCGGGGTGTTATTTTCGTACATGAGTACATCATTTTCAAGCAGTTAGATTAACTAAATACAGAAACTTACATTCACTTCTTAGGTATATAAAAAAACCCATATAAAACATTTTCAAGTAGTTATGTTTACTAAATACAGAAACTTACATTCACTTCTTAGATATATATATATATATATATATATATATATATATATATATATATATATAGGTAAAAAGGTGAAAGGTCGCACGTGAAGTAAATGTATATTTGAAAATAAAATACTTCAGACGACACTTGGTGTAGATATCATTTTAATGATGACTGGATGCGTCGCATTTCGACTTGATAACAAGTCTTTTCAACTCCACACTGTTGAAAAGACTTGTTATCAAGTCGAAATGCGACGCATCCAGTCATCATTAAAATGCTATCTACACCAAGTGTCGTCTGAAGTATTTTATTTTCAAATATATATATATATATATATATATATATATATATATATATATATATATATATATATATATATATATATATATATAAAGATATATATATGTATTATCACATACATCACTTTCAAGCAGTTAGCTTAAGGTTAGTTTTGGAATTGGTTTCATTTATATGTATTTACAGTTTATATACAGCTAGGACATCTTATCAAACAAACGTACAATAGAATCTTTGAACAATGTATTTGCTATACATACCTTGCTTGTACCTTCATTTCTGATAACTCTCGCAAAACTTTATCTAAAGTAATTTTTTGTCCAATCTTACACTTAGTCAAAGAAATACAATGATGTCACCCTCTTGAAATATCATAATATTTGAGTTTATGCTTTTATGTACTTGACACAAATTAACTGCTTGGCATTTATATACACCTTTATGACTAAATTCCTAATCTTAAGTCGCAGTGTAATTTAAGTCTCTGTACTATGATAATTTCCTCTATATATTATTAGTCATAACGTTCGTATCATTGTTATAGTTTGGAAAGGAGAAGAGGGGCTGCCCGAGGAAATTTTGCTCCCTTTCTCCATATTTGGACTCCATGATACACATTATCGTTTCTTTGTATTTTGATTGCACTTTATTCCTCTGAAATGTGCGGACAGTTTAATCTTTCATTTGCTAAAACTAACAGACTGACGAAAACCAGTGGATTTAGTTAACCTTTACATAGCTATCACCTTTAATGCGTATGCGTATGTATATCATCATAATATTATCATCAATCATCATTTAAAAAGCTAGAACATTGTGTTACCTCCAAAGCAATGTTACTTTCATACATAAAACTACACAATTTGTTTATTACTAATGTTATGCCATTTGAATCGTATGGAAATAGCCAGAAATTAGTCTGTTTTCCCTGCGACGTACTGCCAATGAGGTCACAGATGAAATTCAGTTACTCGCCCTGAAACAATCGTTGCTAGGTAAATATGTCACTTCCTTGTTAGTTTTATCATCTATTTAAGGATAATACGGTTCAGCTTAATCTGTTTTTGAAGTCTTTCGTGAACGTTTGTTCCATTTCGCAAATATTAATCTCCATTTTTCTCACTTGAAAGCTGATGTACTTCTTACTAAAGTTATATTTTTCTATCTTTAGCTACTTATTATATATTCATATTTATATATGTTATAGTTATATTTCAAATTTTCTATTTAACGTTTGTAAAACTGGCTCTTAAAATAAAGCAAATCAAGAACCAACTGTTTTAAAATGTTTTGCTTCACATACTTTCTACTCCTAAGTTGTGTGATTATTTCCAAAATTATGTTTGATGAAATTTTCGACATACCAACTGAATGATATAATCATTTTATCCCCACAATACAAATGATTAATAGAGTGATATACAAGTCGAGAAGGTTAGTATAATGTCTCTGATAAAACTGAAGCTCCAGCTCTTACAAAGTCCATTGGTCCGGAAATCAATTAAGTACGTTCTGGTTATCATGCCATCTACGTTTTACTGTTTGAGCAGCCTTTCAATTTTACAACACTATTGCTATAACCGTCTCTTGTATGAAAATGCAAAATAGTCATTAGAATCGTCTATCACTTCTAATTGTAATTGGAACAATATTTTCTCTAAACTGAATTGTATCAAGATAAACATGAAGAACTTGTTACCGTTTTGTTAAAGAGAAATAAGAATATATGTTTTGGAGTTTTGTCACGGTCTGAGACAGCACACTAAGGGAACAAAATCAATAAAAGAGCTTTTAACTTTCCTTTGTACTTTCTTAAAGAAGAGTACTTATTTCCCTTGAGTGTATAAATATAATAATGACAAGATGAAACACTGCTCATTGGTGCAAAGGACAGCTTAGTGTATGTAACAATGATTTAACGCGCTGCTTACGTTTATCAGAACGTCCTTATCGAAATTATTGTCTGTTATTTTCTCACGTAGACTATTCATTGTATGTTCTTTCTGTAGAGGAAGGAAGATCAAACAAAATATAATTTGTTTTGTAGACATATATTTTATACATTTATTTTTCAATTGATACATCTGCATCATAAAGTGTATTAAAGTTTCTTAAATGATAGGTGTTTTGAAGATTGGTTAATTTATTTACATGTCTACACGTTTATTTGTAATCTATTTAGTTATCATTCCTTAATACTGACTAAGAAGATTTATATTTGAAACTATTTTCTCAGTTATTGTAGTGAGCGATAAGTAAACGTACAGCTGCTTACCGAAGGTTTTTGTTCACGTACTTGCCTATCTGAGTGCAATTATCATGTATTTTTAAAAAAACCGAAGCATGGGGGAAATAAAACCGAAGTGACGTCGGAAGTTACGATTAATTTAATTTCATACCATACATTTTTACCTACGAGGGCAATCATTTTGGGGTTCATATTTTTCATACGATGCCCTGGGGCAAAATATCACTTTTTCATTGTGACGTCACGTCATTGACAATGCTTTGACGTCACGGTTCGCCTATGATGTTGCATTCCAAATAAGCCGATTGCAAGTAAACTGCCAATGCTCAGAGGGTGATTTTGATGATTTCCTTTGATTTTGCGACCTCGCTTATAAACAGAACAACATATTTGTACCTTTGACATACTATGTTCGCGACACTCGTGCCTATAGTAGTATATCGAACGTTCTGGCTCATGAAATACTAGTAAAACCTTTGACAGCTCATCGAGGTTACTAGGGGTTTCGAAAGTTCGAAAACACCATTTTTATCTTTATTTGTAATAAGTGACCAACTGCTTTTAATATTAGTCATGCCATTTATACTCTGTCATTACACTCATAATACAATATGTTTAAATCAGTCGATAAGGACAATTATCTTTCAAATATTAAAAATCAGGTATTTTAAAACTTGACCCCACTTATCAACGTTTTCTTGTCAAAGTTTTGAACATTGCGCCTGTCATTCCAATTGTGAGCGGCAGAATTACCATGTTACACTTGGGCAAAGAGAAGTTGATGCCCCAAACAAGTAGTGTAGTTGACGTATACGTTATATACACATCAAGGTGAATATAATCTTGAGAGGCTGTCTTAATGTCACCTTCGGATGTCTGCATCTTTCATAGCATATTTAATATACCCAAATGACTTTAAAATGCCCATTATGCATTAAGATGTAAACTTTCTTTTATGCAAGGCGATGCATATTGCATTTTGCAAGGGATGTGATCCCTGGTGAGCGTTGTTTTTTAAGATCTTGGAACATTGGTACAATTTGAAGTTGTCACTTAACGATCCACAACTTGTGATCATTCCTAGACAGTGTTGATTACATGGAAAAGACATAGACAACCTACGGAATGGACTGTTTAACATAATTGATTAAACAAATTTCCAGATATCTCGTGGTATTGATTGCGTATAACTCTGTGTTGAAAACATTCATTAGGTCATGATGCGTGCGCATGGTGTATATGCGCAGAAAATTGTCATTAATTCATTATTATTAACGAGCTTCTGATTCAATAGCATAATGCATATTAAAATTATTAAATAAAGTAGAATACTTCAACGTAGAAGTGTGGGGTGTGTGACTAGCTCTGTCTGAAATTACAAATCATCACTCAATTTTTTTACCAATTAGTCAATTTGGCATGATGCAATGAATTTTTTTTAGCTATGGTTATTTGTCAAATATTGATTCATATGATATAATCTTCAAACAGGACAAACTTTTATGTAGCAGTATAAATAAATCGTAATTAATTTCTTTACGTATTAATCAAATTGATGATTGAATTCATCATATTCTCAGTTGGACACACTTTCCAAAAATTATAAAACCCGATGTTGGAAATCAGCAAAAGTAAACTGAATAGCAAACTAATTATTGTTTGTGGAGAAAATACTTATTGGAGGAAGTAGTGATACAAACTCAATCTATTCATTGCATGTTTTTTTATTTTCTATGTCATCAGTGGTGGATCCAGGTATTCAGAAAGTGGGTGGAGACACCTATTATTAATCCACCACTGATAATCTTGCCCTCTTCTATGTTTAATGTTTGAAATTGTCTCTCATTTACAATCAGGCATGGTGTATGCAAGTTTGAAAATATCGGCAATGATGAAAGATTGATCTTGGACAGAAATCATTGACATTATTAACTTTACATTTTGATGAATGCAGTAATTTTTGCTCTGAAAGTAAGCAAATATTATTTACTTATGTTTACTTATCATTACATTACTTTTATTTTCGGTTTCGTGAGATCATTTTATTCATTTTAAAAACGTGCTACTGCCCCTTTAACTCTTTCGGAAAAAAACAACATTGAAGACATGGGAGAATTTAATTTGAATTTAAACACGGAATTATTGAAAATCCATTCTAGGGATACCGATTGGTACAAAAGAATCGATTTATTTGAGCTGGTAACTCGATTACATTCCTTTGAAATAATAATCGATAAAAATAGATATGTTAATACATGATTAAGTAAATTAATCCATGTGAACCAAAGCTATACCCAATACGTGCGTTTGTAAGATACAATCCTGACATTAATAAGAAATTATTTATTTATACAGAAACGTTGTAACAGTGTGCTTTTCATTCAACTCTTTTGGGAAAAACCTATTCTACCAAGTGTTAAAACTGATCAGATTATGACAAAAAAGGAGCTTTGGACCTTTAAACCACATAGACTTTTATTCACAATTGGGAAATAAATGAAGGGGAAAATATATTTCATAGTAATAATATTAGGTTACTCGTATTGGACCATTAAAAATCAATGAAGCCATTAGGTGTTTATCTTATTGAATATTAGATTACTGTTTTTATTTAATAAAAGGCAGACCCCCAATTTGAAACCGGAAAAATGAATACCCGTATGATTTCCAATAAGTCCTTTATGAAACACCGAGTCGATCAAAGAACAATAACAGGGTTCTGTAATTTCTGAAATAAAAGATCCCATCTTGTAATTTACTCTAATTTGATTAAGAGGTTTCAAGTTAATTGCTATTTCTATTTTGACTATAGCGCGCGCCCTTGATTCGAAAATTGTGAAAAATGTCATTGTCCTAATTTGTTTAGGAAGTCTTCCACGTATTAAATTTTTTAAAAAATTTATACACAAAACGATTGCGGATTCGATAACTGTCGATGCCTTGCCCAAGGGTTTTACTTCGTTCAGTCAAAATAACTAAACACATCGTACATTGAGTATCACTGAAATGTTAAACATATAATCATTTCTTCAGATAATCTTCAATGGCAGAGTCTTAATGCCCACCAAAGACTTTATTCCTTTCATGGACCTTGATTTTCGAAGCTTAATTGACTTACGATCATGTTAGCACTAAGAGAGTTTCGAAAATCTAGGCCCTGTTTGATTTGAAAGACCAAGTGACAACACCGTCCCTTTCATATTGTTGAGTGTGCCACGTTTCTCTTATTTTTATTGTATATAACCTAATCATACATAGTTCTAGAGGTAGTGTTAGTTTTAGAGAGAAGAAATTTTGTTGCGTGTCTAGTTCATTCGGATATTTAATGCGATGTTTTCACACCTTTCTCGCATTCAGCATGTCAAATATCAGTATTTGTAGTTGGGATTGTGCTTTATTTATTCGTTCTTTGTACATGTTTTATTTTGTGTGATATAGCCTCTTTAATTTCGAAAAGGAATGTACTTTTGCTCGATTTCATGTTACTGCACGACATTGAGTGCGTTCTCAGACGTTCGCATTTTATGAAGAAATTTCAAAAGTGATAATCTTCAAATCTGGGATGAGGAAAAAAGATTGCTTTTGTCGAGAAAATATATCTTTACTTCAATACAAATTACAGGACCTTTGTATTAACTTTTGACTTTGTCTATTGCGTTCATCATGTAACTCAGCCAATGAAGAAAACTTAATTAATAACACAGAACTAGCGACTGCTGACACATCCCAAAGTTATTTTCAAAAGTGACTGTTTATAAGTTCATGTTGATGCATAGATTCCGGAATTTTACTGGGAATCATATAATAGTTATTTTCCATGTATCATCTTATTTGGAATTTCCCATCTCTATTTTTAAGTCAAGAAAAGGCCAGATTGTTATCCTTACCTGCGTCAATTTGAAAAGGAAATAAGTTTGTTTCCTTTCAAGGTTTTGAAATGGGTTATAATGGTATACTTTTATTCTAACCACTAATGGTAGATGATCCTATTATTTCTTACTTTGCATTGCAGTTTCAATCATTGAGGCAAGGAATATGACTTTTAAGACGATTAAGGATCTATATATTACATTTTGCGATACAAATATATAACCTTTAATTTCATTTTTCAAATCTATTAGTCTATGTATCTAAATGTAGTAATGTAGGAAATAGGGCGAAATAGAGCTTTGTGGCAATGATAATACAGCCGACAAATAACTAATTACCATATTAGCTTTACGGGGAAGTCTACAGATTGATAATTGTTCTTAACATCGCAACTACAAATTGTTATTTGTTTTGCTGAAACCTAACAGCAGGCTTTTCAACTGATATTGAACCTTCCATTGAATGTGGTGACTCATATTGAAGCTTATGAATGCCTCCAAATCTACCATCAAAAACAAAAACAAACAAGTGTCAATGCATCTTGATTAAATAGTAAATAAATTTCATCAGATTCCAAGTTGGAATAATATTTCATGACAATGAAATATATCACTAATCAGGATTCATTATTGAATTGGTAAACAGCCATCCATTATATAGCTTGATAACTGCAAGAACATGACTATTTGCACTCAATGCAAATTAAGCAACATGCACATGTACATGCTGAGATGAAACTAGAGCGTGGGTGTTAACATGCATCTTACAATACATATCATTCCTTATTTGACATAAGATTTCAATGGAATATTCAATAATCAGACAGGATATAATTGTCAAACTAATTTCCTTTTATAAAGGATAGTATATATATCATTAAGCAAGTAAATGTTAACATCCCTGTCTCACATAACTCAACTTTGAATAACAAAATGATTTGCTGCAAGAGAGTGTGGATAGTGTTGTAAATGTCCACACGCTCTAACAAGGCATCATGTATTGACTACTAATAACAATCCATTCTGGATCAATTACAAAGCTGGGGTTACTGTTAGATAAAATTGGTTTGAATGTTGAGAAGTTGTAACACCAGATAATCAGTGACTTTAATAACACTCGTATAACACTTCGATCTCCAGGAAATGAAATAAGGTATTCATTACTAAACTCCTAATGTATAACTCCTAATCATTACCAGGATAATTCAGTAATAGTGCCTAAGTGAAACAGAGAGATATAGGGGGACAGTTATAAGATTGTGATATGATTTTTGTTAGACTCTTTCAATGTCAACTGTAAAACCTGAAAAAAATAGCTCCCACTGGAGGACTAATTACATTTTTATGAAGCTCGTGCATGGTATCGATATGTAACTCGCTTTATCTCGTTGAATACCAAACAATTCACTCGTTTCATAAAAATATTATTAAAAAGGTTGTCTTTTACTATTCTCTTTATACTAACCTTACATATTTCGTTTAAATTCTACACTCGCGCAACAGTAGATGAAATTGAAATTACATAATTGCATTTTTAAACAACTCATATGTAAAAGAAATTGTTTCATTTTATTAATTTTACATCTAGATACAAAGTCAATAATCGACTGAATGTAGTCAAATCCAAAAAAGCTAAACCGCTATGCTATGTGGTAAGTTCATAATCAAAATTGATTTTTACATTGTCATTACTTAGGTTGATTCAAAAAGAAGATGGCTTTCTCATTTTGTTGTTGTGGATTTCTGGTTTTTCCAACACCATTATGTTTTAAAACCTGACTTTCATGACGTATACGTTCCAAAAACAGATTCATTAACATAACATAACGTTTCTTGCTAATTCGAATCACGCTTGCAGGATGTTCATCCGAAAGGGGTCCATCACTGAAAAAAATCTTCTCATAGAGTTGATTGGTGCAAAAGCTTTCAATACATTGCTTCAGAATTTACATCAGTTACAATTGTTTGAAACCATTCACTCTAATATGATAATTTAACCACTATATGGTAATATTTGTCTTAAAAGTGTGGATTTAAATCTATTTTCATCATTATTATTATTATTAGTGAAATTTAATAATAAGGATCTCTAACATGTGTAACAGAAGTCATTGTGAGATCACCTACAGCGAGATTCGAGCCCGGGACCTCCGGGTGAGAGTTCTACGCTCTATCGATTCAGCCAAAGAGATATCCCTCTGGCTAAAGCTAGTGGGAATGCTTTTACTTCACCCTGCCACATACACTCCCTCCACAAAGTGACTCGTCCTCGAGTCCAGACATTTGGAGTTATCAAATACCTCAGTTCGACGTACTCAGGGTGCAGTGAGCACTAGGGAGTTGCCCCGGCCCCAAATTGGGCGCCAAATATAACAGAAGTGATTGTGAGATCACCTCCGGCAGGATTCGAACCCGGGACCTCCGGGTGAGAGTCCTACACATGTATTCATGTACTTAAAGATATTACACGATTTCCAATGGATCAGCTTTATAGTGTTAAAAGTAAGGATATTCAAAAATATGAATAAAATTAAAATTTTAAAACAAATGTTTATAGTTTACTCAGTAAGTTATTCTAATCCTGTTTCGCACAAATTGTAGGAATTACTTTGTTTGAGTCTCAGAAAACCATCTTTGATAAACATTCGTTTTATCGTCAAGGTGCTGAAATATTAATCGAATTTTTTTCTATTTCAGATCAATCTTCAATCTTCAGCATGCTATGCGCAGCAGAAATAATATTTTCCATTTGGTGGATTTCAAACTTACAAAAATTGCTTCCTGTGAAGCATCAATTTTCAGATAACAAATCTTAGTTTTATAGATAACAATTATGTCTTTCTATCTTTGTTTCTGTCCTTGAATTAGCAAATGTCATGATGCCAACCTCAACATCTATGACTATTCAGTCTCTCAATTACTTTTTCATTTAATTTTGAAGTATTTTATAGATTACATGATTATGTTGCCTGTTTTATCTCTTCGAATCAATTTCTTCCATTTTGTAAACAGTTTTAAGATTATTTAAAGCAATTCATTGATGTTATAACACACTTCTGTGGTGATAGATTGTTTTGCTGAGGGAAAACAAAGGTTAAATGTGATACTATGTGATTTTTGTGTTTTCACAGCTCATCAATCAACATAACTACATACATTTATTTCTTTAATGAATTTTTAAAGTATGCTTTGGGAAAGATTAGAAAGTCACTTAAACCCTCTTAATTTTGCTTACTTACTGTTTTCATCCAAGAATTGTAAAGCAGAGTCCTGTTTTCATTTGTTGCCCAAATTCATGAATCCTCCACTATTTTCAATTGTGTTGGGTGTCTGAAAAAATTGAAATGTCTTTATTAATTTCAAACAATTATTCGAAATTAATCATTTCATTTGAATTTTTATTCCGAAAATTTATAGTGTAAGTATATATAGCATTTTCCTATAAATATTGCTTTCATACACGATCATGCAAAACTCTGGCTCGAATTCAGTACAATGCGGAGTGATGTGGAACACCCGATGTTATTGTGTCTGTCATTTTCTAAAAGGTTTATATTAGAATTATTTGATGAATGTGCAAATTTAATGACGCAGAGATCAAATAAGTTTGCTGGTTGAAACTTGTTAACAGACTAACAATATCCCTGGCATAGCAAGTGTTGTATGACTTGGCTTGACCCGTGTTGCTTGTCTCATAAATGTTTGATTATCTTAAAAGACGTTCATTTGACATTCAGTGAGAATAAATGAAGCATTGGGACAGAAAAAGTATTTGTGAAGATCAGATTGAATGGATAGATCGTCTTTATTTCCTCCAAAATTGAAGATAAGTATATGCATGGTACAGTAGACCATACATTATTCAGGAAACAAATATGAAAGTTACATGCTGTAAAGTATACATATTAACAGATATACTTAAATATGAATAAGGTAATCATGAAACATAGATCAGACTGAATGTGCACTTCAGCCCTAACAAGAGTTATTAACTTGTAATGATAATTATTGATTGATCTCTTAAATTGCACATCATATGATGACGTTTGAATAATTGGAATCAAAATCGTCAAACGAATCGAGATAAAGATAAACGGAATAAAACGACACATTTTCCAAAGACCTGTTAATTGAAGTTTACTGAGGTAGATGTGTACATACTATTGTAGGTGCATGATCCACTTGTACGAGTAGCCTAAGTAAAACGGATTAATAAATCTATTTCAGACTTTCCAGAACATTGTTTTAAATATAACACAAGGTTTTTAAAAAGATATTCAACTTCGTTATTGATAAAAATGTAAAACGAAAGGTTGTTGTTGAAATGAAGAATTTTGCTGTACATCAATGATTATAATCTTCATCATTTTCAATGATCTTTTTGATTGCATGATATGAAAATGCCAAAGAGATACAAAAGCAATACTGAGTACTTTTAGTTTAAG
Source organism: Phorcus lineatus (assembly GCA_921293015.1). Taxonomy (NCBI): domain Eukaryota; kingdom Metazoa; phylum Mollusca; class Gastropoda; order Trochida; family Trochidae; genus Phorcus; species Phorcus lineatus. The sequence goes on along the minus strand of OV121084.1, from coordinate 36,190,238 downwards.
TAATGTTAAGTTAAGTCCTAAGAAAACCGATATAGACATTGTTAATACATCATACATTTATGATGACGTACACATTTGTAATATAATTATTGAGCATTAGCATAAATCCGAATTCTTTAAAAAAAGCTATTTTTATCATTTTTAAATCACAAATATAATGCACTGACTTTAGGAACAAATAAAAAAACTTTGCAACTAAAAGTATTTTTTTTGTAAAAGAGATTTTTAAGTATTTGAAAAATTAATGTATAAAATTTTCAGATAATATCAAGCTTCTTCAAGCAAAAGTAAGACAGAACAAAGGCATCTATTCAGTTTCCAAGAAAATGTTTTAAATATTTGTTCTTTATGATCGTCCATACAAATAATATTGAGAAACAAGTTTTATTAATTTACCTTAACGATTGCCTACAAATTTAGGGGGGTAAAGAGAATTTTAAATTCAAAACTAATCTCCTGATGCATGAATGTCGCAGGTGGTTATGTCATGAAAACAATAATCGGATCTTAACCACATATTAGTCAAAAAGTTTCTTTTCTATCTCCTTTGAACATCGCAATTCCTTCCTAAAATCTAATAATGCCAAGATTAAATACACTTCTTTGAAAAGACGTAGAGAATATCTTTTGTAGATATAATATAACAGTAATCTAATACATCGTTAATGGTATTGAAGATGTTCATCACCAATAAATTATCATTTGAATATTCTTTCTGCAATAACAATTCAATTTAAAGATACACTTCCTCGGTGTATTTCATGTATAATCCTTTTAATTCAGACATAGAATAAACTTTTGTAAAAGAATAGCAATGCTTTTACCGAATTGGATCTACAAGAAACACTCTCACATACGATTAATGCTTCTTTGTTAACATACTTTAGGAATCTCTTCTTTCCTCTTAAGGTTACATCACGCAAAGGAAACTATATACTTTAATTAACGTTACATCGTAATAGGTTCTTAAGATCAGTCATCAATTTAATTAACCAGACAATTGCGAATGAGGTTCTCAGTCTGAAAAAATGCTCGTATTGGTTTTACTTCGAAGCTAAAAGGTATTGACAATTTCAGTCAGTTTTATCGAGAGAAGCATATGATATTTGCAAGAAAACACAAAGCTTACGAAAATCAGCAATAAAGAAAAGGCAAAGCAGAAAAGTGAATCTGCAAGTAGACCCTTCCTGAAACACCCTTCCACAACTTGCACGCCAATCAATTGCGGCGGCCAAGATCACACAAAAACATCTCTAAAATCACCACAGTACATGAGGTGAGGTGAGGTGAGGTGAGTTGGTGTTTAAAGCCACTTTCAAGAGTATTTCACTTATATCGCGGCTGCTAGTATTATTGCAGGGAGAAAGCCCGCAACACCACACTACATGAGGATTAACATCAAGAAATACCGAAAACAACATCACTGAGTTACAGCAGTTGTTACAATTCTGAAATGACTCACTGGTAGTAAAGGGCAAAATGAAATCATTAACTGTTAAGACGTCAGAAGAATCATTCGGAACTTTAAGCAGTGTCGATCGTGTCTTGTAGATCGGGTTGATAAGTTTCAAATTGTGGTTAGTGTAATTTATTACGTTTGAGAGCTTTTTGCTCCTGTGATTTTAACATTTGACTAATGGCATAGTTTAAATGAATTATTACAAAATAATAAGATAACAAAAATGTTTTTTTTAATTTTCTGTGGCGTGTTGATACATGTAGGTCGTTGCCGTTAAAGCCTGACATCGCTCACAGAGCTTTGAAAATTGCATTAACCGACATTTTCAAAGTTATAACAACATTCGTTTGTTATTACCATTAGATATATTTTTGTACTCACTAATTCGGAGGTTATTACCGAGAAGATAAACGTTTTATTATAAGTTATATCAACAAGATCGTTTGTTCATGATGATGAAAAAAAGCTTTTTACAAATAAGGGTAACTCGTTTAAAAGTTATCCGAACGTTTGTTATGCACACTGTGTCCTGAAACTTACGGCAGTGTTGTTTAACAGACGACTTCATGTAAGTGTTTTTAATTGTTTTCTAAAACATGTAAGAAGCATAACAAAACAACTGTTTTCAAGTTCCGTTGACATAGATATAACAATTGCTGCTTATGGGGAGGCATATAACATGTTGAAGTGCATGCAGTTATATGAAAGCCCCTTTTAAACCATTTTGATTAAATAATTCGAGTTTCCCCCAAGACAATGAATCAACTTATCAAATTATAAATATGACCATTCAAGCTTTAATGAGCTTATTCCTCATCCCCAATCTAATTTGATATGTGTGGCGAATTGCATGCTCGTGACGCCGTCGGATGAATGAATGCGTACTTTTTAAAACATATTCATAGCAGACACAACGAGAAATATAGGTTAGTATTGCCTAGTATTAGAAGATGTTTTACATTTTTTATTTATCTGACCTTATTATGATTTAAAGAGAAGTAAATATATACCACCCCGATTTTCTGATAACCCTACCTTTTATTCCTACAATGCACTTGTAACCAGTAAGGAGTATGAAATTATTCTAAATGTAGCAAAATATGTTAAACATTGCCTGTCTCTTCGCAAGACTTTGTATTTGTCACTTTGTAATAATGTTTGTGTTTCAAATGCTTTGTATATATGATTATATATCATAAATTGAGATCTTGTACATGTGATCCCTGGTACGAATTGAAACACTAAACGAAACTTTGGTTGTGAGATAGTCATTATAACAGTCTCCTTTTTAACTTGACTCTGTGATACTCTTTCCGTTCGAAAGAAATTGCTAAGTTGATAGTTTCAATATTTTCATCTATTATATTATCAATCATCAATCGAGCAGTTAAGAACTATGAATTTAACGTCAAGTCTTTTCCTTTGATAATTGAGGTGCCATGCAACCCTTAAAATCTAAATGGCATATAATGATGCAAAACATATTAGTGTAATTCTGTACACAGCTACTATATTCGGTGTGACTTTTAGCGAAACTTTGGTTTTGTTTTAAAAGGAAACTAGTATGAAACAATATCAAATTTATAATAGTTAACGTTAAATAATGCAAATTAAGACATTGGAGATATATACTTTGACAACGTCTCCAGTTTCAGTTCAGAGGAATATATGTTGGTTTCAGATTGAAAGCGGAGAAAAAACATAGGAGTATTTGATTTTCATTCGACCCTCAGGGAAATAATACTTCTACCGAAGATAAGTAACGCAAGCTATGGAAGTTTTTTAACTCAGTAAATTTAACTGAAGTCAATACCCAAAAGATTACAGCTCTTTTGCTAGATCCAGTCTCGTAAATGAGAAATTACACTAGAGTTTTGTTGTCCACATTGTGTCAAATACCGGAAAGATAAGGATAGATTTCATGTACCGTGAACGAGTGCCCTTGAGTGTACCTATGTTGACCATCAATTGATTATGAAGTTTAATACACCCTCTTGGTTAGGTTTGTTTTATTCTGATGTACAATTCAGGTAATATATGAAATATGACACATAGGACATTAGTCCACTTACACATACCATTATCATTGATCACACTATAGAGGTAAATATTTGAATATGTGTGGCTTTACTTGAAACAACATATGTATTGCTTCAATTCTTAATTAACAGTCAAACGAAGATTTGACAATGCAGCGTCGAATTATAAAGTAGTTAAATATTTATGTATTAAAAAAGTTCATTTATCTTTAATCTTGATGCATCTGCACAGTTGCGTATTTCCCCCTTTTCTTTCATGATATTTGTGTTCTTTTTACTCAATTAGGAGCAGTGGTTATTTTGATTGGAGTATTGATTGAGAAAGTCTCTCGTTTCTGCTCTCAGTGCTTTGAATTCATTAGATACTGATAAGTCCATTCAGTACTTCAAAAGACATATATCAATTAATCATATCCAGTATTAGTACTCTGTTGTGGTCTTGAACCGTTAAAACCCTCAAAGTCTTTCATGTCAGTTAAGTATTTTATGGGAATCGTTTATGTCCATTCAAAGAAAGACTGAAATGCGCTATACCAACCGTTCTTATGGTTAAATGATTATGTACATGCACCCAAATATATACTATTTCATAGATAAACTTTGCCTGTTGAGTTTTATTTTTCTGGTAATTGGAATGGGGGTTCAATAAACACGCATGGATAACATGATTAAGAGAAATTGTTTCCATCGGTATCACACTTTTATTGTTTTATAATGTTTTCATTCTGTCTTGCCGAAACAGCACACATGTTGTAATATCATTCAAGAATTCACCTAGTTATAATTACGTAAAGAACACACCACTCCAATCCTATATTTGCAAAATAATCGCATAAGTTTACGACACCAGCAAAATAATATAAGCATTATATTTAATTTTGTTTGATCATAATCTAATTTCAAATCATTTGTATGTATCGTGCAACGATTATGTGTTCTGTATACTTTTGCTATAAGTTAGTTCCACGTAACTGTTATAAGCAACACATAGAGATTATTACCTGAGGAAGTGTGTCATATTATTTTTACGAAGCGAGTGTGAATTTTTGTATTACCCGAGCGAGAGCGAGGGTTATACACTAATTCGCATGAGTTTCGTAAAAGTCATATGAAACACTTCCGAGGGTAATAATTTCTTTATTACCGATTCTATTCCATTAAAAACGCATGGAAATATTCAGAAAACGGTCTCCTTCTTTTGCGACGGCCCGCTACAGTGACGTCATGAACAATGGTTTTATGACGTCACAGACGACAAAATACGGTCACTCGCGCTGAAACAATCGTTGATAGGCAAAAGTGATATGTGCACATTTGATCATATTGAAAATATGTCACCGCTTAAGGTAAACCATATGGGTAATAAAACGACTTTCTTGTGATGATCTTTCATAAAGTGGCTTTTATATTTATTCATAAAATGAACTACGCAAGCCGCAAGGCTTTAAGTGTTTGCTATACAATTAAGGTGACACTCATGTTTCAAGAAGATGAGTGTCGCTAGAATTGAGCAGTTCCCTTACGATACATCTTTCCTATCATTTGAAAGTCTTCAATGAAAACGAAATGAAGATGGTTTTAATCATAGTTCAAATAATATGATCTTACATGTGATTAGTTGGACTTACCCTTTCTCATTTGTAAGAATATAAATTTGAAAAAAAACATTTAAAAAATGATGATAAAATAGCACGTAAAACTACAACCTCTTTTCCTTACAATCTTGGGGTAAACATCAAAATGATTTACATGGATCTTCAGTAAGTATCCTAATTATATATAGCATACAATATACGAAAGCGTCAAAGCAAATACGTGACTGAAATCAAATGCAAAAAGCAACATTTTAGTTATTGGTAGAAATAGGAATAGAAAATAACAATTTTATAACAAATACATGTAGTTGTAGAGTATCCAAGCGAGTCATTTTTAACTGTATAAATTCAGTTAAGGACACATCTATGTACGCATGCGTTTTCTTTATATATCTTTTTTATTTATCTGAAATAACGTGCCGTTGCCCCTTCTAATTTCTTTCTAATATTTACACCGTTGCTTCAATATTCTTTTGTAACGAAAATATTAAATATTTAGATAAATATGTGGCGAGCTGTTATTTCTTTTTCATATCAATTTTATCAAAAAGGACATTCACTTCATCAGTTTCCCAGCTGGATACATATTTCTATCATGCAGTTAGTCAGAAAGTGATGATCGAATGAAGAACCAAACATCCATTTTATTGTGTTTCCTGCAACAAAAGGATCATCATGCCTGACACAAATTACGAACATGTACATGTACGTGCTGCGCGTGTGGGCATTGACATGACATGAAACACATGTCAATACTTGTTAGATACAATACTTAATAGAAACACAACCTCACCACAGAGTATTCGTTCCTTTATGTGACTCTCATTTTAAAGTTGTTGTCAATCCATTTGGATCTCTGATTCAGAGTCAGCTCTTTCCTCTGAAATGTAATCTTTATTTACATACTTGTAAAATTCGAAACTGTTAATGACAGAAAAAAGTTGAAACGAGATCTGTCTTTTCAACAAAAGCATAGAAAGTCAAGAAAGTCATCATTGATTCTATACTAAAATCGAATAAAACATGTACTTAAATAATTCAGTTCAAAGGTTCAGAAACTCTCAGGCAGTGAAATAAAGATGCAATAGATATAATCAAGTCGATCATATCTGAAATATAAGTACACTTGGTAGTAAATTCACGGTATTAATTATCTCACCCACATAAGACTTAGCTTCAGGTCTACATGAAATGAGATAAGGTATTATCGTTCACGAATAATTAAAATACATTATATGTAGACGGAAATGTAACGTGAGAATTGTTATTGTTTAACCTACTGCCTTTAATCTAACGCAGCATACCATATGAATTTGTTCTATTCTGCTCATCCCAACAAACCATATTGAAAAGACAAGTTTTGTAACTTTATATTTACGACTGACAAAATCATTGAAATAAGGAAAATAAAAAGATTAAACAAATGCCAAACGTATTTGGGGTTATATGGAATTTCCAGGTATTGATGGAAGTGAATAATTTTCTTTAATGCCTCTTGGAACACGAAAATTCGCTCCCACGTGTAATGATAACAAGATTGGAAAAACACTTTGAAGCTAACTACACAATGGCACTTGTATATATGAATAACAGTAATCAAAGAGATTGTTAACGGTATTGAAGACGTCCATGTTTTAATGGATATCTTCAGTAACCACCAATGAACAATTGTTTGACAATTCTCTCTTCAAAGACAAATCATATCTAAGCTTCCTAGGTAAAACATGTATAATCCTTTTGATTCCAACATGAACTAAACGTTATTAAAAGAATACAATTGCTTTTATCGTTTGCATCTACAGGAACTATTCTTACAGGCGATGCCAATCAATCAATCTGAAAGATACTGAAAGGCCACAGGCCTATAGGACAGATGATGTATTGGATTCTGGATGTGACAAACTGTTATTATCATAGTTCGAAACATATCAATTTACACCGATTAAAAGTTAGATATCTTTCAATTGTAAATAAATACATCAGGATAAAACATGAGGAGTGACGTGACGTGCTTTGTAATCTATTTCTTAACATGGTAACTTAACCGGTAATGAATGCATATTATTCCCAGTAGGACATAGGACAGCTACAGTAATACAAAAAACGATATTTGATACCATTGATAGCAACCTGAATAGCAAACTAATTATTGTCTCCGTACATCAAAGCTCATTGTGGGAGTACTGAAACTGAATCTAATCTTACATGTAGCATGTCTCTAATTTTACTATGCCTTCTTGCCCTTTGTATTATCATTGTTCTTTGGAATTGTAGGATAAAGAATATCTTTTCATCATTTCCAGTCTTTGAATCGAACAATGCAAATATTTTTCGAGATATAATGTTTCATAATATAATTATAACGTTCATGTTAAAATTAATTGAATTTTTAAAGTGTGATAACTGGCGATGAATCTATTACCAAAAAGATATGAATTAAAGACATTGACCAAACTACATAAATGAATGAAAGTATATATGTTCTATTTCGAAGACTCCACCGACCAGCGCGTAAGGCACACTGTCGATACTATGGTGGCAGAGCGGAGATAGAAAATACCATTGAGGTGTCAAACAAAAAAATCTAAACGGTACAAGAAGTTGCCACAGTAACAACACTCATGTAACGCATTATGAAACTACAGGAAGAATAATTAAGGGTAACAGAATATGGAACATATTTAACATTCATCGAAAATAAACAAGAACCACCAGAAGTTAACATGTTCCATCGCCCCAATTATTTGTTAGTAGAAATCTTAGAATCACCCATTGTATACTTACTTATGAAACTATTGCGAGCATTTAAGATATTTTGGCATAAATCAAGAACAAATCAAAATCGTACAAGAAATCAACTGTTCGGCACTTCCAATGATAACATTCTTGAGATATTCATTTCAACACTGAATGAAGAAATAATTCGATCCTACTCAGTGAAATAACGCTACAACCATATGGCTTCATCTATGATGTCAGGAAACATTTTGCGATTTGCTACTCCATTCATATAGTTAAGGTCAATTACGACATTTTGGAAACTTGATAAAAAGAACATTTGGCATTTCTGCGCCACTCGTGAAAATATAAATTTCTACTTCACTATCTGAGTTGTACATGGTATTCGACGAGAAATATCCAAATACTCTCTATGAATATGATCACTGCTACAAACATGTGTAGTAAAATGCAAACATGCACAACTGAACGGCTGTTGACGCGCCATTTAACTGTAGGATAGATCTGATTTTTTGTAAATACACAAGTACTATGTTTATCTCATCTTGTGATTCACTGGGTGAAGTTGTAACTGATTACAAGATTATTTTAGTGTAAGAAACCGGTATTTCACAATATACATGTATATATCTAACGTAAATGTGACATTTCGTATTGAAATGTGAAACTCTCTTTAACTTGAGTCTGAAACCTTCTTCAGGATGAATAATTTTATCCATACAATTGCGTAAATCGATTTCTTAGAATTCTATATTCACCTGTCTGTTGTAATCGAATCTGAACAAAGTAAGATTAATCTGTGCGACGATCTCTGCTATATAGTGTTCAAAAGTCAGTTATTGAAATAGCAGGGAATTCTTGAGTTTAAAAGTAACTTACTGTACAATTCAATAACGACGTTCACAATAACTTCAGTGCAAATCTACAACAAAATCCAGAAATAAATAGGTAAGTGTAAAACAAAACGATTTACTCGGCACTTGCTTTACAAGACATATATAACTAAATAAAGGAATATATAATCATTATACATATATAGATGAAACTAACTAATTCAGAAAGGAAGCATTACTTTTACTTACAGGGGCAGCAATTTTACTTATTCCAAATGAATTCTAATCAGAGGAAAATATTTACATGACTCTACCCGGTCTTTAGTATTTGTAGAAGAAATTATCGAGTATCATACAAAATCCATTGACGGCCTTTTTTGTGTGAACACCATTTAATTATTTGAGATACATGGATTGGAATGGATTGCCAACAGCTTAGCTGATCATGGTATGTTTGGTTTTGATTCATTTGATTTTGGCAATATTTATATTTGTTTTCGTGAATCACTTCATTTATCTACCCCTTTAAAAAATAATGCTTACATTTATAAAGTAAAAGAGACGTTCGAAACCTCTTTGTGATAAATTTAGGAACTAACAAGATGCGTCCAGATGGTGAAAGTGTAAAATAAGTGTGTTACTCTAATTGTTTCTTTGCAGACACAATTAACACACGATTATCATAAAAAATAAAAAATATGATTAAATTTTTCTAAAAGATGGCTTTATCCTTTTTAATTTGATTCTATTTTGGAGAGAAATGGTACCAAACAAACAATGTACACAGAAAAATAAAATGGACTCAGTTCAACAGTTTTAAAATTCATTTGTCGATATAAAAAAAATTGATACGTCTAAAAAATACATCTTGTTGTTGTCACTTCTTGTATATCGCCTTCTATGACGTTCACAGCCATTTTTGTTATAATTTTCTTGCAAACGATTAAATCTTATTTGTTGATGATAAAAATTTAATCTAATATCAAATCAGTTATTTTGTCTGCACATGGGAAATATATATCAAATCTTGAATATATTAGATTACTTGTAATTAAAAATGTTGGAACTCATGCAATGTGTTAAATCCTTTTTCAATACACTTAACTGGGAAGAGTTATTTATACTTAAAAACAATTGTTAAAACTGAATCTTGTTGGCAAAGATTGTTGTTTTTGAAATTATGTTTCTAACAGCATGGTTCATGTACATTTACATTGTTGTATAACCCCTAAAATGTGTAATGAACTTGAACTTCGAATATAGCTATTTAGAAATTCTCATAAATATGTTTGTCATTACAAAGAGATAAGAGACTAAACGACAAAAAGTACAGATTTGAAAATGCTAAAAAGTTCATAAGTTGTTCAGATTTCAAAGTAAAATAAAGTAATACTACGACATCTCGAACTACATTTTTAAGTCTCCGTGCAGAGTTATATCTTTAAGGCTAAATTATGCAAGAGGGTACACAGGAAAAGGATACATTTGTTCCATTCTGTCAACAAAACAAGATGATTTATATAACAAGCTTTTTAATTTTACATTAAAGTAGTATTTTCTAAATCATGAAAATTAGAAAAATATCAAAGTTATTAACAAATGTAGAACTTCTTCATGTCTTAAAAAGTACAATCGGATCTTTTGAACGCGTTAAATCATTTTCTTGATTGTTCAAATCTAAGAATACAAGATGAACACACAATTATTTGAAGAGGATCCCAGAAAGGTACATGTATTTGAAAAATAAGATAAGACAAACTTCCACGGTTACATTTATAATCCTTTTGACTTAGACATGAAATATATTTTATACCAATTTGGATTTAAAGGAAACACAGTACTAGTTCTATGATTCCAGCTACTTTGTTAGCAAGGATAATTTCTGCAAAGGCCTTTAATAATTACACCGTATACTTAAATAATTTTATTTTGAAGAGCCATTTTAATATGATACCGAGCAAATCTTTGTCAACAAAATAACATTTATTTTAAGTTCGATTTTATTCAGTCAAATCAACATATTATATAATCATTATGATGTCAATATATAGAGATTATTACCCGAGGAAGTGTGTCATATGACTTTTTCGAAACGAGTGTGAATTTTTGTATTACCCGAGCGAGAGCGAGGGTTATACACAAATTCGCACGAGTTTCGTAAAAGTCATATGACACACTTCCGAGGATAATAATTTCTTTATTACCGATTTTATTCAATTTGAAATGCATGGAACTATTCAGAAAACGGCCTCCTTCCCTTGCGACGGCCCGCTACAGTGACGTCACGAACAATGGTTTTTTGACGTCACAGACGACGAAATACGGTAACTCGCGCTTAGACAATCGTTGCTAGGCAAAAGTGATATGTGCACATGTGCTCATATTGAAAATATGTCACCGTTTATGAATAACCATAAGGGTAATAAATATGATTTATCAATCTGTTTCTAGAGTATTCAGACGTCAGTAAGAATTTGAATATTTAGGACAACTCTTCTTAATTTTTGCCGTGAAGTTGTGTCAGGCAATGGAATCTTATGCTCAATATCAATACTCATATCTAGTCACCTTTGTCATGATAATCATGACATATGCATGAAAACACTGATAATAATCATCGCTTTACAATCTACATACAGCAAAGTTTACATGCATTTGGATCCGTCCCGTATCTTCCTTTTACCATATACCACACCATGCACGCCCATAATTTATTTCATTATTTTATGCAAATACTTTACGGCAAATAGCACCAAGACACTACAAATCATGATAAGAATAAAATTTTAAAAATACTGAAAACGACACCCAGTAAACTCCAGTTGTCAAAAAAATATATGAAACCTTGCTGGCAATGTAAAGAAAAATGAACTATAATACGATAGTTGCGAACAGTCATCTTGGAACTCCTCAATGAAATGAGTTTCAAATTGTGGTTCGGTTCAAACTTACATATTTAAAGCTTTTAATTGTTTTGCTTTTGTGATGTAAACATATGACTAATGACAAAACCGCTTAAGTTATTGATTGCAAGCGAATTAATTAATTAGTGTTAATGGGGATTTGGTTGTTTAAGTCTTAAATAGATCACAGAGCATGGACAGTTGCATTATCGGACGCTTTCAAAGTTATAGCAACATTTGTTTCGCTACTCAACGGGAAAGTAAATAACAATGTTGCATGGCATGCTTTTAGTTCAATTCAGATATTCACGTTTTTCAATTGCTTAAGCTTACAAGAGTCAGTTTCACTTGAGACAATGGATCAACATTGTGTACATTTACAAACAAGGTCATTCAAATAAAATGAGTTTATTCCTTATGACTAGTCCAAATTGAATGTAGGCGGCGTATTTTATTGACGCTGTATGATTTTGTTAAAGGTGCCACCATCTGAGTCACCATCAGAGTCGTGTTTTTTATCAAAGAAATTATATTATTGAGGCCATACACTAAAACGTTAATACCCATTTTGATAACGTTCAAATTTGAATTTAGATGCTACAATAACAACACTTATCTAATGTTTAGAAGTATATGTGAACAAAACTTTACGTCAGAGAAAGACAATACTGTTATCTGTTTTTGGTCTTCAACGAACTACATCTATATAATTCAAATAAATCATAGTATTATATTGTACATTAAGGTCTTACCAGAAAAAGAAGATATAGCAAAGTCAAATAACGCAGTACGAGTGAATGTAGATTGCGTTATAATGGCTTATAAAAAGGCTGGTAATCGAGTGGGGGTATTTCTAAACTGCAGTGCACAGTGGTCAGTTTAGGATGGACAATCCAAGTAAAATATATGATAAGTAGAAAATTTACCGTGTATTCATCGCTTGTAATTTGTACAGAGGATATCACCATCGTTTCATTGCATCGTTTTCGTTGTGACATTCAATGTTTAACATTATACCATAAATCAAGATGATGTACGTCTTCTCTGTACATTTGAAAAATGGTTACTATTCAACTCTATTGTCCGTAACTAAGTTGATCACCATGTTTAGCTCGTGCTCAGGTGGTAAGTTTGATGAAAACAGGTGTTCAACTAACTTACTCACCTGTGAACAAGTTCAAAGTTTGAAATATGTGTTTCGTACTGATTCGTAAAATAACTTGTATTTAAGAACAGGAGCATTTATAAATGTTTTGTTCGAAAACGGGGATCGAACCAGAATCTTCCTCTTTCTTGTCCAGTGAGCTAACTAACCACTAGACCAGCTAACCAGCCAACAAATAGAAGACATTAAAATGAACAAATGATTTAGATCTTTTAAGTGATAGGATTGACTTATACATGGTTAATTTTGTTAATCTTAAATGCCTACCGTGGTAAACATCTCCTAATTTACATTTTGAAATTTAGTTTTTTGTGGTAACTCTGGTGATGTTTACACTGGTTATGCGTTCTGTTATGAGGCAAGTATATTTCAGCATGCTGCATGTGCGGGGCGTTTTTCTCAGGCTTCTGTCACCTACCGCATTTAGGCACCGTTTGTTTATCTGGAAGCGCCATTAACATTGTACAAATGATATCAACAAAAGTACCTTTATTATTTCAACATGTGCTAAATATGTGTTTTTAAAATGTTTTTGTCGCTGTTTGAAATTAATTTTAATGGTTAAATGGTAAGTCAGTTACCAACCTCGTTGTCGGCGTGCATGAATTGAAACACCAAGGCACGTGCGATGTAATCCCGAGACGCTTCGCAATTCGCACGTGCCTAAGTGTTCCAATTCATGCACACCTCCAACTCGGTTGGTAACTATTACTTGTCAGAGAGTTATGATTGCAGTTTCCTCTTTAAATTGTATCCGTCACTTTTCCCGTCATTGAATTATTTACTCTACATTCATGTTGTGATGTATCAACTATCGGAGGTCTTAAACATTTTGACTTCGGAAATGACTATGAGTTACACAACATTATAAAGAAATTGCTGCAATAGCGGTTTACGAGTAATTGTAATCATCCTAATGTCAACTTCATTAGAATTAATTATTTCAAGTACTGAATAATGAAATAAAAATTCAAAACACGGGTGAAGTTTTCATAGTTTTATATCCTATCTGTATATCTTTAAATCTTCTTCATCAACATTCAATCTTAAAACTTAGAAGTGTTTTCCTTATCGATATATGTAGATCATACGATGGTCGTTTAAGTTCTGTTCGTGCTTTTCAGAACCTACACTGTAACTTGTGATACAAATGATATTGGTAAATTCTATCAAAAGATATTACTTTTGCTTTGACAAACAGTCAAAATAAGATTTCGTTGACCAAAGAAAATATGGAACAAAAACATAGTTATCATTCTCAAATACCAGTTTAATTGTAGTTAGGTTCCAGAAATAAAAATGAAGATGTTGGGAATATATAAGTCTATTTTTTCAGTACAGAGGAACAATTAATATCTCTCTTACCATTTTATGTCTATTTCAATAAACCAAAAACTGTTGTAAATCTACAGCTTATCTGTTTTAAGGCCACGTGCCCGAAAAGTTGATCAAATGACAGTATTTAGACTTATAACAGAAAACGTTCGTCGCAACTCGTTGTGAGTTAAAGTCTGGACCGTAAACATTCATTACATATATTTACATTACAACGCTTTACTTAACCAGTTATGACCTTGACCCAGTTTATACAACAAACTGTGGCAAAGGTGCTTGTAGTGAAACGAATTGGCATTTACCTACTGAAGTAAAACATTTGAACCTGGTCACGAATTGGTGTAAAATCTGCGTGCATCCTAATACATTTATTTAAAAACAAATAACAACACTAAGAAGTATTTTACACGTCACACAAATTCCTTTAAATTTCCTTTCAGGATAAATATCTAATAATAACAATATCAAGCACAATTAAAGTAAATGAAGGTAGAATGTTCTGTATCTAATCAACCGTTACGCTAATGGAAAAGATGAGTATATCTAAAAGGAGTGTAGTGATGCTATCGAAATAGAATAAACTTTCAGAATAAACACAGTTCTTAGAGAGAGAGAGTGGTTATCAGATCAGATCAAATCTAGAACACAGGGGTACATAACTCTTTTATATATGAAATGTAAACTGAAATCATAACATTACATATCTTTGTATTCTCCTTGAGTAAGGACTTCTGATTTCGTTTTATATCTTATTATACAACAATGTGTGTATAGGTGGCAACTTCTTTACACAACACATACTTGAAGTATTTTTAAAAATGCAGTAATGACATAAAAGAAAAAAAGGAATAGCGATTGTTAGTTGCTTTATATTTCCTCTAATCTAGTTCTACGTATGTCACACAATACTCGAAGAGTTTCTTGTCATTTTACATGTTAATTAAGTGGCCTTTGTACTTAAAAGGTACGTTTAAAACCACTAGGCTTCAAGTTTTAGGTATCAAATTAAAGTGGCTCTCCTTTTTCAATGATGCTATTTGGTTTGGCACTTGAAATGGATCATTCCACCTGACATTCAGTATGTAACTTGCAAGTTGAAAGTCCTCACATATTTTCGGATATGTCAATTAAAATGGTCATAACCACAGTTATAATGTTTCATTTTCACCCTAGATAAAATATGAAAAAAACTTCCCAGGTAGGGAAAATGGGACGTAAAACCACCTCATCATTTCTGTGAATTCATTATCATTTTGATACATTTAGATTTGATAGGAGCATAGACATCTTGGGGCTATAATTCCAGTGCATAAAATAGCATTCAGATTCCGATTTTAAGCAGGAACATTAAACAGAACCTGCAGAAAAACAGTCATGCATTTGTTTTGAGGAGTATTGAAATACGTCATCTCATAAAATAAAGATTTAAGATTCACGCGTATCTCTGCAATGAATTGGAATTATGTTAAGAATAAGTGTCTTAACCTTTTACATTGCTGCACTTAAAAGATATGCTTCATCTACGAATGCATGTCAAATGTATATAAATATCTAACGAGTTACTAAATTATTTCCTCAACATTTTTCTTTCATTGAAAAAGGAAACTGACTACACTAGATTCCCAGTGTGATGGAAATGTCCCTCCATTAAAGTAATACCCCCATTCCACCGAGCATACGACTTCACTGCGACCGATTTTTGCCCCCCGGTCGTGCACACTCTCATTCACTCCCAATGACATCGCACTGCTGTCTTGGGAAGGTCCTCATTATCGTTAAAAGTATCCCTCTCACTCGCCATGGATCGCACATTGTCGCAGAGGGGTTTGCGATTTCGATTGTCTGTTTTCAAAAATCGCACAACTTTTGCGATCGATGCGACTAATTTGCTACTCGCCAATTTCGTCGCAATAGGGTCGTATTAGTCTCAATGGGGTCTTGGTAATATCGCATGTCAGTCGCTTGTACTCTCAACTCGATCGTGTAAAGTCGCATAGCGATCGCGCTACTTTTGCCTTTGCAAGAGGCTTTGTAATTGCTGCCTTCACCAACAATGTGATGGCCTACTCTCTCCAAAATGTCGTCAAACAGCTCGACTGGCATTCTCATGTACTTCTGAAACAAATGTGGATCTTCCTTCTTCAATTTTTGGACAAGATGGTAGTACTGACTGTGTTCTTGTTTCTCCAAAGGGGTCAGCCACTCTCGTACCCACATTGCATGGCGTCGACGCTTTCTTTTCTATCTTTATTGATGATGTCTCATGACAGCTAAAGTACAATCGCCGATCTTCTACAGTTCTTGTTGTGTTTCATAAAGCAAACCAGCAGTTAGGACCATTTCATCTTCCATATTCTCCAGGAGAATGCCAGTCGCACTCAGGAAGGCATGAATGCAGCTGCTCGCAGTTATTTTTCATACTTCTGACCCGACAGATCTTGCAAAAAGTTGTAATGAGGTCGCATTTATCTCAATACGGTCGTGTGAAATGTCGCCATGGTTGACTCGAGTCGTACATGACTGGCGAATGTCGTAATGTGGTCTCACTTGATCGCACCAAGCATCGCAACGGACGCCAGTCGATCGTAACTCGATCGCATGCGGATCGCAGAAACTGTGGCTGTGGTCTCAGCTTGGTCCTACTCGCTCGCTTGAATAATCGCCAACACGGATGTGTGATTGTCTGGGGACCTACTTACGATTTATACGACCTGTCACAACAAACGCAACTCTGTCTCAGTGTGCTCGCTACTAGAAGGATATGTGGTCACTTTTTTGTCGCAGTGGAATCGTACAAGTAATTTGGTGGAAACGCAAACGCTAAATTGTTTGAAATTGGTCGATAATAAGTCTGCGACCGCTGCGATCGACGTGATCGCGGTGATCGGGGACAGTCGCATACCGGTCGCTGTTCGGTGGAAGGGGGGCATTAGTCAGGAAATATTATTGAATGAAAGCCCTTACATCCATTATAATGCGTGCACTGCAAAACAACGAACATCGTACTGAAACCAGTTATAAACATGTACATGCTGCGAGTGTGGGCGTTAACATGCACCATACACTACAGGCAAGTACATGTTCGACATTAAGCTAGGGGAAATAGCTTCATATCAGAGTAACTTAACTGACTCACATTTTAAAGCCAGTTCAAATGCATCTGAGATTATTGAGTCCGTGCTACTCTATGAGTTATTATCTTCATTATCATTTTTTTAAAATACAAAACTGTTCACAAACAGGAAAAATATGCCAAAAACAAATCAGATCATGCTCAATATAGGGAGTCAAAAATGATATTATTGATTAAACATTTTAATCACACAACACATAACAAGAACGTAATATTTTTTACATGTATTGGTAAACAGAGAAAAACCTGTAGGAAGAACGATTTGTTACTATACTTCAATGAAGTCTTCAAATAGGTGTTCTCCTTGTTTCCCTCAAAACTTTTCTCACTCCTCTGTTTCTGCTATTTTAATAATATGGTTACGGTAATTTTGAACTAAAATGTTCATATATTAAGAAAGACGCAAGATCTTTAAGGTCAGGTATGATAAAACTTGAGACCCTAATTTAACTGTTAAAAGGTGCGCACAATATTGCAATCACATCAAAGTGCTATATAGAATTGTATCTCATTATCTCGGTGTTTCTAGTATCAAACGTTGCAATTACATTTAATCATGTAGATACCACTTGAATAATTAGGACAATATTTATTGAATTTAAAATGGTCTTTTACGGATCGCTTTTAAAGCAAAAGAGACTCTTACCTAATTTGTAAAAACGCAATGAATATGATTAAGTCCAAGTTTATGAAATGTATACGTACTTTTCACACTTTGTAGTTAACACAAGGCATTCTTTATAACACTCGTATGACCTGTGTGTCTACTTGGAATGAGATAATTTATCATACCGCACGACTAATCAAGATAAACTATATACAGATATGTAATGTGAGGATAATAAAATGTACAATGGCTTTGCATTAGTTGACAAATAATTGTGCTTGGTATAGACAAAGTTGATCTATAAATCTCGACTTGTACAAGTACTACGTATACATATTACACAACACATTAATCGCAAATATTACTGACAAAATGACATCAACACGGATAATAGTGATAAAGCATAGGACCAAAAATAAAAAGGAATGATTTACCACGATTAATGTATTAACGAGTGGACATTTGGAAGGTCAGAAACGACAACAGATCGCTCACATCATGGACAACATCTCGATATTCTTCAAGACTTCTGATACGTCATAGTGCGCTCAGTGAACGATTCAGGGATCAATGGGTAAACAGTGTTTGGTCTTTGGAGGCAGTTTTCATTTGTTGAGTCAGCGCTTCTACTGGTTAACATTATAACGGCGCCGATGAAGCAAATAAACAGGGCGCCTGCAGCATCTTTCTGAAACGGATGCTTAAGAGTTCTAAAGACTTACATCGGTACCTACATGTACCTGAGGGCTAACAGAACACATGTACTTATCGCATTTCATTTGGGGAAAAAAGCATAACGATCTCATTAACGATTTGATATTTTGTAGCCATGCAACATAATAAACAGTATCAAATACAGGTAACATTTAATGGCTAATTTCATTCAACGATGACGGCAAAGGTTTAACCTTATCGTCAATATTTCAAGCATTTTATAAAAAAATACATGTGATTAGAAAACTGAGCACATTGTAATCATACGCTTTGTCGATCTTTTTTTTATCTTTATTGTTGATGAGTGCATTTATTGTGAAAGGGCGAAAATATGATATTGAGGTAAACATCAACCAGCACCAGTTTTGTTTTTAACGTATTAGTACGTATTAGTTTCTTTTAACTCCTGTATAAAGTCGGTGATAACATTAACCTTCTTTAATTGCTCCCCTTCCCTACATAGTTGTTAAAAGATAAATGTATTCTATATCTTTGAAATCTATTTGAAATATATGAATTTTCTCAATGTGATATTGGTTAAAAGAAACTTTAGATATAAACGCTATTCATTGTCTACATATAGACGGAAAGTACTTTTAACATCAGCGATCAAATAATTTTGGATAAAACTGTATCTTTTGGCTTTTTTGCTTCTCTTTGGCATGTTTGACAATCGAAACAACGAATTAAACAGCTGAAATATAATATCAAACAAAGGACATATTGACAAGTATTGGAACAAACATTCAACCCACATGCTCGCCAGAGATCTGGTAACATGTTGTTCTTGTATGTTGTTCAATGGTAAACCAAAAACCTAGAAGGACCTAAGAATATGTTAAGTTACTGGTAACTGGTAACTGGTCATGATCGGCCAAAAGCCCAAAAGTGGACATACGTGGGGCAGAATAAAGTTCGAGGTTCGAAAGCGAGACCCTGCAAATACCCGGCAAGGTTTGAGTCAGTGTTTGGTTTCCATATGGACAGTTTTGCTTGCTTGTTGAAGTTCACTGGCTGACATCATGTCAAAGAAAACTACTTCCTTGGTGCAGACAGGGGAAGGAAATACCAGAAATTGTTCATCAAATGTCGTCTACACAGGGGAACAGAGTATGCTGTTGGAGTCAAATATGTCAAACTTCATAAATGTTGTTTTTTTATCGGGAAGTAGTGGTTGTTTCAGAAAATCGAAATCCTAATGGTTATCAGTTCAGAATAGTGAAAATAAACGGGTTAATGTCGTGCGAAAACCGGACAGTTGTGGACAATGATTCAAACGTAATTTCGGAAACTTATTTTCTTCAGATACAAACACAAATATTTGTTAATGGTGTTTATAGGTTATTTACGCAATATAAACGTAAATTAGACACATAATTTAGAATGTTTAACATCTATAGGACCGTTTTCTGATTATCAGTGAAAACAAGAAAATATAATAATTTTGTCATATTAAAGACAAAGATACTGTGTCACTTTAATCTTACACAGAAAATGTTCATTACATTTTGTTTGAGGCCCAAATTAGAATCAAATTCAATTTGTTCAGAGATAAGTTAAAATAGTACTAGTCTTTCTGAAGTTTTATCTTTTTATAAAAAGTGCCAAAATTGTTATATTTAAGTATTTTCATTGTTATAAAAACACTGTCATATAATTGTTTACGAGTCGAAATCATGCGTCTCATTAACATGAATATTAGTTAAAAGACCTACTCAGCACCACCAACTTGTATTGCATTAAAAACTCTCCCTACATATCATATTCCGGACACCTTGGCCATTATTTACACTATGAATTGCAAAATTTGAGAAGTGTACATGTTTTGTATGATCCAGTTTGGCGTTTGTTTTCATTTAATGCCTCTTTAAGAATGTCCCTCAACAAGTAATACTTTATCCTAAGATTTATTAAAATGAAATGTTGTAAAAAATCCAAGCAAAAAATGTCATGTATTTGTTATTATTATGTTTGTTAATCGACATGTGCATAGATAGGTAAGAAAATGAAAGGTTTTGATTACCCGTTGATTTTAAACACAATCGTACTATTTGAACCATACAATTTCATATAGTGTAATACTACTCTTCTAGCCACTGATTCGTGATTGCAATCTAATTCGTCTAGACCCGTAGCTTTGACGACAATAAACGAGATTTCCTCTAATAAGGAGTACACCTGACTCCAGTGAACAGATTAAGTATCGATATTTTTGGAACAACGATTGGATAGGATTACTCTTATACCATATGTGAGTTTGCTTGATGTCAATCGTTTGCTCTTGGTATGATTAATTATAATTTGCAAATGAACGGGGTGGTAATTATTTGTCTATGATAACCTTTCAAAAGATTTTAATTAACATATTTGTTTATTAACATCTCTAAAAACATACTTATTAACATTATATTTGTTTATGAACATCTCTCAAAACATACTTATTAACATTGTTTTTTAATATTTCTAGTGTTAAGGTGCATGATGTTCACAAGACTTTGCTACTAGGGGCACTACACCAAACATAAAGTAGTAATTCTAAAAAAATAACATGATGAAGTCTTGTTAATCTTTTAGTCATCAGTATAATGTCTCGTTGATTTCTTTTGCAGTTTGAAAATATGGAGCATTTTGAATCATCATATTAAAAAACTTAAAGCATCGACTTCGTAACAATCTAAAAACATTATTTGGTATTGTTACGCAATGGGGTCTGTTAATGGGGATTTAATATGTCTCGTTTACAAAATAATTTGGAGACTGTGCTTTAAACTGAATGTTTTATTGTTAACGCTTTTTTTAATTTTACGTTTAACTTAATGGTCATAATTAGCTGACATGTTGCTATTTATCCCCAGAGACTATACCAAATGAGCATAAATTTTTTTTATTTCTAAACCGTGTTTTTAGCATTGTTTCAGATTGCATTTATTTGTCCTCCCTTTAGAAAATATTGTGGTTTGATGATGATTAGATTTTTGCTTTTCGTTTGGCTTATAAAAGATAAAAAAACATAAAACATATTTTACGACATGCTTTCCATTATTTCCATGATAATTAATATCCATCTATTTGATGAAAACGTTTCTCTTCATAAAACATGATATATTTGTTTAAGGATATACATACAAGTCCTTTATCAACATTATAAAAATACAAATATATAAACAATCACATCTCCATCAATACTTTGAAGGCAACATTCATTCCCTGAGGCAATGCTTATCTTGAGGTAAGTTTTTCAGTTACATTTTCTAATTAAAACCATAATTTCCAATCTATTCCAATAGCATTAGGACACATCAAAGAAACTAAATCGTTTGGTTATTCCAATCTGAAAGGAATTGTTTTCCACTTAGATAAAAACAATTAATAGTAACAAGATTATTTGTTTGTATATGTCAAGAATATCTTTTATTATCAACGATTATCGACATAAATTATTAATGTTCATAATTAATCAGAAAAATGATAATGAAGGTTGGATTCACCCTGAATACATAATAAGATACATTGGCCTAAGAGAAATTGAGGGGTCCGGATGACGGGGTCTCTAAAACAACTGTAAAATGCAAACTATTCCTTCAAAAAAGCCCAAATGGGATTTTTCTCATGGCTGAGATAATTTTCTATACAGTGATATATAACATGAAACCTTTTGAGAATGGTTGCAGACCGATTTATCACCTTGAAAACGTCTAATTTTCAAGTTTGGTAGCAGTCCCCTATAGGCAACTGCAACCAAATTCTTGAAACCATCAAAATACACGTTTTCAAAGAACAGAAGAGTCTTGACTAAACATAATTTAGTTGCAGAGAGAAACTAAACGATGATATCGCAAATGTTGGAACTTTACCTGGCTGTTTATTTACATTTCAATGAAACATCGGCAACTTGCTCAAAGCTACCGAGTCTGGTTTTCGATCATGTCGTGTCCCGCTTCGCTGTCGTTTCTCACAAATTAGATGGAAAATTTCTACTTACCTTGTTAAATCTAACATTCTCTATAGTTTATCATGTCTTGGTAAGTATTTATGACATTCCTTGACCAAATTATTCCTAAATTGCCATTTGTTTTTACAGCGTGGCCCCCAGACGAATTCGAATTGTTGTCAAATTTCAACACTATTCTTATTGGCTGTAACAGATGCCTCTGATAGCAAACTAATTTTGATAGAAAATAAACATCATCAAGTAAGTTTAATGACTAGTTTCTATCTAAGAACCGATCAAAATCAATCATGAATAAGTAAAAACGAACGTCAAAATTTTATTGAAAATGTTTGATACTGAATTAGCCAATTGAAAGACGTGTTACTTAGTGCATGGTATTACGTCACACGTTGTGTCAGAGGGAACATGTCAAACTGAAACTGTTGATTTGGTCGTTTTCCCGTCAATTTAGGTAAATTTGAAGTCTACTGCAACCAAATTGATATGATAACCTTTTCAAAAAATGATTTTATTACCTGCAACCAAATTATTATTAGACAAGACATGAAAATTGATGAATATTTGACAAAAAATAATTTTGTTGTAGTTGCCTATAAGGGACTCGAAAATTACTCGATTTCATGATGATTTTTAATTTTGCAACCAAATTCCATGATTCCTAATAATACAGTATGTAACAGTCAATTATTTCAGCTTCCAGAATATCTTCATCTGAACTATTTTCAAGGAATGGGTAGCATTTTATAGACGTTTTAGATACCCCTTAATTACTCTTAGGCCGGTACATTGTACATAACAAAGGAAGGGGTTCAGACGAGGACCTTTTTCACGTATAATACTTCTAACGAGGAACTGCTTATACTTGTTTAATCTATAATATAAAGACGCATTTTTTAAATTTTTGTTCACGTTGTATCGGATGTCATTCGAAATATGAGTTTGTGTTTTTAGAAAATAAGAAATGGAATTATATCCAAAGATATCATTAAAGTAACAACACATGGCTTCTAGCATATTTCATCAGTCCGGTATCCAACAATTTGTAATTGTCAGTTATCAGAACGAATAACAAAACATCCTCATTGGATAGCATGCACTATCAGGTTTCGTTCCTACGGCGGATCAGCTATAATCGTTTTGTATTAGTTAACCAAATACACATTCCTAATAATATCTGTCTGATAATCTAAAACCTTTTAAATAAATGTGTTTCATTGTCCCCGTATTTTAAGCATTGAGAATTCACATTAGGTTTATATGATGTCTCGAGAAAGTCAACAATACTCGTTTTTATGAGTTAGACAGCTTTCTAACATAATGAGTTGTTCCATTAACATGAACTAAACCGATTCCTTTAATCAAATGTATTTGTATCGTTTGTTACTCAGGGATAACTTTATACGGCATAACTTAACACACATGCATTGTGAATGTTCAGAATGTTTGTCTATGTGATTTTTTAGAATACAAACAATGAACATGTATTTTCTTAAAAATCAATTCTGGTTTGTCTATTCAAAAAATTATTACCTATTTTTATTCCCGTGTAACATCACAATGTGTCATTTGTAACGAAAACCGTATATATCCAGAGATAACATTACAATGAAGTCTACTTAAATTGAATAAATGAAAAACATAAACAGAAATGTACATATATGGTTATGCCCTTGAACCCAAGGCTAATGTGTCTGTATCAGTAAAACAACACCTACTATCAATTACAAAGTCACATAAATCTCTTTTCAAATATTTCTGCTTCCAGCATCCCCTTTCATATTGTAACCTACACATACCCTCTCAAAATCAACACATCCACGCAAATTGTAGCTAATGTAATTAGCTTTGTCTTCCGAATATTCAAATGACAGCAAATACGACCAATTCTCATCTCTTCCCTCAACGACCAATCAACTGAAAACTAAGCCCCCGTAACTGCATTGCCAATATGAGCCCGTCTTGCGCGCTCAGGCTACAGAAGGCGGCGATAATGACTTGACGTTGAATCTCGTGGGATGTTACTACAACGGCTATAAGTGTATTATCCGAACAGCGCTCGTGTCATTCCGTCATTTGTCGTGTAGTAAACACAGTGGACACCTATAGGTGAGCCTCCTGATCTCTGTTGAGGTTTGTCCTGTGTTGATAATAGGACGTTCTGAGGACCACCCTTAGGAAATAATTTTACAACGAACAAAGGTAGGATGTTGGCACTTGAATTTATCGAATATTTTAAAAGTTAGATTGTTTGAGAAGATAACCGTATCATGAAGGACCTTTTATTCTGTATTACATCAAGAAGTTGATTTTTTGTAAATGATAACCTTTAGAAAATATATTGAGAAAGGTGAAAGAAAGACATATCCTGCACTTAGGATAAAATGATAATCTTGATGTTGATTTGGGTGTAGGGAGATATGTACGAATTGAATCATTGAATTTTGATTACTGATGAGTTAAGGGTTTACCAGTTTGAGAGACGTATTAGAGTTTGAGTAAAATGTACATGTAAGAAGGTAATTAAACTCCTTCAACATGATGTCTCTGATCACAAATAGGCTGGAATACTTACTAAGCTTTTCATAACGATCAAAGACATTCATCAGGTTACATTACTTTATCAATGAACTTTCTTTCGTTGTAGTTTGAAGGAAAAGCATGTACAAGTAAATATGTATGTCAATTTAATACATCCTGTTCGTTTTTGTTAATACAGTTTCGGTATTACTCTCTTTACTATTACTATTACATGCTAACTAGTGAAAACTATTTTTAATTAAAGGGAATCGCCTGGATAACGTTCAGTAGAGGTTATGTATTTGACTTGTAACACATTCAAGTGTTTTACCGTGCATCATTTTGCCAGCCTGGTTAGCGATGGCTTTGGTAACGACTGAAGGAACCATGGTAACCGTTTAATACCATTTGATTTAGAAGATGTGGGAAGCTGACTAACTGCAGGTCATTTAACACTGTCTCGTTAGTTTAGAGAGCTCAGGGACATACCCTCTATCAAATTATAAGTATTCCTCCTACTAGAATGTGAACGATCTTCTCTCATTAAGTCACCATAAGATGTGACAAGAATGCTATGTAAATATGTTACAGTTGATGTTTCAGAGATAGCTTTTAAAATTGAAATGTACCCCAACCTAAGACGTAGTGTAGGTATAAAACGCTCAGTCTGTTGGTCCGTCCGAGCATACTTGTATTTTAATCATTCTTTATTTTCAAATATTTGTTCAGACACTTTTCATGTTCTTGATATAAAGTGCTTTGGTTTTTTATTTGTGCCTTTTGAATACATGTTTCGACTCTGACTTAATTGACATACTTGATTTTCTAAATAATAAACTTTTTCACTGCACTTCATTTCAGTTTTTTTCAAAATACTTTTACACAAAACCTGTTTTCAAGGATCCATTATGCTTTTTGAGAATATTTATCTTTTACGTTATTTGCATAGTTTATAAAAAAACCCTTCCCTTTACGAATTTCAACAGTATAAATGAGTATTAGTGATATTAAAATAAATTTTTCACTCGAGTTTTCAATTGTACCTCTTGTAAAGTTAATAGTCTATGACCTTATTTGCAAATTTATGAAAAAAAATCATCAATCAACATAGACGTTCTATTGTTGTATTTTAAAGACATTTATCATCTGTCACAAAAATACAAAAACTAGGTTTTGGATCTCAAACACTTTGTAGATTGCACAATCTTATTTCGTGATCAATACACTTTTCTTCATTCCATTCCAAGTCCGATTAATGTAAAAGTTACACAATACCTAGGGTTGTTTTCCTCAAATGATGCAAAATATTGGCTAGTAATGCCGCAATGATTTACCAACTCTGGTTTGGGCATGTGAGCTCTGTTCACCTCTGGTTTGTATTTATTTGATTACCGGTGATGATGACGAAGCTTAATAAAATATTCAGGTCACATGATAAAAACTTGAATGACTATAGAAAAAGTGAACATAGTTTTCCCCCCAGTCTATACTAATCATCCCACGACGATCTCAGTTCCTATCTTTGATTTATTCATTTAGAAAATTATAGTTTACTTCTTATGTTTTTTCTGTATATGTTTAGGAAATTGTATTCAAAGATGAATAGATTTTCGCTTTATTTTCTATCATGACTTGACACGTATATATTTGTCTTGTTTGAATTTATGTTCGTCTTGCTTTTGCACAACAGTGACACTCAAAATTAAAAAAAAAAACGATTTATCGTGAAAACAGTGGATAAAGCGTGCTATAGATGTTCCTTTTAAACGTGAAGTTATGTAACGCATAAATATCGCCACAAGGCAACATATACGTTCACCATTCAATATGAATATTCAATATTGGACACAAGAACGTCATGATGCCTTTATTGTTGAGAGTTAAACCATTTGCAGTGTTTCTGTTTGACAAGAGTATACGAATTCACTTACAATGCGAACTAGTTGATATTCTATTGAAAAAATACAGTTGTATTTCATGATAACATTGATGTCCTTCTGATTGGAGTAATTAGTCTAAGGTGAATCAATCAATGCATGTAAAAGAATAAAGAAAATTTAACAAGTGAATAACTTTTAGTTTAAGTTAGTACGGAAGGAAATGTGTTTCGTTAACCTTTTGTTCTGTAATCTTAACCTCAACAAAACGTTACAAATACTTATGAGGGATGACTGTATTTCACGTTCTACATATTAACTTCCTACATTTTATTTCAAATGATTTTCTTTACTTCTTCATCTGTTGTAGTGGTGTATAATATTACCTACAAGGTGTATTATATATATGGAATGTTTGGTTATATACCTTTATATGTTAAGATACAAGTTCTATATCCTATTCATTTCATTCAGTAACTGATGCTTGACATTATTGCACTAAACTTTTTTCATATTTAAATTTGGTTTTATATACTTTATACAATAAATAAATTCAAAATCATTATGCTTCAAATAACCTCTTTCATTAACACAAATATCAATGCTACAAGGCTTCATTGACGTCATTAATTTTTATAAGAGCCTGTATATCTGGCCATGATCTTTCGTCTCATGTCTACGCATACAATGTCCCTCTTTATCTTATCTCGTGGTTGTCAGTGCCTGGTGAGCTTTCAGATGTCGTACTCTGAGAAGACTCCTGGTTGGAAGGGTTGTGTTAGCTATGTGTTCGAATACAAACTTGTTTTCTTACAATATAACCTTTAAATGTACACTTTAAATGTTAGAAAGAATATTCATTGAAAAGGATATGGTGTTAATCTTAACATATGAAAAGTGAGTGGATAGTTTTAGGGTAAGTTGAAGATTCGATAACAGTTTAGAATGAAGCAAAAGTGAAAACATTAAAATTCAAATTCAAACAAGCATTCTAATCCCTAATCATTCGAAACGTTGGACCTAAAATGAGATAAATAGGTCTTAATAAACCTAGCGATGAACGTATACTTGTTTCGTTAATGATAATATATTATATATGTACATCAATGAGATTTTAAATAGACACGCCATAAGTTATTGAGTCACATACTGTATGACACAGTTACGGTATCCAATGGTTTAGATTAATCGAAAAGAAGTGACGAGTCCTTTAAAATGTATAAAGAATCGATTTAAAATCGCGGAAAAGAAAAAAAGTTTTATTTTTACTATTTGGGTCGAAAACATTACAATGCATCGCACTTTGCGCGCACCATCACACAAATATAAGTCTGGATACTAATCCACGGTAGACAGAAGCACAAATTTCAAACTATAGTGTCCATGAAGATATTTAACTAGTGTTTATGTTAGCTTACTATACGATTACTGTGAGATATCCAAGACTGTTGTTTGATGTTTATTGAAACCCTTTTTCATTATATATCTGCTGTTTAAATGTGAAATTTGAAATATTTTTAATTCTTATTAGCACATATAAGGTATTTTGGTATGCATAGAAAACAAATTTAATGTCATAAAGACACGGAGCACCACTTCAAGCCTAATGACAATTCAGAATAAAGTGGAAGTAAATAATTAATTAGTAAAAACAGTGACAGGCCTCCCATAGTACATTACACAGGGCCCATCTTTATCGTATAAAGACAGCCAAGGCATTATAATGTTAGGTGACGGTGTATCAGGACTTGTCGATCATACAGGGTAACAATTAAAACAGAATTCCCAGATCTTTACTGTTTTCTGGAAAGTACATCCTCAAAGAGTCATTCTTTTTCGGGAGAAAAAGTTATTCATTTTATAAATACATATTCAATTAAACATCAAACGTATGTAATACTTCACATGCATACAATATACGACGGCTTTACTTAGTACCACCAAAACATGAATAAATTGCGTTTTTCTGTAATAAGAATCGTTCTTACAGAATTGAGATAATAAAGTCTCATTGCATTTGAATCGACGAACAATGACTAATAAATGACATATGGTCTCTAAACAACTTCATGAAAGATTCAACCAACAATTGATGTTTTTGTGATTCTAACCGAGTGAGTGTGTTCTTGTATTTAGTGCAAGTAGCTTAAATTTCTTCTTGCATACACGTATCGCATATTTAATGATTCTTTAAACGTGGCAAGTTGTGAAAGAATACG
Organism: Phorcus lineatus; assembly: GCA_921293015.1. Lineage (NCBI taxonomy): Eukaryota > Metazoa > Mollusca > Gastropoda > Trochida > Trochidae > Phorcus > Phorcus lineatus. The sequence continues at coordinate 36,161,151 of OV121084.1, read as the reverse complement.
ATAGTGCTTCATAAATTCATGATGACATGTTAGGCATTAAGGGTAGCGAGGAAATGCATCTGATAAACATTAATGTCGAATAGTATTCTACGGGAAATTACCGCCTCACTTAGGAATAAATTATACTTACGCCCACGCAGAGTACAAACGTGTTGAAAGAATGTTTATAGGCACTGAAATCTGTCATTATCGGATTATATATGACGTATGGTATGTTTTTTTCTAAAACTCTGAACTATTTTCTACTTGATGCCTTATAATGGATAGTTGATCCACATGAGATGAAAGCTTTGGTAATACGTTTTTTTTTACATACATGTCTACTGAAAAATCTTAGTTTGCGTGAAATGTTCTAATTGAATTACAGTAAGGAATCAACTTACCAGTGTCTTTAATGACAGTAATCTACACAATCAAACTGTCATTATTCTTCCACCAGTGTCATCAATATCAATGGAAAAGGTTTCCATGCACACCACGTAAAGACTGTAGAGCAAATTAAATGTTTGTGCCGATATCCTTTGGGTTAATGTCACCCCCTTCACCGTAAATATGTATGTGATAAGATGCAGACCACAACCAACAATTTACTAACATCTACAATGCTCTTTAGAAGAATTTGTGTCCATGATTTATTGTAAATGATGACCAACTGAATGTCGTCATTCAAACAAAACATTTCTACAGTTTCGGTCGACAGAAAAGCGTACAATTTCCATTTTAGATATTAGAATTTTGGTTTAAAACGTTTATGGAGTTGGCCAATTATCTGCGCATTTGCCCTCACGCATTTAAATCCTATAATATTTAAATTTGCAAATTCAGTTTTCAAGAATTGCAACAAGGAATATTCATAGTCACATATGGGCTTCTTTTGGCCCCCATCTTGTGCTCTCTTAGTTTTAGTTTACAACCTATAAAACAAAAGTGTAACACTTCTTTGATAGACTATAAACAGATGTACAAATATTAAATGACACATGCCTTGCCATGCCGTTGCAACGTTGTCGACACTCGCCGTATCAAGGATTGACTTTCCTTGACCAACATTTATTTGAATGAATACATGTGTTTCTTTGTAAACTTGTTAAATTTAATGCAGCCAATACGATAAACCCCGAATTTGTAATAGAGGATATTTGATTAAGTTTGTCAAATACGATGTTTATCTCATCGAGTGGTGGGGTTGGAGCTGATATATTCACGAGTGGCGCAGCCACGAGTGAAAATATCAACTTCAACCCCATCACGAGATGAGATAAACATCGTATTTGACAAACCTAATCAAATATTCTTTTTATTATATAATTTCATTCTAATTTTGTTGATTTTTAGTGTTTACGATATCGATAAACATTTCTTAACCCTAAAAGTAGTCCCGGCACAAAGAGACCCTGGAAAGTTCATCAGCAGTGACGATATATCATATCGCTACTGTCACCAGTGACGATATATTATATCGCTACTGTGACCACATACAAGTTTTATTTCACTGATAAATCCCTGCATTTCATTGCTTATTATATAATAAATAATCATATCTTTAAACTATATATGTAACAAGCATGCCTTTTTGTTTAAAAAATCCCTTTTAACCGTTTAAAAAGATTTTCCTGGAAACTTTGATTTACTTTTATAACCGTAAACAAAATCATCGAACACTGATTTACCAAAATGCAACTTCGTGATTTATTCTTTGATATGTAAATGTGTTCTTTTGATATATACAAACATCTCTTCAAATTTCTAGGAGTAAGTCCTCTCTTAACTTTTAGAGATGATTATGACATTCAAGTAAGTAAAAATATATACGCTCTTATACTTCATAACGTGTATGAATAAGAAGAGAAGACGCTGATCAGAAAAAGTCCGGTACACATTATCAGTGCCATAATAGACCTATCATTACCGACCTATTTCCACCACGATATACCATTCATCGAAAAGCGAATGTTTCTTTACCAGCTGACAGTGAGTGATATTACATCAAATCCGCCGAAAGCCTCCTTGTATTGCTATATTTTGTACGGTGACCTTTACCTTCGTTGTTCTTCCTGACAATTTGCACATTTTCCTGTCAAGCAGTTCCAGAAACTCACATTACCTGTACGGGGAAGATAAAGCTCGGGAAATGAAAATATTGATTTTGTCGGATTTCCTCCAAAGGTCATTTTGTCAAACATGATCTCTGGTGTAATCGCCTAATACCTTTTGTATTTGTCAGGTGATTTCTTCACAATAAAGCGACTTGACTGTGTTGAGAGGTTTTGGTTGAGGCGGGCTAAAGTAGGTCTTGATGTGTTGAACGCTATCTTGAAATAGATTATTTGTTCGATATGACCATTCAAAACTGTTACCGTCTTTTTGACACTAAGTTGAATCGTCCATTATGATTAATATTCTGGTCATTGTGGTGAATAAGAGTTAAAACCGTCATTATGATTTTTAAAAAACGAAAAGTTTGGAACATTTTCTTTAAAGAAAAGATGAAATATTTCAGATATCAAATGTATCATCTTTGGTCAACCAGGGCTTTATGTTTTTCACAATCAACCCCTGGACATTTTCATCAGGAAAATTTGAACTCAAATTACCCGCTTTTGAGTTTTGTTATGAAACAGTAACCCGATAGAACTATAGACAAGAGATGTAGAATGATAATACTGATATCATACTTTCAGCTCATGCTCAGGAATTTAAAATTAAAATTGAAAATTAATGGACCCTTTCCTCCTTATTTTCTGTGAACACGAAAGTGTGAGCTAAGAGCTTGAATTTCCAGCAAATTTCAAGACTTAAGCACATTGTTACACGCCTTGTGAGAGGCCCGCAGGTCTAATCGGCGTAGCTGTTTCTTTGGCTTACGAAAATCAAGAGTGGGTACTTTCAGTACCGATTTTCTTGATGACTAGTCCCGGGGGTAATAATGTGGAGATCATCGTAATAATCAGCCCTTGTTAAGCGAGGACAATGCGTCATCTGTGTAACATTAATTTTGTTTGCGTATTATTTCTAGGAGGTTCTGTTTTAATCTAAGATCAAACGAGAAACTATATAAATGGGGACTGCTTGAAACTATAATAGGGGATGATAATACGTAACATGGGCTAAGAATCAACTGAATGTGATTCTTATCGTAAAATTATAGAATTATAAATAAATTCATCTGAATAATGTGCTATTTTATATCAGCAAAACTTACCTAATGTATTTCGTCTCACGAAAGCGCCATGTCCACGACATTGATAAAGCTTACATAAGATTTTAGGGGATTTGGGGGGAAAGATTTCATGAAAGCTGTCATTTTTTCGGCTTATTAACTTCAGAGGATTAACGGCAAGTTGTCTCGGAAGTAAAAGAACTTGACAAGTAGCTTTTTCCCCCATGAGAATTTAAGAATATGAGAAAAACGCATATCCATGGATCTGTTGGTTTTTATTCCATAAAGTCAATTTGATGTAGGGTAAGCTTGGGAACAAAGTAGCAGGTGCATATTTGTCAGTGAAGAGCCCTTGAAATGCACATCGGAAAATGATTTTTGTAAAAAAAATTCAAACTGAGACGTTGTCATGTTGCATCAGATTGAACAATTCTAAATTTTATTTTGACATACATGTGTATTTTTGTGCAACTTTTAAACTATCGAATTTGACAAAATATGAAAACGTTAATTTAAGAATATGCTAAATAGTAAAGGACTGCAAGCATTCTGAAATATCGTTAGCACCGCTCCAGAAGTACCAGCAAGACAATGAAAATAATCTTCATTTCATTTTGGTGATACATACATGTACCACAAGAAATTTAAAATAATCAATATTAAATAGCATATGGCAGAGTGACTCGAAATCCCGTCCTCGATCCATTCTTGGCTTTGAAATAAAATCCTAGACAATATAATCTGCAATTGATTAACGTTGATTTATTCGTTACGTCCGTACCAGTCGTAGATCGGAAATTATTCTAGTTAATATATTTACTTTTTTCAAAACCCTCGACGAAACACCGATTCGACTTTATGATAACAATCATCCTACAGCTTCTCTATCCGTATTGCGGAGTGAATAAATACGTCTTTGGTACAAAAAATATAGTTTAATGACAAATATTATGCATTATGAATGATGCAAGGGATGTAACGCTCGTTTTTCCGGCGTTTCTGGGCAAAATTGTTAGAATAAAATATATAAAATAGTCTGTATTTGAATTGAACACGCCTGACAGGAGATAAAAGTGCCCTGGTCTTAGACGCTAGTCATTCGCTTTCGTATCAGAACCTTTAAATTGAAATACAATTAGACTTTACCTGTCACACTCGCTCTTTTGATTAAATCATAGGTATCGAGTGATCGAGGCCGCCATATATCCCCTTCACCTTCAACAATTGTTAACGAACAATGACCTGTTCAATGATTGGCTAAAAACGAAAATTGTACAATCAGAGAGCAAGTCATCGTTTGTGAACCCCTGCCTTTCCACTGGTGTCAAACAAAATGATAATAATTAAATCTAAAACATCAATCAGAGAAAACGTAACCAGCGGACCAATCTGAAAATTTTTGCATTTCTGAAGCTTATGCATGCATAAGTTGAAAATTCACGTTTAAGCGTCTATCGTAATGCGAAAACCGCACTGGTTTATAGATTAAATTTAAGTTTCAATGATATCTGAATTCATAGAACTATGCCATGCCGAATCGTTAAAACGTTCGTAAACGGAAATCCTTACTAGGGTAAAATGTTTATCAAGCAGGTGGCAGAGGTAAAGTCAGTAAAATTCCAATCATTGAGTGAAAGTTAAACATGTTAAGAAAATTGGTCGCCTGGACTGTTTTGTTGATGTTGATTAAGATCGCAAATTTAATGACATCGTTGAGGAGGCTATTTAACACTGTATTTACTTGTCATGAAGTATGCTTCTTCCACATGAAGGGATTTTATCTAAATGCTAATGAGTCAACAAAAACAATTAAAAAAAGTACGAGCTTCTAAACTAATTAATTGTATGACTTTAAAGTAATGCAATCTGGCAAGGTCATTGTATAAATTGTTTTTCAGGTGAAGAGGTATGAACCAAGTAATGAATCTGAACTATAGTGTTCCAAGCTTTCCATTCATTTAACGCTCGTCCACTTATTTTGTTTCTCTAAGATCGACATCTTTCGGGGTCATTTGTTATCAAAAGTAAAGCGATTTATCGATTCCTTATTTAAAACTTATCATGATACCATGATCTGTTGACGAAAATGCAATTTAAACTTGATATACTTACAATAATATGATCTTTATATCATTTTCGAAGTTTTCAGAAACCTACATGCACATAATTACCAAGAAACCTACACATCATTAAGCAAATATCGGGCGTTTCTTGTAAAACGAGATATGCCTCTGATCTTTGAAAGCATCCGCACTCACTGTTCATTAATTCAGTTAGTTTGTTGATCAAACCATTTTCTGACTCTTTGCATCTTTTCGATATTTGATTTGAATATTTCAAATGTTAATGGTGGTAACGTGATGAATGTACAGACTCCTATAAAAACAAGACAATTACTTAAAAAGCTCTATTTGAGAAGAGCGTTAATGACCAAACAGAAGCTGATTGGTGGTTTGAAAGAGACACCCAATATCCTTATTTGGTTTGATAAATTGAATATGCGAATGCTGTGTCATGGTCTTTTCAAAGAGACACTGCTTCGACTTCGTTAACAGGATCATCACAACGCGTTTATTTCTCCAAGTTTCACCAAATGTCTTTACTGAACTACTTGTTTACAACTTCAACTCATTGAGCCATAGTCATTATAGAATTGCGGCATTACGCTTTGATGTGATATTGCCTCATTAGATACAAATGGAAATTAGTAACTTCTGACAATTTTATCCACTCACTCGATCACATTTTGTATTCTTTGTGTTAAGTAATAACTTTTGCAAATTGTATTTGACACTAGAAAAAGGCCTTAACAGATAAAACAAAAATACGATTACAGGGCAAGGAAAATATTGGTGTGCAATTTGCAACGTGTTTGCTGATCCATACATGCGAACTTCTGAATACGCCATCACGTAATAGAGTTGTCCACTTTAAGTCGAGGTGCTAACATACCTGACCAGTGACCGCTGTCAAATTTGATTTATGAATGATCTCATATAATTGAATTAATTTACTGAATTATCTGGAGTTTACACCAGATTATTGTCCACATGATATATTTGGGAATTCGATTCGATAGATGCAGATTACAACCTTATACAATGAGCTATGAATATAAAGAAACTTACACGACATCAGAAATGGTGTACATGATATACCATTTCCGGCTGAACATACATGTAATTACTAATTAGCGTTGTTGTCGATAGTACCAGTTAAACGTTCACTCATGATTGAATTTTAATATCTGCATCTCTAGTAATTAAACAGGTTTTCTAAGTTTATATGAAGATCCTGTTCATCACAAATACCGGGTGCTGTAAGTGGATTTATAGACAACGTATTATTGTGTTTTCCCATTTCCCATCTTTTCTTGTCCATTTTGAAGTGACAAAGAGTACATTGATTTTTTATGAAGTTTTTTATGTTGTTTAAATGAGTCAAAATACAATATGTCCTGTGTTAAGTTCAACTCGCCTTTTTAAAGTTACATGAGTGAAGAAACCGTCCACTGAACATTTTAAAGGTAGAGAGCTGAAATTTGAGTTTTATTTACGACTTGTACGATCTCTTTCAGACTATTATTTAGAAGACTGTGGACACTTTAAAAAGTCGCTCCTCTGGGACTATTACTGCCTGAACGAGTATAGTTCAAGAGCATCACGTTCGCCTGAACGATTAAGCTTATGGCCAAAGTACTGGTAAATCACAACCTTTCTCACATGATGCTCAAAGGAATACTTTGTAGTGATCAAGAAATTGTGGAAAGAGAGTCTTCGAACAATAGACACCTGTGCAGCGTTAAAGACCCTTTTCAAATATCTCACTTCTTGCAGGCAAACAGGCTATATAAGTGGGCATTTTGTGCTGGTTGAAAAGATTGACCTGCAGCTACAAAGGTATTGGAACCATGAAAGAAAATGAAGTGTCATTCATATTCATTTTTCAAGTTTATGTCTGAGAGTAAAACTATTATTTCCGGTTATCATGTCAGTATACGACAAAAACGAACAAAACAATTTAGTTCCATTCTCACAAGTAAAGTGTACGTTGTATAAATATTAATAAAAGCTCCTTTCAGTAGATATGTTATTGTGATTCTCAAAATAAAATTTGATTTTTAGAAAACTCGAAAAGTCTTTAACATCAATACATTGTAAGTACTTTAAGTAATAGTAATATAATATTATAATGTATGAGTTAATTCGAATAAATTGAAAAACAGACATGGGAATACAGACATGGGAATACGTAACCTTGTATTATGCTGAATTGACTTGAGAAACGGAAATTCGCAGCTTCTTATTACCGAAATCTTACTACAGACATGGAGACACGCAGTCTTGTATTACAGGATCGTCTACAGACATGGAGACACGCAGTCTGGAATATCTGGATCTTCTAGAGACATGGAGACACGCAGTCTTGAGACATGGAGATACGCAGTCTTGTATTACTGGATCTTCTACAGACGTGGAGACACGCAGTCTTGTATTACTTTATCGTCTAGAGACATGGAGACACGCAGTCTGGAATTACTGGATCTTCTAGAGACATGGAGACACGCAGTCTGGAATTACTGGATCTTCTAGAGACATGAAGACACGCAGTCTTGTATTACTGGATCGTCTAGAGACTTGAAGACACGCAGTCTTGTATTACTGGATCGTCTAGAGACATGAAGACACGCAGTCTTGTATTACTGGATAGTCTACAGACATGGAGACAAGCAGTCTGGAATTACTGGATCTTCTAGAGACATGAAGACACGCAGTCTTGTATTACTGGATCTTCTAGAGACATGAAGACACGCAGTCTGGAATTACTGGATCTTCTAGAGACATGGAGACACGCAGTCTTGTATTACTGGATCTTCTAGAGACATGAAGACACGCAGTCTTGTATTACTGGATCGTCTAGAGACATGAAGACACGCAGTCTTGTATTACTGGATAGTCTACAGACATGGAGACACGCAATCTTGTATTACTGGATCGTCTACAGACATGGAGACACGCAGTCTGGAATTACTGGATCTTCTAGAGACATGAAGACACGCAGTCTTGTATTACTGGATCTTCTAGAGACATGAAGACACGCAGTCTTGTATTACTGGATCGTCTAGAGACATGAAGACACGCAGTCTTGTATTACTGGATAGTCTACAGACATGGAGACACGCAATCTTGTATTACTGGATAGTCTACAGACATGGAGACAAGCAGTCTTGTATTACTGGATCTTCTAGAGACATGGAGACACGCAGTCTGGAATTACTCGATCTTTTAGAGACATGGAGACACGCGGTCTGGAATTACTGGATCTTCTAGAGACATGGAGACACGCAGTCTTGTATTACTGGATCGTCTAGAGACATGAAGACACGCAGTCTTGTATTACTGGATCGTCTACAGACATGGAGACACGCAATCTTGAATACTGGATAGTCTACAGACATGGAGATACGCAGTCTTGTATTACTGGATCGTCTACAGACATGGAGACACGCAATCTTGAATACTGGATAGTCTACACACATGGAGACACGTAATCTTGTATTACTGGATCGTCTACAGACATGGAGACACGCAATCTTGTATTACTGGATCGTCTAGAGACATGAAGACACGCAGTCTTGTATTACTGGATAGTCTACAGACATGGAGACACGCAGTCTTGTATTACTGGATCGTCTAGAGACATGAAGACACGCAGTCTTGTATTACTGGATAGTCTACAGACATGGAGACACGCAATCTTGTATTACTGGATAGTCTACAGACATGGAGACAAGCAGTCTTGTATTACTGGATCGTCTACAGACATGGAGACACGCAATCTTGAATACTGGATAGTCTACAGACATGGAGATACGCAGTCTTGTATTACTGGATCGTCTAGAGACATGGAGACACGCAATCTTGTATTACTGGATCGTCTACAGACATGGAGACACGCAATCTTGAAAACTGGATAGTCTACAGACATGGAGATACGCAGTCTTGTATTACTGGATCGTCTACAGACATGGAGACACGCAATCTTGAATACTGGATAGTCTACAGACATGGAGATACGCAGTCTTGTATTACTGGATCGTCTAGAGACATGGAGACACGCAATCTTGAATACTGGATAGTCTACAGACATGGAGACACGTAATCTTGTATTACTGGATAGTCTACAGACATGGAGACACGCAGTCTTGTATTACTGGATCGTCTAGAGACATGAAGACACGCAGTCTTGTATTACTGGATAGTCTACAGACATGGAGACATGCAATCTTGTATTACTGGATAGTCTACAGACATGGAGACAAGCAGTCTTGTATTACTGGATCTTCTTGAGACATGGAGACACGCAGTCTGGAATTACTGGATCTTCTAGAGACATGGAGACACGCAGTCTTGTATTACTGGATCGTCTAGAGACATGAAGACACGAAGTCTTGTATTACTGGATCGTCTACAGACATGGAGACACGCAATCTTGAATACTGGATAGTCTACAGACATGGAGATACGCAGTCTTGTATTACTGTATCGTCTACAGACATGGAGACACGCAATCTTGAATACTGGATAGTCTACAGACATGGAGATATGCAGTCTTGTATTACTGGATCGTCTACAGACATGGAGACACGCAATCTTGAATACTGGATAGTCTACAGACATGGAGATACGCAGTCTTGTATTACTGGATCGTCTACAGACATGGAGACACGCAATCTTGAATACTGGATAGTCTACAGACATGGAGACACGTAATCTTCTATTACTGGATCGTCTACAGACATGGAGACACGCAATCTTGAATACTGGATAGTCTACAGACATGGAGATACGCAGTCTTGTATTACTGGATAGTCTACAGACATGGAGACACGCAATCTTGTATTACTGGATCGTCTAGAGACATTGAAACACGCAGTCTTGTATTACTGGATCGTATAGAGACATGGAGACACGCAATGTTGAATACTGGATAGTCTACAGACATGGAGACATGCAATCTTGTATTACTGGATCGTCTACAGACATGGAGACACGCAATCCTGTATTACTGAATAGTCTACAGACATGGAAACGCGCAGTCTTATATTACTGGATCGTTTAGAGACATGGAGATACGCAGTCCTGTATTACTGGATAGTCTAGAGACATGGAAACACGCAGTCTTGTATTACTGGATCGTCTAGAGACATGGAAACACGCAGTCTTGTATTACGTGATCGTCTAGAGACATGGAGATACGCAGTCTTGTATTACTTGATCGTCTAGAGACATGAATATAAGCAGCCATATATTACTGAAACAACTAGTGACATGAACAATCGTAGCCTTATATTACTAAATCGACTAGCTATATATATATAGAGAGAAATGGAAATACGCACTTTTGCATTAGTGAATCGACAATAGACATGAAATAAGCCAGCCTTGTATTACTGAATCAACAGGAGACATGAAATTACGCTGCCTTGTATTACTGAATCGACTAGAGACATATAGACACACATTTTGATGAATTGGGACATATATAAATAATGTTTCTATATTTGACATTAGTTCAGGTTCCAATGTTTTGTCGATGATCGGACACGATTGAGGATAGATCGGTAAAGATGCCTATTAAGATGAACATCAATTAATCTTTGTAGTTTTCATTTTTATTATAATTTGAGGTTGGCGACTTCATATCCCCTGAATTATCCTACAAGATCTAGACACGACGAAAACTGACTTGCAAGTGGAATCTGTCTATATTGACATCTGTCTAATCCGACAATCTGTCTAATCTGACATAAATTTTCGGTCCTGGCAGAGGTTCTATATGACATTGAACATTGACCAATCCGACACTCTGTCTAAACCGACGTTTTTCCCCAGTCCCAGCGAGTGTCGGTTTAGAGAAATTCCACTGTAATTGGAGATCCATGCGTAATATTCACGCCACTGACATCTTATCGTGACAGTATTATTGAACATTACTACATTGTGGGTACTTTTATCGACACAGCCGCATCATACCTGAGAAAACGTTGTACAACTCAACAGAAAATATTGAATATGTTGATTTCAGAGTCTAGTCAGGATTTAATATAATTGACAGATGTCGAGTTGGCCATTCAATTACCTTTAGAAATAAGTTTATCAACTTTCTGATACAAACTTTTATTTCTTTCATATAGCTGTGTCTTTCAAGTTCGATGAATAATAATTAAGGAAGTCACCCGAGTGTCCGTAATTTACAAATGTCAAGAATGTCTCTGAATAAGGTTTGTAAGATCCAAGTCATATTTTGAATATTAAGGTCTTCCTATATGATTTGTTTCTGAATGACAAACATATTGATTCCTAAATGACAAACCCTTTGAATTCGTAATGACAAACGCATTGATTTCTAAACACATGCAATTCGTACACTCACAACCGCCGAGAACATATTGGACGTGCCTAGATGTAATGAAAAATATATAATATATATATGTTGAATCGTCTAATTGGCCTTCTGAAGCATAAGAAACACAGGAGTTCCGGAAGTTTGGCCTTTTATTGTGAAAGCCATGAGAGGAAGGTATCATGATCAATGCTTTCGATGATTTAATGCTCAATTGCTGGCACAAATCACCTTTATTAAATTATTAAGGTCAGTTGTAGAAAGTGAGTGGTTTTGTTCTCTGGCAAAAAAAACAAAGGGTTTTCTTATGTGTTTCATCAAGTTGTATTATTTCCAAAGGTGAAGAAATTTTAATGTTTTATTAGATTATTGTAAAATGATAGGAGAACTATTTTCACCGCTGATGTGACATTATGTCACAGGAAGATTTTCCTGTCAACTATTTGCACTCTTTGCTTAACAGAATTTCACATACCATAAGCATGGTTGTCTCTCAAAATTAAATGATGGCAAGTGTATTCCTAAGGGGACTTTCTTTTTCAATTCGTACACAAATTTCCTTTCTGATTTGTAAAGGTTTAACCTTTCACACCGATAGTTATCGCCGTGACCGATATTTAGATGCGGATCGTGTGCAATATTATTGATATTAGAGAAATACGCTTTTTACAGACATTGCTTCATTGTTTTATGAATATTACACAAGTGGAGGCCCCCGTGGAGGTGTTCGACCAAATAAGAGTCACTGTTTTCCAATTTCTTCTGATTATCGGTTCAAAAGGTTGATGTTTTCTTTTGGTTTCTTTCGACCATATTTTATGAGAATTATAAACAATATTGAGTATGTTTTTGCAACAGTCTGATTAAAATCGACCGTGTTCCGAGGAATAAAAGTTTCAAAATATTGACTCTATCGAGATTCGAACTCTATCTGTCTAGGCTATCCTCTCCACTAGGTCCTATTGGAGAGGATAGCCTAGACAGACTGGTTTTTGCAAGTAAATATTCAAGTTCATGTCTTGTTTCCAGGGACCTTAACCATTGGAAAGTATTAAATTCATGACCCAGACGCATCTTCCCTTTGTGTAATGATGCAGGTAAAACGACCTATCAAAGTCAAAGTAGCAATGCAATGAAGTATGTGTATTCATTTACTGACACCAGCGTCAGAAGAAGAAGTAACAAAGTTATGAATTGCTTGCTTAACAATAACTTACATCACGAAACTTATTTTCTAGGGAGAATCACAGACAGATTTCAGCAGGATGCCAAGAAATAACAGGGTAGGTTGCCTTTAGATCAATATCTTAATTTTAAATTCAGCATTTTGTAAAATTGACAAAAAATGAAATGAAATAGATAAGTTTTACATTTCTTCTTAAAATTTTCTACAAGTTTACTTACATTCCCTTAGCATTACGTACATGTAACGTTTATCTAGCTAATTATATATAGCCTGAAGAAGAATTTACTACAAAGGGCACTAATTTTGCTCTTTATAAGATAATGGACAAACCTTGTATGTTTCAATTAATTTCATTAAAAACTTGCTGAACAGTAAATAATGAAGTACTGGTGTTTCTGTTATTCCATGAGCATTACGATTAGACGTGTATATCATGAAGGTCGTAGCACGCGATAATCAAAATTGTTTTATGAAGCGAAAATGTGGAATACTCTACATTAGATTAATATCAACAGAGTGCAGATCTATTCTGTAATATTTGAAATGTCAGACGAATTACATTATAGAGAGATGTACATAGAGATAGATTTATAATGAAAGCAAAATGCGTTTTCTAGATTGTTCCAGTATAATAAAACATTGTCAAGGGAAATTTGTGAAATGATGTTTGCGTGGCATGGAAAAGAATAACAATGAAAGAAACGTATAAAACATGTTTTATGTTGCTTACACCTTTCATGTTCTACACCTAACAAAAATAACAGAAAAATATGTTTGGTTTATTGCACACACGTGTCAGCACAAACTATACATTGTAACTATGACATTGTTCTATGGAACAAAACGTTAAAACTGCAACAATGGCGTGCATGATTCACCAGAAGAAAATATATCAAAATAAAGGTTTCATTGATTGTACCAAAATAAAAACACGCATCCTCATTAAAAAGAACAATATACAAATGTATGTGATCCTGAACTTCTTGTTTTAATCAGTTCTTCAGTCTCTGAACACATTTAAGAGGATATTTGATTAAAAGAACTTATTTCTGACAGCCAAAGAATATAATAATAATAATAATAATAATAATAATAATAATAATAATAATAATAATAATAATAATAATATGATAGTTATAATATAAGGAAATGATTATGTAAGTAGGTATGTAGTAATGATCAAAAGAACTGTCATTCATCTGATAAGAATGGCAACGTCATATACATATTGGAGAGAAAGGTGTTGATTTGCATGGTGTGAATCTAATACCATCTGTAGGCTATCAAGATACCTATGACGTTACATTCATGTAAACAACACAGATATAGATTATATATATTGATATTTCATTACATCTAGGCACGTCCAATATGTTCTCGGCGGTTGTGAGTGTACGAATTGCATGTGTTTAGAAATCAATGCGTTTGCCATTCAGAAATCAATGTGTTTAGCTTTTAGACATCAATGTGTTTGTCTTTACGAATTCAAAGGGTTTGTCATTTAGGAATCAATGTGTTTGTCTTTAAGGAATCAATGGGTTTCTCATTTAGAAATCAATGTGTTTGTCATTCATAAACCAATGTGTTTGTCGTTCAGAATTCAACGTCTTTGTCGTTTAGAATTTAACCAAAGCTGAGATTTTGGGTCTAATTCTCAAAGCGCAGTCCTTAATCTACTTCGTATGAGTTAGTGAAGGGGATTTGAAATAAATCCTTAAGGGAAATGCCCACTGATCCACATTGTCTGCAATCAGAAACATTCCCTTCCATCTTTGATAAATAATGAACTTTTGGGATGATGCAATCTTTGTAGAAAGTTCAATATTGCCTGAATAATTACATTCAATTATACTGCCTGCTATATATAAACGATGTATTATCTTAATGATTTTGTATTATTCAACATAAAAGTTTCTCTTTTCAACGCAATCACGAGGTTAAGAGACACATTTTATTCAACACCCTGCCTCTCTCATCAGGCTCAGATGAATTCAAGCATCGACTTAACTAAAGCAATTATGTCCTCAAATCTAATCACTATGGGTAACATGTCCAGAACATATGTGATTTCATTTTTCCTTACACTTTCGTATATTGATATTGATACTGAACAAGGGAAGTTCCCAGTGAGACTGAAAACAAATTTTCGATATACAAACATGAAGTTTATCTACGAAAGTTGCGATCACTGTTTGATCTCTGGACTGATTCTGAAGTACAATACAATTTGCAAAGCACTCATGACTTCTTTTTAAGGATAGTTTGTAACGAGTCCTGTATGTTGGATCAGGGGCGGCAACTGTTGCAATCCACTGTTTCCACAATAGTGTAACGTCATCACCCTTGGTTAATCCCCTATGACAGCAGGGTATAATTTAATTTTCATTTACATTCATCTAACTTACTGATAAATTCAATTATTGGTATGTCGTTTTACTTCATTTCTATGTGTGTCGGAACGCACGTCGTACGGTCTGAAATTGACACGAATTCGAGGAAATTGGCATCTTCCTTGATTTCCTAAAATAGTTTCCTTCCTTGTGTCACAGTGTAGGTGAGTAACATAATTGTAAGGAGGATTGTAGTCCATAGATATTTGTGTATTATAACCCTTTGAATTTTGAGACGGCATATATTTAAAGCCTAAACAATTGCAATATACAATGGAATCACAAATCCTTGATCTTGAAATATACACAAAATAGACGCAGTGAGGTCAGGAAATCCACGACAGAACAACAGGAATCAGGTTTCTCAGTGAATGATTTATATGGGATGAAGGCAATATCATTAAGCAAAGTAAGAACACCTGGTATTTAGTAAATTACAAGCTGAGAAGTCCTCGGGGACAGTGTGACTTTCCAGTCACGATCAAATCATCCTCATATTTTCCCCAAGCTCTTGCCTCTGCTGAGTGGACATCGGTCACAGGGGTCAAGTTGTTTAATGGAACATGTGTTAGAAGGACCTTGATGTCATTAGTTGAAATTAAACACGTATAAGCGGAACTGTTGACTTCCATATCGACAGCATTTCAGAGACAACGCATGTTGGTCCTTATACTCAAATGCACGGAGGACTAATTATTCGTAAGAAAAACAGGTAACCTGAAAGGTGCCCTTGAAACCCTTGAAATGACCTTTGCAACCTTAAGGTCATGTTTTATCAATATGACTGACTCTGCTATGCGATATTATACAGTATATATCATATATATACTATTATACTTTGCTGGGGTGGACATTCGAAAAGTGTGAAATAACACATGGTTTCATGAAACTGATGTTCGAGACCACAAAACGAATGAACATAATTTGATTTATCTTCACATATTGAACAAAAAGATGTTTTCACGTTGCGTGTTGATGATACATACAAATTAGATTTAATAACAACTTCAACTCCACAGGAGAGGTGAAAGCCTTTTGCAATTCAAGCTTAACAAATGACATTATAATTGACTTTATGGGAGTCGTTTATGAGAATGAAACATATCACCAGAGAATTAGATTGAATTAATGAATGTTATTTCTCCTAAGGCGATAGTACTTATGTGATCAGCGAAACGAGTTGAGGTCAATTAAGGAATCGCTCAAACTCATTTTGTGTTATCAGGATGGGATGTTGAGAACTTTGATAAATCTTTTATTTTAGAATCTATAGAATATAATTAAATTACTCAATCAATAATCTCTTGTTGGGTGTATTTTTCAAAAGTGCCTATGCAGCTTGTCCATAGTGGAACTGAAAAATTACATTTCCGTTATGTTTATAATAATCAATTTAATTGTTTATTTTGTAAATCACCACTATCAAAAATAGTTTTCATCTATAAATATTCAGTAGTGGATCTATGATTTCAGCATTATTATAATAACCTCTCTTGCCAACGTTTACGGAATTATATTACCTCACAGAATATCACATTTTCGGAAGAGTAATACCATATTCATCTCTACTTTTACTTTTCAGACGATGATGAAGTTACTGGTCGTTGCCTTAGCAGGGATCATTCTGTTGCCAAGATCAGACGCTAGGAACGTTATAAGTTTGGATTGTAACCCCAGGAGCGCAAACATGATGTGTTTAGAAGGATGTCTCACTTGTTTCGTGACTTTTGGAGGGAAAATGTACGACACAGCAGCCTGTTGCCGCGATTGTCAAGCCTCACACGCACATCTCCTTGATTACGGCCCTGAAAGCTGCTCCCATAAATACGTTCGCAGTAGCTGGCTGAAGAGGTTCGGCTGAAACAGCGATGTGATGCCTGGCAAACTAGCTCAATAAATGTGCTTAATGCCTCTCCGGTTTTGTTTTTCTTCATCTTACATTGGATTGAGTGTAATCCAGGATTCACAACATGAGGAGGGCTGATTTGCCGTGTTGCAGTCCAAGAGAGGGTATTTGTGTCGTTTGTATTATGATTTAAACCGTAAGAGTGATATTATCTACTGGGAACACGTATTTCAAACCTAATATTATCAAGGATAATATCGATCTGGAATGAAAACTGATATTGAAGAGAACAAGTTTGATGCTAATCGCTCCAGTATAGTGGCAGCATAAAGGTGTAAAGTCATTTTTGAACGGTTGGCACACCAATCAATTAACGACCTTTTGGAATGTAGTAACTCACCGTAACTCTCCCGCGCATGTTCTTTAAGTCCTTGGTTAAATTTATTTTAAACGTATAATTGTAATGTTTTGGAAATCTGTGAATTATGCAAGTCCCGCAAGAGGATTTTAAATTTGATTCGCATATATGGTATTTTGGCACATGTCAAAGCCAAATAAGTAACCATTGACACTCTGCAATACGAGAAAAAAGCAAACATTGACAATAAAGTTTTTTTTATCATAATTTCAATTTCTGAAGCAAAAATGAAAAGTAAAATAGCATGGTAACGTAAGAAACAAGACGCCATTAAACAATGTGTCACTCCTGATTAGTGTTGATATACATGTATGAAGAGATACAAGCCAATTAAATAGTGAATAGATGTAACAATATTTTATTGGGGATCACATTATAAACAATAGTATAAGTCCTTCTCCTTTTTCGGGTCGAGTCGAACGGAATTTGAACCCAAAGTGTCAGACAAAATTGCCAGCATTGACCGTACCAGCAGCTAATCAACTCGCCCATTTCGCCTCGACAGAAATTGTGCCTGACTCTGAGGGAACGTTTAGTATTGCAGATAGTGTGATCCCAAATACAAAAATGTTATGTATATACGTGTATTTTCATTACGGAAATTCCATTAAGATATCTACTGTTGGTAAAGAATACTTCACTCTCTCTAAGTGATATGTAGTATTAATCATCAAACTGTACGTTACCATGTAAGAACAATGGACATTTCACCCAAAAAACATTTGGGAAGTCTCTGTACAATTGCTGGAGTGTCATGACAATAATAAATACATGATTATCAGCTTTCCTATCGTTCTTTTATATGGATTTAGCTTAGATAGGTAAACGTTAAAAAGGCACGTATTTTTCAAATTGTTACATAATTTTAATTTTACCAAAGCGAATAGAATTTTTTCCTAACTTTTTAAAACTCAACTGCTTTTCTTTCAAATTGTAATGAAACTTTTCATTATGGCTATTAAACAAAACCCCCATGAAAGTGTGAGGTAGATATCTAGTATATTAACTATGTCTGTATACAGTAAAAAGGTAACGGTCGTGTCAAAACGCTTAACATGTTGCAATATACAGTAAAAACCTTAGTTAACTATAAAACATGTACTGACAGCAGAGTGGAAAAGCCAATATATGCAAATGTATTTTCTTTTATTTAAGGTGTACACTAATTTTAAACATTGTCCGTTTACTAGAGACTTCGGCAATAAACCTTTCACTTACATGTAAAATAATAGCTAACTTGTCAGCATACTGCTTGACTTTTAACGAATAGTAACACATTTTGAGATAAACAAAATGATCTCACGAAAACGAACATAAATGTTACCAATCGCAACTTGAAGGCATTCGTTTTTAATCAACAGACGCAGTCCTAAAACGAACGTAACGTTATCGGTTAAGAATCCATTTCCCTACTTTAAATGTTTAAAAGGTAATCACTTGTTACTTGATACTCTATACTTTGTTCTACATGTGATCTGGTTGAGTAATGAAGGTGTTTGCCTCTGTGATAATAATGCATTTGGCTTCAACATATATCAGTTTGGGGAAATACCATGTTATCACCCCTTTAAATTGTTGCTATCAACAGCTACATGAAGGTAGTGACTAAATTATGCTACTTAGACTCATACTTTTGTGTACATTATTATTCCTTATGTGAGACATAAAAACGAAATTCTAAAGATCATGATAAGTTCATCTCTTCACGTTTGTGTTTGCTTTGAAGAATAACATGGTTTTATAAATCTTTGTCACTGTATGAAATAATATGCTTCATTTGGAAGATCAGTCTCTTTTCAACCAAATGACAATAAACGATTCACATACTATAAGGTTTATTTAAACAGCTAAATTCCTTTCAATCAACTCAAAATACTTTTGCAAAGCCAACATAATTCATGTTGTCTCCGAAATTTTAACTCATTAACATTAAACGTAACGTTTTCGAATTCATTAATTCTCTTGATTCCTTTATAGATAAGAAAAACAGCACACAAGCTACTTTGTTTCATTATTTTATTCAATGTTCATAATAACTCAAATTGTATTCGTATGACGCGCCTAGGTGTCCACCACAAACAACTTGTTTATCCATGAACACACGATACAATAACATATTTTTCAAAAATTAATTTGATTTGAAACTTTTCTTTTCAAATCAAAGTAAAAATACTCAATTTTACAATACATCTACAAAACGTCAGGCCTGCAATACATGGAAAGATATGCATTATCAGCATTATCAACATGACATTCATGCATTATCTACACGTATTGGTATAGTGTTTAGCTAGAGTAAATGATTACCGATCTCGACTTCCGGTAACTATTACAAAGAATTTACTAAAGTTTCTATCTTGTTCATTATAATTCGAAGTGTTATGTTTCTATGTTCCACAGGTTACATAAATGTACCGCTGTAAATAAGATTAACGAGAGCAAAAATTTAATTTTAAATTTTCTAAAGTGATAAACTTTATCATTAAACGAGTAAACTCAATTGCTGTCAAAGTTTTTGTCATCGACACGATGTAAAGACAAAAGCGATGACATTGTCAGTGTTTATAAACGCCTTCATAACATTCTTCCAAGCCAACTGATTTATGGCTGTAAATGTTTGCCATAAAGAAATAAAAAACGGTTTGTATATTATCGTCTTTTAAGCCTTTTTTTAATATCCGCATGGGTTTGGACGATGTATAATATCATTGTTGTAAAAGCGATAGTAGAAGGCAGTCATTTCTAGCCACAGATATATTTCAACATGAACGTCACATGCATGTTCGATTAAGCTACACGAATCCATTTCCCTACCTTGAATGATTAAAAGATGTTTAAACTTAGGTGAGCGCTAGTACGATACTTTATAACCGAGTAATGAGGTGTTTGACCTTTTTGTAAACAATACATTCGGCATAAACATAGACCTATTGGGGGAAATTTGAAGAAATATTTTTTTCTTTAAAACCGTGCCACTGGCAATCAATAAAACAGTTGATCTAGAAACCAAGCTTAAAAGTGTTCAAATGTATTCTAAAATCTCAGTTTTTAGGAATCGCAGTTACTTGTAATGCAGATGAGTAAGATGCGTGTACATTGTAAAGCTCTATTAACCATTGTGATGAACATCCCCGTTTAAAAGGAAAAATCAATACTAAGGTAATTTCATATTGTGTTGTTAAACTTATCTCTGCTAAAACTCACTTGCCATTTAGTTCAATCAACATTTCAATCAAGCTGTAATTACATGTAAGCTGCAGTGTCAGACTGAAATGCAAGATGCATGTTCAAATTGCATCCAAACGATGAAGACTAACACAAACGTTCTACAGTAATTCTGATAAAGAGATAAGATCACACAGCCTTGTATTAAGTTGCGTAGGGTTAATTTTGTTTAAAAGTTTTGCCAACGTAGATCATGAAGTTTCTTAAACTTGAACTTTTTAAAGGATCTTAAGAAAACTTTTCAAAGAATACTTGATGTTGCTTGCAGATGAATATATCAGAAAAAGTATGGAGTGTGCTCAAAACTTCCTCATGCTTAGTCTTCATCAACCTATCACATCAAAAGAGTTAAAGTGATTTAAAAAGGTTTTACCATCTTGCTAGTAATTTTAAAATCACCACGAAGAAAAATAGAATTAAGAAAAAGATATAGAATTGGAGCTATCAAAATGAGATCACTTTCTGATTATATGATCGAGATCCATCTTGTTGAAGCGACACCTTCATAAAATAAAAGTTTACGTTGATACAATCATTCACATTCAAGTATGTATCTCTTATATGTCTCAAGCGTATAAACAATTATCTAGAAACTACTTTAAAGTGCTTGTTTTATTTCGCACAGGTTCATCATGACGACCTAGGAAACGTTAAAATGTCACAATGAAGCGTTTGGTGATATCGTTTGAGGGGATAACTGAATGTTTTTCTTTTTAATAGAAGCCAATGTTACCTTTACACAGTGAGGTAATCAGCATAAACTTCAGGAGATTATATGAATATATATGCGCATGTAGGTAGTATGAAAAAGAAGTATATTATTGAGTCTGGAACAAATGTGTATATTTTGTAATCACCATAGTGCAGGAATTAGAATTGAGGTTTGAAATCAGCGCTTCTATTCTTTCTGGCTTCTTTATCATTTTCTACAATGATGATTTGTTTCAAATTGTTTATATATAAAGTGAGATTCGGTGATTACTGGTAACTGAACTTTGTAAACCTGTCCAATCACTGCTGTTCTAAAGAAGTTCTTCTTAAAGTGTCGTTATATTGGCAATCTCGAATTTCCCTATGCGTCCACAAAAATCACATCCAAATTCAAAAATTGCCCTCAACATATTTCATCACCGAAACTAGAATGCATATCAAAGGAGGACAATTTGATCATGATACTGATAACTCTTTATTATGCGTAATAAAGTGTACATAGAAAATTTAATTTACGGCACCCGGCAGTCGCAGTGCTTTTAAGATGTCAGTATTTCTGATTGAAAGAATTTTCTACTGATTCCTAAAACTTATTCAAACGGATTTGTGCGCTAGCGTGGCCTCTTCATTGACCAGATTCAGTTGCTTCTAAGATATTAACCCTATATGTACTTGATCCGATGGTTTGAGATTGTTGTGGCATTTACGCTCATTGAGACAGACTGCTATATGAAGTCATTCATCATAGAATGAGGTGTCGTAAACGCTGTGAAACAGGGTGATTATTGTCATACTCCGAACATATTGCTATATGAACTAAAGACAACGTTAACGAGAAATGCCGAGTCAATGACCCAAAAACGAATTGGAATGAGAGTCTAATGATATGGAATGTGAGAGTGGTTACAAACACCTTTGATAATCTAAATATCAAAGGGGCAATATGACGGGTTAATTTATTGACAATATTCAAACTCAAAATAAATTTACAAAAGTTGCTCACAGAGAGAAAGTCAAATCTCTTTATTTCCACTTTTGAAAAAAATACTTACGTGATTTAAAAACATAGAGATTTAACGGCACACTATTTCAGCTGTAAAACAAAATAAAGTACCAAGATCTCACTTCATATTCCGATCACAAGGTATAACAGACAAAAAATATACAGCTGCTGAACAAAAGTTTGGTACATTAGATTCAAACTTTGTGCAAATATTATGTAAAGAGGTGTTCATTTAAGTTCAATGAGTCATCCTTTCGGCAAATCTTATAGTATTGTGAGCTTATGGAGAAAAATTAATTCCTATCACATACTTAAATATCATAATCATAGTCCTACTAGAATACATTTGGCAAGGGTTTATGTAATACTGGGCTCCAAAATGTAAAAACTAAATGTTCTATAAATTGTTCATAAAGTTTTCTTTTGAAAATATTTTTTGTGTAAAAACGTAATATATATCATGACGCTAACCAATATTAACCATTTTGTCGAAAGTTTGCGGGGAATGTGTATATTTTTTATTTTTTTTTATTTTTATCTTTTTATTGCAGAAAAATTAAAATCTGACAGTTTCAATGTTTATTGCATGCCTCTTAATGATAATGCCAGAACTGTCGCAGGTGTACCACATACATGTACCTTGTATATGTAGTGAAGGTATGAAGCCATAACATATTGTTTTTCAAATTGTTCTGTAAGAAATTGGTGACAATTTCAAAATAAAAAATGATGAATTTACATAGGAAATTGTAAACTGTTTAACAAACTTATGTTCAGCAGCTGTAGGATGTTTTATAACTGGCATGAATGCACTCTTGAAATGAGAAACAATTGTAGGTCGTTCTCATGTTGAAAGTCAAAATAAATCTATTTAAGGCGAAATGGTTAGTTTCTGATATTGTCAGTGCTGGCGGCATTGCCATACTCTGAGGGGTTTGGTTCGAATCCCGCAGGGTACTAAATATAACATTTTACATTCGTTACACTATCTAAATGGCGCGTTCCTCTAATGTTACGAAATATTTGGAAAGAAAACGATTACATATTGCACTTATCGTTGGAACCATGTCTCAGAAAGTGATTTACTCATAGGCATTCTCTCCTCCAAAGAGTACCTCTCCGTTAAAACGAGTGTTTCTCGGTCTAGAAATATAGAAGCCAGATCATGATTGGATGCAATAAAACATAGTTGTGCAATTAGTGACGCCTTTTTAAAATATTTCTCTCAAAACGCCTCAGTTATTTCCATATTGTTTCGGAATGGTAAACTTTATTCGCATGTGCACTTTGCACTATGCGTTTTCGTTACAGAACACATTCGCCTTATTTAGCGCCTGCATCATTGCAAATTCCTGTGTGACTACAAATATGTTCCCCAAACATGTGGTGTGTTCCTTGGCTAAAATATTGCAAGGTAGTTAATGTTGCAGTATTTTGACGCTCGGGCAATCTGCCGGAAGCCCAAGAATAGCTTGTAGAAGAACAGAGGTTGTATAAGATTGAATGACGGAGTTACATCCTGATTCGTGAATATGTTGCTTAAACCAAAATAGGAATTACAGCTTTAATCTTAACGATTACTTGAATCGAACTGCTTGATGAAACAAAAGAAGTGTCAAGAAAATGCAATTAGTTTTTACATTTATTTTTTACACCAAAGGGATATTTCAAGCCGTATCTTTCTATATAACCTCTGTTACAATTTGGCGATATTTTTGGTCTTTGCAAAACCCCTTAAAGGCAAAAAGTTTCAACATGGATAGGTGGTTTTACCCATCCTTGATATACATATGATGAAACACCTAAAATAATTAAGCTATATTCTGGTTGTAAACACCTATTTTATTACAAGGTCTCAATAACCTCTTTAACCTCTTTACCACTCTGTCATTTGGTCCTCGAACCAATCAGAAGGAAATACTTTGAAAGACAACATTGAATATGGTCAGCCATTCGCTCAATGCTTATTTTAAGGAAGATTGCGTTTGATTGGTAACAGTTTTAAGGCATCCATCAAATTTGTTGAGTGTTTCTGGAAATGAAATATCTAACTGGTTGAGTGTCTACTTAATTCTAAGAATTCGACTGTTTCGAAAATAAATGTTAAAAATTAAAGTGTCCTGGCACTGAAGCAACTAATGTTGATGAATAATTTGAAAGATTAACTGTGTTGTAACTTTTACATGCAATTAACGTGACAAGGTAAAGCAATTCTAAAGCTGTATAGAGTCCACGTCAGAGTCACAATCTGTAACTGATTTGCTTTTATATGTAAATTAGACGTCAATTGTATAACTTTAACTGGATGGAAAAAGGATTCTAATTATAAAATGACGGACGTATCATGAACTTCGTTGAAAGTTTGAATGATTGAAAGATAAAACAATTTAATTAAGTGCAAAACTGTGTCAGTGAGACTGAAAGATTTGACTAGCATATAGATGTTATTCTCCTTTTCTTAATCTTTGTTTACTTTC
Organism: Phorcus lineatus; assembly: GCA_921293015.1. Taxonomy (NCBI): domain Eukaryota; kingdom Metazoa; phylum Mollusca; class Gastropoda; order Trochida; family Trochidae; genus Phorcus; species Phorcus lineatus. The sequence goes on along the minus strand of OV121084.1, from coordinate 36,136,329 downwards.
TCATGTTCACAATATGTCACTTCGCTTTGTTTATGTATAAATCTGTATTGTATAACTTCTATCCAATATTTTTCCAAGTGGATAAAATACATGACCAGTGTTTATTGTTGTTTGTTGTTTATAGGAGAGCTGCTTAGACAATTCAAAACTTGAGTAGTCACTTGAACCAGCTACCGAAACTAAAGGTAAACTAACCAAAAAACGGACTTGTAGCTCACTGCAATAAAACTAGATACATTTCCCCTGAAAATATCTCTAAAAGACATTAGCAGTTATCTGAAGGTAGACTGAATTTTAAGTCTAAGATTTTAAGTTAATCACGTGATCGATCTTGAGAGTTTGTGGTTGGCAAAAAATTCAAAGCTGTACATTACAGATGGTAGATTTCATATTGGGATTATATTGTGGTTTAACAGCGTTTATGCTCATCTTTGTAGGTGCCCTAGCTATTGTTGTTCATGATTGAAACACTGGGGGACGGTTCAGATGGTTCGTCAGCCAGCATAGTTTGAATTATGTGAACACCTTGATTATAGTCTGTTTCATCTCCCTTACTAACCCTTTAAAGACCCAATCTAATTTCCCATGGCCACTTTAGCTATTCAATTAAAATTATTTCAATTTGACTTTTCCTCAATTTTGAATATTTTGGTGCATGTCTGTAAACTTTATACATATGTTTTGTTTGATAATGCAGCTTAACAAGTTTGATGCAAGTGCTCTTTTTATGCTCTTGATTTGATTATGAAAACGAAACTTGACAGTAGATAGTTTTCTGTTTTATCAACTAATATCTATATTCAGCTTTTCGTTAAATATCATAGAAAATCTGATTATCGTTTAGTTGTGGTACCTTTATGAAATGTTTGAATTGGTTTTCTTTTCTGTAGATAAGATCTAAAACATCGAAATATATAGTGGCCTTTGAGAAATGTTAAGATCAAATTAATGATGTCTGGCTTTCAGTTAAAAAAGGAAGGCATTTATTTCAATTATGAGTACTTTTATCTTTTTTTAACTTCTTTGATGTTCGTGCCAAGAGAGGCTAAGACAAACAATTTTTATTGGAGATAACTAAAGACTGATTGAAGTTTCATCAAAGATATTAATTTATTAGATGAACTATGATGAACAAGTTTCTATAACTAGGGAAATCGATACTAGTTACTATGAGTCGAAAATGTGACCTTAACCACATACTTTCATGAAAGGTATTTACATTCAAAATTGCGTTTATTGTAATTAAGAGTTGTAAGAGCAGAAGGGTTATATTGATAGGAGATTTGTATAAGTATTTCGTTGTGGAAATTTATAGTAAAGCTTTCAAATCATTCATATATACAGCTGCATGCCAAAGGTTTGTTCACATACCCGGGTATACTAGTGCAAATATTATGTAATTTGGGATGTCTTCCAGGTATCGTAAAATTGTGAAAAAGAAACGTATAATATTGAATTTTCAATACAGATATGCCGATCCATTCAAATGTTTATCATACCCATCAACTATTCGGTGGTTATATTAGTGTACAAACTTTCGGTATGCAGCTGTATGTTAAGCATAAAGTTAGGCAAATAATAGCAGTCTCATTATAATATGATCTAGAAATTGCATTAAACTGATATGCCCGGTTAAATCGCTCTCTTAAGATCTCAGGTATTAAGCATAAAGCTGATTTCTCTGTAACCCGGAATTATCAGGGTAGATATTTTTTCAATGAAATTGCCAATATAAGCTGCCGATAAAAGTCAGCCACCAGGAATCAGATTATTCAACCCATGGGAACAGACAGAATTTTACTTTTAAGCAAACGCATTTGTTAAGTTAAGTTCAAAGGATGTCTGATATATCGTGTTGACAAATGAATATGACATTTTAAATGGCATCATTATTATGTGGGATGTATTGAAAAGAAATAACTGCTAGTCGTTGGATAAGAAACCATTAAACATTATTTTATTATGATGAACATATATGACTCATACGTATAGTTAGAAATTATGGTTATATCACTTCGAATCACAAACTATTTTGGTAAAATATGGTTTATCTTGTTCAAGACACATCAACGGTAGGGTATGATCGATCCACTGTATTACTTATGGCAATGTAAATACCTCAATTTGCTGAAAACATAGTTGTAGGTAAATTCGTCCCGATTTTTTACTCTTCTGTCTTTATTCGTCTATCGGATTTGATAAATGAAAACCAGAATCTGGAGTCACATGTACGAGGGGAAATATTACAACCATTGGCCTCTGTTTTACATCCACTTTTATAACTTTCCCTCGTAGTTATCATAGGTGTTTTAATCTAACACCATAAAATGGAAAAGTAAATCTACAGCAATGCATTATGCCACCAGTGTGTGTATAACTATGATAAGTGTATTATACCGTGTGTAGAATGTAACATACATGTTGGAAAGGAGAATAAGACGCAGTTTGAATGATTGCCAATTAATTTACAACCACAATCAAGCCTTTGCTACTGTATTGGTGCTACTGTATTGTTTGAAATTTAAAAAATCCTTGGGGGTAACGTGTTATTACATATTGACTTATTTGACAAATTCACATATGTTACATGTGAAAACTCGAAAATGGTCGAAAAGGATTTAGAATTTTATGTGCACTTGATAAAGCCTTGCTCAAAGATCTGACAATCAATTTATCCAAAAAAAACAACCTTTTAGAACCCCTTCTAAGTGTGTAATTTACATTTAGATGAAATTTAAATTACGTTGAAGACACCTAACAGATAATGACACTTAAAAATGTTCTTAAGTTGTCAGTTGGTAAACATTTATTTCATAAGAAATTGAGTTTTCTTCTTTGAGAACATATACTGGCGTCACATAATTCATTCATTGCACGAAACAAATTTAAACGTTGATCTTTATTAAGCTACTGTTGCATTAGTGAAAAACGGTTTTATAGACATATGGTGAATCATATATGATGATTGGATTTAAACAGAACGTTAGAAGGAAATTGGATCATTGACTTCAATTCAATCTTCAGTTTTGATTGTGTCATTTATGTTATCGTAATAATCAGAAAAGAATACTAACCTTTATGTAAATTATGGTTGTTGATAAGCAGATTCCAATCTCGTTACCAAAACCAGATAGGCAATCATTTATGAACGTTATTTGTCAACAATATTCCCAAGTTTAATCTTATAGATGACATCTTCAATAGTACAACAATACAATACCTAATATTTTCAAATCAATAATCTATGAAAGATGAGTTTTATAATTAAGGTTTTTGTAATAATCTAGATTTGCAGTACATACATAATGGGATATGATATATTTATTTGTCACAGGTTTTACTTATTTAACATATTAATTCTTTTAAGACGTAACTAAACATCAATGCATTAAGTCACGAGTATGTGTATAAGTATCGTGGGATTAGTCTATACTTGACAATTAAACCTAGGAAAAGTGAATACGACCAAAGGTTTCCTGACCAATGAATCAATTAACTGGAAATCGAAACCAGATAAGCAATCCTTTATAACGTATCGTGGGATTAGTCTATACTTGACAATTAAACCTAGGAAAAGTGAATACGACCAAAGGTTTCCTGACCAATGAATCAATTAACTGGAAATCGAAACCAGATAAGCAATCCTTTATAACGTTATTTGTCAAATACGATTTCCAAGTCATTAAATTTTAATCTTATTATGACATATTGAACAATACCTTGCTTTCTGATATTTTTCAAAACCAACAATCTCCTAAATGAGTCTGGTTTCAAAGCGTTCTGTCACTCAAACGACCATAACACAAATTCGTAGCCCTTCAGTGTTTCACTCGTGATGAAAGAGCCACGAACCTAAACTTACAACCATGGTAAAGCGTTTCGTGCTACCTGGTTGAAAATTCGAATAACATAAATATCCTGGCATCCTTTGAGTCAATTTAGATTTCATGTTAAGGACAGTATTCTTAGACTGATTTACACCTTAAAAACCAGAACACAGACACGAATTATATCCGGTTTAAAACATTAAATTTTGGTTAGTTTCCTCCTTCCTTCACAGCACAGAGTTTATCGGGCACAGCGATAAAAGACTTTCAACAACAGTGACTGCATAGTAGTCAAAATTACAATTTACTGATTCCTACAACACTTTACAAACTCCCTTGCCAAGTTTGAGGTATAATCTACATATCATTCTTTGTAAGTTAAAAAGTGTTTATTAAAAGCAAAAATGTTATCCCCAAAATTATTTATTTCGTATCTTGATAAGTATGAAAGTATGGTTAGAACTTCATTTCAAGCAGGCCAATCTTTGACGTCATTGGAGGCTGAGGAAATAAATATAATTTCACAAAGCACTATCGTGTACTTAGGGAGATGGTTTTATCTTTATCAAAGAGGCCAAACACCCATAGGACATAACATGCAAATTATACAATACAAATGTTTAACAAAACCATCAAAAAGTACGACTGGCCCGAATATTAATTACACAGGAATATTAACATTTGACAATATGTATAATTGAAATAAAAACAACAACATTTTAATGCTATTGCAATTCCCCAATTGAATACACCATCTTTTACAACAGTTTGCATGCAGATTTCGCAGGAATCCATCGGCAAATACATTCATGAATGGTAAAAAGTAAACTTTCTATCTAAAGTCGGACTTTCGTTTTGACAGTAGTATTATTATCCCTGTTTTTTTCATGTTTAGTTGCGTGTTGATCTTTGAATGTGTCTCTTCTATAACTAGAGTATTTTTTAATATTCAGTGAAAATAATTTCTATAAAAATTACAGATCAAAATTATGCAGAAATGTAATTGATACATAAACAGAAACACACTCAGATGCAAACAGCTTGAACATTCCCTACTGAATTATCAACCTTATTTCATTGTATGAAAATTGCAAATAGAATAAAAACGGAAAATTGTCATTAAGAAAGCATTGACAAAATTCAAGAAAACATAACCAAATATTTCAAAAAATTTTCTTTAGGGCTTGATAGTTCTAAAGGATGCACTAGGGCTATACGATTTTCGAGACCTTCCAAATTATATGATTTTGTACATATTGCTATAAGTTAAAAACGCCAAACGGCATAAACAAGATATGCAAAAGGACATGCGTTTAAACATTTTAGTAAGATCAACGAGCAAGTCTTAATTGTGTTCCTCCAAAAATAAAGAAAGCTAGTGCATTTTGTGCAAAGTGAAAAGTACGATTTATAGTTTAATCAAAACTATATCAACAGCCACAGCGAAAGCCAATTCATACACTATCTACAAACCCTATTCAAAAGGATATTTGTCGTTTACAAGGCATTACACAATCGAAAATAAACACCGCAATGGACTGAAACAGTATAAATGCTGAGACGTTGTCAAGCAGTTGCCAAAGGTATGTTAAGTTAAACTTTAAAATGAAAATTAGTAAGTCCCAAGGATATATAGATAATCGTCAAATGGCAGCAGCAAGCTTCTCCAAAGTATAAAAACTATATTGGCGTTTATTCCTTCTGATGCTTGCGTGTGTGAAAACAAGCGGAGCTGATGAGGTAAACAGTTCTTGCCTCACCTTAAATAAATTACAGGCATGATCCAATAGTGTTATAATTTCCGGTCATAAGGACGCCAGAGGAAATTGTTTGCTTTAAAATGGATTTTCTATTAAGTTCAAAGTGCTGACAATTATTAATCATGAATTGCATTCTCTTTTTTAATTCTAGCGAGGCTCTTTAGCATTTAGGTTTAAAGTTATTGCTCTCTATTATCTTGTGTTAAACAATGTGTTATGTTTAAGATTAAGTTTTGGTACAACTATAACCATTTTGGTACAATATATTAGAATAACGTTTTCTCACTGTTCATGGACGTAGGACATTGTGACATTTCATTATGTGAAGACATCAGGTGCAGCTTAAATGAAGATGATTCTCAATGGCACGAAGTATATAACTAAAACCTTTAATCTATTTTAAATAATATTTTAAATTTCATATTCTTATACCTTGATAAGCAGTGGTAAAAAATCAGTAGTCATTTTCATTTTGCATTGATCCTATTCAAAAGGACACTCTGTTATATAAGATCAAACGCAGTGCATAAAACCGGAGAGATTTAATTAAGGAGCAGAATGAATTGATAATTGAGAAATTGAACTTTTCGACAAAAAAACCATAGACTACAAGTAAATTATCATTCAAGTTGTTGTCATTTAACATGGCTTTATAGTATTAACCAAGAGTATAATTCACATTAAGAATGCTCAACCGACACCTATTCCTTGTGAAATTATGTTTGTATCCTTGTCAACAATGAATTACCAGCAGTTCGTTTGAGGACGGTTTCACACGGGAAGGACAAGGGACCTGTAAACTGAAATCTTTACTTATATAAAATGTGGAAGGAATAAGACTATATTCTTGAATACTTTTTTTAATTCCGAGACTGACTGAACCGTATCATGTAAAAGGTATAAAATATATTGTGAAAATGTTTTTATAATGACTCCCTTAGCTTTTTAACCCTTCCTATATTAAACTATACTTCTGTAAACAGGGACGTGATTAACATAACATGTGTAAATAGAAATCCTCATTCACTCACTTCACAGACATATACAAGATATTGCTATTCCACTGTCGTGTACTCGGTAAGGAGGGGACGTTCCAAGATGGCGACCAAAACAGTACGACAAAAATAGGTGTCTGATTCCATTGCTCGTTTATCCTAATTGTCGAGGTTTAAATGGTTACATTTATCTGTGAATAGTCAGGATATGAATAGGCAATATATTGGTGCAGCGTTTGGGTGCACAAACTTCAAGAAATAATAGTATTTGCCCTCTAAAGTTGAAGTTTTTCGCACTTATGTTTTCGAAGTTGGGATGACCACTCTAAAAGTATATTTTCCTACCCTTAAAGAGCCACTCCCTGAGTTGTTGGAGTCATATATGCCAAACTTAATCAATGGGGTCATATGATCGCGAAGTATCGACTGTTACCAAAACGACAAATTTTAAAGCTTATTGTATTTTTTACAGTTACAATATGAAGGTAGAACGTCGCAATTATGATCGAAAACCGGACAGTGGCGCGCGTCAAATAGTCAAACGTAATTTTGAAGACTTATCTAAAACAGCCAGGAGGGCAGTTAGGAGTTGATAGTGTTTGTTGGGTTATATAACTAGTATCCATGTATATTGGACGTGATATCTACACCTCTGTGCATTTATAAGGCTGTTTTTAGATTTCCATGGAAAACTAGTATTTGTCATATATATATATATGAAATGAAAAATTAAGATATTTTGATTTTATATCACCACATATGACATTTAGGTTCGTATCAAAGGTAATCAATATGTTATTAAAATCACGGAGTGGCTCTTTAAGGAGCTTATATGTTATACCGGTTATTTATCGGCGGAGGGGACCCAGAAATAAAGGTTGGAAGTGGACCTTTTTGGAAGGGGAGTTGACATAATAGGGTATGGAAGGAACTCAATTTCTGAAAAAATGTTCCTCCTTACCGCGTACACGACAGTGTATTCGAAGGCACACGATGGCAACATTATTGAATTAATTTTCAAATGGGCAAGGGTATTGACATCGTTCATGTTTTTTCTAAAACGTTTTGGGATTTCATCATCAACTGCATATTGCATGCCTGTTGTTTCTAACAGTTCATATCGTTCTGAAAAACTAACAAAATAGCATAAATGTAAGTTAGCATGTATGGATGAGTCATTATTGTGTAGACAAAGCTTTTATGTCATTTTTGTTAAATTATTTTCAGGTTTCCCATATCAAGACTTCCATTTTAACTTCAGGATTTCGTTTAGAAGGGACTTCAACATCAAAACCACTTGCCTAGACACTAGCCGTACCAGCCGCATATCAACGCGTATTTTGCTTTGAATGATATCAAAGCTAACAATATAATAGATATACATAGATTCTAGATTTATAAGGAGCTATTTTTGTAATGTCACATTTTACATTTATCTTGTTATAATCCATAAACATAGTACGATTATTTATTGTCAACTTCAGAATGGTCAGAATACAATCTGAGTAATTCGGAAAGGAAACATTTAAGTCATTTTGACAAATACCGGCCACGTTAATGGCTTGATTAATGATTGATGGAACTATTAGAAATACCATAAGTCAGAGAAATGTTTTATTAAAATCATATGATTTGAATTGAAATGGTTGACATTAACACATTATATTGCTCACACCAATTACAAACTCGATTATGCGCTTCATGGTGAGCACAATGACAAAAAATTCACATCAACTTCTTTGATAAAACTGCTCTGATTATAAGGAATATTTGTGTAATATTGGCTTAGTAGGTTTTGTATCTTTATAATTGCGAGTAAATTGAACATAACAGATATACAAATGTCTTAGATCGTTGCTTTTTTTCGTTAAGTTTTTATCCTTATTGAACCATCCAAATCCATCGGCATTGAAGTAAATCTCTTTGCTAGGAAATAAACTCACATTCAGCCATTTCAAACGTATATTAGTTCACTTCTCATCGAAACAATTATTTTGAATGCAAGTGGCACATTCTTCATCATAAGTGGTTTCTGACAGACTAAGCTCTTGAAGTTATATTTGATTTCGTTTATTAAAGTTGGGTTAATATCTCATTGATCAAAAGCTGAGTCAAATAAGAATGGTTATCGCCGTGTACATTTGAAATTGATCATTGTTCATTTCAGTTCATTTCACTTTTATTTCTTAAAGTTGAATTATGATAAAACACTGATAAATGGATATATTTGAAGTTGTAATTTATTTATGTTTTCACTTATGTATATATAACACTGCAGTGAATCTTGTTCATTCGAATTTAATCATAAACACAATCTTATCACGAAAGAAATAAGGGCGGGTAAATTCAGTACAGAGTTACCTGATGAAGATTCCCAGGGATGACTGTTGAAAAGTATTGGAACTGAGGCCCTTGGTTAGAATGGTTACTAATGATGCCAATTTCGACGATCCTCCGGTTTTCATCAGCCGGTTGTTGTCACCATACTTTCAACCATCGGGTAGAGAAAAACAGTTGGTTATAACATACATATGTGACTTTGATAATCAATGAATAGTTGTTTGGTGATCTTTGCTCAATAGAAAGTGGGAGATATTTTAGCTCTTCAAACATTCCCTGAAGGGAGAATCAAGATAATTCATTGGAGCAAATATCCGTCCAAAATATGTCATCACAGGTTCTGTTGAATAATCAACCGACCATGAAATGTTAATTCACAGAGATGAGAGAATGATATTAACAATAATGATAATGTGGATATTTATATGGTACTTTTTCCACTATATAAGTGAATAATCTTGAAAGCGGCGTTAAAACCCATATCACCCAACCACATCACCTTTTCCATGTACACACATACATAGTCAAAGCGGTACCTATGATTGCCCTGAAGGATACTTATTTCAAAGCAACTATATAGCACTAAGCGCAACGTTGTAACTCCTTTCATCCGGTACCCATTTTAGCAGCTGGATGAACTGATGAGTGCAGTATGGATGAAGTGCCTTGTCCAGAAACATAACATAGTATGAGACCGATGTCACAAATGTATGGTGTCTCAAGCAGGATTTGAAAGGCCAGAATGCTAACCACTTAAACATAGTGCGCAAACTGATAAACAATACCAACTGAATGATGGAACAGTAGAGCTCTTTTATATTTAAAGAAACTGATCACCTTAAATCAAATTGCGAAATTTTGTTGATTCTGTAGGTTTGAGACAATGTCAATGCTAATGGATAGCTAGACAATCATAAAATATTTAAACATTCCTTTTATTTATTATATCACCCTACGTAGTAGAAATATTTTGATATATGTTTACTTTTAATATTTTTCTGAAGCTTCCGTGATCACCATAGTAAAAACAGGGATATGTAAGTTAGCTGTATTTACTTACACTCATCTTCACTTTATGGAGGCATCGTCTCTCAGATTCTTACCACAACGTGAAACGTTTGGATTTCCAATCCACAGCTATGTCAAATCAATTTCATTTAAGAATGTTATTGTTACACAACTTTTATCTTAACCTAATCAAGTACCTTACTGAACAATGGTATTACTAACGATGATAGCGTGTCACGTTTTGAGGTGAGGTAGCAAGCTAACAATGTGTATAAGCTTAAGTTGGTTATTTGCTTTTAAACGCCTGGTTAGGTATGATTATCCATGATTTTTTTGCCATATTAATATTTAAAACGGTAATATTTTTGTTATCCAAAACATTATCGAACACAAAGCAAGACACAAAATTTAGATTATGATCTTTGAAATTTGAAATAAATATCCCTTTCTCTTTCGAGTAACGTACTTTTAAGTAACACATTAGGTAAGGTAAGTATAAAGGCTGTCTGGTGTATTCGTGTTGACGAATGAATATGACATTCTAAATGGCATCATTATTATAGGAGATGTAGGGAAAAGACATAACTGCTAGTCGATGGATTCGAAATCAATAGTCATCTTTCACGATAAACAAATTTGACTCATATTTATGGTTAGAAATGATGGTGTTATCTCTTCAAATCACAAGCTAATTTTGATTTATTTTGGTTAGATATGTTCTTATCTTGTAGACACAGCAAGGGTAGAATATGATCGATCAACTATATTTTTTATGACAGTGTAAATGCATTAGTGTGGTGAAAAAGTATGTATAGGTAATTTTGTCACGATTATGTATATTCGTCTAAACGGACATAAGAATATGATAGATCCACTATATTTTTTATGGCAGTGTAAATGCATCAGTTTGGTGAAAAAGTATCGGTAAATTTGTCACGATTCTTTATATTCGTCTAAACGGACATTAGTCATCCTGATGGTTATTACACGTTACGTCACAGTAGGGTATGAGTACAAACGTGAATATCTTAAAGGCACTGTAGCACGGTTTCTTGGGTAAACAAAGTGATCTCTCGAAAGGAAAACAAACGTTTCTAATTTCTAGACATGCCAATTCTTTTTTTAAAATGAGTCCTAATACGGACATACCATGTTCCGATAAACTTCGCAAATCAATATCAATTAAAAAGTGTTCACGATAAAATGGCCACATGCAATTTCTCTTCATTCATGCACGTGATAAGTTCTTTTGTGACTACAGATATATGTGTTGTTTAATGTAGTGTTTGACCCTGTGATATGTTATGAGAATTTGATTGTTTACAAGTTGAATAGTGTGTAACATTGTTACACTGTTCAGTGGCTCACACGCTTGTTGGGGCTAGCTTAGTCTATAATGTTCCATCTACAGCTTTCTATCGAGAAAGTTCTGTCCTTTCCATGTACATGTATTTCATGACTGCTTTGAGATTTTTCTGGAAATGGAAAGATCTTGAAGCCAGGGAATATATATATAAAGGACAAGCATTAGAAAGCATAGTTACACACTTCTTCACAGCTTCCTTCTTTTCTACAAAGCGATCATTCTGTTGTGGCATTCTCAATCTTTTTGGATTTACATGCAAAGACTCATCTCAACACCAAATTGTTTGACAAAGACTTTGATGAATACATTTTGAGCCTATTGTGAATAGTTGGATATCGTATTACCTATTTGTATTAGTCTATATTGTAACTTTAAATATTTAGTTAATTATTAATCAAATTGTTGTAAAACTCAATTGTTTGTTATATCTAGCTGGTTTGTATTGGGACATCTTCCTACTCTTAAGTCACACGCAACAAATAAGTAAAAAATTTGCATAAACCAAAAATTAGTTTGGAAAATGTGAAGAAACAATTCTTTAAATCCATTTGCATAAACCAAAATTGTTTTGGAAAATGTGAAGAAACAATTCTTTAAATCCATGCTACAGTGCTTTTAAGAAAACAAATATTCGGTCATTAATGATGACAACCAGTTAAATGAGTTCAGTTTTACATGTCTGAATTACATGTCTTATTATTAAGCTTTTGTAATAGTCTAATTTTGCAGTACATACCAAAACTTAAGAGACAAATGTAGTTTTCACAGGTTTTATGAAATCAACAACGTGAAGTAAAGGGTTAAGAGTCATTACACAGCAATAGATTATACAACCAGTATGTCAATAACTATCGTGGGATATAGTCATTGGTTTATAGTGTAAACAAAACATTTTAGGTACTGTGCTTTTATATACATATATTGACTTAGCTGAAAAAAATTGGTAACATGTGAAAATATTGGCTAGCATTGGTCGACAAGCATTTAGAAAGTTGTAGACCTTTGCTCAAAGATCTGACAGTCATTATATCAATAAAAAGAACTCGAAGAACACCTTCCAAGAGTGTAATTTACATTTAGATGAAATTCGAATTATGTTAATGGCACATAACAGATAATGACACTTAAAGTGTTCGTAAGTTGAAAAGGTAGTAAACTTATTTTTTCAAAAGAAATGGGGTTTTCTTTTTCCACAACGTGTGTTGACGTCATATATTCGTTCGTTGAGTTTTAATAAACTACTTAAGTATTAGTGAAAACGCTTTTATAAACTCACGGTGCATCACATTTGATGATCGGTTTATAACAGAACGTGAAAATAAAATTGGATCATACAATTGCAATTTTAAGATGTGATTGTGTTATTAATGTTATAATAATCAGAAAGAAGATTCTGTTAGATTTATATAAATAATGATTGTTGATTACCAGATTCCAATCTCGTTACCGACACTAGATGGTCAATCATTTACGAACGTTATTTTTCAAATAAGATTCCCATGTCATTATATTCTAATCGTAAACATGACATATTCAACAATGCCTTGCATTCTAACATTTTCCAAATCCTCAATCTCTACAATGAGTCTCAAATTGTTTGTGTCTCGCAAACGTCCATAATGCTTTTTCCTTGCCACAAACTTTTAAATTTACTTCCATCGTAAAGCTGTTCGTGATACCTGAACACACTGGAACTATATAAACTCCCAGGCAGAAGAAAGGCTTCACTCACTTTTCAAGTTTATAAAATAAAAACAAACGCAGATATGAGAATTCTGACGATTGGTTTATAAACAGAAATCATTTTCGAATATTCTCTTTTAAAAACATCTAAATATCGTCATTCAATTGCCCCAATACACAAGGAAAGAGACAGGAGGTCAAAAGAAAAAAATACACAAATATGGAGGTAACAGTTTGAACATTCACATGGGAATTCAAAGATCACTTTATTTCAATTGAAAAATTCAAAAATTTTATTTTTAAACCGTTTAGATATCGAACACAAATGCTAAAAGTTGATAAAACAAAATATAAAATGGTTTCATCACGTTCTAACATTGATATCTGAATGTCAACAATTTCACATGTACGTACAAATCAATGGGATTCCGTGTTTTCACTAGAATGCCTCTAAGAAAATATAAGAATGCGTGAAACAATGAATATATTCTAAAGTCAAGTCTAGATAAAAGAAACAATTCTTTTGAAGGTTTCTGGGTTAACAAAGGATCAAATGAGAAGGACCTGGATTATTTTAATCAGTTTGTATTCTTACTAAAACAGCTGTGCTCTGTCGCTAGTGAGATCATGTGGGCGAGCCCATTGAAATAAGAATTTTTCTATATCAGATGACTCATCCCGAATTATCTCTCTTTTAAAAACCAGGTTATTTCAATGTACTGGAAGCTATGTATGTGCTTGAATGTCTTTACGAATCTTCACGAAACTGTAGTTTAAGTCTCCATGGAAGTTCTGCCTTTGAATTAACCTATATATATGCCAAGTTAAAGCATGATCATAAAAACCATCGAACACGTGAAGGGGACATTTCATGATAATAACAGTAAAGCACTGAAAAATCGAACGACATAAATATCCAAAGTTGATTGATATGTAACTGTACTTTCAACTTCCAAAGAATGAATTGTTCGAATTAGTCACCCAATTGACAAGCTCTTAAAGTAGCATCATGACAAAACTGTCATCCTTACAGCTTTAAATTGTATGTTAATAAGGAATAGTCTTCTTTGAAATATATACATGTAAATAAATAACTTGTCAAAAATAAATTATGAAATAATATCCGTTATAAAACATTTCTAAATGTAAATGCCTTCAAAACATTACATTCAAAAGAAGCAGTTGTCAAGAAATTGTGATTGTTTATCGGGCACAGATACAGAACAGACTTTCAATGTGTACAAAAATGACAGTAGCGTAGTCAAAATTACAGTTAACTGGTTCCTTACAACCGTTTTAACACCTCTTGCCCAGGTTAAGTTGAGGTATAATCTACATATCATGTCAAAGCAAAGATGTTATCCCGAAAATGATTTATTTCGTATCTTGATACGTGGGAAAGTATGGTTCAAAATGTATACCAGGAGGGCCAATCTTTGATGTCATCGATGACTGAAGAAATAGAAATTATTGCACAAAGCACCATCTTGTTCTTAATAAGATGATTTATTCTGTCAAAGATGCGTCCGGATGCTTGGATATAACTTGTCAATTATAAATTACATATGGTTAAAACAATCCATCAAATATACATTTGGCCCGAAGATTAGTTACACATGAATATGAACCTATAATTATATGTACAAATTAAATAACAAATACAACATCTTACCAATATTAGGAAATTTCAATTAAAAAGACCACCTTGTAACGTAGATTTAAAATCAGATATTGCATAAATTCATAACCAAATACATCAATGCAGGGTAAAAGAAAAACTTTGAGTAAAAGTAAAAACGACTATAGTTAAGTTTATATGTTATGCTGGAATACCTCTTAAACAGCGTAAAACAAGGATTTGAAAAGGCGTTAACTGAGTAAATAACAATTATAATCCCCCTTTTCAAACTTTAAAAGTCAAAGGCCGTTTTATGGCTGTTTTCTTTCAAATCTTGGGACTTTCGTATTAACAGTAACATTATGTATCCCTAATGTTTTATGTTCAGTTCCGTATTGATCCTTGAATGTGTCACTTCTTGAAGTCAAGGATATATTTATTTTCAACGAAAATATATTGGTAGATGAAGGGATGAAGTATAGGCTAAAATCGTGTTCATCGTGAAAATTGCGAATAAAATGAAAGTGGAATATTGACATTTTTCAATCTTTGCCAAATTTTATTTTAAAAATATTTCAGATTTCGTCCATATTGCTAATAGTTGCAATCACATAATCAGGAAATGCAATAACCCATTCATTTAATCATTTTTGTAAGGGCAATAAGCATTTTTAACCTCTTAATTGTGATCCTCGTAAACAAATGATAGCTAGTGCCTTTCTTAAAGTACAATTTTTAGCTTAGTCAACAATAAATCCACAGCCGCAAGAAAGTCAATACTTACAATATCTAAGAATGTCCTTTTGAACCCTTTAGTTTTAAGGTATTCAAGACATATTTAACGTTTACCAGAAAGTACACCATCGCAGATGTCGATCGAAATGGACTCAAACTTTATCCACATAATTATGTTGAGACACTGTCAAGCAGTTGCCAGAGGTATATGAAGTTAATTTTTTAAGGGAAAAATAGTAAGTGCAAAGTACATGTATAGATAGATAGATAATCGTCAAATGGTATGCATGATCCACATCAGGTACAGCAGCTAGCTTCTCCAAGGAACAAAATATATACAAATATATTGGTGTTTATTCCCTCCAACGCCTGCTTATGAGAAAACAAGCGGAGGTGATGAGGTAAGCAATTCTTTCCTAACCTTAAATAGATTACAAGCATGATCCAATTGTGTTATAATTTCCGGTCATAAGGAGGAAAGAGGAAATTGTTTGCTTTAAAAAGGATTTTCCAATAAGTTCAAAGTCTTACAACTATTAATCATGAATTGCATTCTCTTTTGTACTCTAGGAATAGCGTTAGTGTTCAAGTTATTATTTATAGGCCTGTATTATTCTGTAATCAACAATGCGTTTTGTTAAACGTTAAATTCAAACCCGTTTTGGTATCCCCATGGATGCATAACATTGTATAAAAATGAAGAAAGCATTTACTCCAAAACGTCGCGTATTTCTATAACAGTTAAGTTGTTATGAAAACATTTCTGCAGAGATCTTTAGCTCCAAGAAAGGTCACAAAATGAACAAGAAGAGAGAAAGCAATCCTATGACTTGCTAAAGATAAAGTTAAATCAACATTGATAAATCGGATCGTGTTTTGCAAAAAAACTCTTCATAATGATAGAGTGAATAAAAACAGAAAAACCAGTCCTATGACTTACTAATGATAAACGTAATAAGTTATATCAACATTGACTAATCAGATCATGTTTTGTAAAAATCACACAGTGGACAACAATAAAAACATATGTTTACTTCACCGATAAATCTCAATCTCATTATTTCATTGCTAATTGATATAAAAATTTCTTTCCGCTAGAAAATAAAATTGTCCAGATGACGTCGCTGATTTGGTCGAGTAAAAGGACGTCTTACACTATGGAGCTGTACGGGTACAAGAAACTCCGCAGAGTAAAAGTGATAGTTTCCAGTTGATTTCTGAAGTCCCCAACAAGCATATGAGTCACACTATAGATATCTTGAAATACAGCATTGGCGTATAAGGAAAGATGACTATCCTAAAACTAAGCTTCGTTCATGATTTCTACTGAAATGATCTCCAAAAAAACTTTTTATTCAGCAAAAACTAGCCATACTGATTTTATTTTATCAAATTGCAAGAACTTTGCAATCCTCAGACTCATACAAATTGCTTTAGTCTATGCTCGTTATATGACTCATAATAGATTTAACATATCAATCAACTATTATTTAATGATATATTCACCGTTTACAAGTATACCTTTCACATTTATCTTGTAAAATTAAATAGCTATGTAACGATTATTTAATATCATCAACAAATGGTCAGAGAAACCTTTTGAGGGATTTGTCATTCAATTTGGTTACAGTAAAGTGTTCAGAGAAGGAAACGTGGAAGTCATTTTTGTAATTAACTATCATGTTAAAAGATTGATTAATGATCGATGGGAAGATTAAAAGTACTAGGTGTCAGAGAAATGTTTAAAGAAATCAACTTGAAATTGAAATGAATGACATGATTATGTTGCTCACATTGATAAATAAAATTCCACACAGCTTTTTAGCATTTCATTAGTCAATTGGTCATAACATCAATGACTTATGATAAAATATAAATCAGAAAATTCTAGATATTTGCAAACGTGTCGGCTAAGTAGGTTAACTAAATTCATAATTGCAAGTATATATGAGACATATGGACATTTGAGAAATACAATATGTAAAATGTCATCAATTACATTTATTTTCGTTCGATTACGTATGGTTTCATTAGATAAATGTTTTTGTTTTGTTTTTTTCCTAACAGGGAAGTGTTCAGAAAGTGAATGTTTAAGTCATTTTGCAAATAGCGACAATTTAAATGGATTGACTAATGATAAATGGAACGATTTAAAACCATATGCCAGAAAAATGTTTTGCTAAAAACAAGACACTAATGCATTATTTAGCTCATACTTGTGCTTTTAGCATTTTGTTGGTGAATTGGCCATAACGTTTACATCCACCACTTATGATAAAAATGTAAGTCTGACGAATAGGGATATTTGCACAAATGTCTTTTTAGAAGGCTTGGTATCATTATAATTGCAAAGGAATTGATCATATGAGAAAGCACAAATGTCTAATGTCATCGATATTTTCGTTCATTACGCAAGCTTCGTTGAGTTTCTGACATTGGTTTAGCCTTATAGATTGATTTCCTATCTCGAATCAATGTCGTTAAGAGTACCATGTCGTCTCATTTTCTCATATAACACTACGTGTAAGTGTTCATCTAATTTCATGCAATCAAATCCATTGCCATTGAAATAAATATCTATGGTATCAAAACATATTAGTTACAGTTGTAGCCATTTCACACGAATATTAGTTCACTTCTCATCAAAACAATTATTTGAACGCAAGTGCCGCATTCATCACCATAAGTGGTTTCTGACAAACCAGGCACTTGAAGGTATATTTGGTTTTGTTTAATCAAATTTGGGTTAATTTCTCATTGATCAAAAGCTGAGTCAAATCAGAATAGTTATCTCGTGTATATATTTCAAGCTGATCAGCGTTCCTTTCAGGCAAATAATTGCTTTAGTTTTGAAAGTTCATTGACCATATTACATTGGAAAATAGATATGTCTGTGGTGGTTATATGTGTTTACTAATTTAAACATTGCAATGAATCTTAAACATGATCATTCGAATTTGTTAAAGATACATTTTACTCATCTAAAACAAAATTCATGAAAGATAAATATTACTGACACTGGCCTCATTCATAAGCTATGAATATTTATTCATTTATATTTATGAAAGAATATAATTAAGTTTGCTTCTTCATTAAACAACCTGCTCAGCAATTACTCGAATGATAACGGCATATTCTCAGTGAGCAAACATTTATCCGTTTTCTTTTTAAGTTGTTGGTCATGTTTATCAGATACATATTTCACTGCTTCTGGTAATGACTCTCACGTTTGTCCATTGTTTGTAATATCTTTCAATAACACAGATAACAGTAGAATTGCGTATAGAGTGATGGCTTGATATAATATTATTTGAAAAGAAGGGTCAACATAATATAGAGTGACTTGCTTGAGCATCTAAAACCAAAACGTCGCGATCTTGCAATAAATAAGTTATTAATCCAATGAACTTGTTTTCTGTTTTAGCTAAATTTAAGTGTAAACTGTTCCTGATGGAAAACTAATGCTTGGGTCGTTTTTGCATTCATGTCATTGTCAATTATGATGTCATATATTCTTATTTCCCATGAGGATACATTTTACATTATACATTATAACTGATGCTCATTTCAAATGCCAAATGATGACAAATCCTTGTCAAGTTAAGCTGTAGATCTTGTCAATGTTTGATCATCAGCAGATCCCTCGAGGTCTGTCTAGCAAATAAAAACTCTTCTCCCATAATTGGAACGAAAAAAGTTTGTGCAATCTACTTATCAATAATTTTGTAATGTGACTATGAGACGGCGGTATACAGTCTTAGTTAAAAAGTTTATTAATCTTCTGTTATTCACTCTACAGTGTTAATAATCATAAGTAATACCTTACTGTTTATGATTAAATGCTGGACTTTGTCATAGGAAAATTCACATTTATATTCACATGTACTCTACATGTGACATCAAAAGGTACCAAAATGTTAATTCTTGGATCACAAAAAGGTTTCATTTGGTGATGCAAAAAACAGAACTACAGTAATAAGACTTGATTTTTTCCGAATGTTTTCTACCGGAAACTACATAACTCTGCTTTGAAGAGGCAATCCATGAGTTACCAGAGTCGCATGTAACAACAATTTGATTGTGACATTTATCAAAAAGAATTCCCCGTTGTTAAATGTATCAGTTTCAGCTTAACCTAATTCAATATATTGAAATAAGTAAGCTACAAAATCGAGATTTTGTTTGGAGACAGGTTAATGCCAATTTTCTGGCTTGATTAATTTACTCAAATGATATTTGGGAAAGGATCTAGTATTGGTGTAAATGGAAAGTATGAATCCATCTTCTGTATCTATATGTCCTCCGAGGATTGTTGTCATATGCTTTGCTTTAAAGCTCAATGCGTTTAAAGCTCGGTATTAAAGCTAAATATAAACATGTTTGGAAATAAATGGTTTGAACCTTAAAGCTCAAGCGTTTAGGCAAACAAGAAGTCACAGCATTTAAATTGTTCTTCACGTTCTCCAAAACAGCAGCAAAACTAAAGTCTCTGATAACTAGAATTATTTGTAGTTGTGTTCATATTGTATTTTGTTAAGTTGTATCTCATTTGTAATATCTATTTGATATTATTTCCAATGACAAAACACTTAGAACTTTTAATTTGCAGTTACATAAAAGAATGTATTATTCCGACTTCACTACTTACATGTATATCCGTAATAGGGTTGTGGGCGTAATCCAGAAGCAAATAAAAGTAAAACCACCTTTTTAACCATGCTTAATTTGAAAGCGATTTTGCTGTGAAAACTACCCCAGAGCAAGATAGAAAATGAAATGTATGTTATATTATTATTTTCCTTCATGACAATAGAAAAGTGTGATGTTCTCCAAAGTAGAGCATTATTTACTCAAATTTAATTGAATATGTCTATGTTAATGTTTATAAGGTCATTGTTAAATTGCTACATTTGCGGACAAAATAAAATTTCGGAAAAGAACCAGAAGCTATGAAGTTTGACTTTTTCAAGCCTTCATGTCATTCTCTGAGAAGGTAATACACAACATTATCAATAACACTTTAGATCGATTCTTGGAGCCATGGAGCCAAGCAAGATATTGAATATGTATTAGAAATCATTGACAAAATAATTCTGATCAAAGGTGAGGTGAAGTGAAGTGATATGGAGTTTTAATGCCGCTTTCAACAGTATTTCAGTTATATCGCGCCTGCTTGTATTAATGTGGTTATAGATTGCGGTGAAACCTTTAAGCGAACTATGACATCGGTGGTAATGCGTTTAAGTTCATTGTAGCATTACACCCAAACCTTACTGTGTGTAAAATAGTTCTCTAATGCAGACAAAGTTGACGAGCCCCTAGCGGGATTCGATCAACGGTTCTCTTAATCTGAAACCGAACACGCCCACCACTGCGCTATCCCGTGCCCTGTGTTCAAAAGAGTCTTAAATTCTTATATAAATGAATAATGAAGCGTTAACCCTTTGCATATTTATGTACTTAATATAGAAAACTCATCGAATGTGTATGTTATCTCCTGCTCAACTTATCACTGAAAATAGAACATCCTCAAATCCTTCGAAGAGATACACGTGATATTCATTTTCTTAAATCAATTTTCCTTACATAATCCCTTTTGTTCATATTCCATGTAGAATCGTTGAGGCAATTTAAAGATTTGTTGTCTTGTACAACATTTAAGAGAGAATGCTCTACGAATGTGATTTCAATGCTCTGAAATCTGACAACAACCATTTCCAGGAGTAGTTTAGATGCTGAAGATTCGGTGTTCTCTATATTTTTCAAGCATGATACATTGAATACCTGCAATAGTACAAAGTTTAATAAAAGAAATCTACACGGGATCCAACAGCATTCTTAGGCGTTGATGATATTGCTTCTTTACTAGTGTCTCCTATCACCATTCTCTCCCAACAGAGGTAACTACGTCATAAATTCTAATACAACCTCTGTCCTAAAACGAACGTTTCTCGGTCTAGACATATAGAAGCCTGATTGGATGGAATTAAAGTTAATGAAAGAATGAACAGCGATGCCATTACAAAAGTTATCATCCAGTGTTTTCATTGGCTGAAATATTGCAAGGTAGTTTATGTTTCAATATTTTGCCACCAGGGGAATCTGCTGGAAGCCCGAGTAGAGGCCGTTTTAGAAAAGAGGTAAAGTAAAGAGAAGTAAGATATTACTTTAGGTATTTCAAAGCTCTAACGAGTGAAGAGATGTAGACATTGTTTATATTGAAGTTTTCCGTTTAAGGTTTCATCAGTTCATGTAACAGTTGTGTGTCGCTTTGAAATGAGATATTTGTTGATACAAAACAGAAATCTCTACTGTCGTAAATGATAACAAATTCATGGTATCACATTACAACATGATGCCATGTCCATCAATTTAGACATTTAGGAAAACGAAGGACTAATAAGCTTGAAAATATTGAAATACATTATTACTAAAGTCGACCAGAAAACTGTTATCTATGATAAAGTGAATAAATAGGTGATACAAAGCAGATAATGATGAAGGTTCTATCCAGTTAAAATCATAAAAGGTAAGATAAGTATAAGAAGAAAATGAATTTAATGACTTCTTCGTTTTTGGATTTAATAACGATGGGCAAAGGTGAAAACCTTTAAGGAAATATTTAAACAAAATATGACTGCTTTTTAATAAACAAAAAGAGGGAGAATGAGTGTCGTTCATAAGAAAAACATCGGCCTCTAGTTGTGATAATTGCCTTATCATTAACTTAATACAATGCATAATGAATGGCCAAATTTTGTTATTGATGTAACTGCCTTAACGAAGACTTGATGAAAAGATTTTCTGTCCAGAATGTATAACCACTCTACAGCTGGCATTGTTCAGCTGACCCAGTTTCCAATTCACAGTTTGCTAAATCAGTAAAATGACGTGAAGCGCATTGTATCGAGGTCTCATAGTCGAACATTAATATTCATTCTTTTTTTTAGTAAATTCAGACATGCAATAACTATGTAAATTGTCTAGCATGCATAGGAATAAATATCAATAACATTTACGTCTTATACATGGAAAGACTTATAATTGTTTTTTCAACAAACAACAAATTGAAACATTGTGCATTATTCAAATATTGAGAAACTAAAAAATAATCTGAGGAACATTTTCCCATTCCTGTCAGTTTCAAATTTCGATCATAAGTTAATGCTCTTGAGTTCATTACACAATTTAGATGCTAATTCCAGTCCATCATAAAAAAAGATTTCTTTACCAGTTGATATTTTTTTGTCAGCCCTGAATAAACAGCAAATCCCCTGAGGTCGGTTGCACAAGAAAACAAGCAGGTGGTAGTGAAATGAAAACATTATCCTTTAAAATAACTCCAGTACAACATACACAATGAGTGCCTCTATCCTGTAGTCTATTCACGAGTTAGAGCATTATTAGATTACGTTTGATGCAAGTCTGAATATGAATTGTTTAAGAGCTGTTGAAATCTCACTTCTTGATAATTTTAGTAGATCAATATTTTATTATTTTCCTAAATTCGCAACACATCTCAGGTCACGTGTATGCGAACAATGTATGGTACATGCTTGCTTATCCCTATTCTTGTAGAAAGTACTAAGATGCAACCTTTCAATTTAATGAATGATAAACGGTACTAGCTATAGGCGCTTTGATTTTAAATTTAATTTATTTACGGTTCCTTTTAATATGTTAGGTAACAACAATAAGCTCTTATCGCAGTAAAAGTATTCTCTCTGTTTTTATTCTCACCACTTTGTATTGGCGTTAACCTCCAAAAATGACCGAAAACTATGCTTCTATGGCATAACTTCACTATAAATGTAAGAGAAAACACAAAACGTTTTGCATCAGGTTATCGTGTGTCGTTTTGTGTTTTTTTTTTAAATTTCAATTTATAATTCACAGCCTTAGTACATACATATGTGTGGCAGGCAGTTGTATATATGTATATTTTATAATAAAGTTGTAATTCTTTTCAAGTCTTTCTGTTTTTATTTATAACTTTTAAGTTGCAAGTTATTAGTTTCCAGTTGTTTGAGAAGTAGTACCTTTAGGTTAGGTTGCTTATGCATTGGGTCAGTCCATCTATTATTAGAAGGGAGTTTGGGTTAAGTCATTTTTACTATAATCTATTTCTGTCAATTAACCCAATCTGTACTCTCATTGGCTGATTTGAATCAGTCAATGTTCTTCCATATTGTTCACACATCTCTCACTGCACTGAGCACAGCAAGAAGACAAGACTGACAAATTCAAGTTACAATATCATTTACTAAGGTTAGTAATTATTGTAATCATAAGCTTAAATGTAGCCTTTAGGATAGTGTAAAGTATTTCTATTAAATTACATGAATCTCATATCTTATTAACTTTGTAAAACTAAAACTTTGTATTGGTAATGGTAATGGTATAGCCGCCATTTTGAATTACTTTCTAAAAGTAATTAATCTACTTCATTTATTATATTTTAAGCTAAAGTAATCTTTTATTTATTTCTTCTCTGTGTATGAATGTATTCTGAGCGAGTATGGAATGAGTTGAGTGAAAGTATTTAAGTGTTTTAAAAGTGTGAATAATTCTTTCATGATAACGTCAGGTATGGCACGTTGCATATTACCTTATCATATTTAAGCAAGTGGATCAATTTGTATATGGTTCTATTATTATATTTAGGACACCTTGATGACATAATGCCGTAACGTGGTTATGGATTAACACCCCGGAACCACATTCAGGGTATGATATTTAAATATTTTATATTTATATGCATTGTATATATTTTCAATTATGCATTTAAGGGCATAATATTATGTTCATATTGTTGATAATGATAATCACAATGTGATGATTAGTTGATATTAATATCATGAGCGTGTTTGTTGTAATTCAATATTTCTCAATATGTATTGTGAAATGAAGCTCATAAATTACCTCCCTTGATTGGTATGTGCCACATGAAGCACTTATTATGGAATTTATCCATTTTCACATAATGTAATTGGTTTTGTATCAATTATCACAAAGTATGTTTATATGTTGTGTTTAATTACATAATACAATATATTGTGTAATGATGCTTTGATGAGTGAGTTATATATGTTTTATGTATGTTTATGCAATGTTGTGATGGATTTTATATTGTATACAATTGTGTTTTGCAGGGTGTCTTATATCCACATTAAAACCTCACAACCCGTGACCCCTTGTTGGTTGTTCCTTATGGCCCGATAAGACCCGGTTACATATGAATGAATCAAATTTGAATATGAAATGTTCTACAAAAGAGTTCCTCCAAAATGACACTGTCAAATTTGCAATTTCATTTCGAAGAAAGGAGAATTTTTAAAACAAATTTTCGATTGCAGTATTAACGAATATTATCAGTGTTTGACAGCAAGGAAGTTCAAAAGCAACTCGTGTCATTATCTTCTTGCATCTTCAACCAATATTCTATGATTGGTAGACATATCAGTGTTATCATAATCACGAATATACAACAAAGAAATCCAAAGAAATTCACATTCACACATTGTTGCTAAACACAATATAATGGTTCTCTTCATAGGTAGCAGTTCTTTAAGTTGAATTTACAGTAAAAACTCCTTTTGTTCCATCATGCATTATTACACCTAGCAGTGCATTGGATTATTATGGTGATGGCAGCATCTGTATTTTGACAGGGTTCATTTTCATTGTATCAAGTCGTACAGTTACCTTTTAAAAATACCTAAACGTTTGAACTGAAAAACCGATGTTCAGAGGAAAATCAGTTCAAAGGCCAGTCAGTGGCAGTGTTCCACATTCCCTTGACAATGCTATTTATAATGAAAGGTATCAAGAACAATTAAGGATTAGTTGATAAAGGTTTAAAAGAATGCTTTGATTATGTACGGCTTTGAAGGAAAGAAATATCAAAATGTTATTATCTCAAACGTGACCATGTCCCCAGTCAAAAGTAAGAAAAGAGGTAAATTGAACATGAGAGCTTCAGAAGAGTAGTGAGAATTCCATTTAGATTCACATATTGTTATCCTCATGAAAAAGGTAATCAATATAGAGATGGCCAACAGCATAAACTCAGGGTTCTGGACTTTGTGATCAACACCATACGACGTAAACCTGTGAAATGTGTTTTGTATATACCTGTAGAAAACATAAATAAATATTACACCAGTGTCACCTCAATACATTATGAACAAATAAAGTATGTTCAATACATTTTGGTATTAAATGAGAACACAAAAACAATCAAAATTTGAAGACTGTGGGTGATGAAGTTAATAATATATTTATATCAATACTTACACTATCTCTTGGAAATTCATATCTGGATATAATTACTAAATATGGATTCTAACAAAACAATAATGTCGCTAATTTTCCTTCATCTCTCATACTAAACTACTTTTGTCATAGTTGACACAGTCGTCGAATAAACACATTTCAGTTACCAATCACTATTTTTAAGAAAGCTTCTTTCACCATTTTATCCAAAAGTCCAGAAGAGATATGCAATACCTTCTGGATTCTGCCTGGAAATGAGGATTATTTTCTACAACAAGCTTCCGAAAAACGCCACAGTGCAAAAAATGAATGAAACCTTAATTTGCTTAAAAGTTTTTTTTTAGATCCATCTGAAAAAAACATATTTTTCTTTAAAAGGTAGTTTCTGAAAAACTGACAGTAGTTTGTATGGCATCGTATTTTCAGAAGTCCATTTAGCTAGTCGATATATGGAGTAGACTCACCTTCAGATGAAACCATGTGAGCTTATATAGATCAAAAAGTGTTTTCGACACTTTGGTGGTGGATTTGTCGCTCTTCCTTAACATTAAACATGATCAAGCAAGTCCATATCGGTACCAGGTCAGGTAATATTCCAAAATATTTGCTGTATGAAATTTATTACTGATGGGTTATCCCTCGAAAGGTTGGGAAATCGAATCATGTCTATAAAGATATTTATTCATTATGTGATTGTGTGAATCGAGCGTATTTGCTATACAAACAATTGTATGAATTTACTTTCCTTGCAAATGTAATAGTGTGTTTAGTCTGTTTGGTTCAAGAAGTTGCGATAAATGTTATTACCCCTAAAGTATATGATATAAACCATTACATACAGTTTAAATCGAGATTACGAAATGTTTCAACAAATTTAAGTCGAGACGAAGAAATACATACAGAATATCAAATCAAGATCGCTGGAAAATCATCTGATCAGATGCCTACTGGGCCTCAATGAACTGCAAGTAAAGAAAGGAAGATATCTTGGCAGAGAAAAAACATTCGAAGTTTGTTTTAACGATGTTCAAAATGAGTTCCTACGATATCAACGTCTGCCCAATCTATGTCTAATTTGGGGTTGAATTTTTACTGCCGCCAAGTTACGATGAAATATATTCTTTCAAAATGTCCTCTAGCAAAGAGCTATTTCTCAATTCAATTATTTGCACTTTTTATATACCCTACTTGGATGTTACATAAAGCCTTTTGATATTGTACTGCTTTGGATAGTGAAGTAGGAAACTCGATTGTATATGGGCCTATATTGCCTTTCGTACAAAATTGAAATGAATCGTATGAATAACACATTCAAATGGTTTGCAAATGTAATGGGCAAATCGAATGAGCAGCTACTAGAACACGATCTGTCTTTAAAATGGAACAAACGCAAAGAAAAAAATCGGTAGAATTTCCCAAATGTTATTGGTTACAAGAATAAGAATCGAACTCATAAAACAATAACTCTGGGAAACACCATAAATGGTAATGATGTTACCATTGTGTCATTAAAAGTGAAAACTCGTGTCCTTTTTTTCAGACTAAGACCTCTATCGTACTGTTCTAGTGTTTATTAGAGGAAACACTTCCCAGGATGTCAAATGTCTTTTTTTATTGCCTTTCTTCAGAAGTAAGGCCTGAAATGTCAATTGGTGCACCGCAAAATAGTAAAATGAGAATTGTCTGTATTATTTAATATACTTCACTATAAAAGTTTCAAAGTATAGTGTTCATTAGACTACTATCAAACTACGAGCATGCATATTCAATATCAATTATTCTTTTATATGATAACAGCAGTCCGTCATGAAAAAGAAGTTATCTTTAGATATCTCGCAGATTATGAGTCACTAGGTCACTTATAACAAATGTATTGCCTCGCTTGAAGGCAATTTGAATTAAAGGTTACCTGAAAATATACAATTCCAATTTTTCATGTAATATGTTTAAACCATTCGTTACTCAATATAAATGTCAAAACATTTCCAATTTCACTTCAACATGATATTTCGAAACGAGATTGAAAACCAACTTTGAAAAACATGCATTATACAGTCTTTTACATTCTTCTTATCGTTAACCAGAAAGTAGAGATTGCAAAGTTTTATGTTATTCTAAAATCCTACATTTGTATTTCTTTGAAATCGGGGGCATTAAAAGAATTAAGAAATAAACGTGATCCTCATAACATTAAAAGACACTGTTTGATATTTAAGAAACAAATCGCCTCACTGGGAAGACATGGAATCCACATACATCAGCCAACACAATAAGGCAGGTAAGTAGGAAGGTAGTCGGAAGTGAAAAGATTTTTAATAAATCAAAGAGTATGTATCAAGGTGATCGTTCCAGTGTTATTAACATAGTTAATTGAGTGGGCAAATTTCTTAGTTGAGTAGAATTTCTTCTTTCATTGTGATGTATAATATTCATCTATGCGATGACATTCTACTCCTGAATTCTTTATTTTTGGCGTAGAAAGGTTCTCCTTTTACAATCATTTAATAGCTGTTCCCTTTGAAGTCTTCGCAAAACATAATGCTTTGAAAATCATGCTTCATGCCGTTTCCTTCTTCAAGAAAAAACAAAGTCAAGCTAATATTGACATTTCATTATATGTCAAGTATCATTTAAAATTAATTATTTTCAATACTGACGTAAATTCATTCTATTCTAGGAGTTGATGCATTGTTTATTATCTATATCAAAAGCCTGATCTGAGTAATATTATTTTGATGTTATCGTAATTTTTTTTATCTAATGGTAAATTTCATTGTTTGGTCTATAATTGCAGTGCACAAACTATTTGATTTTAATGTAAATTTGATGCGAAACCACCTGTTGTTCGCAAATAGTGTCCATCGAAATAACATCATGGACATGTTATGTCGATGGCATGAGTGTTAATCATGATTTATTTTTATAGAATGTCCTTCGAAAGTAATTAGGATCATAAACTCTATGAATATGATGTATTTGTAGCGTATAATCAATCTATATGAATCAACAATAAGGAAGAGTTGTGCAGAGGAGACGCCAGTGATGTGATTTCATAGATTCAACAACAATTCATCTTGACAATATTAAACTGTTCAGATTGTCTACTAATGTTTCAATACAAAAGTTTTGCTTTCTTCATTGTGTTGGTAAAGTATAATTTGCCCTGAGTAGATCCCATACCATCTTGCTACTTGTGTTGATTTATTTAAGCCCAACTCACACTACGCACGGTTGCACTACGGTAAGATTACGATTTGATCGTACTGGTATCGTATTGTGGATTTTACTATCTGTTATGTAAAAACGGTTCCTGTGCGTGAGTTACACGTTTTGAGAACAACCAATGCACGAAAGGTAACGATTCTAACACGGTCAGAACACAATCAACACAAACTTGACACGACGCACACATGTTTCTTAAATTACATGAAAAAGTCCCGTTACCATTACTCGCAAGAGCTTTACATATAACGATGTTGCAGTACATGTTCAAAATAAGCGATCGGGGCGGCAACATCTTGTAAAATATCTATTATAAAAAAAGCACACTCCAGTTGTCTTTACGGGGAGTGAATTGGGGTTTAACGTGTTCAACAGGTTTTAGGACGACTCAAGATTGGTCTGTTTTTCTTTCCGTCGTCCGATCCAGCGTGGGTGACCCTACAAGGAGCATTAAGCTCCGGCTGGCTTAGCTCTCGGGGTCACTGAAGCACGCACACCACCACACAACACCAAGATAAGGTATTGAGTCAAGTGTTGGATTGAACAGAAGCAGATCGGCATAACTTCCTATATTGACTTCTTTTTTAAGACGACCACTTCTAGGGTTTCCGGCATGTTCCTCTAGCGGCAAAATATTGAAACTTAAACTACCTTATTATTTTTCTGCCAATGAAAACACTTAATGTATGGATACCATCGACGAGATATTTGCAATTGTGCAGTGGCTAAGACTGTAAATAAGACTCGAGAACGGAATGCATATTTCAAAATTTCGATTTTACGACGCACATTAACTAACTCATTTCGAATGGTAACATTTAAAACGGCGTCACTAATTGCACAACTACCTTAAAATGCATCCAATTAGGCTTCTAAATGTACAGACCGAGAAACGCGCGTATTATGATGTAATTATGGAACATTGGAAGCGTTATTACCTGGCTTCTGTCTGTTATTGTCTTACCTGACAGAAAATGTAATTTTATAATAATGTCTTGGTTATATGCATACTTTTTACTGTAATATACCCATATTTGTATAGAATTTTTTGTCGGAGCTACCTCTTTTGGGAGATAATGAACTGTACAATACGTGATATTGAAACTTGCTGACGTCGCATTAACTGTTAATTTTTATCGTGGTATACATATAACGTCGTGTGTTACGTCTGTTACATTTATTCAAGCCAGAAGTAACAGCATATAACCTACCCTGATGATCACATTTGTGTGAAACCGGATCCAAATGAACTGAAATACAAAGATTCATCTCCAGTCTGTTATTTTTAAGGGAGAATTTTTGTTCCATCTTTCCGATTAGGTATTGTTACAATGGATCAATGATGACGTCATTAGATAAAACATCCTCAAAGCATGATTCATCATAGTCAATTCTCATATCTGAAAATTAAAGGCTCCGGTTTCAAATGCTAATTGATGCTTATAACATCATGAAGGAGGTGATTTCGCTGAAATTGACACCGAGTCTTGTTCATAATATGCGGAGATGTGTTTGAGCTAATTGAAATACTAATCTTTTATACACGTATAAACACTGAGAAAAGCAAATGGGTTGATTTTAAAGGCTAATCGAAGAAGCCATACTCAGAGCAAAGATTACCATTTTGACTTATCTTGTAGATCTTCATGTTTCATATTCAGGACATCTGGTTGTAAAAATTAGTATAAATGAAATAGTTTATTTTAATTCTGTAGGGAGGGTCAAAGGGAACTCATTTACAATATTAATGTGTACACTTACATTTTTGTGTCTTTGGTTAAGTATTCTTTTTTAATTGTGCTTAGCGTCAACATAATAAGGGTTAAGTTGCACCATCGCATTGCAAATCCATAACATTTACATACTATATAGGTCAGTCGGTAGCATCAGTGAGTGTTATGATACAAATGAGGGTTTTAAACACTTACTGCATGAACAAATAATACATTTAGTAAGTACCCAAAACGTCTAAAAGTAAACTCGAAGTTTAATAAAATTCAAAAAGGCATTTACAAATTAAAACAGCTTTTATTCATATATGAAGTATATATGACACTATACCGAGGATCATTCAAATATCTGCCATTTTTCAATTCTGATGATAAGTTTCTTACCAACCCATAAGATCATTTAACGTTAATGGATTCTCTTCTCAGTTTGTCATATTACAGCTTTCTTACAGAGGAATGTAATTTTTTCAACGTTGAATAACCAGCAGATTCCCTGAGGCCAATTTCAAATAGAAACCCCATGTAGCAGGTGTGTGTAGACTGAAACTTAATCCTGAGAACTGACTCAATTGACACATGGTGCTTTATAGAAATATACATTGACTATTCCTGAATTTTCATTGCAAATTACCAAATGTTTATTTTTAGTGTTTTTTTATAATGAGCACCGTCCGTCCGTTACACATCGTTTACAGCACACAACTTTGTAACTAATCAATTATTTCATTTCAAATTTGTCATGGAAATTCAGATATATGTTATGATGTGTCATAGTTAACTATTTTGAAAGAATCTTCAACAAAATTTAGATTTGGGGGAAAGTGTTGAATTTGTATGAAACTGTTAACAAGTCCTGTCAATTAAGATCATAATTTCAAAACTTATCATCTAATTTTGATCAAATTTGTTGTGTATGTACAAAAAAGCATGAAGCTGTGTCATGATTAACATTTTGAAAATATTTTGAAAAAGTTTGTGTTTTCAGGCCAATCAGGGGACTGTTAGAATCTATTTAAAAAGATATACGACTTATAAGTTCTAAACTGATTTAAATCTGAGTGTGGTCAATTTTGGTATGGAGATAAATTATTGCATCAAAGTATGTCATGGTCAATAATTTGAAAAACATTATGGTAAAATTTACGTTTCTTGGCAAAAAGTGTTGACTCTGTTAGAAAAGTGTTTCACGTCCTGTCTGGCTCATAACTAGTTATATCTAAATTTGATCATTTGGTAATGAGGTTCATGATTACATGAAGGTGTGTCATGAATAACATTTTTGAAAATATTTCGGTTGAAATATGCGTTTTTGAGCACAAAGTGGTGACTGTTAAAAATTGTTTGAAATCATGTCTGTATCATAACTACTATAGTAATTTGGTATCATATTTCAAATAAAATTGGCATCGCGATTCATAATAACATAAAGGTAAGTCAAGTAACAAGTTTGATAATATTTGTATAAAATTACGCCATTTCTGTTACAACTTCCCATTTGTAATTGATGAAATGTTGTATGGTGATGCTGAATACTTGAAGGCGTTGTAATTTTCAACAGATATGAAAATATATTTGAATATTTGAGGGAAAAGGTGTAGCTAGTGATATCTGTATCATGAATTGTTCTCATGTTTTGGCTTGTTAAAGATGAATTTCATCATAGAGACCCAGAATTTCATGAATGTTGATTTGTAAAATAAAAAGCTATTTATCCACTTGGGTTAGAATGTGTATTATGATGACAAACATGATTTAAAAGTATTTCCTTTATTTAGTTTTTGTTCGAACAGTTTCCCTCTTTTTTATATTTACAACATTGCAAATGGCATATAATTCATCAAAATAGTAATGGATACTTATTCTAATACAGTCATAACAAATTTGCAATCGATAAGATATAAAATATTTTCTTAAAATTGACTATTTGCGGGGAATATACTCGACCATGTCAGCTGCTTGTTTTCAATGTTTTGAAATTTGAGATATTTTATACAACCGATTTAAGTTGTTACACAATTAGTCATAAAATTTACATAGTTTTTCAAATACCTACTTATATTCATTTATGTATCACACGTACCGTGGTCCTCAAGAGTTGATAATAATAATTATCGTTCCCTACTCACGCAGTCGTTTGGTCAATTATTCTAAGTGCCCTTTCAGTATATTCGGGTAATGACGAGATCAAGGTGCATAAACCAAGTTTAATTAACTATCGGCTTTCGGAACAAGGGTGGCATTTTATTTATATCCATCCTCACCTATTTACACTTGCTAATGCAATTAATGACAGACAACTGCGTGTCGAGTTCAATTATTACCCATCATCTCAGTGAATTTTGCTGTCTATCCCTCACTATGCCTTTCTTTACGACTTTTGCCTCATCTTTTCGATACATTTCTCCCAGATCTGTCCACTGTGTTTAATAACTCAAAAATTGTTATGTTAAATATTGTTCAAATCACGTTAATCCAAAACTCACTGACTCACTGTGAATTTTGAGTGAGTGAGTGAGTACGACGCGTTTTCAAAAATATTTCAGTTAATAAACACGTGGATGAAAATCTACCAAAAGAGAGTGGACCGAACATGGCGAAAAGCACTTCTACCCGTTAACTTGTACACCTTGCATGCCCTTATCAGGAGCAAGTTGGCCCCGGTTAGCAAGCTCTCGGGGTCAAAAGCACCACACAACGAGAGGTTATCGAGTCTAGTCGTGTTTGGATTTTGAAACCAACAATGTCATCATAGCATTTCATACTACGAATACTAATTGACGTCCCTTTCAACAACGTTTTTATGAAACACGTTAATGGTTTGGTATTACCGAAAGAAAGCGATTTTCATAAATAGTAATTAAACGGGACTGCCTTTAGTATTTTATCCTTTACTCATTTACATTTATACCAAAATCTCGGACGATATGTTTGCATAAATAAAACAGCTGAACACTTTTTTTTACGAAAAAAAAATAATTAAAAGTTGTTTCCTATACATTTCGTTATCTTTAAAATGCAACAAAAAGATAATCCGACGGTACTATATGTTTGCATCATGTGCAATTTCCTTATGAAAATGAAATAAAGCAAGACAGATGCAGCGATCATAGAAAAGAATTTTCCCATTCACCTGCATCAAATCAAAACCCTGCTATATTGGATACTCCGACGAGACGTCTTCCAGAATTCTTCTAACTTTTTTTACTAGGAGTAGTTGGTGTTTGGTTTGTATTTAGATATGCTAAGACGACGGTTGTTTGTCGAATCTATTTGACAAGTTAGAAATCCACACATCATATTGAGTTTATCATTGAACTTACATATTTTCATAACCACAATGGTGACTTCTTCGTAATTTGCCAAATGACATATTATTGGTAGACGGGGTTGAATTTCTCGTCAATTTCGCTAATGTGGAATGTGTAAATCAGTTTCACAGAGGATTAATGTTATTTTTTTTACAAATATCACGTGTATTAATATTTAAGTGGTAAATGGCTTTTTAGATTAAACTTTTTTATTATGAAGAGAAAATGATTAATTATCTTCAAAATTATACTCTAAACCAAGTGTAAGCCACTTATAACTATGTAATGTATGCCTTGATTGTACTTAATGCCATTGTCTGAACAAAAGCATATTTTTGTTCAATTTGAACGTGGGCCAAAGAATTTTCTACTGAAATAAAAGAGTGATTGTCATATGACATATACAATGCAATAAAGATGAATTGTGACTCGTATTGAGAAAGGATTGCTGATGCCGCATGATATATGTAGCATATTTTATCATCCAGGTAAAATCCTGCACGTGTTTGAATGTAGGTGGTTGTATGAGAAAGAACTTTATGGATGGTCGTCGCTGTAAAAGACAAAGTGTTCCCATTAAGTTTATAAGATGTTTGTCTCTTACTTTAAAATCTATTTAAGATAATTAAAATCTGAACGTATGTGAATTGATTAGAGAGACTATTATTTCGTTTCGACAAATAGAGAGTCCAAATTTGAGTTGCCTTATTATTCCTTTTTTCCCTGAATAATGTTGTTTCGGTGATTATGAAGTTCTTGAAATATATTTGAATCAGGTGTTACTTGCAAATAGAATACATGCTCAGGTACAAAATATTGTATCAGAGAAGTGTTTAGAAAGTGTTGAACATTACTCTCTGATGCCCGGCTTGAATAGCTATATCATTAATTCGACTATATGCCTACAACTTTCTGTTTTGTTAAATATCTTTACTTGTTTGAATAAGATTTCTATGTTTTATACTAAGTCCATTTCAAAGCTCAAATTTTTCCGTCGGATTACAGGAAGATTATTTCATTGATTGTTTCAAATTTACACATGTATTCTAGCTCATCAGAAGTGATGCAGTGCACAATTTCAAGCACTTTTTTTTAATATCTAAAAAATGTCTGCGTTTTGTAATTAAACATTTCATAGGAACTTTAGTGTCTTGCAGGGGAAGTTGGACAATATTTAGACTTAGTTAACGTGTTTTGAACAATATTTCAGACATCAAACACGTGGGTGACGAGCATCAAAAAGAGAGCTGACAAATCAGGGAGGGAGAGAATCGAAAAGATGAGGGAATAGATTGAACAGTAGAGAACGACTGAAATTTGGTCTGGCTTCTACCCGTCGACCTGTCAAGCTTGGGTGCCGCTATTAGGAGATGTAAGCTCCAGCTGACATAGCTCTCATGGTCTCTTAATGCAAGCAAACAGCCACACCACGATAAGGTATTGAGTTAAGTGGTGGTGTTTAACTTTCTTTGCGGAACGATAACATGCCTGCACATCTTTAAATGTGCTTGATGAATTATACTTTATCTACTTCTTGACAAAATGGTGCATACAAATTCTATGAATTAATTTACTCAATTAAAATGTTTTATGAAATGTTCATCGCAGTAATGAAACGACTGACACATTTTCAAAAAAGCAAGCTTTGAATGGAAAGTAATAATGACGAGAGACCTGACACTCTTAAGAAGCAGGCGGCCAATTATTTTGGGTAATCTCCTCTAGTTGAGTTGACAAGGAGTGGGTGTTTGGATACTTCCGTATTAAAGTGTTGTATACTTTTCAAGCCTTTTTAGGCAATAGACTGTCCACTGAGAGTGTAGGAATGTCCTAAGATATGGATATTTTGTTATTTTGTTATTCCTTACTCGTGTAGATGTACATGTATATCATCTTCTACGTACGTTTCATCACATATATACATGTATATCGTTAGATTCGTTACCATAATAATTAATTGTATTTCTTTCAACAAAAGGCAAAATACTTTATCAGATACGTACAATTGTAAATAGGTATTGATAATGTTTATGAAATGCATTGCTATGCATAATTACAATACATGATCAAAATGTTCATGACTAAATAATGATATTGGCACATTTACACCTTTTTTGATACAATATATTATGAAATAAGTTTACATAGTAATTCAGATAGAAACAGTATTATAAATAACCTTATAAGTTATTTTCTATGGAGCTAGAGAAAACGTATGCTACTAATTAAAGAAATCAGTTACCTTTTTAGTAAAGATTACTAATAGATTGTTTATGGACAGATATTTGGATATATGAAAAGCACGTGCTGATAAAATTTTGAAGCTTATTTATAAATACTAAACAGTTCATTAAGTATTAACTTTGTAAGGTCATTTACAATGCATGAAACTGATTAATAAATATACATGATACATTTTGTTGCATGAGAAATGAAGTAATCCTGGATATTGGAATCATGAATTAATTTCATCTGTAAGCGTAAAATATATTCTTTTCAGCAAATAAAATTTCTATTTAAGCCATCTATGTAAAACTAATAAACCTTCTTTCATATTCTGTGATAATTGATAACAAATTTTGTATAAAGAAAAGATTTGTTGTTGATTTGTTATTGTTAATCCAAATGATAGAGTCACGCTGCGCCTCCAGGATCTGCATTATACAAATACTTTATCCTTGACGTTGACAGCATGATAAAGTCTCTCATTTTAAGTGCGTAGATAAGGTATCAAAATTCAAAAAAATGAATTAGATTTGAAAGCCCTTATTTCACAGTTGTTTGTATTAGTCGGAGTGTAATTTGATTACAATCTGCACAACGATAACGTCACTAATTTTTTCGTATAGCATATTACTAGTTTGGAACTTAACTCGGCTGTACAAGATTTCCCTGTCATGGAGTTAATAGTGTAAATCTAATTGGTGATTCTACGGAAGGGTCCATTGAAATAGAAATTAAAGATTCTGACCTGCATTCTGCGTATGCTTAATACTTTGATGGCGATTGTTTAGTGTGTCCGTTGCCATTTTATTCGGGTGAAAACATCAAGCATACAAACAGACGTTTAGAAAAAAAAAGATGAAAGTAATTCAAGTACTCGATTACGTAAGAAGAAATTGGAACGTCAACGGAAGAAGTGAACGTGATAAAAATCAGATTTTGTTCTCCAGTAAATGCCTTCCGGCACATATCAACCTAATGCATTCATAAAATTTGAGCTTTCTCCTCATTTAAAAGATATCTTATATTCAATCGATGAGCTAGATGAAGATCACTAGCGTTCATTTTAGACCTCGTTTACAGTTTAATTAGTTAAACTTGCAAGGACTACGAACATTCAATAAATGTCATAGTGATCAAACTGGCATTAAAATGATATAAACTAACCGTAAACTCCTAATTATCGTAAAATCATCTATTTCAATTTCCTGTCATTGTTATTTCAAAATAAGTTACCGTACATATGTATTGTAACAATGATTTATTGTCATTAATATGTCCAATTCTTTGACATGAATAGCAAATTAGAAGGCAATTATAGCTTATTAGGAAAATAATAGAACAACTACAATCAGGGCTATAAGATTTTGATTCTTACATTTGCAGTCTCATTTGGAGAGTTCAACGTTCCCTTTACTAAAATTGGCTACACTATGATTATTTTTTATGTTAGATAATTAGAAAAGAGCTGCGGACGTTTCAATGTTTCACCTATCTCATTCCGTTTTTTCTCTGTCTAAACGAGTTGTTTTTTATCATAAAACCCATTTCCAGATTTTCTCAGCTATATTGACTTCAAATGATGCCCTAAAAAATCAGTTTTTGCTTTCAGCGAAGTACATGTCTGGACTTGTAACGAATCGATCGTGACTTTCACTTTGTTTTCTAACAATACATGGCTGAAGACACAAGATAATTATTATTTTCCATATTGACTGACATAAGTACCAAAATATGATAAATGATTTGCTAAATTAAGTCATACAGTTCCTTTATAATGTGATATCAGACAGAATTAGATAGTAAAAATACAAGGCGATGCTTAACAAAATTGATGGATGTTGTTACGATATTGAGTCAATTGTTCTGCTCGAAAGTCTCTATGATTTTTCTCATATTCTATTTTGGACAGAAAATGGAGAGAAAACCCGATCAAGTAATACTTAATCGTTTTGACAAAGAATGAACTCCTACACTTGTGCATCGATTTTCGATTAATTTAGTACTCTCAAATCATTCTAATTTCAGTACCAACGTGACAGTTCTTTTCAATCACAAAATTTCATCATAGTTCTACGTGTCAAATCATCTAAGTAATTCACTTTGTTATTTAAGCGTTAAGGCGGTGAAATCAAGACAACTATACTATTTCCTTCCAAAACGCAATTGTTGTATGATTATTAAGATTTTCGGCGTTAAATCATGGCAATTTTAAACGTCATTTAGAAAATATGTAAAACAAAATCTACGTGAGTCTAAGCGCGAGAGCACTTGGTATCAATACCCATAAAAATATTGATATTGATATTGATAGTTGTGTTTGCTTAGAAAACAGGTTATCATTATGGCACGACTGAGTTGCGAAAATGTAAACGTTAGAGTAATGGAAAGTACACACACCTAGTTACAGGAATAGCAATGTGCATTAGGACAAAATACTTTGACTATGTGTGCCAGTTCCCTAATCTGTTTAAAGCTCTTGTGAGGATTAACAAAAATGATTGCTGAAAAAGCTTATCCGAAGGGAGTGAATTTTGGAAACGAAAGAGCATCCAGAGTGACATCAAATGGTCAAGGGGAAAGCAAAACGCCTTTTAGAAGCATAGTTGATAGAAAGAATGAATGAGTAAATGAATGAATGAAAAAGTCCATATCATTTGGTATAACGTGTTCAATATTTACGGTTATGTTGGAGACGTTTTCAGCCATTTAGATATCGGTATAGTTTTGCCAGGTTTTGTAAGATGAAAATATGCTAATAGAAAATTAAAATAATTTTCGCAATTGCTCCAATATGTCTAAATCTTAAAAATTATGTAATTATGATTATTTAATGAAAATAATTTGGTCATATTCTGCAATTGTCATGATAAGGGTGTTACCAAGTGTGCGGAATTGATTTTATGAATCTAGCAATTAGGACCATGTTTTGTAAATGCAATAGTAAGGAAAGAAAATACATTGAAACAAACAAGATAGAGAAATCTTAATAATGAAGGAGCAGAAAATAAGTTGAATCTGAATGTAGAACCAAATAGAAGCTATCGTCATTTTTAATACATTTAGGAAATTGAAACAAGAATTTAAAGATTTAATTCAGAAAATTGAAACAAACAAGATAGAGAAATCTTACTAATGAAGGAGCAGAAAATAAGTTGAATCTGAATGTAAAGCCAAATTGAAGCTATCGTCATTTTTAATACATTTAGGAAATAGAAACAAGAATTTAAAGATTTAATTAGGAAAATTTGGCATTGAAGATATTTAACTAAGAGGTAGCTGTACTCAACTATAAGGTTTCTGTAGAGAACTTCACATGTTATTTTCTAAATCTTGTTGAAAGGTAACTTCACTGAAAAGATTATACATGATTTTAAAATATGTTGCACAAGTTTTGTTTTTGGAAAGCTATTTAAAGACGGACAATTGATTCATTAAAAACGTATTCAGTGTGTCTTTTTAAAAGTGATTTTCAGAGAATTTAAGTGCAATAAAGCCTTTTTCCAGTTATCACTTCGAAACAATCACACCTAGAAATGTTCTGCATTGTTTTCGTAGACTTTGCGAACAAAAAAGGTAAATCCATGGACATTTTGGTCACCATATTGTTGTATTAAGAAATAAAACATGGTTACATAAAGACTTTGCAACATTAAGGTAAAATGGATAAAGATAAATGATAAAAAATGTGCTTTGAAGTCAGATTTATAAAATTATTATTAAACAAAAGGGTTGTTACATATTATTGAGAATGTAAAATTCCTATTATACCTTTCATGTTGAATAAATCTTATCCTCATATTATTGTATGGTATTCGGTTCACAATTGTCACCAACCGTAGATATGAGACCAGTTAAACATAAAACACATCGATGAAAAGAAAAAAGAATATATGACAAACCATCTCATCTCATCTTGATAAAAGAAAGGTGTATATCCGCTCAGTATGTAGACAGAAAAGTGATTTTCATTTTCAGACAGGTATTTGAATAGTGTTTGGTGGAACAAGTGTAGAAACGAGCGGAGCTCACATACATCCGCTTCCGCCCAGGTCAGAGCCTTCCAAAATGCGAAACTACACATCAATGTGAATTGATTAACAGTCGGTAAAGGGGGAAACTGTCATTAACAAAAGGCGACAACGGCCATAGATGCAGAATTTTGTAGTTACAAGTCCGTTATCGTTATCAGACTGTAGGGAGTTTACTGTTTAAGAGGCTGTTGTCAACAAAGTATTCATCATAAATATATAAATGCTTAATCATACACTGGACGAAAAAAACATTCAGCCATTAAGATGCCTTTAGAGACGTATCATAATGAGATATCATTGTTTATTTTATTTTAATGTTTCCATGGCGTAGCTATCATGTTAGTATAGTATATGTTGAAGTCTCTGTATTAGTCATGTTTCACTTAAACCATAGAATAAAATTCCTAAATGCTTTCACCTTCAAAAGTCACGCACTGGGATGCTGTGTATCAAGTTTGGTGTAAACATCTTTTAAATCTTTGAAGATATGCTCCAGACAAATATCTTTGTCATGGAGTCACAGTTTTAATGATGTTTCCATGAAAACCGCGAAAAATTAATATTCATTTACAGGTCTAACACTCAAAAAGGCCATCTAGAGATCATGATTGATATGTGCATGAAGTTTGGTGAAGCTAGTATGTATAGTTCTGGATATAAGGACAAAGATCTGTGACTGACGGACAGACGGACAGAATGAACGCTATATACCCGCGCGTACATTCCAACTATGAATAATAATATAGTAAATAGAATATGTTAATCTCACCATGTGGAGTAGATAAGTTATATTTCACTTGTAAGCTGCCCCACTTGTACATTTATAGTCCGAGAAAGGGCAGATATCCTCTACATAGTACATACACATCCTTTCGTACATCTTATGAGACAATATATTGCAACATGCAATATCAATCTTAACACATGTACGAATTTTTGTGGTTTTGCCGTAATGTTGAGCATTATTAAGGCAGGGTTTAAAATGAAAAGGCTGTTAATGCTCAAGTAATGCAAACAAGTTTACGATTAGCTCTGAATATTTAACTTATGAGCTCGAACGTAATTTTCGTTTCCGTTGATTTTGTAGAACACACTAAATGTGTATTGAATTTAAAAAACATAACTATTCATAACGCATTTCGTTAGATCTTAATTGTTTTATGTTTTCTATCTAATGGCTTTTCATTCCTTTCTCTTATTTTAAGATTGAAATAATCCTTTTACGGCATTTTACTGTCTGCTACTTTCACAGCCTTCTTATCACCATCGCTTGTCATTCATGTTGCTTACTTATTGTAATCGTAAAAAAATGACTGATGGGAAAATATTGTAATTGTGGATATTTCACAAGAGAGAGAAGATAATTGAAGTGTATTTAAATCCTAAGAGCTCCTTCTAATATCCTGATCTCTTAGAGATAGAGGTCGAGATACTCTTCTATATTTGTAATGTAAACACGCTATCGAGATACAGTAATGGTAACCTTTATCGCCAATATATAATAGAAATATACTTATATAGGACATGTCGTTGTAAGGACAGCTTGCCACGGCCATACGTTTACCATTGAAATTAGACCAAATAACCTGAAACCTATGAATAATAATATAGTAAATAGAATATGTTAATCTCATCTTGTGGAGTAGATAAGTTATATTTCACTTGTAAGCTACCCTACTTCTACATGCATAGGCCGAGAAAGGACAGATATCCTCTACATATTACATACATATTCTTTCTTAAATCTTATAAGACACTATATTGCCACATGCAATATCAATCTTAAGCTTGATTGTTTTTTTATTATACACTTCTAAACATACTCAGGTTGCATTCATTTCCGATTATTCTCCAAACATGCTGAGCAGTTTTTTTGTACTGCAGAATGAATGTAAATCAAGAAATAATACCAGATTTCATTATGAATATACCCTGATTAAAAGCATTTGAGATGCCGTAATTAGTACATGTACATGACAACTATGAATCGTAATATGTCAATGCAATGTGTTCGATGTCTACTACAAACCATCATCATTTCACCTTGACCACGTCAGTCCAATTTAGTTTTCTAATCTAATTTGAATTTAATTTCTAATTTAAAAGAAATAAAATTTCTGTTTCAATGAACAATGATCTTATACCAAGCTGACACTATAAATGCATCATTTTGTATAAATCAAACAAAGTCTGGTCCTTTATATTGGTGTTTCATGTTAAATTCATCTTCTCTTTAAACAGGAGTAAAATAGATACTTATTTCGCATATGTCTCTTTGCATGCTATTACAGCCGGTTTAGTTGTAGGATAATGAAAATCCTAACGTTTCTTTCCCCTTTGCTCTTTCGTACTTACATATGGATAGTGTAAAAAAAGTTGTTTTCAAAGCTTTTAACTTGTTTAAAAAGCAACTTCAATAAGAAAGTATTTGATTGCAATTTACGTAGCTTAATGTCCATGTAACTCTTCATTTCTTAAACATATCAGGCATTTATGGGTTCCATGATCTTTCAGCAATGGCCAGTTACTTAGACATTAACCAATATATATGTAACGCAAATGAGTGCACACCGAGGATTGAACTGTGTTTTAGAATCCCTTTTCACATCTATCATCAAATAAATCGGTCAACTGGATGCGTATTTGAATGTCCATGACAAAAACGTTTCAGATTTATCATTTTATACTGAACACTATTTCATCATTATACGTCAATAATCGTGATTAGTCTAGACATTGAAATACTTTCCTTTTTTCGCACTGCCAACTAGTGCTTAATCAACCTTCAGAGTCATTTTCCTTTCTTCAGAGTGAAAATGGTTTGAGAAGGAAACATCTGATCCTCTCCTTCCTCTAAGGACAGAACATTTATGTAACAAAACTAATGGAGATGATGAAAGTCTTATTACTTCTTCTAGAAGAGTGTTTCACTTATATCACGGCCGCCAGTGTTATTGCAGAGAGATAGCCCGCATCCCCAGTGTGGGTATGAATTGCGGTGAAACCTGCGAGAATCGGCTTGAGCTAGCAACCATGGGTGTTACAGCGCTGGAATTCAGTGTAGAATTGCGCCCAAATATTACTGCGTTCAGAACGTTTCTATATTGCAGACATCAGTGGCGGAATTTGAACCCCGGACAATTTGATCCGAAGCTGAACGCGCAAACCACGGCCTCTTTTTCCGGAAATTATTTTATTTCGTACGTGAATACCTAAACACATCTAATGTCTGTTTTGTTGCTCTTTCCCGTGAATTAATAGAACATTAGATTGTATCAAAGTTGCAAATGCCGATTTCAAACACTAAATCTCATATCGTATGGTTGTCAAAATATTTCCATTTAAAAGAGTAATTCGCTTATATCTACATATACAATATCAGAATTTTTTTTTAAGAAATCCTTGATATATATAGGTGAATGAACTCGTTAGGCCTGTTGTTCATTACGCTTTACTTTTAAGGTTAATTGCTCTTTAAAAGTATATGCTTTCTATTGATTTAAAGTAACAGTATGATCCAGCTGACAAATTGAAACGGCAAAATAATATACGAATGTCTAGTACCGATATTTTTGCTGTAATAGTGCTAAAATAACATAAAAGACCGGAAGTTATTTTGCAGACTTCTGTATCCAGGTCCACTCAAGGAATAATCGGTTATGCAATCTGTTTGATCCTGCTGCTTAAGGTACCATTAACATATGATCAAAGTATCTGTGAAGTGCTCGTTATCTCTTGCCCATATGGCTATGATAGGGAGCATTCAATGCTTCCTACTTTGTGGTGAGGAAGTGATTCCACTCTCTTATTTCCCCTCTCTTCTTCCTTCAACCCCTTCCTTTCTTTTTTCACTCTGAACAATTGGACTTCTTTCATTCCGTTTTTCTCTGTCTAAACTAGTTCTGTTTTATCTACCTCTACTAATTACTTACCTCCTCTCTCTCTGTCTCTCTCTCTCTCTCTCTCTCTCTCTCTCTCTCTCTCTCTCTCTCTCTCTCTCTCTCTCTCTCTCTCTCTCTCTCTCTCTCTCTCTCTCTCTCTCTCTCTCTCTCTCTCTCTCTCTCTCTCTCTCTCTCTCTCTCTCTCTCTCTCTCTCTCTCTGTGAAATTTACAAAATAC
Organism: Phorcus lineatus; assembly: GCA_921293015.1. Classification (NCBI taxonomy): domain Eukaryota; kingdom Metazoa; phylum Mollusca; class Gastropoda; order Trochida; family Trochidae; genus Phorcus; species Phorcus lineatus. Next base: position 36,092,086 of record OV121084.1, on the reverse strand, counting down.
TTGTTATTGATTTATGCCAGCGATAGTTTATTACTACTTACATGGACATGTGCATGACAAACATCCGCGACAGTAAAGCATCCCCGCTAAGCCAACTAATCACATTGTGGACTAGACCTTCGGGAAATGAGATTTGGCAATGACTGCCAAAGGATAACATTATTGCCCACAAGGGCAACATTCACTGTCGTCTGTAGACATAACCATGTCCGTTTTATTGGAAATGTCCAATTTTTCATCAGATGTTCGTTCTACAATAATTGAAGTGATCCTTCAACTTTCTGTACTGCTGATTTATATGGATATCTTACATATTCGTGTAGACGTGTCAACCACTTACTGTCATTTTTTAATTTTCCACTCTATACGAGATTCAGTATTTTGCTTTTCTACCTTTGATAAACATGTTTGATTTAACTTAAGATTCAAGGGCATAACCTATCATTGTTTGCTCTATGCTCTATAGGAATGTTATTAAACCTCGTTTAACCCAAGCCGACAATATGTCCTTAACCCTTTACCATTTCCTGCTGGGTGAACAGAGACAATAAATTAGTCTCAATTTATCAGTTTTGGGCAGGGGGTCACCCTTCAAACTCCTAGGTTATCGGGTTTTTACGCTTTTACCAACCGATCCGGCGAGCCGCGCCCGATGTTGCTTAACTTTACCGATGGTGATCATCTGAATTTTGCACAGAGCCAAGTATCACTACTTAAGAGTGATATTGGAATCAATATGTTACTTAATGCTCGTTATTTATTTAAAAAATTAGTTCTATGTACTTAAATAGTTAGATGATAACAAAATATAGCTCTTATTGGCTGCAATACCACACTGAATTTCAGCACAATACAACCCATGGTTCTCTAGTTCCAGCCGATTCTAGCAGGTTTTATCAGCTAGGGTGCCCCCTTCCCGTAGCATGCAAGCTCCGGCTGGCATAGCTCTCAGGGTTTCTGAAGCGCGAATGTGGCGTCCGAATCAGGCATTTTCCTCGGTGACGGGGTTTTAATTCTTTGGCGTCTGGGGAAATCCCCGGAAACCCAGAAAGGCTATTTATTAATTGGAGTTAGTTTAGGTTATTTTCAGATCAGAATAAAACTGCTCACCTTATCTTTCTGAAAATGTGCATGTATGTTACCCAAATTTCTTAAATGGTGCCTTTTGACATTTTCGGATTGTAGGACAAACGTTGTTTCTCTTTAATAAGAAACACGTGAAAATAGAGCCATTGCCTCTGTAGCTTATCAGAAATAGCTATAATCAATTTTTAAGTGGTCACAGGATCACAGGATCCCACTGTGGCCATTGAATCTACAATTTTGCTTTCAGAATACGTAAAGAATCTTTACGCAAGATTTCGGCTTTCTAAGCCCAAGCATATATATTTCGTAATCCGGAATTGAAATATCGCCTATATTTTGATTACACATATTGGACTTATAGTCGAGAATATTTTTATTATCTCTATACGTAGATTCTGTAAACAATTAAACTGGATTTTTTTATTGAAATGTATTTGATTCAGTTCATCATCAATCTATTAACAAATATTTGATATAATGGAAATGGTCAGTAAGTCCGTAACATGGAGGGTTTACATGCACACATTTATTCAGCAATGGAATGCAAGTTGGAATTTTAATGTATAAGACAACGCTTTTGTTATTGCAGTCTTTAGTCTTAAAACACATATGCTTTTTTTCGATGGTGATTAGGACAATGTTGTTTAAAGCAACTCTTTAATTAAAAGTATTTTATCTGTCCATTGCTTTAAATAATATGATGTAACTTTATTATCATTCGGAATGGCGTGTAACTCTGACATAAACCATTCCATAACCATGGAGTTACCTGCTTGATAAAGGATTGGGCAAAAAGATATGTCTTTGAATGATCATAACATTCAGATGAATCATTTGATATTGTACAATACTTCATCATTATACGTCAACGAACGTGACTAATGTAGACATTTGAATACCGGTATCTTTTAACACTTACAAGTAATGAGCGCGGATCTATTTGATGGATTAGTCTTTTTATTCACAGAAAAGGATTTGAGGAAGGAAACAGTTTTATCTTCTTTCCTTAAACCTGTACAACATTGATTGATGTGATGGAATCTGTTATAATTAATTGTTGTAGTATTTTTTAAAAAACGATTTTAAAGCAAGGCATTCAAATGATTGTCGTCAAAAGAAATGTATAACACATTTACCTACATGCTTTGTCAATTGTTATATTTCAACCCATGTTGTTACTTTATGTCTGTGACTTCTGTTGGCTCGTAATGGGTACCCAGAAGCGAACATTCCTTTATCTCACAATTAATCTCAACAGAAAATAAAAAAATTCTCTTGTTTTAAGTATATGCAATGTAGATTGATATTGATATCCTAAAGAATATGAATAAGCTAAAGCGATCAAATGTTTGAGTTGCATGCTAGAATTTGGCAGACTAAGGAAGACAAGAAATGTTTTGGATTATCAACTTCTTTAATCTAATGATAGCGATGTATCGATGTTTATACCTTTCAAACGATCATTATGATAAAGACACACAATTCCCTGTCTTTCTAAAACTATCAATCGTTTCATCGCCGTTAATTTGGTTTCACGAAAAGACTCATTGGAGAGTAAGTTGAGTACAGATATTCCTGCTTAAAATCACCATGGGTGATATGGGGAGAGAATTTGAACATTAAGTCACAGGTGACCGAGACGTTTGTGAAAATAACCGAATGAAGCAATATGATAAATGATGTTTGACATTTGTAAGAATTGTAAATCTTTTCAGCTTTTGCTGCAGAAGGTTCGATTATTGTTTGTTAAAGTCTGTCATCAGCCATTTTACTTTTAAAAAATTAAATATATGTCACATCACATTGTTGTCTAGACTAAAGTTTATTCTCAGAAATATTTTGATAATTTACAGTCCCATTCATGTTATTCTTTATTTCAGGCTTTTCAATTCAAAGATGTGTATGCAGTCAAATCTAGACTTGCTGAATGAGAACCTAGATTGTATTGAAGGCTCCTATTTAATACACAGTCATGAATCAGGACTACTTTATTCAACAACTTATGGATACGAGTTTGAACATAAAATAAGGAAATGGTAGAGAAGTCGCAGTAATTGCAGAATTTCATTTCATTCTGATTTGTGACGTCTGAACCGTTAAAGAAACCCCAAATTTTCTTTAAATTATTTATTGTTTTCATTAAAAAGGAGACTCGTGATTCATCAGCGTCACATTTTATATAGCCAAGCTATGTTTACACCCTGCTTTCATGTTTGGTCGATAACAATTTGTCATTATGTATGCAATGACAAAGAATCGTAAGTAGACAGCACCATAGGAAGGTAAACATGTAATCAATAATATTGTCGAATATTAAAAGACAACATATATTCTAATTCAAGGGAAGCATGTTCAGATGTTTTATATGGTATTTTATACACATTTAATTATCATAATAATTTTCAAGATTAAAATAAAACAACTGCTTTCATAAACAACCATAGAAGCCCTATGCTTTTTTATTAGTTTAACTTACACGTCATTTATTAACTACAAATAACTGGTATTGACATGTGTGTGTGGGATGTCGTGATGCAAATACTTGTTTAGAGGTTTCAGACTACGTTAATTAAGCACAGGCACATTTTCGAAAATAATGTTGTGAGTTTTGAAGTGTACAGATCATGATTAAACCAACAAAATATCTAATGTATTGATATTTTATCCTTTTTTCAAACAATGCATGTGCTGAAAACTACCATTTCTCTTTGCATAGAATAAACGACTGAATTGTCAAAATTAAAAATCACTCTAAGATAATAAAAAAATATGTCACTTATGGCTCAGTCATTAATCCCTATGTAACTTATGTTATAATAAGAGCTCTTCTCAAGCTTCCGGCAGTTTCCCCAAATGGCACAATGCTGCAAGATAATTAACCTTGCAATATTTCAACCAATGAAACAACAGAATGCATGAATTACATATTTTTGTCACACAGGCCTATTCAATGATGAAGTTGCTAAATAAGGAGTATGTTTTGTAAAGAAGACTCAAAGTGCATACTAGTATTCGAATAAAATTTAGCTTTCCGAAAGCATACGGAAATTACTTTGGCGATTTGAATGATCATTGTTTCCTGTATATGAGCCGGAGGCCACACGTACTGAATAAAGAATATGAATTTGAATCTGAATGATAATTTTTAAAAAGCGTCGCTGATTGCACAACTTACTTTGATTGCATACAATCAGATTTCTACATTTTAGACCAAGAAAAGTTCGTTTTATGACAGTTGTTCAATAGGAATTTGTGACGGAGCTACCTCTGTTGGGAGAGAATGCTTTAATCTTTGTAAATTTTGAAATTTTAGTAACAAATATAAAATTAAGTAATAATCCACAGTGCTGTTTTGAATAATCCCCAAAAATGTTGTGTCTGTTCTGTTGTTTGTGTTTTGGTAACATTTACTATATCTGAAAAAATAAACGTCCTTCTGATGTATTCTACTGAAATAATTGTTTAATGAACCATATAGTAATCATTTATGACTTTCAAATGGCGGTTTTTACTTAAGATTCAGCTTTAACAGTTACCTGAAATGTATGGATTTTCTATCTATATTAACATCCTAACTATTAACTTTCGGATCCCAAAGTATAACATAAAGAATGTTGCTGTGGAATAAGCGCAAATGTTTTTGTGAACTATGTTTTAAGTGAAGATAAAGAAATTAAATCGAAAAATTACTTTTCCGGAAAAAAAATAGTTCATTTTGAGGCTCTACTTTTATCCTATATAATAATGTTCTAGAATTGGTTTTTAAACCTAGAAACGTAGAAGCAGGTTACTTGTTAAAATCTTCATAACAGAGTAATTTCCTTGCAAAGCCTTGGATCTTCTTTTCAAGAAGTACAATTTCCGAATGGATGTAACTAGGTTACAGTTATCAATACAGCAATGAATAAGTGTATGGTTGCTGATCTGGGTCTAGGAAAAGACTTTAATGGCGCATAATGTTTCTTAAAAAACTTTACAAAATTTTCAATTTAATCAAAACGCAAAAATCGATCATCAGGGCAAAAACTCAATAGGGAACCTTAACCCCCTTCATTTTTTCACGTTACAACTATTAGCTTACTATTAGCAACTACAAGGGCAGATAACTCACGGAGGACGTCAAAATAGAAAATCAAGCCCGGCATGTTGCCAATTTGTCAGAGGCTATCATCTCTGAAAGTGTCATGAAAGAAGGAGAAAAGTCGTTATTTCAGGATTGAGTTGAACGAAATACAAAGATGAAGAAAACTTACAATAAGAACAATACGGTGATGTGACTTTCGTCTTAACGTCTAAATGTGTTTGATTTTAGTACATTTTTAAATGCTTCACAACATTTTTTCCTGATTGGCAGGCATTTAATGTGGACAAGAAAAACAACAAAGGAAATATTCAATCAGTTATTTTCAAAGGTGGCCTTTGAATGTTTTTGCATTGATAGTTTATCTCTTATATAATTTGTACAGTGATAAATCGTCTAAGAGATATTTAAATCCTGCTATTTTATTAGGAACTTGATAGTTCTTCTCAAAAACATGTTATCTTTACATCTAAATAAGTATAATTAATCAACTTTAATCATTTATCAGCTGGATGGGGGTGGAAAAATTATCTAAATAATAGACGAATGTCCAAACAAAAACGTCATTCCTTTAGGTTGGAATGCAAATTACTAGAAGAGTGTTTTTCATGAGAACGATAAATCAGTTCATTACGGGTCCACTTATTTTGTTTTCGTATATACTCATTTACATATAACTACGATGCAATATACAAAATTATAAAGTTTGAAATAATTGTTATACTCTTTATACATTGAATATACATCGTTATTCGACTCTTTAAAAGAAAATTTATAAAAATCAAAGTACAATGACGAACGGACATAAAAACGTAAAACTGTCAACTATGAACAGTTTATATGAATACCGTAAAGCATAAATACATAAATACGAAACTGGCTATTACGACCAATGTAGCTGAATTTTTCTAATTATCATTTGTTCATATTTCCTTTATATAAATATGTCAATTTTAGACGGTAAACATAAATTTACTCAACCCACTTATCCGTATTAGTAGAATAAGTTTTCAAGTATCAAGCAAGTAAAAACTTCATGCGGCAATTTTAGTGTGAACACCGAGTTTGTATTCGAGTTTGCAAATATATTAATGCAGGATATATACGATTAACTGAACTTGGTGCGCTTGATTTTACAATTGTGTATATTGATTATCTTGCAATTCGTAACATTTAATTTCTGTGTAGCAATTGTGTATATTGATTATCATGCAATTTGTAAAAAAAAATTTCTGTTTCGTGAGATCATTTCTATTCCTTTAGCCAACTAATTAGTTTGTAAACAAGACCTTTGGGAATTGGGATTTGACGATGATTGCCAAACGAAAGTCTTATCACCCACATGGGCAACATTAACTTTCGTCTTTCACTGTAGATATTTCTGTTCGAATTCTGTGTAAGTTTATATGTATGAGCCATAAACTTAATATACAGCAATTTCGATTCGATACAAATGTAAATACTGATTTATTGAAGTGTACAAAATTTAATTATGACGAAGACGAATTGCACTTTTTGTTAGTCTGTCCATATTATAACGAAAGTAGAAAATGTTGTTACCAAGCTATTTTCATACCTATCTAACGCGAGAAAAATTTAATTTGCTTATGTCTTCACATAATGTTGAATGCTTAAAAAATCTTTCAATTTATCTTAAACGTAATTTATTAATGTAAGCAGTCATCTCAATATCCATGCGCAATGACCTTCTGTGTACATGATCATTGTACTTTAGGCCATGCGGCCGTGATTACAAAAATAAACATTCATTCTGTTTCAATAATAACGACTAAAATTTCTTCAGATATATGTTAATTTCATTAATTTGTAAACTTTGTGCGGTCATGTTGTGCATGATGTCAGATCTCCGCATGTGTACAAATCTGTAAATTGAGGAAGAGCAAATCAAAAGTACCAAATAATTAATTCATAATTAAACATTCACTTGCAACTGAAGTTTTGTTATTTCTGCTAAGTACAATTAAAAAGTAGTGTAATATTCTTTTTGAAATATTCATGAAACAACATATATTTCGGTTCATAAAGCAATGTCGTTATGATATGAAAATCATATACAATAATGATAATAAAAAATCAGTAATCATGTCAAACCAAAACTTTTTTATTGTTTTATTGCCTTAAAACAGTTCGACGTTTAAACGGAAATTTTCATTTGAACCGGGGGATTTAAAACAACTTTGTCTGACTTTTTACACATGATTTCACATGTATTTTATCTTGATCAATTAGTTATTATTGATTCATACTACAACAACAAGAATTAACAGGTAAAAATACTTTTTCCTCCATTTTGTATAAAAAATCTGATTTATGTCATCAGCAAACCTAGTATTTAAACGTTGTTCATTTACGTTGAGCAAATAAGCATGTCTAGTATATTATATCGAGGTATATTATTGAGAATAAATTTTGAATTTTAAATTTGGCATTGTAAATTACTTCTAGTTGAATATATTATTGGTTACAAGTTTACCCTATTTGGCTGAAAATATAAGCGTTCTATTGCTCAATTAAGAAAGTGAGAAAGCTTTCATCGGCGTTTGCGACCTATTTTTGGAATATCTGAAAGCTGAAATTACTCCCACATGATGCAATCCAGGAAACATCATATCGGAAATAGATACTGGATATAGCGTCACCAGCCTTTATTCTCAGTAAGCATAGTAATTACACACTTGTTGGACTATTCATTTCCTTTATATGTAAGTGTTTATACTTCTTGCAATCCAATCAACTAATGAACCTGGCTGGTGGAATAAAACTGACAAAAGAGAAAACATTATAAACTATTTATATGTCATGAATTCATCAGGGACGAATTCCATCAATTTCTATTGGCCTTCCACTTATCCACTGTATCAAATTAGAGAAGTGAATCGTTTTTGGTGGGTTTGCGATGGTTGTCGATGAGTTACAAGAATGTTTTTTTCCTTTAACTGATACGTGTACATTAATATAAGTTATTTCGATGTGAACTTGACTTTTCAGTGTAAGGTATATGTGGTTGATAATTTGAGTGGCACTATTGTAAACTTACCGGCAAAAGAAATTCATCATAAGATGTTACGAGTCTAGTAACACAAAGAACATCTTTGGAATTCTATTATGTCAACCGCTGAAACGCTGATGAGTTATTTTAGAGGGGCACAGAGTATGTTGTAGACGTTAAATATGTCAAACTTCATAAATGAAATTATCCTATGGAGAAGTAGTGGTTGTTTCAGAAAAACAGAATCATAATGCATATCAGTTCAGTAAAGTGACGATAAACGGGTCGAAAACCGGACAGTGGCGCGCGCAAATGATTCAAACGTAATTTCGGAAACTTGTTTACAGCAGACACAAAGGCAAACATTGGTTGATACTTTTAAGCAGGTCTTTTAACTTATATACACATTAATTGGACACATTAACATGTATAGAGCTGTTCTCCGATTATCAGTGAAATCAAGAAAATATGTTAATTTTGGCATTTTAGAGAAAAATATGCAAATTTAGGGGGGCGATTTTACATTAACTCATGTCATAAGGTATTCTGACTCAACTAAAGCCACATTAAAATTCATGAAACATACTCTGTGTCACTTTAAGAAGTCAGTAGGGGTCCAAAATAAATGTTTCAAATTGTAATTTTACACTATTTTCACCATAAAGCATTTTAAATTGTGAATTATTTTACAAAATAACCAAATTTGCAAAAGTCGAGTATCAACATAAACAAATATCTTAGCGGGAATAAGAAACGTTTTATGACGTTACCATGTAGCTGTTCATAATTCGTATATGTGATATGGCTACAACGTGTGTATTTGATACAACTAAGAATTCTTTCAACAGTAACAAGCTATTTCAGTTTAATAATCATTTTAGAAATTGAAACGTTGAAGGTTGTTCTACCTTTTATCATTTTTAAAAGTTTATTGGTTTATGTATGTCCACTGAGCAATCAAATAGCCCTGCTTTCCACTGTCTATGGTCTCCTGGTACTTATGACCATACCACCATAAGTGACGATGATAATTAGCAGTTCTGTGTCACGTGACTTTGCACCATTAGCAAGGACTTGTGACTCTTTTATTTGCATTCTTTTCCAGTTTGAGTGAATTTTTTTAAAACACAAACTTTGGTTTCGGTCACTTTCGGCACTGCGAAGTTTAATGTCAATATACAATCTTTTCTTTTCGATTCAAATATTCATCAATTGTTTTTGCCGATGAGCTTCCATAACAAAACCGTGCATTCACGACATCTTCCCTTATTATACATACAACGATTCAAGTAAAGAACTTATCGTTATGTCGTTCTTGGCGTCAAAATTTACAGGAAAATGGTTTCGGATAACGGTAAATCGAAATAAGTATAAACAGTCATTAGTTCACACCATCGGTAAAATTAGACTTGCTTCGCTTCCATAGACTCTGTCCCTTTACAGCAATGTTAGGTGACAAAGTTTAATGCGCCATGAATAATCGGTTGACTTCAGCAACACGACGAATGTGTGGGCTGTTACTTGTAGAGTGACGTCCGAAGACCTCGCATTCTTCCCGTAATGTAGCATTCTGGTCACTTTGATTCATAAAATCCTCAGAGCCTGTTACATCAAAGTTCAATTGTCATATAATTTGGTTTGGGAACGCCAAATGAATTACTTCAGCTGAATTGAAAAAATAAGACTTTTAATTCATTGTATATTGCTTAGGAAAAAATTCAAACTCACATTGATTGAGCATTTAAAGAAACTACATAGTTTATGGAGTTTAAAGAGAAAAATTTAAATGAAAACTAAAACGCTGCTTGAAGTTCTCTGTTCAGTAAATTTTATTCAGAATAAGCATGATCTTGAAATGCACAGATGCACAAGTGTTTCAACATCACAGGGGTGCACAAATGTCAGTATCGGGTATGGCCACCATTGGCATTGATTATTGCTTGGCACCGACGAACCATGGATGCAACCAAGTTGTCAATCACAGCCTGTGGAATGTTCTGCCATTCGTGCTGAAGTGCTGCAAGAAGTCCTGGAAGTGTTTGGGGTGGTGGATTCCTACTGCGAACGCGTTGATCCAGTTCGTTCCAGAGATGCTCAATTGGTGACAAATCTGGTGACCTGGCTGGCCATGGCAATGTCTGGACATTGTTACGCTGTAAAAAGTCTTGACAAACACGTGCAACATGTTGTCGAGCATTGTCCTGCTGAAAGAGACCACCATGGACGTTGACGTGAGGAATAACGTAAGTCCCTATACCGTACTCCTGTGAGGTTACCCACAACATGCACAAGGGGTGTCCTAACACCGTGACGAATCCCGGCCCACACCATGACACTCCCTTCTCCAAATGGGTCAACCTCCTGAACACAGTTGGCAGCATAACGTTCTCCACGACGTCGGTATACACGTGCTCGTTCATCACTTCGTCGAAACAGAAAACGGGACTCATCAATGAAGAGAACGGTTCTCCACCTTGCACGTGCCCATCTCATCCTCTGTTGACACCACTGGAGACGTTCCGCCAGATGACGTTGCGTTAAAACGGGACGTCGAACCGGTCGTCGCGGAAAAAGTCGAGCCTCTCTCAGCCTGTTGCGTACCGTTTGGTCGGAAATTCGACGCAGGCCTGGTATCTGCGTTGTTGTTGACGTTGCTGTCCTGGTGCGTTCCCGAAGGTGGAACAGTCGGATGTACCGATCTTGGGCCCGAGTAGTCGCCCTTGGTCTGCCTGACCTTGGCCTAGCATCAACGCTGTTTCGGGTGTTGAAACGGCTTCAAAATGAAGAGATGGTCTGTCTGGACACGCCAAAGTGTGTTGCAACATCTCGCTGCGTCGCTCCTGCTTGCAGTCTGCCAATAGCGTTGTTGCGCTCTGTTCAGTCTTGGCATTCTTCAGGTCGCTGTACCGATGTTGTGTAGTCTGAATGAATAGCGGCTGATATGGCTTTTTATACCCCTAAAGCAGACGTGTTTGCATGTAACCCTTCATGATCCCATGCTGCACGTGCTTTGGCAGAAAATGTAATTGGACGAATCGCTCGTTTTCGTCCCTGAACACAACGTAAACCTTTTGGGCCATTGTTTTTGGTAAATTTACACTTTTGAGCGAGCCTTTCTTTAAATTACAGGTATGTATCATGAAAAAAATTGACCCGTTTCGAAAAAATCAATTTCGCATGGATGTCAAGTTGTTTTTTTGAAGAGTTTGCCAATGTACGTCACCCTAAAATTATTTTTTTAAAAGCAAGTAAAACAAAAGGACATCTATAGTTTGGTCATCTCGAGTTACAAACCTTAAGTCTTAAACATTCAATCGAACCTTCCATGTTTCTTTTCAGGCGTTTAACACAGTCAATGCAAATGAAACAAAATGACATCTATAGATTGGTCATCTCGAGTTCAGTCTCAAAACTTCAGTCTCAAACATTCAATCTAACTTTCCATATTTCATTTCATGCTGTTACTATAGTTTGATACCAATTTACATGTTAATCTCAAGTTGATTCCAGTTGTAAGGGACAATAACACTGGAATGAAAATACCGCTGCAGATTCAATTACAAATGATTCGTATGTTCTGCAAATTGGGCCAAATACCATATTGCACGATAAAAAAAATATCATCTCTATTCTGATAATATTTGCATCTTAAATATGAATATGCCAAATTTCATGTTTTGCCAATCCAAGAAAATTAACATGTCGTTACATGTTTGCAGGGGCAGGATATCACAGTGGTTAGCGCGTACGGCTTCGGATGAAGACGTCCGTGGTTCGAACCCCGCGGACAGAAACAAGTGTAACCATGTTGCTAATTTTCACTTCAAATACGATGTTTTCTGTTACTAGATAATAACCAGCTACAAAGTTTGTTAATTCTTCAGCTAAATCGTGACTGTTAACATATCAAAAAAAAGGAACAATCGTAAATTACAGATTTCTCTCGGTTGCCGATTTATTAGGTTTCTCTGCTTGCAATTTTTCAAAATCAAATACAAAAACATTGAATACACAAACTAAAAAATTCTAACGAGTTGAGTAAACAAATATTGATATGTTTAAGAAATATATTTCAAATCGTTAAATGTCAAAGACATAAAGTAACACAATACATACATTCCATATTTGTCATTTGTGAAAGTTAAAAACCTGAATGACTCCTTCTTTCTTTTTAGATTTGACGTTTTTTGTAATAACATGCAAGAGTTGATATTCCATTCAGTTTGATTAATTACTTGTCAGCTCGGTCACGTTATAACACGTCCAATTTGTAAGCATGTCCTTATATCTACTTTAAAGATAAAACTATTGTGTTTTGATTTTTTTGTGAAACCAACGTATATTCGATACCTGTTGGTTTTATTCGGAACCCAGCCCCTCATCATGAGAGACTTCGTATTTAATATCATTAGGTATTGAATCTACGTTCGAATCACAAAAAGTCGAAAACACAAGAGGTTTATCTCCATTGTGCCATGACGGGTTATTTACGTTGTAAATTGCATTCTTTGATATGGCGGAAGCTCGGGCGTGATGCAGTCATATGTTTATCCTCTTTGTATATTTAGGTTTGGTTACACCTTAATCAATATTAAAGCGAATACATACAAGGAATGACATTTTTCAAGGGCATACTACGGGACAATCTAAATAAATTCAAATCACAAGCTTGTTACTATCATTTCATACTGTCGAATATATTTACATTGACAGTTTCATGAGAAACAATAAAATCTGCTTATCTGAATTTATGTAGATTGATTAAAGGGTACAGTGATGTTAAAAATAAAGCCCCTTTGAGAGTTTTCTGCTAGGGTGAAACGGCAAACAGAGGTTATGATTGGGATTGCGGAATGAAAGTTGAGTGGAAAGTAGCATGATATCTTACTTCTACGAAACTGAAGGGATTTACAATCATAAAATGGAGGTAACCGAGTCCGAAATCATCTAACAATTATTGTAGACATACGCTCACGTAATTAATTAAATGCAGGACAATTCTACAGCAAATGTTATGTTTCTAGTCACGTTTCTGGTACTGACATCTCAGGAAAGCAACTGTTAATCAGCGAGAAGTTTTCAAAATGCAAATGGACAATTGAGGCGATTATCACCCCATTTCATAAAAATAGGTTTTGACGCGTGATGGAAATATTGAAAAATTTAGATTATCATAAATAACAACATATTGAAGCTCTGAACTTTTAGAGTCTGAACTTCATTCAAGAGTTTTGAAAATTAAATTTGTTTTGTCTGTTCGATACACAAAAATTTTCATTGGAATATAACCAGGAAGTTTTTCTAATTGCAATGTCAACTAAATATGAACAAACTGTAATGTTCAGGTTTAACATTTGAAAATAAAACCCAAATTTTGCAATTTTGCAAATTTGGGCTTTCCTGCGGGAACGGTGAACACCTCCAAATAAATAATCCAAATCCTTTGTATGTTTATATTAGTTTATATTTCGCTGACACTCTTGCAAGGAAATGTGAACACAGATCATGACATTCAACGTTCCTATTATCAAAAATGTTTATCATCAAGCAATAGAACTTAACTCTCAAACTATCTTCCCCAGACAGTACCCATAAACATAAGATTTTATAGATCAATAGTGTTGCAAATAATGAAACTTTTCTATACGAACACACAATGCACGATTACGAGACTATTACCTTAAGTACCATTACACTCTTGCTTCGCTTATATGTTATAGAAAAAAATGTACGTTTATCCAAATCGTGCCATAAACATCCGCCATCCATATGAACTATTACCTTATTTCTTCGCTTTCGCGTTATAGAACCAGATTTACGTTCATTCGAACAGTGCCATAAACATCAGCATCTTAGCTAAATTGACACAGACACCAGGGACAAATCCGGTTGCCAAACAATTTGACACGCCTCCCCTAGAATAATAAAACTGCAATTCTCAATATACCTGATAACCAACAACCATCATAAAAGCCAAAATATTAGTATTAGCAAAGCAAACATTGAATTTTTATGTGAAAAAGTTCTGCATCAATCTTCGTGATACTGCCAACCTCCTTAAAGTTGCAAAAGCTGTAAGATTGTTGTGTTTTTTAAGAAGTCGAAATTCTGATTACATATTCAAGCCTTTTAAATAGTAATATTGAATACAGAAAGTTGTAAAATAATATCAAAGTAGGTCGCGAGATTCCGTCGAGGACTGTAATAATCTTTCATATTTGCAGTTTGAATGTGCATTAAACACCCAAATATACTTCTTAAGGTCTTTTTATACGTATTTGGTAAAGGTGGTGAATCATGGTTGGTTTTCGCATATTGCATAGATTACACTCGAATAGGTTGTTTTAGTTTGTCAAAGTACGTCATAGTTTGAAATAACTACCTTGTTGAAAAAAATCAAATGTCCATTAACATAAACATTATTTTGAATATAAGAAAAGTTAATCAAACTTATTTCACGCAGTCTGGATGTTGTTTTATCTGAATTTATTACTTTTTCGTTGTGAAGGTTTGAAGATGAGGAACAATATGGCTTTGAAGAATATGCTGATGTCGACTAAAAACAAAACAAATTTGAACAATGTCCTACCTATAAATTCCTATAATGAAATAAAGAAACATTTATGTCAGTAATGATAATAACAAATTCTTACGGTTATAAGAAAATTAGATTTTGCGTTACGCAATATAAATTTGTTGTTATTAACTTGTGAGTTTATCTTTTAGATAAAACTAAAATCTGTCTGTCTACAGTAAATTATACGACATTGGTTGATCGACCAATTTACATCATTCAACTTACATTGTTTCAATCAATGACACACTCAATTAAGTTCAATCATTGGAAATCAATCATATGTCAATAGGATGTCATTCGCCTACCAATCAGTTAATACAGTTCACTGATCAACCTAGCGGAACAGAACAGAATTTTATTCTCATAAATCATATACAATGATATAGAGAACATATAATCATTGATACTTTACATAATATTGTTTAGAAAAGACTTAGCACAGCTTTAACAAAATGTGATAATTTGAATAAGAGCGGGGTATAATCCGACTTCATAAGAGATATAAATTTGTCAATATATGGGTTATTACAAAGGTAGGGTGGAAGTAACTCCTTACATTTATCATTACAATATGGACATGATAAAATGACATGATATTCGAATACCTAGCAAAACACCTTTTCAATCACTGCCCGATTTGCCAAGGACATCATATTCCCGTGCAAGTCAGACAAAACCAGATTGTTTATTAAAGTTTCCCTTCAATATAATTTCAAAATACATTTTACACAATGAGTTAAGGGGCTAAGAGATATGAAAGGGAAATTGTATTAATATAATAATAATAGTTTATTTCGTTTTTTAGGCCATCGGCCCATGTACAAAGCATTTGAAACACAAACATTATTACAAAGTGACAAATACTACGTCTTGCGAAGAGATAGGCAATGTTTAACATATTTTGCTACATTTAAAATAATTTCATACTCCTTACTGTTTACAAGTACATTGTAGGAATAAAATGTAGGGTTATCAGAAAATCTGAGTGGTATATATTTACTTCTCATTAAATCATAATACGGGCAGACAAATAAAAAATGATTACAAGATTACAAAAGGAAGTGACGTCACAAGTGGTGAAAGACGTGTGTCGGAGTGTCTCTCATCATTTTTCCTATTATGTAGGCTACAAAAGGAAATTGTATTGCTTCCAATAAACATTATATATTCATTTATACAATAAAGAATGAAAAGCTTACTACGAATTGAAAGGTTTTGGCAGCAATAAAGCATGCATTTGGGTTGAATCGGGAAGTGTAATTTGTTTCCATTTTCAATTTGATAAAACATAGCAAAAATATAGTTAGATTTTCATTAGAGACCTCCAACACACATTATAAGACATTACATAATTAGAGTCTTCTAATCTGGCTGGTTACTTAATGAAGGTTTGACAGCAAAGGGGGGGGGGGGGGGGGGGTGATAAAATAATCATTTCTAGCCTACTTAAGAATAAGGGAATTAGTGCTGTATATCCGAAATTTTTACCCAGGATTATCGAGGATGGGTTCGCTTGAGCTCTCTATTTTGTCTTTCTTAACGACTGTGAATAAAATAATAGCCTTTTATACAGCCTTGGTCCTATTCACTTTCATCTACCCAATTTTAGTCTAGCTTCTACCTTATTCATCGGAAAACAAACAGACAGACAAGTTTATTTTTGTTTTAATTGATTGTACAAACAATCGCACAGCTATTTTTGAGACTACGACAACCTAATCGTATCTAAAAATATAAAACAATACTACGCTACCACATGAGTTGGTTCTTATAACCATAGACTATATTTGAAACGTTTGTGTAATTTGTGCAAGAGGTGCAATTTTTAATTACATAATAAGAGATTAACCGTTTGATATCTAATGCAACATTCAACAAATCCGAACATTTTTGTACAATAGAAAAAGGTTAATATGTAAGAATTGTTGTGTGAATTTGGCAAACTCGCTTATCGGTATAGATTTGTTATTTCAGATCAACAGCATTGATTAATTAAACAAATAGTATCAAATGCTTAATCCAAATAAGTCGACCAATCTTCAATATCGCACCTGAGAAGTCTCAAGTCTTAGGTAAAGTTTACATATTAATTATATGAGTATATATATGGGAAAATATATTTATTTTAAAGTTTGATGCACTAGTTCCATATTTATTGCAAGTAAATATAAATTCCTGTAATGTAAGGTTTTGTGATTTGGTTGCAGTTTTTAGTGCTTATAAAACTTTGATAGAATTTCTACAAGCATAGCAGTATCGTTTGATCAGTTTGTAACGATATAAAATTTATTCGTCTACATTTTCATTGAAATAACAAAATCGACATGTCCTATCTTCTTCAACTGCTTTAATCACAAAAGCATGAGATGAGCATTGTAATCTTGCTTATGATGACTGTTTTCAAAATATTACACTTACAATATACAAAAAATTCTATAACCCTCTTTCCTCCTCTAATATTTGCCAAAAATTTAATTCTCTTGACAGTGTTTTTTCTTGCAATTGTTTAAATAATTTGCATATATTTACATAGTGTTTGTTTTGTTATTACGTTGACCTAACTGTTAATTTAGCAAAAACAAAAGTTGTGATTTTTGGAAGCGGCCCTGCGAAGTCATCTAAAGTGAAACTATACTACGGCGAAAAGCTGCTTGACATATTAGATTCCTATTGCTACCTTGGTATTCATCTTCACCGTAACAGACGATTTAACTACGCAATCAAAGAACTTGTAAATTCAGCTACAAAGGCAATGTTTTCTCTTTTGAAAAAAGCACGTAATGTAGATTTACCAATTGATTGTGTTTTTTCTGCTTTTGATGCAATGATAGAACCAATCTTATTATATGGTTGTGAAATTTGGGGTTTCGAAAATATTACCTCAATTGAAAGACTACATATAAAATTTCTGAAACTCGCAGCAGGCCTGCGAAACTCTACCCCCGATTATATGTTATATGGAGAATTTGGACGATACCCCATGAATATCAGATTACGTAAACGCCTCATCAGCTTTTGGCATAATATGGTAACAAATACTAATCAGAGCAAACTGTCATTAAGTATGTATTCTATATTATTGGAACGGAATGAAAAACATTACTCATGTCCTTGGATTGAATTTGTTAAATCAACTCTAAACGGTTGTGGATTATCTGAGATTTTCCACAACCCGTTCCTATGTACAACGACCAACCTCTCGTTTAAGATCGAACAAAACCTCAAAGACCAATTTCTACAAAAATGGAATACAACAGTTTTACAAAGCCCTAAATCTCTGTTTTATCGTATTGTGAAAAACAATCTTGACTTTGAAAGATACCTTCTCTTACCAAAAAATATGTACATCCCCGTTTTAAGATTTAGAACAAGTAATCATTACCTGCCTGTGGAAGTTGGTCGTTGGGCAAATGTTCCAAGAGAAAACCGTATGTGTAATATATGTAATTCATATGTTGTCGGAGATGAACTCCACTACCTGTTTGTATGTGAAATGCTAACATCATACAGAAAAATATATCTACCTGCTTACGTACAGCACATCAACTCTTTCAAAATAAAAAGACTATTCACTTCATCTCAAACCAGTGACATAAAAAATCTGGCTAAATATATCAATGTTATACTTCAGGTAACGAAAGAATGTTAATCCTTGCTACTGTCCATCTTGACTATCTATATATATTTACCATGTATGTTCTATGTTATTTTCTCATGTACCACCGATGGTGGTTTTTCGGGAATAAAATTGAATTGAATTGAATTGAATTGACACATGAACCAAGCACATGGGATTGGATTAACTTAATTAAGATCAATCAGTCGATGATCAATCATATGTCAATCGGATGCCATTTATCTCTCAATCAGTAAATATCGTTCACTAATCAACTTATCAAAACACGTACTCACTCACTGCCCGATTTGACTGGGACAGCATTTTCTCATGCCATGTACGATGTATAATATAAGCCGATACCGGGTTTTATTCCTCATTTTCAACTGATTCATCAACATTACCGAATATTCACTCCTGAAAAACTTCAAGATGTCTACTGTTGCACAAGTTTACGAGAGTTCCAAATCCTTTTCCAATTCTTTCATTAGTGAGTCGGACGAAGACTGCATGTGTTACACAACTGAAGATATTGACATCGTTCTAGATGGACTTGAAAACGAGGAGCACGCTTTACAGACAATAACAAATATAATAACAATAAGAGACCACTCGCCAATGAAGACGCGAAAATCGGAGAAAGCTATATCAAGAAAGAAAACCAGATCAAGCGACAAATTTCTTCGGAGCTATCTCAAATCGAAAATCTTATCCCCCCAAATGAGAGGTCTCGTTGTGTCGATGATAAATCTGAGGAGAAAGAATGCAAAATGTGAAGATTCAATCCCGCTTTTGGAGAATCGTGACTATGAAATGGCGACAGAGGATGATGCGCCTGTAAAATCCCCACTTTCAGATTCCCAGCTTGCATCAGAACCGTTCCGTCGATTCAGCCCAAGTCGTCAGCCGCTCAGGAGATCATCAACAACTAGACAAGCCCGGAAGACAAGTCATTTGGGAAAGACAAGACGAGAGTCACAACACGAAAGCCTTGATGTGATTACTAGTGAAAACGTAATCAAATGTTTTCATAATGAAGTTCATTGATTCGATCTGTGGACAGAAAATGTTGTTCTTGAGTGCTTTGTACATAGATGTTACCATTTCAGAATCGAATAAAATGTTAATGTGTAGAAATTTGGTCTTATTTATTGATTTTATTGACTTATATCTAGATGTCTAAGTCAATTTAGGACTTACAGATGGTGTTATTTTCATTTTGGCACACATTCATACACGAAATGACCCGCATCACTCTTATCTCATACTGTTGCAATAATGATTTCAATGTTGAGCATTGAAGGTTGTCGAACTACTTCCTCCTTTGCACAAGATTTCACAGAGAACATTGAATTTCCGTGGGTGATACGCGATGACATTAGCTGACTTCATCAGGAACAGTAAGTTTAGGTTACAAAGGCCGTAGAAGCAATAAAATGCGAGTATCGTAACAAATACGGGCACATTTATTAGATTCCTGATTCTTTAGATTTAAGGGTGTTTCACAAGATGTCATTACCAAAGTTAACCTAAACTCCCATTCTTTAACTTTGTGCAAAGGTTACCTTAGTGACTAACGACCGCCCTCTTATTTTTACCAAAGAATCGACGTTAAAGGAACCGAAGCACGTCTTATGCAAAAATTGTTTCGCAAAAGTTTACACGATATATAGTAATCTATTTTTACATATGGAAAAAACGTAGCTCTTTTACTTGTATTCGTATCAACCGAAAACTGCAGGCGGCCGTTTTAACGTGAACTGTTTTAATCATTCTTGTAAGGGAAATTGATTCGAGTTGCCCAACTTAACTCGTCTAAGATATTCTTGCTTTGATTTAAAGGGATTGTATTGAAATTTAGTAAAACATTAAATCTCCTTATTGTCAGGTCCCATTATCTCCGTAAGAACATATGCTACAGTGCATATGATTAACCTTGTGATAAATGACTGAAGCAATTGTTTACCACTAATTAATTTAACACATATTATACTTTGGATTATTTCATACGACGAGAATGAGAGCGCCCTATTGCACTCATTTTAAGACCACATCGAAAAGTGTAACACATTAAATTTTATTGTATGTAAAATTATTTGCTTTAATATAACCTCTTGAAAGGCAAGTCTAGTTTAGAATTCAACTGCAAATGACCATTTCTCCTTTCGTATATCTTATATAAAATATTTTTTTCAAAACCGATTTTTTTCCGTCTCATTCTGATGAGTCCGCCTTATGTCATAATGACGAGATAGCGTGTCAAGACGGAAACATTATTTTATCCCTGTTTTAGTATGATATGTTCGATAATCGCATGGTAGTACTTTGTCTTTCGTGATTAACATAATACAGAATTGCCAACAGCCTTAATCGTACATGTAATTTTATTTAGAAAGTTCACAACTAAGATAAATTCAGCGATCAACTCGCCCTGTAATCTCAAGGAAATTCAAACTTGTATTGAGTCAAGCACTTAAATAAAACCCATGCCCCAGCAGGCATACACATAATCACCAGTTGTATCTTGAAACAACAGAAGCGTTCTATAAATGCCAACAGGTTTAAGGAGAGTTTTAAATGAGAAAAGGGTAAGAAAATGATATTAAAGCTAGTCAGTGCATTTTGCATTACACAGGGATATCAATAAGGAGATCCAATATGTCACCAGTAAACAGACATATTCTTATTGTAATGAATTAAATATGAACAAAAAGGGGAAAAGTACAATTTACAGCAATTACGACATTCAACGTAGCAGTATGCAAGTGAGATCAGAATTTTTTTTGAACAGAAGCCGACCAGAAAATAAGCAGTTGTCCAGAAATCATGAAATCTTTCACTCAAAGACTAAAGGATATGCACTTTCACAATTGGCAAAATATCCCTTTGGCCTTTCAAACGTTCTAAATCTGGATAATGACGTGTTAAAGACGCCCTTTCAACACTGATCCATTTATCGTTTTAAAGCTTTTCATTCAGTGTTTCATATCGTGAAACTTGTAGTCAGCACAAGAATTCATATTTCACTGTTTTAAATCTGGGCGACTGATGTGTACATGTCGTTCTCAATATACACTTCACGTTTCTAACAACAATGGTTCAGCTCATATTCTCAAAGAAGATTATTTCGATTGATAATTTCATTGTTTATAGACAAAATACTATTTCGTGCCTGGATTTTACGGAACAATAACGTTATTTATTATTTTCAAAGGACCAATCAACATATTAACATCGATAACTCTGTCAATACCTGCAGGTGTAGTTGTCAATGCCTTTAGATTCAAAGAAGCGCTAATAAAATGTTCGATTTAGTTATTGACTCCCGTTAGGTACCGCATGAACAATGTATACAATGTAATCAACAAGTCTTTATAAATCATATTGAACTTTTCTTAATTTCCTTAATGTTTATAATATCATAATGCTTTATTCTAATAAATTTGTATAATGTAGATTATGTGTATTGCTTTGTAAATATCGTTTTTCTTTTTCAGTTATCCTTAACTAATAAATTTCAAGAAACTAGCTAGACAATGATTGTTTCCTATGTATCCTTTTTCTTTCGCCCGTGGAAATGAAGACAAAGTACGTATTTACAGTTACGTTATTATTTTTCTGTTAATCTTCACAGATGAATATTGAATTACAGTTGTCTTGACATTCGTCCGACTCTAAACACCGATCACGATTACTTGGAAATGGTGTGTTTATTTCAAAACAATTATTTCATTTCTTGGGTTTTTGTTGTTGTTTCTAATAAAAAAAACTAGTTGAATAATTTAGATAAGTTTTGCAAAAAATAGTCCTTTCATACGAGCATCCATACTCACCCCACAGAGAAAGCTAAAGTCGTATCTGCCTACGCTGAAGTCTGTTTTTGTTCGAGCACTTTCCGGGTTAGAGCGAAAAGCCTGATTGGATGCAGTCAGAGTTGGTGGTGCAGTCAGGGACACCTTTTCAAAAGCTGTGTCATTTCTGTGGGATTCCATTTATTGAAATGTGCATTGTGCATACGAATCTTCTAAAACACTGACACAGTAATCTTTGAAAGTTATCGAGTTACAACAGAGTTTTGCGCAGAAAGATATGACTTTATTATCCCCTGTGAGAAGTGAATGACGGTTACGATATTTGATAGGAAATAGTCTCAGTTCAAGCTGATGACAACTTCCACTGAAAACCTGTCATAAACAAGTGAACAAAGTCATGAAAGAAATTTATTTATCTCTACGAATCTTTCAACAACTAACGGATCGAGTAAATCAAGAACACGTGGTTTTAACCAGTTGTCGATTTCAAGTATGCATGCAGTCCGTGCAAACCGTGTCTCGTCACCTGTCGTAATCTATTTCACAGCGTTGTCCATTAACGTTAAAGTTCTAGACGTCTTGGACTTGTTTCACTGATTAATGACGACTTAAAACAACAATGCGCAGACGGCTAGCATTATCTAGCAGTCAAAATCCTTCGATTTATTGCCGTTCCGAGACTCGGCAAGGGAAAGTAATCAATGTCTATTTCACTAGACTGGAACCCCATGCAGCGAAGCGCTGTATAATATCGACATGGCCTGGCCGTTCCTTTCATGGGTCTTTGGAATAGATTAAGTGTGACGTAATTCATTTCATGGACCATTCACTCAGATATATTTATCTTAGGATCGTAAGTTACAACATATGATAACATAAATAATCGTGAACAGAATTTTGACTGAAAATAAGGTTTGTAGATTCGAAGACGATTTTACAATATCAGTTTTATACATCATTTAAAAATCATTTGAAAATGTTTTAGACAATTATTTTATTATCTATTACAACATTTTTACTCATAGAACACCTAGATATCAACCAAGATGAAATAACAATTATCCAAATTGTTATATGGATGGTGTTTGAAAATTATGAATAATCAGAGAAATCGTTAAAATATATAACAAAGTCATAGAAAACATTAAATTTTGAAAAAACCGCCAGCGCTTGAGGATTCGAATATATAATTATCATCACCTTTCCAATTGCACATGTATATTCAGATAATGCTCAAACGTCTCGTGTCTTTGAATTAAAATACTGCGTAAGAAAACAGTTTGGATCAAAGTCACAATGATGCATTAAAACTTCTATACTTACATTCGTATTTCTACGATGTTGAAAAAATGTGTTTCTTAAAGCAAACATCATGCATAATTGCTTTATGACATGAGAAAAAAACAAATCGGAACTCAAAAGTGAACCGGTTGGGAACAGATAGACGATATTCTAGATGGTTTATTAATTCGTTTTCTTCATTGTTCAAACACACCAAACCACATTTTACATCAAAATTTAATGTTAATAAACATTAATAAAATTAAATAAAAACTTCAATGCTGATATAACGAGATGTACAACATTGTCACAGATCTTCGTTGTACCGTCAACGAGTTGTATCAAGAAGCACATGTAAGAATAACGATGACTGATAATTGATAAAATGCAATGAAGTGTCACTGGTGATAAAAAAATCTTTATCGCAACATCTGCTACTTTTTCTATTGAATAGAAATTTTAACATTCTGAGAATAAACCTGCCATTTTAATAACCCTTTTGAAAAAGGTGATAGAGTATGCCTAAAGTCAACACACGCGTTCGCCTCAGGCTTGTCTATATCAACGCTAAGTAAACTGCATAAACCTGTCACTCAGTGATTGACATATGCTCCATTGAAATATATAACTGTAAATTATTTTATGAGTTCTCTATTGTCGACAAAAGCAAGTTGTTATGTTGCCGCAATAACCAAGAGAAGCCTAAAGGATTGTATATATCTTCACTTAAGGCAATGATAGATCTTTCAATCGTTGTAAAATTAATAGTGCTATCATTTTCGAACTCTTTCATTCGTAGCTAACCGAGCGGGTAAACGAAACAGCTATAAAAGATTTGGCATTCGCATTAGATTGAAATTGAGTTTTAGATACGAATACTGTTTATTCGAAACTAAGAAACTGCCTCGATGCAAACAATATACGATAACAATAAATACAATAACTAGATCTGGCAAAAAAAAGATTCTAAAGGACAAGAAATGGCAAAATCTACTAGAAAATAGATATTAATGAAAAAAGTTGATAAATCAATGAAAAAGAAGCCAAAACCAGTACGCGATTATTTGACTGTCGAGTTAGTCTTTGAAATTTCTTTTTAATATAATACACTGCCTTCTTTCATATGTATGTTATAGTATTGTAGTTTCATATTTATTTTTAACATCTAAACTCACTGAATAAGGACTGGGACTGTATTAAGGCTCCAATTTATACACGTTTATGGAGCAGGAGTGATTTGACGTTTACATAATTAAACACCAGATTGGAACAAAATATCCCCAGACAGATGTCACAATTACGTAAAACCTTTATATTTTGGTGAAAAGCTCTGCACTGAAGTCTACCATGAGTTCTCAAGGAACAAACCCGTGTTTGTGGTACATGTAGTTTGATGATACAGTCATCCAATTAATAAATTACTGAAGTAAAGAGTACATTCGCAGATTGTAGAAGTTTTCTTACTCAAGTCAGAGTAATTCACTGTGGAATATTTAATAAAGAAGAAGAAGAAGGAGAAGAAGAAGAAGAAGAAAAAATTATTTTATTAATGTGTCATCGCATACACATTACGAAAATGACAATGTTGTTCATAGATTTAAAAAGTTATTTATAGAAGTTATTAAGCAAAGTTTAGATGTGGCACACTTCCCTTAGAGGTGGAACTTGGTCAGTTTAAGAAACCAAAAACTCCCCTTGAACAACGTATATGTAAGTATTGTAAATCAACTAAGATTGAGGACGAGATACATTTTTTGATAAACTGTGATTTAAACTTTGATTTGAGAAACCCATTTGTGGATTCGTCTCTTCCAGAAATCCCACTTTCAACCAATTATCTATTTTCGATCAAACCATATTTATTATGCAGTGTGACGATCTATCAGTTTCCGTATCTGCACTTGTTTCAAGCATGTATAAACGTAGATTATTTGCTCCCACCTCATTCACTACTTTAAACTAACTTTTTATCTCCTGTTGTAAGATAATGTATGTACCTTATTGTTTTATGTACATTTTATTTTAGCACCTTCAGTGCCTTTAACTTGTAATGAATTTTAAAAGAACATTAGTGTCTGAAAGGCCCAAGTTGGCCGGGCGATGAAATCATGTATCTACATGTATATTTGACTTTTACCAATCGCTAGACACTCAAATAAAATATTTTCTTCTTCTTCTTCTTCATAGTGTATTGTGGAATTAACAGCGGTACCTGGCAATTACCAAGACGAAAATGCCGTTCAGATTTGCGTGACTACTTTGTGTTAAGGTGTGAATATAATTCTAATAAAATGTTTAAAGGGAGGAACATACAATTTGCATGCCAATTATTTTATTATGGTAATAAATGTTTTACAAAGTATTTCTATACTTCAAAGTGAAGTCAACTGGAGGATGATCTTTCTAATCTGTCAACAATGTTTGGATTATCTCGCATTTACTTAGAGACTTTTGGCTGTAGTAAGATATTTAGCCTTAGGCATCCGGTAAAAGAAACAATTTTCTTAATGATGTCCATGTGCTGATTATAAGCATTAATGCAAACTGCAGCTGGGTCCATATTTGGCGATCATTAGTTGATAAACAACATGTAATGAAATAAAGCAAAAAATACAAAGTTATATATTTTTAGTAAAATACAATGGCTACTTTAGCAAAGATGTCAATGGAACTTTGTTAAATGAATGTAAAATTTGTTGAAGAAAAATTATAATTAAAGTTATGTCAAGTGGACAACAAAAAAGTGCTATTTGATTATTTCTCGTCATTATTACATCGCTTTGAAGGCACATCATAGTCGCTGTGTACTTTATCATTTATTACACTAACTTACCATGACAATTGTATACTTAGTAACATATTTCATATTTCAATCTTCAATGAATTTATTTTTGTTTCAGTTGTTTGTACAACCAATCGTTCAGCATTTAAGAGACACTGTTACAATGTAATTAAACAAACAACTAAAAGACATAATAAAAAATTTAAAAAACATGAACGAGACAAAAAGACAATCGCTACTGTAGAAAGGAATTTTTAACTTGAATCTTGAATTTATTGCAAAGTAAAAAGTAAAACCATATATGATATATTGCAATAAATTATTCTTATAAAGTATCGAGATGTAAACAAAGAATGATATTGCAGACCCTGTCACTATCAGTGGAGCATCTGTGATAAAATATCGTATTTTTTGTCCAACCCAGAAATTGTATTTTTATCTGCCAAAACCTGCAAACTTATTTTAGAAAGAAGAATGGAAATTTTATATAGTGCTATGTAAACTATTTTATCAATTTATTTGGATGTATATATATTGTTTTAATTTCTGCTCTGTGTGTCTCTCGTGACCCTAAATGGGTGGCTCGGTATTGTATTTTATATGTATATTTTAATGTATTTTATTTTGCATTGTACGAGGTGAGACCAAAGTAAACTATCTGTCTGTCAAAAGTTAAAACGGAATTATTGAGTAAAGAATAAAAATATTCGTTTGTTTAAAATATATGCGTTAACCATGTCTTACTCAACTACCGGCTGTAGATTTCGGAGATATGGAAGACTGAGCGTAAAGAAAGGATCAGGATATATACGTAATGGTAAACATAGGTGATCAGAGTCAGATCGCGCTGTCAAGGAGGAAGAGGCACTACGGTATGCACCCGGCATAAAAGATAGGTGGAATTAGGACAGTGTAGCCAGGGGGTATTTATTCTGTGGAAGAAAGGGAAGAGAAACATTCACGGGTTTTGAAACATGTGCAATTAGCATCTTGATAACACCAGATAGGATAAGCCACAATGTCAGCTCTAGTTGACAGGTTTTCCTGTTCATACGAAACAGTCTTGCGGGTTTTACTTGTCTGACTACATAGTTTGACACACATTTTTGCGCTGTTTTACTTCATGCAATTGTCTATATAACCGTTAGGTCTCTGAAATGCACTGTTGACAGTAATCATAGTATATATATATATGATGAAATCACCATCTTAAAAGAAACCATCGAAAATTTGTTCACGTTAATTCGAGCAATTTGTGTCTCCTGGAACATAATAAGCACAAGCTACATGTTGCATGTAAAACACAAGAAGGCCGTTTATAGATTTACAAACGAAATGTTTACAAAATAAAAGGACAACCTAGTTCAAAGAACATAACACTAGCGATGCATCAGCTGTGCCTCTGAAATGGTAGGAGAGTGGTCTTTGCATGATATTGGTACTGTAAATTGTATATTTTACCGGAGATGTTGGTGTTTGAGAAACTTGAATGTCAGACATGTAGCCAAGTCGTCTCCGACATCTAATGAGTTCCGCTTGTAATGTCATACTCGAGCCTTTGGGCTGATTAAACGTTTTGAATTTAAATTAATGGTCTGCAAGATTCCAGTCATTAACACTACAGAATATCTTCTTGCTTATAAATATGAATGATTGATAGTCACTCATTACCCGGGAAAGATAAAGAAGAAAGCATGGGTTTACGTTAAAGTGTGTACGTTATCTTTCCTAGTGCCTCCCAGGAACCTGCATTCATCGCGTACATTGATGAAACAACACAAGTACGATCAACAACGCTCATAGATACCCATTGCACTGTATTGGAGAACCTTATAGCGATGTGATGCAAAAGGGCATGATATTATTGGAGTTTTACAGAGGGATTGGAGAAAAGAACCTTAAACTACTTCTACCATTACCACTATTTCTACTTTTTAAATGTTGCATTAGTAGTAGTAGTAGTAGTAGTAGTAGTAGTAGTAGTAGTAGTAGTAATAATAATAGTGGAAGCATTGGCAGCAATTCTTGTTGCAATAGTAGTAGTAGTTGTAGAAGTAGAAGTAATAGTAGCAGTAACAGTTGTAGCATTAGAAGTAATAGAAGAAGCAGTAGCAGCAATTCTTGTTGCAATAGCAGTAATAGTAGTAGTAGAAGACGAAGAAGACATAGTAGTAGTAGTAGTAGTAGTAGTAATAGTAGTAGTAGTAATAGTAGTTGTAGTAGTAGTAGTAGTAGTAGTAGTAATAGTAGTAGCAGTAGTAGTAGTAGTAGTAGTAGTAGTAGTAGCAGCATCAGTGGTGGGTAGTGGTGATGGTTGCAGTTCTAGTAGTAGAAGTAGTTGTAGCACAAGTAGTAGAAAGACATGAATATGTATAATACTAAATGAAGTAACGTAGGCATACTAATAAAGAAATAAGATATGTACTACGTTCATGTGCAACGGAATCATAAACATGCTCGTTGCACTTTTTAATGCAACAAATTATTTTGCATAACTTGCCTTCGATTTATTGATTTTTGGATCAGTCGTAGATTCAAATTGTTGGTTAAATTTTCAAAGGGTATCCTTCAAAGAGATAACTGATGTTTGAAATATTTCCTTAGCCTATAACTGCGGTACAAAGCGTGTAACGAACAGCTGTAAATCATCCTTTGTTTCAACATTATCTCACTTCAAAGGTTTTAAGCGATTCGCTTAAGTTATTACTACTTTATCAGCATTAATTTTGGATAACATCTCTATAGATTATCACACATTATCAAACGTCAATATTTTAAAAGTGAATGCCGTTTCAGGACAATCTACTAATCTAAATACAGCCTCAGGCCACTGACCTAAAACAATGCATACCTTGACAAGATTAGATGCGTCAATTGTAAGCATATTAACATCAAAAAAGGTTTATTTCTTTGGGTAACTTTTATGAGTAATTAAATTATGCTTATGTCTGTAAAATAAGTTTATTTTGCAGGTATTGTTTTACATTTATACTAACAGCAACGTTATATCTTTATCAAATGAAATATATATAGAATATATAATAGACGCATTGTCAACTATTATTAATGGCTGAGAGGGAACAACTTTGCACAATGCGTAAGACAAAAACTACAATTAATTTTACGGTCAGTTTCAACTGCATTTATGGGATTTCTATCTAATGTTACAGATCTAAAATATGTGATTATCCGTAAACTCTGCAACATTGAATACATCGCTGCACACATACATGAAGACAAAATGCTATGCATCGGATATTAATTTGAAACAAATTTATTCTTGTAACAGCAAGGGATATATATCATGTCGAATTGTAGATATGAGGACCTGGAGCACAGAACATATCTCATTATCATGGTATGAGGCTGAATCTAAAGAAAAGAAAACATTTTGTTGATTTCTCTAGAGTTTGATTCCGTTAGAAGCATAAGCTTGTAATATCAAACTGACAAGCCTGCCTGGCAGATTTTGAATGAATATGACACCTTGAGTTAGGAATTTAATCAGAAATACAGACAATGTCTGGTACAAATTAGCGTTACACAAGGCTAAGCAACTAAGATAATATTTCCCATTTCATTTCATTATCTTCAGAAGACATCACTCTCAAGTACATGGATTTTTTAAAGAAACAAATCAAAGAATATAAGTCATGCGTGTGTGAGTTATGTTAATTTTGATATGGATAAAACGAAATAACTTAGAATAAAGGAGCTGAACTTTTCTTAACATATACAGGTTTATCATAAAGGCCAGAGACTCGTACAAGAGTGTATACTTGATTACGTTTATAGAAAATGTTATTTATGAACGTTTTAACAGTGTATTATATTGCATTCTAAAATTTTTAACTTTTGGTTTGGATACTTTTGAAAGTTTATAAAAATCAATAGTTTGTAAAAAGGAGAATTGAACCAGTGACTTCCATGACATGGGTTCATGTGGTCACAATATTGAAGACGATTCCATTACTTTTTTATGCGTCCAAATTACCTACTTCTGAGAACTGAATGCTATTTTTAAAAAATGGGATATGACTTTTTAGACAGTCCTGTTCGTAAAACAAAACGGGGATACAAATTTAAACCAGAAAATACTGGAATCAGTTCATTTCTTCAAGTTCTTCAAATAGATTAAACAATTCTTAAAACATATTGAGTCCAACTTCATCATGCTTTTACGGCAAGAGGGTATTCATTCAGTACTATTCATTACGTTTACATCTTCTCATCATTGCTTTTAATATGTTTGATATACTCGTACATTGTGGAAGCCATACTCGTGGAATGTTTTGAAAATGTACTTTCAACTGAATAAAATGTGTTTAAAACAAAACAACCTCCGTGACATTGTGATATCAATGCTCTCTTCTAATTTGTGGTTTTTATCTTAAGTGGTTGCTTTCGTTTAGATATCGTCATTTTTGGGGGCAATTGGCTTGATTGTTTTGTAAGTGTGACAATATCATTTCAATGGTATCCAAAACCTTCGAAGAACATGGTTCATTAGCCATGCCTCATGACTGTGTATTACATAGAAGCCTTTAATGCAGTCTATACCCCTTTTAGCAAGTTTAGATTGACTGCATACACAAAAATAAGAGCCCGAAGAAAATAATGTAATGGATGAAGGTAAATTATTCAGATAAATTACTATATTTTAGTCTAATGGTTCATAACAAAACATTACAGGAGGTTTTCTATATAACTTCATAATTGCAACCATTGTTGTTTTATAGTCTGTGATGTTATGTTTTAACCATTTATGCATTAAATCATAAATTGTTGGAACATTTCTTTGCATGTTATTTCATGTGTTAAAGGCTTCTATGTAATACACATATCTGGATTGTAAGCTTCGCGATCATTTGGCATGTAATCTATTTTGTCTTGACCACACTCTGACGTTCAGCTGATTTTAATATGCTGAAATTTTCTTAAAGAATATACCTTTGTGTAATATACTTTACACCTAAAGGTCAAAGACCTTCTTATGATGAGGTCAAGTAAATGCTTTTTCTTTACCATTTTGAATCACTATTTCGATGTACAATTAAGAAGACAGCTATGCATTATCTCCCTGCCTGCTGTTGATTTAGGAGATTCGGAAGACTGGTTCAAATATTACAGGAATTGAATATCAAAGTAAGTACAGGTGTCGAGGTGCCGAGATAGACATCTTATCTTCACCGTTGTCCGGAGGGGAGGAGGCACTACGGTATGCACCTAGTCTAAAGGCTTGGTATAATTAAGAGCAGTTGCCCGGGGCGTATTTGCTGTGGAATAATAGGAAGAGCAACATTCACGGGTTTTGAAACACGTGCAATTAGCTTCTATGTAACGTTATGAGAGGATAAGTCACTTTGTTACTTCTAGGTATTGGAGCTTCCTGTTTGAAGACGCGATGCAAGGATGGGAATTAAACATAGAAAGCTCTTTGTTGTTGGATAAATATGTCATTTGATGGGTTTCAGGTCATAACGATACTTATTTTTTTATGGAATTCAAATATCCAATTCGTAAGCAACAAATCAAGACTTTGAATAGAAATTGGCAACATTTGAACTTCCAGCAAAACATAGATGTAGTTGGTCCATTTCTTAGGATCTCGATACTGCATTTTACTGATAATGCATGAAAATATGTTGGTATTTTAGTGTGTTTGGAATTTCTATAAAATGTTTTTTCAATTTTTTAATGTTTGAATCTTAATTTTGTCTCTGAGAGGAAATGCGCGTTTTGTGACATAAGCTAAAGCATGTTTTCATAAACCTTTCACAACGAACAAGAATGTTAAACAAGATAAATTAACATGGCGCCAAAATAATTCGTTTAACCACAATGTTGATTTATTCAATAAATAGCCCATTAACTGATGCATCATGTCCATTTTAGGCCAATCATTACTTTGAACGCCTGTATATTCCACGTATATTGCAGAATAAACCCACACAGTAGCTCACAATGATCTACTTTAGACTCAAGACGACACCATGTCAAACTTATTGCTGAGAAAACATCGAATCAAAACGTCAAGCTCTTGACATTTATCTGCCAAATGGTCAAGAATTCGATTTGAAAAGATTAAAAGAGAGAAAAAACATTTATCCAAACGTCTAGCGATAGAAACAGATAATTTTATTCCAATTTCACGTGTTACAGACAGACAGATTCTTTATTTAGTCCTCTTTTCAATAAAATTACATTTAATGAATTAAACATTAAAAATGAAGAGCCTCCCTGTAAAGAAGGGTTATTAGAGACTAAAAACAAGTCATTACAATTCCAAGAGATTACAGAAATGAAATATTATTAAAAGTAACCTCCTGCCTAAAGGCCTACGAGACACTGAATATACATATGCAAAATAAAGTAGATACAGAACAAATTCAAGTATAAAATGTAATCGCCCGGCGAACTAGGACCTATAAGACATCATTTTCCTTTTAAATACATATAAGTTTAAAGAACTACAACTTGCTAAATAAGTTGTATATTAACACAGTCAGGTACACACATCATCATGAAATATGAGATAAAAAGTAACATAGCGAAGGGTAGCAAATAATCTACGTTTAACATTTTTGTTAAAAAAATGCAGTTTTGGAACCTGATAGATCGTCGCACTGCATAATTTACCTAGTTTGATTGGAAATACATGTAAGTTAATAATTAAATTATAAATTTCTCATTCCTTTCCCCGTTTAATATTTGAATATGAAATTAATGAAATTCTTTATTCAGTTTTAAGCGATAGCGAAATGCCCAACGAATCGGCAGGCATTTTTTAAACACCTAAAGAAAACTATTAGACAGAAACAAAAAGATTTTAAGATTAAAACTAAGAAACAATTTCTTACGTTCTATGACATTAGGTTTAAACCAGTGAACAAACTACAAATTCTCAAAAAACTTTGCAAATTGACACGGCGCCGGTGAAATTCGTTTAACCACAATAATGGTTTATTCAATAAGTAGCCCATTAACAAATGTATTATGTCTATTACACGTCAATCACTACTCCAGACGCCTGCATATTCCATGTATATTGCAGAATAAACTCCCACAGTAGCACTAAATGAACTACTCTAGACTCCAGACGACACCATGTCAAACTGATTGCTAGAAAAACAGTGGATCAAAACGTCAGGCTCTTGACATTGATCTGCTAAAATCATCAACATTTCGGTTAGAATTCAAACACACAATTGCCATTTGGTTTGAATATGAAATGTAACGTTGTGAATAAAATAGGTAACAATTGAGAGTTTATCTAATTAATCTGGATGATTTTAAGTCTGCCTACTCGTACATGTAAAACAAAAACGCACTTTGTATCCAAATTGTGTTTTACATCTAATTTCGCTTTGTATAATAATGTCAATAAAATAATAAGTAATCCTGTTAAAGAAATTTGAGAGAAGATATTTTCCCATCTGTTTGAAACACATCAATCTCATATCAAACATCCTTAAAAGGTAAATTTTGCCGGGTAAGTCGTTTAAACATGAAATGGTATATTCGACATGTATCCCATTTTAAAATGTAGCATGTCTATTCGCCCATCCGAAACCGGATCAGTTTTAAATTGCTGGTCTTGACGTACAGTGCTCTCTATGTCGAGTCATCGCCAGCATACATCAGAGATCTACTTTCTGTCTACCAGCCAACAAGAACTCTCCGTTCTGCACAGAAGGAGCAACTGGTTGTTCCATCAACATCCACTAAATTAGGAGAGCGAGCTTTCTCTGTAGCAGCTCCTGCTCTGTGGAACGCTGTTCCAAACTATATCAGAAACAGTGACTCCCTTGAAACTTTCAAGAGAAAGCTTAAAACATTCCTGTTCTCATCTTAGACTCTTGCCTATTCCATCCTCTGAGACTATGTATCTATGTAAAGCACCATTGAGCAGCTCATCATAGCTGGAATTAGGGGCTATACAAAGCAATTATTATTATTATCAAACACACAGTAGCCTGCAAGTAACTACTCGAGCTAAAATAGATTACTAACATTTCACTAGACATTTCGCCAAAACTTATAAAAAGAATTAAAATATGTGCGGTCCTTGGTGTTAACATGTTATTGTGAATGTCTGAAATTACACAAAAAAGACTTGCAAACACGGCAAATTTACACGGCGCCAGAGTAACTCGTTTAAGAATAATGTTGATTATTCAATAAATACACCTAATACACCTAAATACACATAGTAACAAAAGAATCATAACCATTTCACGTTAATAATTAATCCAGACGTCTGTGTATTCCAAGTACATAGAAGAGAAGAAGAAGAAAAATATTTCATTTAAGTGTCACACGCTGAAATATACATTAAAATACCATTGGGTATAAATCACATTTTTAAAACAGCGTCCGGCCATGTGGCCTACGAGACACAATATAACTTTAAAAAATCTTTATAAAAACATACAAGTACATACGTATATATATAGCTAAAAAAATCCCGTGTTTGGAATTTCTATACAATCTTATCAATTCTTTTTTGTTCAAATTCTGTTTTTTATTCTCTGAGAGGAAATGGGTAGATGAAACTGTGACATAAGCATGTTTTCATGAACCTTTGACAACGAACAAGAATGTTAAACAAGATAAATTGACATGGCGCCAAAGTAATTCGTTAAACCAAAATGTTGATTTATTCAATAAGTAGCCCATTAACAAATGTATCATGTCCATTTCAGGCCAATCATTACTTTGAACGCCTGTATATTGCAGACTAAACCCACACAGTAGCTCACAATGAACTAATCTAGACTCCAGACGACACCATGTCAAACTTATTGCTGAGAAAACATCTGACCAAAACATGTTTTGACATCGATCTCTCAAATATTATCATTTTCCGATTTCTCTACCTGTTTCTCATGTATTTTGAAATACCAAATCAAAATCTTAAACCGGCGAGATTGAGATATGTTTCATTTGAATCATTTACTTTACAAGTATTTTTAGACCAAAATTTAGTCTACGAAAATTTTAATAATTAAATGTTCCTTCAACCATAATATTTTTTCTTTTGGCTCTATTCAGTCAATCTAGACTTGCTGGATGTGGACCTAGACTGTTTTAAAGGCTCTTTAATATAGAGAGTCATGAAGCAGGACTAAAGTATTTTGCAATTACCAGTGCACATCGTATAAAAATATTTTCATCGTTTATTAATATCAATCGTAGGTTATGATTTTCATTTTAAAAAAGAATAATGACAATATCCTTTCTTTATGAGACATGTTTTCATTAACACATGTCAATACACGCCAACTCTTACAAAAACAGGGTCAAATACAAGGGCATATGAGTAAATCGTTTAACCAATAATGTTGATTCATGAATTGTTTCAGTGGCATTCTAGAAGTTGCTAGTATAAGGAAGACAATGATATTATGGATGTACAACTTCTTTATTTTCACTATGGCGACAAAATTAATAAATTTTGTTGATTCACGCAATAAACATCCAATTAACAGATATATCATTTTATTACAGGTCAATAATAACTACAGCTGCCTGAATATTCCATGTTTATTGCTGAGTTACCCTACACAGTAGCTCTCAACGAAGTATTCTTATGACTACGACAACACCATGATAGAACATTTCGCTGAGAAAGCAAAGGATCAAGCTACGATGATCTAAACTATTTTTAAAAATCGGTTTGAATTCTGATTTTATTGCCTTTGTCATTTTTGTCCCCGAATTATATTGAAATATGAACATTCATGTTAGCAAATCACCTATAAAGGCCAAATTTCAAATGAGTGAGGCTTCTTTGAAATAAATCCTCTACATTTAACTAGAAATTAAGACAAAATTTTCCAAAAAAAGTAACCATTTCTAGCGTTCTTTGAAGTTAGCATGTTTTCGCTGATGCCTGACACTACACTATAAATCATCAATAACACGGAAAATTGACACGGCGCAAGTACAATTCGTTTAACCACAAAGTTGATGTATTCTATTAGTGGACCATCAACAAATGTATCGTTTACATTATACTTCAATCACTACTCCAGACGTTTATTATTCCATGTGTATTGCAGAAAAAACTCACACAGTAGCTCTCAATGAACTACTCTAGACTCCAGACGACAGCATGTCAAACTTATTGCTGAGAAAACATCGGGTCAAAGCGTCAAGCTTTTGACATTGATCTTTAAACATAATTACATTGATAAAGATACTAATGAACTCATTACTCTATATCAATATTCTGAAGACAATAATTAATACCTTCTTTTGTTATCCGCATGAGCATCAACAGAGGATTTTATAAAATAAAATTTATCAGTCACTTCGCGGTACGTATTTAGAGTATCTTGAATATCAAATTTGTACATACCTTTGATTTTCTTTCATAAGTAAATTATGTTTATATAATAGGTGAAAATACTTTCATGAATACTTTATTTTGTTTTTTTTTAAAATAAATTTCATAAACATTACATGTATTTGTAATGTTGGGGTGAGTCTAAAATAACATTTTGTCTGTCTATCTGTTTAAATGAACATCTTCTTTTGTGCAACATTCTTGCACAACCTTTAACGTAGAAAAGCTGAGTTATATAACATTCATAGCTAATATTTGCATAATTATCATTTAAATTTGATAGTGTTGGAGGAAAAGGGAAATATGAAAGTTACTTTCTGCACTCCGCTATATTCAGTGGCCTCAAATGAAAGCCGATTTTCCTCAAATGTATCCTAGTTTAGTATTCCATAATTGTGTTTAAAAGCACAGAAGAATGGTTGTTCAGGACAAAGAATCTAATTATCAAGTTATTTCTGTTACAGAAAGGTTGCAACACGCAGGATTTATAATATTTTCCCAGGCATGTTACTTGAATAACAGATATTCTTAATTTCTTTTTGAAGTTCTACTGGGATTAATGAAGATGGATTAACCTGGGATAATCTGAGGTGTTGGATTAAGCATTTATGATTATGTTGTTTAACATCTACGCGTGGGAAATATTGCCGCAAGATGTCAGTTGTTTCGGTTTCAATTTTCTCAGGCTAAGATAAATAATTGCATACGTAACAATGGGAAATTAACAGCAAATAATCTATGTTGTGACTATATAAGCCATTTTTTCACCCTCAAAATCCCCTTTTCCTGTTTTAGTAGAAGTTGTATACCTGTTTTCTTCAAATGAATTACACAAGAATAAACATTGGTGTTAACATGGATTTAGTCTTTCTTGGAACCAGTTTCTTGTTTTGTAAAAGTAAAAAATAGACTTTTGTACATGCCACATTTCTCACGTCTTTGGTGCTCGGTGTTAACTTCCACCCCTGGCAAATTATTGGGCACAATGATAAACGATTATAAGGTGATAGTATAAATTTTTTTAAAAACTGGTTCTTAGCAATGAAAAGGGACAATATTGAAAGTAAAAAAGAGGTTTATTTATATGTCATTTGAGATGCAATTTACATGAATGTCGACGAGAACTGTTAAATGTTTTTGAAACATAAGTTATTGGAGGTTTATAAATGAATAATGTTTTTCCTACATCATAGTTATGATATGAAGTTGATATGATGAAC
The DNA here is from genome assembly GCA_921293015.1 of Phorcus lineatus. NCBI lineage: Eukaryota > Metazoa > Mollusca > Gastropoda > Trochida > Trochidae > Phorcus > Phorcus lineatus. The sequence continues at coordinate 36,054,270 of OV121084.1, read as the reverse complement.
GACATTGAAAACTATATGTCACTATATAAATTATTATTTTCAAATACTTTTTGTGAAACACAAGAAAATCCGTGATCTTTCTTTTCCCTAAGTTTGAAAGAGTATTTTGTGTTCTGGAATCTCGAAGCCGCCTGTTTGTGTTTTTATTTGTTTTGGTACAAAAATGTACAAGCCGCCAAAAGCTATAAGTGACAATACAATAAAATTACATAAAATTTATCATGTAAAGATAAAATGAATTGGTACAGTATTAAACTTTTCGCCAATTTAATACAAAAATAAATGTAAATATGAATATTTCATAAACATTTCTGCTTACACTCGCCGTTACTATTTATATTACAGAGTATCACATCTCAATGCGTTATTTTCTGAAAAAAAACCCAGACAAAATCTATTATCAAATCACATCTTATTTAACTAATAAGAGTCTCATGATATTGAATAACGTGCAGATTAATGAATCCCTCTGTCCCAATTTCTCCAGTTTTATGGCTACAATAACTTCGAAGGGGCCAAATCCTACATTGTGCTTTCCAATGCCAAAACAGATACAGGATTTGATCAAATTGGTCTCGTAAAGTTCTCGTCCATTGTAAGAAACAAAACACTCCAGCGAGTAAAGATAAAACTGTGTCCGAGTACAGGGGCTCTGTGCTTCAAAGGAAAGCTCGTTGATAACACCGACCCCTGTCAATCCTTCTCCTTAGTCGTCAGTGTGCCGTCATCTATCCACTTGAGCTGTAATGGTTTATCACCCGTAGAGTTATCCAACTCTTTTATTTTTCAAACCTTCATCTAACCGACGATTCAGCACTGAAGGATTTAGCATCCCTAGGGAGGGAATTGGGCGAGGATAATGGCAAGGTTGATATCTCTGTCCGTTTCGTTCAACCAACTTTACTTCATTCTACAAGAACATGGTATATTGTTCCAATATTCCAGACGATGTACAAGTTCTTTACATATGTTTTTTACACTTTGAATAGCATTATTTTTTCATCGATAGATTATTGAGTTTATTTTTCCTTATAAGCAGCGTTGAATCCTGTATTAAGTTAGACGACGTTTTACATCATGTAACAGAGATATCATTTTCTCCTACTCTGTAACATAAGGAAGACAAGATTTGCTGGATCACATCTTATTTATTGTGAAATTCCTGACGTTTCGGAGATAGAGGAGTAAGCATATACTAGTACTCCGAAATCATATAATGTGTGTACCACTTTTAGATGACCTTCAATGATTTTAGATGACCTTCAATGATTTAATCTGTAACACTTACTCATCTTTGAGATTTAGCTTTATAGATAATCATCATTTTGTCCATGCATCAGTTAATGAAACCTTAATTCCGATTTCTTGAATTTTCTTTATCAAGCGTTCAAACTACATCAGTACCATTGCAACTCCTCAAATGCCTTTGAAAGGAGAAAGCTCACCTTGGTTCGTTGTTGTGACATACTACCTAAAACGTGTTCTAATCAATTATTTCATTTAGGTAACAGTTGAAGCATCTGGGCCTAGATTTTCGAAGTGTTAAGATAGTCGTAAGTACCATGATAAATTAATATTGGCTTACGATTATCTTTGCTGTAAGAGAGCTTCGAAAATCAACAAGGCCAACGTATATAGAGAAGGAAGCAGGTTTTGAGCACAAATAGTTATGCCAAAACAAGCTGAAACATAGATTTTATTCTTTGTTAAAATATGTTTCAATGCACTTAATTTTTCATATTATCAATCTCTCAACGTTTGATGTTGAATGTATGTGTTTAAGTGTCAACAGAAAAGTCTAAAAATTCATTTAAAAATTTGCAAACCGGTTTCTCAAAGAAACAAAGGCATTCACCGCTGAACTTTAAAATAAGTTAAAGAAATAAAGATTACATAAGACACACACGTCGTCAGTAAGAGGTGTAAGATATGCGACGGAGATAATTGCTTGGGTACAGTTGTCTATAACCCCCATGCTGATGTAGATTTCAGCACGCCCAGCACGTGGTGCGCACATGCTCTGACAGATCTATCAAGCTGTGAAACAAACATCCTGATGTGCATGCACAGAATCTTGTACATAGCAATGTGATATCTACACCACATGCTGATGCCGTGCAAACGTGCCGTAACATAATTCACATCATGTTCGTTGATCGTTGCTGATAACACTTCTCTGATGTGTCTCTTTGTCTCAAATGTGTCTTTCCTCTAGCAATTGTAGGGCCAAGTTTTGAAATATTTCTGCCAGTGTTCTAACAATGATGTTTACAAGCATTACTTGCATGACCTCAAAGGATATCAGACAGTATTCTATAAAGGATTAAAAAGTATTTCAATAGGTTTTTTTGATAGACATTTTAGATGCTGGTGTGATGGCATAGAACAAATTCTATTGAAACTCAACTTGCTTGTTTTTCATGCCTTCTCTGTTATTTTAATATTTGTTTCCTCAGCTTGCCTGGATTTGAAATAAAGTAAAACAATAACCTAGGTTCCTTTAAAAACCTCAGCTTGTTCCACGTTAGCGGACGCTAAAATACACTGAAAAAATCCATAGTTCATTTTACAATATGGATCAAACATAACGTCACCTCCATCAGAATTATAACAAATATGAAATGATATGGATAAAGACATGACATACGGCAAATATCAACATCAGTTGTTATTGACAATCGATGTACCCTCCCCGAGACTATTTCATTGCAATGGTCCAAGATAATGATAATCGTCCAAGATCATGATAATCGTCCAAGATCATGATAATCGTCCAAGATATTGATAATGGTAACGCCTTACCCGCATGCATTAATTATATATATGACATAAAACCTTACTTAACTCAACTTTATATTAGCATAGCATATTCGCGTTTTAGTATGTACATTATTCGTGCGCTTTACATTCATAAAGATATATTTGCCCTTAATTTGAAATTGAAATGAGTATATATCACAAGTAACGAAAGAGAACCTTTTTCATCATTTTTATCAACCCATGACATCCAAAATCATAAGATCAACTTGCAGTAGAAACAAATCCTTTTACTAGACGCAGTTAACCAATATGTTGCAAGATTTATACTTCGAATACACTCCGAAAACATAGTTTCACCAGCCAATCTTCCATATATTTGTATATTTACACATCCTATCACTTTATATCCACTTCGTCTTGACAAATTCGAGTTTACATTTGCCAATTGGTGTCGTTTGGGGCGTTGATTGACAACCGTAAAAATATATTGCTACCGTTGATACAGTCAATCCGCTGTAAAGTGATTCATACACATCACATCTAACATTGACAAATCCAAATTTACATTTCTCAAGTGGTGTCGTCTGGAGCGTTGATTGACAACTGTAAAAATATATTGCTACCGTTGATAAAGTCAATCCGCTGTAAATTGATTCATACACATCAAATCCCACATTGACAAATCCAAATTTACATTTCGCAAATGGTGTCGTCTGGAGCGTTGATTGACATCCAGTAAAAATGTATTGCTACTGTTTAAGCAGACAATCGACGAGAAATTTATCCCAATACACGCCAATTTCATTGACCGACAGCGGCGCCAATGTAAGTGACACTCATCTCTTTTATTCAGCAATTAACGATCCATTTTGACTGCGATGTTTTCAAGTATATCAAGTTCAGGAAATACATTTATATTTATACCAAAATAAAGATTTATATTTCATTTCGTTTTTTTTTAATCACAAGCGTTCCATAGTTTTACATCCTACAGTCTTGAAACTGAGATTTATATTTCGGATGTAGATTTCTAATTAACCTTGTTAATTACCATGTAAATATCAATTAGTGTCAGACAGGTTCCCGGCGCCGCTGCTCCGTCAAGGCGTTCATTTCGATAACTATTTGTTTACATTACATTTAAACATTTCACTTATACACTTAATCGCGATATCTGACACTCATTCTTATTGAATCAAATATATACGTGTTAGCAAATACGAATATAATATTTAGATTTCGCTGACAAAGATGGGTTTAATGTTCTCAAAATGATGTTTTTAAGAAATGTAAATTATCTATATCGTTTATGTCGTAATATTATGTGAGGGTACACCAAATGTAGGAATCCTAATCAAACGTTGACCAATTATCTAGTAAAAAAGGATTTTCATTTGCATGGAATGAAGTCATTTTCATATGAAAGTAACATGTGAGTGTACTATAAAAAACCCGAGAAAAGTAACTACAAAGTGCCCCAGATGGTATAAAGCGTCGAAGCTTATTTTGTTTGCTTGACATAACTTGACATAACATAAAGGACAGGGTAAAATCATTTATAAATTCCTTGAGAGAATATTGGTATTTTACCTTAAATGATACGGTTTGGATAATGACTATAGTGACATGGAAAATCTGCCCCTAGTATCTTCCCACGCTAAAACTAAACAGGTATGAATACCCTGTAAATCTTAATACTGAAGATCATACACGAGAACACTCTTACACCAGCTTACCAGCGTCTTGAGATTAAAGGGACCATTCGAGCGGCTTTCATCCGACATCTTGAAATGTTAGCATTGCGAGAAATCAAATGTGCTGTATTATGCGAATTCATTGACAAAACTAAGAAATAATTAATAGATTGATAGACGAGGGGCATATTTACAAATAATTCATTATAAAAGTTGTCAGTTACGACAATGTTTTGTCGTAGTAATGCATTCCACATTCGTAGCTCCGATTATTGGCTTCATTTCACGAAGTTTTTCTTTTTTGATCGATACACTTTATTCTTTGTCAAATTGTTAAATCTTGAACAACTGAAATGTTAACCTCATGTACATATTTGAAATTAAGTGTGAAAAGAATCATGTAAATCTCATATATATTTGTTAACAGGAAAGTCCTGAATTTCGTTTCCACAAAAAATACCCCGCTCGAATGGTCCCTTTAAGATTCTCATGTCAAACTTTAGTAATCTTCTTTGGTAGCTCTTCTTTTCCACATTTTAATATCAAAATTCACACATTAATTATATCCTACAGAAACACAAACAAGACAGTAACTTATTCATATCTTTTTTTATTTTCCCTTGCTTACATAGTTACCAGATTTTACAGTTGGCATATATATACATGTACAGACAATGAAGCACTATAAATCAACCTTATTTAACTATGATAGTACTTCTGTTTTTGCTTTCCATGTTCAGTTTTTCATGACCGACCTGAATGAATTTCATTCATTACTCTTTTCAAATATCATATTTACATCAATATACAGCACTATAAATAAGTTATATTTCACATCAAGAAAAGCTTCGTAGTTAATACACCACACTTCAGTCGAGCACTTTGTTCAGACACCCATGTTTCCCAAGAAACAGGAACTTCAAAAGTCCATTTGACTTTTTCTGAGATGGTCTTGTTTTGGTCACCCCGGACCTCTTCTGTACCCTTGACGATGTCGGCAGAAGCTTGACAGCAACTCGTCTTGGACTGAACCTTCTGAACATCTCCGTGTTTACTTCAGTCGCTACATCGGGTTTGAACTTCTTCTCCTGGAGAAATGTGTCGTCGTAACTGATGTCTTCATCAACTGATATGATGCTGTCCGAGATTCTGTCGTCCATAAACGGGTTTCTCTTAGGTAGAGGTGTGATTTCGCAGAAGATCGAAGAATCGTTTGCTGTCGTCTGTAGATGACGTCTCCCACTGCCGCCATATTGGATTCTGGCACGACGGACGCTGTCGGGAGTTTTCGGAGTCGTCGCCAAAGATCTGCAGTCATTAGTAGAAATTACTCTTTCAGAGATGCTTGGTATTTCAAAGGGCCTTTTTTTGGCCAGGGGGGTGATTTCACAGAAGATCGATGAGTCGTTTCCTGTCGTCTGGAGCTGTCGTCTGCCACTGCCGCCATATTTAATCCTTGCACGTCGGACACTGTTTGGTGTTGTAGGAGTCATCCGAGAGGACCTGCTGACATCGGGCGAGTCTAGGACAACGCTGATGTCTTCTATCGTGTAACTGTTGTCGCTGTCGTCTGTGTAAGAGTAATCAACAAACGACTGGTTCAGACTGGTCGACGGGCGTTGATGGGTCGTCTGCATCTTGTCCATTGCGAGGAGTATTCACCAATGATGATGTTTCGATGTGAACTGTTGTTACTTATATATACCATGACATTGAGTCTTACCAATTTACTCAAAATTGAGCAATGTTAACAGGGTATCAAAAGAGTGTGTACATAATGAAGACTTCATTTAAATACTTCTTCTCAAAGTCAAATATATCACGAAGCCAGGAGTTCATGTTGTGACTATTCAAACCCGTAGAAGCCAACATTACGGCTAGTTGTATCTCTTATACCTCATCGTTAGTATACACACCTGGCGGCCTTGTCTTTCATCTTCCAATTACGGATGCCCAGGTGTGATTCCCTCGTTTCATCATTAGCACGTTGCTGCTGTAAAAACAATGAAAGTTGTTATGCTTGTGAATTAGCAGGATGATTAAAGGACTCAAATTGAAAACATTGGCGCTCTGCCCATGATTCTTAAAAATGATACCAGTATTTACCTAGAACATCTGATGGATTATCGCTTTAACCTTATAATCTTTTAATCCACCATAAATATGCAAGTACCAGTCTTAGAAAAATTCATCTTCCTATGGAAATGAATAGAAACAGCTATTTAATAGCAATAAATATCTAATACAGGTTGGTCGTATAATTTTATATCCCGTATTCCATTTCTTAAAAAGTTAATTTGGCGACAGGAAAAATATAATATTATTTGGTTTTGGCTATCACATGAACCTTTTTTTTTACTTTATTATGTAATTGCTTTGTGGAATTATATCATTTCATTTAGGTCTGTTACCCTACGTATAACTCTACAGATTATAAAGAATAATGAATTCTCTTTTAAAAATAAAAAATGTCCTTGGATGTTCATTTACATGTATTAAGTCGTATCCGTGAAAACTTTTGAGGATGATTTTTAATTGCACATTACTTTAAAGTAATAAGTTTCAAGACTCGAAACATTGTGTCTGTGACGTTAAAAAGGACACAACCGTCTTCAAAATGGATGTGAAAAGTTGTAAGTTTATAACATCCTGAGAAGAATCTAAACGTTTAATCATTATCATTACCATTATTTTCTGTACTTTATTTCATCTTGAATTTGGTTTTGAATTATTCTAATTAGAACAAATCGGTTTCCGTATGTTTTTATTCAAAAGCTTAGGATTAACATATATAACGACAATTCTAAGAGGTTTACATTATAAACCATACTTTCTTGGTTAAACTAACCATATCATATCATATAATATCATGTTAAATTTAATCTTATGAAACGTTAATAAAGGAATAACATTATTGAATTGAATAATAAACAAGTTGTTCTGAAGAGGCTTTTAAACCATACAGACAGATTTGCAATTAAAAACTCACTCATTTTACAAAATACAAGGGTATGAGTATAAAAATGTAAAACAGTGTATGGGTTATGAGAGACTTAAAACTTGGAAAAATATACCATTTCGTTAGGTTAACTCTCATGTGCATCACAACATACATATCTTTTCAACCTATGTATATGCATGTTTCATGTACAGCTTATATAAAACTGGCCAGGGTTTACAATACAATTTTTATTTTAGTGACAATGGCCTTAAATTATCAGGCCAATCAAATCAATCAAATAGTTTATGGTTTTAATGAGCTAACTTGTAGTACCAATATCGTAATTGTATTGCATTTAGTTCTTTATAAACAATTGATCTATTGTAGACAACAAATAAGTAAATGTTCACGAGGCGACATTAAAGCCCTAACAGCTTGATTGCCAATCTATATAAATCTAGTATACAGCGTCTATCTATATCAATCACATGTGATTTCTTCCTATTCTGTTTCCGTAAAAAGAAAAGCATATATCAGTGTTATTTTGCTGATTGCTCTATCAAAAAGACAGTTACTGTTTATATGTTATGCTATATATGTATAACAAAAATGTTATAACTGTAAATGGCAACCAGTATAAATTATTGAAAATATCTGATGTCTTATATTGTTTTAATGATATAAATAAAATCATCATAGCATGTTAGTATGTTTGAACTCTTGGAAAAATACTGTTCATGGGCCTTTTGACCAATACGTTGCAGCCAAATATTGTAATTCCCTATCATGGTACATGGATGTGAATTTAAAAGTGAAGTGTTCCGTGTACACGGACTCAAAGGAATTAATGCCGTTAAATACTGAAGAACTATACTGAAGTGTAGAAAACCAATATTACAACCAAATTATCATGATCGAGAGGGTTTTCGAAAATCTAATCCTAAAAAAATGAAATGACTTAGTTTCAGTAGCATCAACATCATCATCATCATCGTCATCAGCCTTTTCAGAAACAGAAATTTTCATTGATGTTTGCCGTTTTCGGATGTATGAGGGGCGACTTTAGTCCTAGGAACTTATCATTACATAAGTCTTAAGCCCCTTTAAATGATAACGTTTTGATACGGGAATGTCTTATCATTTAGTTATCATCTATGTGTTAATTTCAATGTAAACACGCATTACAGTAAAGATTTCCCATGGAGCCATCGTCCACACTCTAATCATTTTCATAATTACTTTCTTTGGCTGTCGTTATCAAAAGTAAACATATGTAAATGTTGCACTCTTTTGTTTTATAGAAATTCACTCTACCATATTTCCACCCAGACGGTCAGAATAGTTTTACGACATTTTCAAAAAGAAAAAACAATGGTGTCAATTGAAAGTATTTGATCACGATCATGCCAGCTTGGCGTCATTTGTCGTCCGGATGAATTGACACTGATAGTTTGACCCCAACTGTGATCGCTTCCAAACTTCCGCAGTCATTAATTGTCTCGGTAGCTTGATTACGACACCCATCATTAACTGAGACTAATTAGTTCAAGTCCTCCACGTTGATTGGCCGATCACATAAGGCTCGCTTCACCTAGCAAGCTCTACCCGCGATCTGATTGGCCAACAGCCCAGCGAGGTAAGCGCCTGTCAGCGGGGTGTTGATGTCAATGTGCCTTGATTGACGGGTGAGTGACAACAGGGTATAAATACTGTGAGTGACCCAAAGCTGTCATCATTCGCTCTTCGTCTACAGTCGAGACAAGAAACAGTCTAGCACATTCTGTCACTTGGATTTACCTAACCTCACATCATGAAGCGCAGATCTGAAATAATGTACACCACCCCATCAAAGAAAACAGAATTTCTACTTCATCCAGATATCAACTTTGATAAAACTCTTCCAAGACTTGTGGATTACTCACCAAGCAGTGATAGCGAAGAATCTGATGATTCCAGAACCCAGTTTGATAAGTCCATTGACAACCTGAAGTCCAGTTTGGAGGCTCTAGGAACACCCGTCCCCTACCTTGAAAACTGTCTTCGTAGGAAAGTCCTCAAGAGAAGCATGAGTCGGAATCTACGGGAGAGAGTGTCTCTTCGTCTCAAAGCCGAGAAGGATGCTGAACAGGAACGGAATGACAAGCTTATAGACATGATGCAGGTGGATGATGTCCTCAACTCGTCCCGTGTGGTGTGTGACAGTGAGAGGCCTGCTAAACGCATTCGTCTGGACTCTAGTATGTTTCGTCGATTCAGTCCAAGAAGAATTTCCTTCCTCAGGAAGTCGAAGAGAAGGTCTGTGGTCGCTGACATTGACTCTAAAAAGAGCCTGTTCGGATTTCTTAAAAAGTGAAATTGACACTCTGTGAAATATATTCGTCGGATACTTATTACATGTTTTTGTGAAATAGACATTTGTTACTGTAAATTGATATGTACAGTGTTTCATGTGAATTGTACAGAATGATATTCACATAACCGACGATTGTTGCCAGTGCTAAACCATATGAAAGTGCTATTTGAATCTGCCTTGTGAAATAAATATATATGAAATGAACAAATATATTTTGTTGTTAATAGCGAAAGGTACAACATGTGTCTTTTAATATCTTAGTGTTAACACTACATGCAATCAAGTGTTTTCTCCTTGCAAAGTGGAAGATGCCAGTGTCAATTACCACATCTCTACTAATTAAAGAAGGATACGTTAATTAATTGCCCTTCAAATGTGGTGAATGTCCTTTAGCAAAGCTGTTACGCTAATGGCTACCATAATAACGGAATGTTGTTCATCAACACACAGTTAGATGTAAGAAATGGTTGTAAAACGAATGTAACATCATGACAGCCCTTAAAAGAAAAAAATCTTCAGTAATTGTTCGAATCAATAGCTTAAGAATATTAAAGAATTTTTTAACTAAATGTGCGAATCTTTATTACATTGTGGAATAACCGTTTTGGTTAACTCTCCAAATTATAAGTTAATCTGTTTTCAATTTTAAATGCCACTGGCTAATATTATATTTTATAAAATAATACAATTTTATTCATCGGTTGATACAAATGTGATTATAGACACATAACAATGAAATATATGATATATAATGTAAAATGATTCACTATTACTTGTCCTTTCTTACTTTCATGGCTTGGTATATGAACATTGCAAGATTCTGTATTACATCATATTGTTTATAGATATGTCCTGATAAATTGACAAACGTACTACAGCCAATTTGCAGTTTCCCACGAGAAAAAGTTAAGAATTTCCAAACAAATCCTCTGTTTTCCTAGGATTAATCGCGATTTAGAGTTAAAACACTTCATAATCTTTATCCAGCTTATGACAGAATTTAGGGAGTCATAGTATCAAAACCTGATGATAACATTCACACTGTTATCCGGGCTTGTCAACCACCTGAGACGTAACACAATGCAATGTTACACCCCACGACCACCATTGTACAGTATCTATACAAACACATAGCCTTAGTTTTCCTATCAGCGTATTCCACCATCTTTGATCCCGCTGGTCAGTGAGAAATAGCCAGCGGTCACTCATTATCAGATCAAGTAGCCGTTGTCCAGAGGGGACAGGCACTGGGAGCTGTGAAGTATTGCACGGTTGGGGCCGAAATTATTCCCGTTGTATTATGTAACCGAACGGGTTTTAAAGACTTGATGATTAGGTCGCGTAAGGTTGCGTCGTCCCCACAAAAGGCATCGTAACCTTTTACGTTTACAATATCAGACACAAAGGTGAAACAGTTAGCAGCTAACTTGACCTAAACTCCTCAAATATAAATTGATAGTGTTCTTAACGATGCTATCCCCCTCAGCGTTCCACTGCTATAGATATAATTTGAAACTGGTCTCACTGTGTATAATGGCTTGATGATTCGAATAATGACATGGTTCGACTACACCGTGATAATGATGTCGTTCATTGTCGTTTATGTAACAAACGGTGCTGATAATGCGAGTTTAGTCTCTGAAGCTGTTGTTCACTTTTTAGACAAAGAAGTCGTCTCACTGTGATTTTAAAATTTCTTTTCAAATAACTGATCATGTAATTTTATTCAAACTGCCTTAACATGAATTTAGCACCTATATTTACCGATGTATAATTATAAATGAATAAGATAAATTCATCTAAACCAAAACATATCCCAAAAGGTATATACCCAAATTTACACAGTGCTCTCAAAATTAGTTCATAATTGTTAAAGCATATGATAGACATTTTTTTTAACTAAAACGAAATTGAATATGAATTGCATTTTACTCTGATTTGTCTTAAGTTTTATATAGCGATCTTCGAAAAAAGCATGTAGCCATTTTAATGTAAAAATTCATCTGTTTTTAAAATTGTCAAAATTGGTTAATGTTTGATTCATTTTAGTGAGTACATTTTCTGAAAATACCGAGTCAATGTTCACCTAAATCATTTTATAATAATAGCCGATTAGCTTTACAGCATCAGGTTGATAAAGAGTTGAATTGAAACAAAGGATTTTGAAGAACATTTGTATAATTTTTTGTTCATTGAAATCAAAGATTGGTCATTAAAATTCTATTTAATATTTTAAGAGCAAGACCGGTTGAATTTTATAGCTTTATTGCATATATATAACTCTCTTGAAATCAAACAATTGCTGCAGGAATCGACGAAATGTTACCTAAAATAGTTTAACAATTTTATTTTAAGAGATGTGATCCCGATTATATATCTTTAAAATATTTTGTATCTTATCGACATTGTGAAAGGGTAATTGACCGTTATCAAGTGATTTTTATTACCTTCTTGTACTGTGAATTACGTCACTAGCTTTATTCAGCTAGTCACTATAAGATCTCATTCAACAGCTTGTCCCTCCAATTGAATACCTTTTTAGGTTGTTTTTTTATTGTTACCAACGATACTCATTAAACTTTTATTTGTGAAATCAGGGTTATATGTCACGTAATTGATAATAATCTTATTAAAATCATTTGACCATAGATACATAAGTTAAATTTCATAAAACGTTTTATAGTTGTTAATTTGTAAAATGATAAAAAATGGAAAACTTATTTTTACCCTTTTGAGTACTTTTGAAACTATAGTTTTGACATTAGACATTTTCGACATGTGAGTAACCAGCGACAGCTAATGTTCTTTTTGGCTACCGGTGAATGGTCAACAGCTTCTGGCCAGTGGTCAATATGCAATCAACACTCTGACAGTATTTGCCCTGTGAGTGATTGCGTCATTCTGACACATCTCAGTTGTCGATGTCATAACTCGCCTGTCATAAAACAGTCACTGAAGTTTGTCAAAGGTGTTGAAATAGACACGGATACATGAGCTACTGATGACGAAAACTGGCATGTACGTACTATGCATTGCTGAACTCAAAAAGCGAAATTTTGAATATCAGATTTCTGTAAAGTTACTCCGAAATATGATACAAATTTAATGACAAACCTATAAATGTAACAAATGAATATAACAACGCTTGATATCTATTACTTTCCATTATTTAGTTGTGACACACTTCAATCGTTCTTATATCGCATTTCAAGTTTAAATCTAGAAATAAAAGAGTATACCATTATGACAGATGTGATACAATATGAAAATGAAAGCAAATCGAGTATTGACCCATGCTTATTCACTAAAGCAATCTAAATCGAAACGCTTATCAATCCAATTTATAAAGTAAGGAAAACATTTCTTTTAATCTTTGAATTGCTAGCCTTCTGTAAAAAGAAATTATACGCAATGTTCAGGGATGAATCATAAATAAATACATAACACGGTCATGTTATTTGGGGTATTTGGATTCCCGTACCACTGTACCACTAGGTATGATATCAAACTGATATTTAAAACTGCCCTCACGTTACAGATATCATGCGTGTGGAAAAATATATATCATAAACATAGAATATTATTTTGAAACCACCTGTCTTTGCTGGGAAATGAATCACCGAATTACAAATCTTGAGTTCGTCAACTGCCTACTTGCCAACAAGGGTATTGTAGATAAATAAGATGATCTCACCATAATGAAAAGAAATGTTTCCAATTGCAAGACATTGTTTTTAAATAAAAGAAGCAGTTTGAAAACGAAAGAATCGGTTGAGCTATGCGACTCCACTAATAAAAAGGTGTTCACACAGAAATGGTCGCCAGTGGTTTCTGATTGATATTTGATTATATCCTCTACGACTATTGATGATTTGTTTGAGTATTGAGATGTTTTGGCATATAGCTATGTGTATTGTGAAACGTAAAGAAGTATATCTTTCTAACAACGTGCTACGAGCCAACTGATCGTTTCAACTATTCAACATAATGTTGATGATTTCAAAGTAATTTCTTTTAATATTTGCAACAATGTCCCATTTGCTTTTGTGGTAAATGAGTGTTGATCAGTGTGCGTATGGGTTTTGTGCTTTACATGTGCGTGTTACGAAGTGCAAACTTCAACTTCCTCATTAAAACGATCTCACTGTAAAGACAAATTCAATTTGTCTTATGAGTTAGCGAATATTTGTATTTCAATCTGTTTAAAACAAAAGCAACGTTTCCTTTATTTCGTTATTAAATAACAGATAATTGAATGATTTTTCATCTGGTAATTTGAGATCCATGTCGCTTTAGCAATCTGTATCCTAACTTTTCCATTTTACATCTTTTTAAACGTGTTATGCATTGGTCGAAGACGAATGAACAAATAACTTTATGAGGGAGGAATCTTATATTAGCAGTTTCCATGATAACTTTCACACTTTTGTGACATATGCACTTCACGAAGTTATTGTTCGTTTAAGTTATAAGGGAAAAACTATTCGTTAGCTGTTTTGATTTAGTTTACTGTATACATCATCCTTATTCAAGAATTTTGCATACATGTAATAATGCATTCGATTAGCGTTAGAATTATATTTAGTCTCTGAAAATTAATTTTCAAAAAATTGTTTTTCATATAAAAAAGGAGCCTCAGAAAAATGTTCAATTCAGAGTAGTAAGATTGAAATCTAGACTTGCTTTTCAAGAGGTTATATCGAGGTGAAAGTAATGCTAACATTCGTTGTGTGTAAGACTAAATCGGCGGATGTTATATATACTATAGGAAATGAAAATATGTAAGATAAGCTCCTCATATTTTTTATTTATTTGAAAAAAGGTCTTTATAATGACACAAAGCTTGCATTTTTTGTATATTTGGACAATCAACACGTCGTTGCCTTCCATGTTTATGACAGTGCTATTTGCATATCACTGCCAAACCCTCCCGCACTACATATATTGAAGGGAATCGAGCGTCGGGGAAAAAGAAGAGAATCGATGAAACGATCAATGAAATTTTTGTGAGTGCAAACACAAAAGAGGAGATTTCAGCATTCGAAGTTCTTTTGACCAGGTTAATTAAAGATAACATCTGATAAAGACACATTTTAAAGCGTCCATGTTCCATGTGATCAAAATTTTGGTTGAATGTTAAATTCGGAAAAGGAAATATATAACGATGGCGATTTCAGAGGATACTCATGCAGTATATATACATGGCCTCAAGAAGAGACAAATAGTCTAGACAAATAAATCCTGAAATTATCACTCACCACCAAACTGGATTTATGCCTTGGTATATCTTAAATATCATTATCTTATCCGAATAGTCCTCGCTATCACTTGCTATCACGCTCGCGAAAGGTTTCCAGAAGTACATGTAAGCATGATTGACAACGCGAGATAGAGAGAGAGAGAGAGAGAGAGAGAGAGAGAGAGAGAGAGAGAGAGAGAGAGAGAGAGAGAGAGAGAGAGAGAGAGAGAGCGAGAGAGAGAGAGAGAGAGAGAGAGAGAGAGAGAGAGAGAGAGACAGAGAGACAGACAGACAGACAGACAGACACAGAGAGAGCGAGAGACACACAGAGAGAGACACACAGAGAGACACAGAGAGACACAGACAGACAGACAGAGACAGACACAGACAGACAGAGAGAGACAGACAGACAGAGACACAGAGAGAGAGAAAGAGAGAGAGAGAGGCAGACAGACAGAGAGAGACAGATAGACAGACAGAGACAGAAACAGGCAGTCAGGCAGGCAGACACACAGACAGACGCAGACAGCCGGACAGACTTATGCACAGGCCTTTGCATATCATCTGTTACACATTCCCCTATACGCCGGTATCTCTTGCCCTTTCCCCTATCTGATTTTCTGTCTAGAACTAACAGTAGAAATATAGAATTTGAAAATGCTTTGACTTCGACATTCTCTCCCAACAGAGGTAGCTCCGTCATAAATTCCTATACAAAAGGTTGTAGAGGATTTTATGACGGAGCTACCTCTGTCGGGAGAGAATGTGACGTCGATGGAAAAAGCAGAATCCATTTGAGTGTGTAGTGTACCTCCGCTCCTGAATGGCAAGCTGAGCACATGCATCAGGTGTGGAGAAACGCCGAAATCTATCAGATCTATCTTTCTCTTTCAAACATCAAAGCAAACAAACATCATAATGATAGACTTGAGCCTCTCGTGCCATCATTAATTATCCCTCATTATGAAAGTACCTTCGCCTACGCTTAAAGAAACGCAAATAGATTTACTCTTTCACCTGGCGGCTGCGTTTCTTTGATTTTTTACACCGTAGGCATCGTGATGTCTACCTTTACCACCTTTGTCATTGTAATAAAAGCTTCTAAACGAAAGAAATCTCTTAAACCTCTAATTTCGTAATTTTAAAGAATAAGCAAGCATGTACATGACGAGTGTAAAGAATAATGGTTTTATTGGTTCACTTTCTCTTGATTATCTTAAGCCTGTAATTGAACAACGTTCTACGAGTGCAGATTACTGTTTGAAGATGAATCTAAACATAAAAGTTGACAAATTTGAAATTGGCAGTGGAATAGAATTACAGAGAGGGAGTAAATCTTATGTAACCAAAATTATTATTCTATTGAACTGATTCGAACTATTTTCCAATATATATTCATTTTAGGATGTTTTGGGGGCATTGTAAATAAAATAATTTTTTTCAAAAATACAAATCTATTGAACGGCAGCTTTCCTGCTTCAACATTTAGTATTATACATTGAAATTATTCTAGAAGTTTTCTTTGAGTACAGATAATTGTTTGAAGATGAAATAGGTCATAAAAATTAAGATTAACTATGGAAAGAACAAGATAACAGATAACAAATAAAGTATATTCGGATGTTTTCCTTGAAGGCATTGTATAAAAATAACGTGTATTTAACTGACAAATCTATTTAACAATCTAGATTTTGCTACAACATTAAGTTGAGTCACAAAAGCCCATTACAGAATTATTACAGTGGAACTATCCTAATTTAGACCATTAAACAGTCTCTCGTTGGTTTATGCTACTCAAATCAAAGCGAGCTTTTAATCATTCGATACACTTACATAGCATTCACCTTCATGACGTCTAGGATATCAAATTAATTATTTTATAAATATAACTATTTATTGATATAATAATCTCCGAATATAAGTATTTATAAATATAATTATTTACCAATAGGATGATTTAAAATAAATATATAATTATCTAGTAACATAACTTCTTAGAAATATCATGATCACCATGAAATAATTTTGCTATATCTACTTAGGAATATATCAATCAAGAAAAATAATTAATAAGATAATCACAAATTACTTCATGTAATATCATTAACATACATGTAGGTAAAAATAGTATGCAAAAATATTTTCAAAACATGCTTAGTGTACATTAACACCATATGGAAACATGGGAAACTATTTTCATCGCATTTATTTCTCCAGGAGTATGTCATTAAACAATTACGACCATATAAAACAAATGTTCCGGCAGTTGCGCCGATCTGAAGATATTTTATGAACGCATCACATACAAATAAGTAATTTCTTTGATTTCACCCAATGTAATTGAAGTACATTGAATATTCTTCACTTCACACAGGAACATATCTCCTCCGGTGTAATCCATGAATTTAATAACTACGCTGTAATAAAATGATATCACTTTCGACCCCTTTTGTGTTACCTAGGTATGAATTAGTTCTTATGAAGAGTGTTTTCGCTTAGCTACAAAACAAATGACATATTCGAGATAATAATATATGAAAATGACTCTCTAATCAATTAAATAATTGTTCTTCTAAACAAAGAGAAATGTATACTTGCGATAATTGGAAACGATGTTCAACCTTTCATTGAAGTTGATAATGAATATATGTTTCTTTTGGATTTAATTCATTCTAAGATAACATAGTAACATAGTAAACATAGTAAAACAATAGACGGTTAACACACATTGAAGCGTCCATAAATTGTTCGAAAACAAATTGTTGGTATACACGTATCATTATTTTGCTGTATATTTACATAACTGAATCTATATGAATTAATACATGTATCTTAACTTTTAATTTTATATATATAATGTGTTTCCATTTCATCACAAAGTATTTATTCAATCATTCTTCTTTTTCTTTTTTTAATGTATGTTATTTTGATGTGTATATATGTGTCTCATAAGCCATTTACTGGCTGGGCTTACAATTCTAAACACCTCATGATTGTATAGAATGTATTTCCTTGTGGAACTGTGACGTTACACAAAAATAAAAATAAATCCTTCTTCGTATCTTCACCAATTCAAGTATTTGTATAAATATGATCAGTGAAATCTCACCTGTGTTCAGATGTATATCCACTGTTTTCGAAACTTAAAAAATTAAGTAGGAACCTTGAAGTAACATGGTGACACCATCTCGGTTTCTCATGTCAGATATTTTATGTCCATTCTGTTTTGAATCGTTCGGAAACCTTATCGTCGAGAAGAATATTCATGTTTATGAATGAATTTTTCAACAAAGGAAAGTGTTGTGAACAATAATGGCATTCAACGATTCAAGAAAATTATGATTTAACTATATTGTTTAAAAATCATAATTTTCCTTCAGTAACTCTATTTCATGCAAATTTAGTTTTTCGACAGAGATGTGTCTTAATAAAGTACAATCGCACGTTGTCGATGTTGCTTAAGTAAGAAATAAAAAAAATTAAATTGAAATGTAACTATTCAGAAGTTTATATCATGCTTATGACAATATTCAACTTTCAATACCAAAGTTGTTTATCGTCGAACAGTGTTTTGAAGAAAAAATACACCATAACACCAATGTTTGTATTCAGAGATGGGAAGTGATACGTAGATCTAATGAGCTGGCTCTAATTATAATCATATTATGATGGGTACTTAGAACAGGGTTGATACAAGTTTAATGCAAGAGGAAAAATCGTTAAATCAATGGCCGGATTAACCATTCGAAACTATAGTCGAGATACGCTCAGTTGGCGCCTGCGTTGTAAGAACCCTGTGTTCATATACACTGTCAAAGACGTCTATGTGTTATTGTCGCTGTTCTAACCTCTTGACCCTTTCGATGCCTTAACAAATCATATATGATATCAATACTTACGCCTTAGCAACAAATAGATATAAATGAAATGTATGCTCAAACTCAACAGAACTTAATTCGAAACTCAGTCGAAGTCAGCGTTGTACATGAAGGTATACTTAATACATACATGCGATGGAAATTTTTTTATTCAAAACGGTGTTGCCAAGTGTCTCAAAGGCCTGAATGGGCGGATACTTTCTTTTAACTTGCAGTTGAATTGCAAAATATATAGGTAAAACGATATTTGACATCTAAATTGTACCCTTTTTGTTCTTCGAGAGTTGTTTCCTTGCATCTCAAGTTCAATATAATCTATACTGAAGCGTCAAATAACGTGAAATTAGGAGTTGATCATCATAAAATGTTGTCAATGTTTAAGAATGCTCCTTAGAGAGTTAAAATCAAAACCTTAACAGGAAAATCTAACAGTTTTATATATTAACGCAACATCTATTTTGTGAACAATATAGTTTTCGATATGCTTTCTTATATTAATGTTGAAAATAATCTTGTTGAAATTGCTCTCATTGCTGTGAACTGTTGTGTCGGTATGATATTTTCATTTATTGTATGCAAAGGGGATGTTTTCTCAGGTATATCTGATTGTACTACATGTGAAGGTATATCTTAAAGCTGTGGATCAGGGATACATAACTAAAGCTGTTGTACGATCAGTGCTGAAAAATTACAATAATTTGCACTATTTCAGCTAGAGTGACCCGCAGTATAACAATGTTACGTTTGTTCTCTATCTATATTGCTTGTATTCAAATGTAACATGGACCCTGGCCGATGGTCTTAACATTTTCCCCTTGGAAATCAACAATTGTTTGTAGGGATATAGATACATTTCACCGCAACATGTAAGAATGTGATTTAATTACGATTTTCTTGTCTTAACACGTAAAAAGATGGGGTTATTTTGAAGACAAAAATAAGAACAGTCGAGAAATAAGGTATTATTGACACATGTTATCTGTTAGAGAAATCATACTAAAACTTCAATATTCTCTTCTTTGTAGTTCTGCCATTTCTGCTATTATTTCTATTTCCTTTTGTTAAAATACTTTTTAAAGTTATGTCATTGTTATGATTTCTTAATGAATTGGGTAAAAAAAACCATGAAATTTCTTTCATTGAGTTTTATAATCCATTATAATCTTCCGTCAAGATTCTCTATGAAAATGGGAAAACTGTGAAAAACTGTGAAAAACTAGAAATGAAATATAAAGATCAAATGTCCCTGTTAGCATAAGATCGTGGTCCGCTTTCACTGTTTATCAAATGTTTATGCAAAGTCATCCACACAAACACGTTTGTATTTAATGTAAGCATTAACCAATCCTGCGAAAACAACACAACAAGATAATGTCTTGATATGGCTAATGTTTAAGCCATTCTACCGTATGTGCAGTCACACTGTCTGAATGTCGTCAGGAAACGCATTGGCCCTACTCCACATCAATGACTTCTCTAACAGTAAAAGAGAATTGTTTCGCTAGGGCGAGTTCAGCATTGTATTATCACATCGACAATCGATAAACTCAATATTCACCAGAAGCCGCTCGATTAGTCCAAGCTCTGCAAGTTTGGTCACGTATTTATTAACGACCAAAATAAACATCTCACCGACGGCGAAATGCATAAGCCCCCATAAGCAAATATATCCTCGCACGAAAATATTTTGAAAAGCTTAATTAAGTCTGGAGATGTCTTATAGATAGATTACGGTAGTAGTTTACGTTGTCGCTATGGCAGTGCCCTGTCAGTCACGCTATATGGCTTTCTGTGGGGCGAGTGTGTATTGATATGTATTACCCATGGAAGAATGAAATTTACCAGACACATACCGCCCGACTCTGTCAAAATATGGAGTAGAATTATGTCGGGTTGAGTCTCTCTCTTAATCGGACCTGTTATTGACAATCCCGACCGTCACTCACGTGCGGAACTGTTTGAAAAGTTGTTAATATCACCTGCTCGTGCTGTATCAATCGGTATACCATGGATTAGACAAGTGCGGATATCAGTTTGTTTATTTCAGCGTGCAAGGCGTGTTTTCATTCTCACGAAGTTATTCAAACTTTCACGATGCCGGTCACCCAGAGACCCGTTGCAAGTAGAATATTGTCCAAATACGAAACTGAAAGAGCCTACAAGCTCCATCGACAAAAGGTAAGATTTATGTGTGAGTTAATTGTCTTTATAACTTCACTTGACTTTGATGTAGTCAATTTCAGTTCCAGGAGTATATCGTATTCAAGTTATATCGATAAGGCGTCACTCCTTACGTATTACGACCAAAGGGCTATATGTTAACGTCTATCAATCATTCCTATACAGCTCAACCAGGCAATTTGATCTACCATATGTTTGTTACATTGATATACTTTCCTTTTATGTATCACAATATTGTTCTTTCATTAAAGGAATGTACACTATTTTTCAGAACATTTTGAAATTATTTATTTTTATCCTAAAATGCCAAATATAAAACAAATATATGTGTTTTCATATTAAATCATCACTGGCTTTACACTAAGGCCACAATTGGTAAATTGACACATTCATTCAGATAGTTATTGGACATATGTAACACCACCAACCCAAATTGTCTCTCTGCGTGCTAGAGATAAGTTTTGATATAAATATGCAAGCAGAAGAGGTATAATGTCCAATTTTCAATCAAAAAACACAACTTTACACATTAAAAATGGATAAAATGTTAATTTTCAGTACATCTTGACTCAACAAAAAAATTAAGTTTTGCATAAGTGTCTTAAACAACATACCGTTTATCACTTTGAACCATGAAAGAACAGATCAGTCACTTATTTAGGGTTCATTTTGAGTAAATATGTATTAATATCATCCCATTACATTATTGACATTCATTTCAAATAAGAAATGGGGGAAATCCTTTAACATTAATTTTCATATCATCAAATTAAAGTTAACTAACAATGGCCACTTGTCCCACGTTGATCGCAGCATAAGTATTATTACAGATGGTATCTTGTAAACACAGTTGGAAGTTTGATCCTTAGAAGATAATTAATGAATTAATTCAGATATCTGAGAGGAAAATATTGTTTGGTTTAATTTGAATTCATGTGTCAAAATGTGTTTTGAAAATGCAGTGTTTTGAGAATGCATGTGAAAACTCACAGCTACACTGAATGAATCTCAATATGTCTGTTTGGTTGAATGAAAACAATTTAATATGTGGATGGCTACAAATTTGGATATTTGATAATTTGGATGAAGCCATTAAAGTTTCATTAAATGAAAGGTTGTGTCATAAAATTTTTACAAACACACACCTCCAGTAAACTTTCAATTGCGAAAGAGCTTTTTTGGTATATTTTATGTTAGCTACCGTTTGCGTACTGCCTTATGAACAAATGATGAGTGAATTATGTTTACAAAATCAAGCATGAAAGTACACACAGCAGTTAAGTAAAATTCATGAAGTATCAGACAAAAAAAGATGAATGAATTATGTTTACAAAATCAAGCATGAAAGCACACAGAGTGGTTACATAAAATTCATGAAAGATCAGACCATCATTTTAAGGTCTGTAAAGTTATGCAATTGAATGAATAATTTACAACATCATAACATATATGCTTGGGCTCAGTGAGAATCATAAGGTAATTAATGAATTTTAACTTGTCATGAAAATAATTCCATTGTTATTTGAAATAGTAATGTACAGCCAATTGTAGTTCACCCCTTCTTACATTACCATTACCTATAAAATATCAGTGACTAAGTGATCAAATATTTTAAATAAAATACACAGACAGATTTTTGATGACATAATTGTGTACAGTCTGAACTACACATAATGATTGTTCAAGACGTTTTTGTGTTTCTAAATGAATCGTTTAGAGAACTCTCTGATTTTGGACTTATTAATTGTCTTGACAACTATCAGTATATCTGTCAGTGCTTAATTACAGGTAGCATGACAGGTACAGCTTGTGTTCTCTTGTATGACTTACCTGAGATATGAATATGTAAAGGTGTCTTATCTTTAATGATTTGTTTGTGATTCCTAACAAGTAGAACATTTTTATCAGCTGTTAAATAACTCATCTAATACTTTTCAAGGGCACTTTGAAGTGGAATGGATATAAAGGAAATAAACATGACATTGACTTTTTGCTTTCTGGTAAAGGTGTTCTACACAGTAGGATAGTTCACATCAGAAATCTTTCCTTCTTTGAAAGTAAATAAATCACATGTTGTCATGTCAATGTGGAGAGCACATAAGGCCTTTTTCAATCTAAATATCTGATGTTTTATCATTCCCAAACCATCGTCTGTTGCAAATTGACATTTTTGTCCAAGAAATTACCAAAGATTAGGTTCATCTTTAAAGATCTACAATGTTTCCTTGTTGAGTTCATCATGTATTTGACCTTTTGGTGTTACCTCTTTTGTACTTTTATAATCAAAGATAGAAAGAGAGAAAAAGGAAAGGAACATATTAAAGCATAAAAAGCATTCACAGAACAAGTGAAACATAGAAATGAATGAATGCATAAATGAATGATTGGTATGAAATAAAAGATGGAAAATTACTCAATATTATTTGCATATAAAGATTTTACTGGTACATTAGATCACCAAATGAAAACTTAATATTTGATAAACTATCTTAGATGTACATAACCTACTATATCAGTATCCAAATGAAGGAGAAAAGAAATGTATATATGTTAAGAATATTGTTGGATCTGAAAATCTGTTTGAAACAAATTGTTTATATCATTTGGCCTAATAATGGTTCATTGCAACTGTTCAATAGCCATTGTTAGACAATAAATCAAAACCCAATCCTTCTGTCTCATTGAATAAAATAAATTACAGGAAGTGCATGATAAGCATTGTTAATGTAAACACATTGTCTGTCCATATACCTGAGCTACCTGTAACAAACACCTGTAATAACTGAGCCAGGTATCTTGATATTGACATTGATCTGTGTAGTATTGATATATGGATTAAATCTTTTGTTGGCTGTACATGATTATGTAGTTGTACATTGCACATGTCTGGTTTTTAATGTACTTATAGTGCCTTGTTTTGTCTTTTGTCGTAAAAACATATTTACACCAAATGTGAGGTATTGTTAGTTACTTTTTCACTTTTGATTGATGTGATTATGGATTTCATAGCATAAAAATAAGATAATGTTACATATAACTAGAAATTTACATATCTGTTAATGTATTGATTTTTATAAATATTTCGGGATTTTTGCCAGTATTTCCTTAAGAACTAAATTCTTTAAAGTGACACAGAGTGTGCTATATGAATTTTGTATGTGGCTTAGATAAGAGCCAAAATATCATATGACCGGAGCTGACTTCATATTTCCTTTTTAAAGTTTATCTGTATCTCGAAAATGCCAAAATTATTATATTTTCTTGTTTTCAATTGTAATTGAAAAACGTTCATATAAATGTTAATAATTCCAAATTCTGCATCTCATTTAATTATATAAATGTTAAATGAGCTACTTAGCACTGCCAATCTATATTTATTGTTGTGTCTGCTGTAAATATGTTTACAATATAATGTTTTGAGTTATTGGCGAGCACCAGTCCAGTTTTGGATCCCAAATCTTGACTTTTAAACCTGTTTATTGTCACTATAGTGAACTCGTTAGCACTTAGATGACACTTTTCAGAAACAACTTAACCACTATTTCTCAGAAAAAAAACACCATTTATGAAGTTTGACATATTTGATCCCCAACAACATACTCTGTGTCTCTGTAAGGTATAGATTGATATTTCATATCCTTGACAACACATTGATTTTTAGATAGCAAAAACATGTACTAAACTCCTTCATGATCTGGTTTGTTTTCATCTAAACGAGGATCATTCACTCTATTTGTTGAACTGACTGTTGTAATGATTTCCCACGTTGATAGATGGGATTCTACAATCCATGTGTTCCGAGAGAGATATGTATTCATCTTGTCTAAAATGCTAACAATATTTACATTTCTATTTTAACTACTGACATACTGAGTTTAATCAAATAAAGATTGTTAATAAAATACAGATCAATATAGAACATAATTCAAAATATTTGACTTACATACAATCTGGATAAGTTCATGTTTTGCTTTTATGAGTGGTGATACTTATATATTTCATATCTATTATTTAAGACAGCTAGTCAGGAAAAAAAAACATTCACGGAAGGGAGTGTATCAATACTTGATTTCACAACTTCATGTTATGAAGAATATTGATTGTCTTCATTTGAACTCAAATGAAATATATCCCTATATGTGATAGATGCTGTTATTGATAAATTAAAGATCAATTGCAGATGCTGCCTTGGATGGGATTAAGGGGTTTCACACAATTTTTGGAATTAAAAAAAATCTTTCAAAAAATGGTGAAAGCTAAACCCCCTTTTAAAATTTTTGGATCGGCCATTAATGATTAATGATGAAAGGATTGCAATCTTCATTTGGAAAGAACTGAATCTAAATTATATTAAAAAATGTAATAATAGGACATCAAAATGTGACATATGCAATGCTCTCCAAATAATTTAAATGATTACTTATTTGCAGATTACTTTCTTAACTCCTTTACGGATGTCATATTTGGCATAAACCGGATTTTTATAGTTTCATTGTTATTGATTATCACTTCATATCCATCATTGATACAAACAATCCATGATAAAAAGACATAAAAACATGAAACTGTCAAAATCTCTTTAAGTAGAAATTCAAATTTAAATGTTTTTGGTATTGATATTATCACTGGTGAAGTTATGAATTTAATTAGTTATAAATGAGTTAATATTAAATAGAAAATGATTTTGAAAGAGAAATATATGTCAGACACTAAAAAAAGTTTTAAGATATTCATTACCGACAGTACTTATGTACCTGTCTTGTTTTTCTCTGTTGCTAGTAATTAGGTGTTAACGAGCAGGCACTAGTGAGAATGTGATAACGAACTTATTAATTATTCATGTTTCCCTTATTGTCTATGCAGAGATGTTACTGTGTTTCATCAACAACAGACACTTACTCTACAGATCTACAGTATATTCACCTGCTCTTGTATGCTAATGTTATAGTTCAGAGAGTACTTTATAGCAGTATGAATTAAACTGTTTCATCAAGGTCTGACAAGGGTGTTTGAAATCAAGTTATTTAAAGATGTTTGAATAATATATCATTTGATCAACCTAAAATCAAATTTTAAAAGGATAATGACATTGTGAACTCATCATTTATGAAGTGATGAATATTCAGTTGCTGATATACTCTCCGTTCCTTAAAGGGGCAAAGAGTATTATGTATTATGTTGCTCGAGTCAAATATGTCAAGCTTCGTTAATGGTGTTATTTTATCGAGAAGTAGTGGTTGTTTCAGAAAATCAGAATCCTTATGCTTATCAACCCAGTATAAGGACAAAAAATTGGTTAATGTCCTGATTTGTGATAAAAAAACAGACAGTGGTGCGCCAATGACTCAAACGTAATTTCGGAAAATTATTTACACCAGATAAGAAGACAATCTTTAGTTGATAGTGTTAAGTAGGTCATTTAACTAGTATACACGTTAATTCGACACATTATTTCGAATTCTTACCATTTATAGGTCCGTTTTCTGAATATCAGTGAAAACAAGAAAATATCATAATTTTGACATTTTAGCGATGCATGGTGCATGTTTAGGGGGCAATTTTAACTTAACTCAGGTCAAAAGCGATTTTGGCTCTTACTACAGCCGAATTTAAAATCATGAAACATGCTCTGTGTCTCTTTAATGATCATGGATTTTTTCAGTGCCTTTCCTCTAGTGTTCCCACAAAGGGAATTATTAAAATATCTTTATGGGAAATAATTTAACGATATTTATGTTTTCTTGATAAATAAAATTTGTATCTCATCACGTGAGACAAGTTCATACAAACATTACCGTCTAAGCCACGAGATGTGATATTGAAATTTTTTAACTCACAAGATAAGATAAATGTGGTATTTGTCAAGAAAAAACATTTTTCATCAAGTTATAACACCTAAATTATACATAAACTCAATTTAAAAAAATATTTCTTGGAACCACGGTAGATTTTAACCAGACTGTGTCATTTGATGACTTTCTGCATAAATTACTTTTGAGCATAAGGGTTTCAAGTAAAGCTATTTGATTTCTTTAATTTTTTTGAGAACCTTCATGTGGGACTTCATATCAACAGTACATAAAAGACTGAATAGTGACTTAAGATTTATTAGTTGTCAGTGATGATATGGTATTGCTTTTTATGTTAGAGGTTTTCTTCAAGATTTATTTACTACAAAGCTGTCAAACTTCAACTCCATTGTCTTTTAATGGCCAATAAAGATTGTACTATTAAATGCTCTTATGTACTCAGGGAACTTATTGTAGTAGACTGACAGAGGTACAGTGGTAAACTTAAATACTTTCAGAAAATATTCATTAATCCAATCCATTAAACTTCATTTAAGATCCATTCAGTATATATAGATTATAATTTTGATTGTGACATTGTTATGAATGGGATAATTAATTTCTAGAATAGAAGTAATTTTACAATATACAATGTCGGTGATAATGTTATTGATGTTAACAATATTTTATTTCATAAGTATTTTATCTACATCATGACATATCATAACAAATAATTTTCAAAACCTGAGTTGTTTTGTTCCAAAGATTCCCAGTTACTCTTATAATTGGCATGTGCCACTGAATCATATGCCATTAGACAAAACTTCTTTAGGTTGTAAGATTGACAGTCTTACAAAAGAAGCTTCAACAAATCAATCCACAAAATATGTTTCGAGAGAAAAGTCAATAGAGAAACTAAACACTTCCTAAACTTTTGCTTTTTTGAGACTGTGAGGGTCATAATAAATGCTTTGATTTGGAAAAAAAAATCTATATTTAGACTAGGAAGCACATTATTTGGTTCATGAGTGAAATTTCTGCATTCATTTTGGGTTAAAAACAATTGTTAAAGATTATGTTTACATATGTTACTAAGAAAGATTTTGTTAACAATAAAATGGCTTCTATATGAGAGATACAGATAAATGGTTCATTTTCTGATTATGAGTAAAAAGGGAAGCACAGTCACATAAATATATTGTTAGGATTTGTTAAGTCATAGGCTCATTTTTTTTTCAAGGCAAAAAAGTCATCACTGGCATCAATCTTTTAGATCTTGGTGTGCATTCAGGGCGTCAATATTGAAATTCAAAACATCCTACCCCTCCCCATTGTCATACGACAGGGTTTCCCATGTCATTTCGCAAAAGCTGTGCCATAAAACACAAGAAATTTCCTACCTGAAAATGCATTGAAAATAGCTAACAGTTTACCTTCTTCAAATACAGTGAGAACATAAAAAGAAGATAAAAACTCAATGACGAAATGCATCTTTCATAAGTATCGACGATGCAATTAGTAGATTTTAGGTATATGGCCTAATAGGGTGCACTTGATTTGCTTGCTGGTTTAACAAATGAGTGTTTCTCCTAAATTGTAAAACAGGCATAAAATGAAAATTATTGCAAACACAAGAGGAAAGATTTGTCATCTTTTTGCTCAGCAAGAATAATTATTTCAATTAAATGAAAATTATTGCAAACACAAGAGGAAAGATTTGTCATCTTTTTGCTCAGCAAGAATAATTATTTCAATTAAGTCGCTATGCAAAAGTTAGTATATGACATTTAGTTTTAAAAATTCAAAATTCAGTAGCAAACCTTAAATGCAGAAAATTAATGTGTATAAGAAAAATATGATATTCATTTCAACAATATATCTCACCAAAGAATTTAAATGGAAATACATAGATATGAATTATATATGACTTGTTATGAGGTAAAGTTGCAGGGATAAGATGCAAGAAAATGCTCTTCAAAGTTGCAGAGACTACTTTAAAGGGAATTCCGTTTAAGATGTAAAGCTTGTAAGTGGATTGAAAGCATAACCACTTTGAAAAATAGTATATTCAATATATTGCAATTTTATTTCAATATAGCAGCTAACTATTACAATATATGTCAATTCAAAATATAGTCCAATATCCAGTCCTAAATATGTATACTCCTAACTAAAAAATGCAGAGATCAAACAAAAAAAATAGGAAACAATGTCCCCAAATCTGTTTATAGATAGAGATAGAGATAAATAGTTTATTATAGTGTCACACTTACAACTCACATTTAATGTACATTATAAAATACAATACAAGAGTATATGCCCAGCCTTAATGGCTTATCAGACACATGAAAAACCTATAAAACATACTAAATATTAAAATAATATCACAGAATTTGTACAAGTAGTATAATTTAAATTAGTTAGGGTAAATATATCATCATATATACAATGATTTATATATCAGGGTCAGAAGGGGCATGAGTCAATATTCCATTAACAATACCCCAACTGACTTATAAAGTAGAGTACAATACATAACTTGATCTCAAAAGCGGTTAGGGAATTATACTTAGACCAGAGATTCACAGGGTATTCATGTATATGAAAATAGTCATTCTCATCTTAAGTCTCGTATTGGAGTATGTGAAGCATACATTTTTTATAACAATTCACAGTCGTTCACAAGTTAGTTTATGTAACTTTTATATTATTTTAAGAGATTGTCTTGTATTTGATAGCATATTAGATCTCTTATCTTTATGATATTAGGAGTAACTATTGGTTGTATGAGTAAAACTACCATTCTTATTAATGAAAATGTGCATTTAAGTTCATATAGTTATTCAATGTCAATGAATCTTCACAAAGTTGTTACACGTTTACAGTTAGTTTATTGAATATCATATCAGTTGAGAATATGAAAAATTGATTTATGTGAGTAACATTTACTTTGTTATATGTTTTCAGGGCTTCTCTAAATGCTTGAAATGCTTCTGCTCTTTATCAAAAATCCAAATTGTTTGAGGTAATAATTTCAAATAGTTAGATTTATAACCAGAAAAAAAGAAAATCAGATTTGATATAAGACTTTCAGTCTGACATGCAAGTATGAAATTCTTGATTATAATTTTGTATACGGTTTTCTAGAAGTAGAGGTTTGGATTTATTTGTTCATGTTTTTTTTATCCAAACTACCAAAGCAATCTATTATTTTGCATTTACTTTGCTCTTGTTTATTGTAATCAACTCGGTAGAGTGTTGTTTGTTAAGTGGATATTGATATTTGTCAACAAGGTCGAACCTGCTGAACGTGCCACTCAGGGAATAATTAAACAAAAGAGATCAATGTTTGAAGGACTGTACACAATAAAGTTGTTCTTTGCATAAGTGTTCTTGATATTGTGATAATGTTGATAGGTTTGATATGAAATATTGATCTTCGGCAAATGGAGAAATGGAGTGGCCTTTTTTGCACAAAACCAACCTTATAAACCTGGTCATAAAGGTAAATAATTTCAGTTTTACATGACAAAAATAGCAAGTCTAACTCAAGTAAAAAGATAGAAAATTGTGATAGTTTTGATTGAATAATCTTCTCACTCAACTTTTCTTTAAGAAATCAACTTTACTATATTTATTGTTTTAAAATCTTTTCCTCAGGCCTTCCAAATAATGAAAGAATATAAAGTTTTTGAAAGAACAAGTCAGTGTTTTACATTAGGAGGAAAGAAATCTTTAATGAAAATGAACCCCCCTAGATCTGCCCATGTTAATGGTTCAAATCGTTCTCATTACATAAGACGAGAATGCTGCTTCAAATGAGAGGCCCTCAGTGAACCAGTTCTATATGACCAGGGAAATCCCAATGGAAATAAACTTTGTACATATAGACAATTTAAGAACACTGTTATCCCAGAACCATATGTTACTTCTATATTGTCTAGATGGCATCGTAGTGTTCTAGGTAAGCTACGTTGTGGTACACTTCCATTAGAACTAGAACGTGGTAGATTTTCTCGTCCTGTGACACCGATTGCTGATAGGATTTGTCGCCACTGTAGTCGTCAGGCTGTCGAAGATGAACTTGACTTCTTAGTAAATTGTCCATATTACTCAGATCTCCTGTATGTCCTATTCCAAAATGTTAATACTTTCTACCCTAGTTTCACTCAGTTATCGGATATTGAACAAACTACATTCCGTAAACAACTAGAAACTATCGAAAATCCAGTGGCCGCTTTAGTTAACCGTATGTATAAATGTAAGATGACAACTCAATCACAATAATTTATATTCTAGCCCTCCCATATTTGATATATTTCTTTCATCTCAATTTTTAATGTTTAACTTGTATACACAATGTTTTGTGTGTGTCAATGGCCATATGGCCTGGTGTTTGTACATTATTTTATGTTTTTAAACTGTCACTGTACCCGATTGTACTGTACCACAATAATAAAATATTTTGTCTCTATTTGTCTCTTTATGTTCTGAGGCTCTTTCCACATCACCCCTTGGTAGTTCAACAGGAATCTTTTGATGAAATTAGTGAAATTACCCTCCCTTGAGTCTTATTATGAAATGATAAACCAAATGAAACAGCCTGATACATGAGAATAGAAATAAGAGTTTGGTAACCTTTACACAGCATCTTTGAGAATTTGAATGAGAAATTGAAAAGGATACTTCCCTCATGATTGGCTGTGAACACAAAATTCTTTATACTGATCATCAAGCCATGAAAGTCATTCTCTAAAAATGATTTTCATCTTTCTCTTAAGAACCAGGGAGTTAAGAGCATTGTAGAAGAGGGGTAGGGGTGGAAAGGGGAAAGGCAACGGGAGTCACTCCAAATTCATACATGTATCATGTAGAATATTTCTAAATTCTAATCATGCTTTGGAGTAAAGGGAAAAAGTTCTTGAAAAATTTAAATAACTAGTCCGCTCCCTTTACTTTTAGATGTCAATGTTTTTTGTTATTTAATATCTATGGATACAAGTTGGACATTAAAACTCAAGTATAGCTTGATCTTTGTTCATATGATAACCTCAAATTATTCAAAATGTGTATCTAGCTCTTATTAATTTCCATTAAAAAATATCAACTTCAGAGATACCTTTTGATATTTGAATTTGTGTTTCTCTAAGAGTTAACCAGTTAACCTGACCGTGATAATGCATATGAAAATTTAACGATCTTGAATACTAATACGCAAAGATTCTTTCATTGTTGTATAAGTCCCCCGAACACCAAAAGTGCGACAGTATGTCATCTCTCTTACAAGAAAATCAATCTTTATCTTTCCGCTCACTGATCAGCGAGAATGAATGAATGAATGATAAGGCGTGGTGTGAGGTCACGTGAGATCAACATCAGTGGTAGTCTAGGATATTGTAACACTAGTCCGAATATACAGAGCTATCACCTATGTTATGTCTTTTATCCATTGTTTCGTATTCAACCATGCAAAGACATTAGTTAAAAGCTTTCCAGAGTATGGTAACGGTAGCTGGTGCAAGATAAATAGTTATCGCTTGTACAATGTCACTTAGCCATTGTTTCGTATTGTGCTATGCAGCGTTACGGCTTTTTAATCACATTCAGTAGGAATAACATATATTGACAAATGTAGTTATTCATGCTTTGTGCATTCATGACATAAATCAATGTCTCCATGATATTGTTTAGACAAATATGAGTTGTTTAGATCCATGGTAATGTTGGTAACCTTTATTTCAAATTAATTCATATTTTATTGGTTTTTAACTAAAGTAGTTGATGTTGTTTGATTTAACATGATGCATATCTTGATATATTAAAGTTTCAAAATCTTATAATATATTTTTATAACTTGAATGAATAGATATATTAGTTATATTGACTTTAATGAAAGTAAAAAAGTTATATAAAAAAACAAGTTCATACAAAGATCAAAACAATATTTAACCAAATTTAAGTTAATTTAAACATTTGATGTGGCCTACATATATCTAAAAAAATTAAGAAACACTTTTTATTAAGTGAAATTAAAAAAATTATCTTACTATTGAATTTGTAGAATTTTTCTCACAGAATTGCTATTGACAAAATTCAAACCTGAGCATACCAGGTGATAGTCAGATGATTGAGAGAGTAGATTGGTAAACCTTCAAACCCACAAAAAAACCCAGGTGAAATTCAGTGCAGCATTGCACCCAAACGGTAGTGCATTTAGAACAGTTCTCTACTACAGATAAAGTTGCAGAGTCCCTTGCTAGATTCAAACCCTGGACCTCTTGATCCAAAGAAAACGTACTGCATATAGAACAGTTCTCTACTACAGATAAAGTTGCAGAGTCCCTTGCTAGATTCAAACCCTGGACCTCTTGATCCAAAGCATCCCAACAGACGACCTCCCTCCCACCCCAACCCTAATTAATGTTCAAACAAAACTTGAAAAGTATCAATGGTGACAATCTTTTCACCCCCACGACTGAAAATCCTTATCAAAACCTGTTTCAGAGGAATGGATTTCTAGTTCCAGTGTCCCTTGCTAGATTCAAACCCTTGACCTCTTGATCCAAAGCTGACTGCGCATACCATTGTGCTATCCCAACAGACCACCCCCCTCCCACCCCAACCCTGATTAATGTTCCTACAAAACTTTAAAAGTATCAATGGTGACAATCTTTTCACCCCCACGACTGAAAATCCTGTATCAAAACCTGTTTCAGAGGAATGGGTTTATCACACACTTTTTCGCTTAATCAAAGGTTCTGAGTTTGAATCTCAGTTTTGAATTGGTGCATTGATTGTGGGATGAAGGGGAGGAGGCATTTTTACAATTTTTGATAATGTATACATAATGTATAGCGACGCAAGAGGGGTTTCATCACACCTTACTTGATTCACTGTCACTTTAAAAAACTTGGTTAATTCAAAATTGAAAATAATCTCTTTTTTTTCTTCAGGTGTCGAGTATCAAGCATGGAATTGACAACGCTCCGCCAAAGAGGTATCCTCATCTCGTTCTTCGACTCAAACAAATTCAGGTGAGAAATTCATAAAAAGTAGAATTTATACTTATCTCAAATGAATGCATTATCCAATTTATATTTTCAGTTCTTTTTCACTTTCCCAACAATGTTTGATCACAAATACTGTAAAGAACAATGTCCTAATACAAAGGTATTAGTTTACTAATGGCACAAAAAAATGTCACCTTCAAATTGAAATCCCTGTGCATGATCTACTGTCAAAATATTATCTCCTAGGAGAAATGCCTAAGCCCAATCATTGTCAACTGAAATCAAACAATGACTATTGAGCAATATTGTACGCCAATGAACCTAACACAGATTCTCTATAAAGTGCATAGGCTTATTAAACAATGATCAATACACTACATGACTTTTCCAAAGAACTTCCCACTAATTATCTTAGCGAAAAAATCTATTCACGACATGCAACAACAAAGCTTATAAACGGAACCCAAAAGAATTAGCCTACACAATCTTAATCAATATCATTACTTTACAACTGTAATGTACTTCATCCCACATCAAAGAGAAATATACTTCTTTGGTTTCCACATACACCCAGTCACTTGTCACTCAAACATGAAATCTATTTCTATTGTGTCAATATCCGTCATCATCTTTGATTTGTGCGCCATAGAACAAAGATCGGTCGTCTATTGTATATTTGCTAAGCAATATCTCGGCATTGATCCCTTGATGTGTTTAAAGGAACATGATATTCAAACTGTGTACACTGCTCAAGGTGATAGACTTAACAGTGTCAATAAGAATAATTATTCCCTTGATTGATTGAGTAAATAAATCTTCAGAAGATTTAAATAATGCCAATAATATATGAAACCATCTTTATAAACAGATTATAGGCTTTGGTAGTTCTGTACACTAAATTGTGATGATCTTTTTACTTCCCCGACCAAAGATTGAGAGTAATATGTAATACCAATCATTCCGTCTATCGATCCGTCCTTCCGAAGATAGTTTTTCCGACCAATTGCTGAAAAAATAATTCATTAATATAAATATAATTCTTTTCAAATTTTGCAGATGTCTTTTTATCTATTAGGAGGAGTCAAGTGCCAAATTGCAAGCAATTTTGTGAATTGGTTAATTTCTTACAGTTTTCTATGTTTTGTAAGTACCGGTAGTCATTTCTAAAGGTCAGAATTTGTATAACTGAACTGAAAGAATATTTAAGCCAATCTTTTCAAATTTTGCACATGTCTTCTTACCTATAAGGAGGAGTCAAGTGCCAAATTTCAAGCAATTTTGTGAAATGGTTAATATTTTACAGTTTTCTATTTTTTGTACAAAGTCATCTCTAAAGGTCAGAATTTGTCTGACCATTTGCAGAAAACTTTTTTTTTCAAATTTTGCAATTGTATTGTAACCTATTTGGAGGGAAGCAGTGCCAAATTTGAAGCAATCTGGTGAATTTTTTAATATTTTACAGATTTCTAAGTTTTGTACTAAGTCATTTCTAAAGGGCAGAATTTGTACAACCGATATCCGAAAGAATATTTAACCCAATCTTTTCAAATTTTACACATGTCTTTAAGCCCATTATGAGGGATGCAATGCCAAATTTCAAGCAATTTCTTAAGTTTATTTTGATATTTTACTAATTTCTATGTTTTGTACTCTATCAATTTCTATGCTCAAAGTTTGTCGGACCAATTGCAGAGAAAGGGGCCTAACCAATTCTTTTCAAAGCAATTTTGTGTATTTTTTAATATTTGTACAATTTGCTGTCATTAATCCCGTCAAGAGCTGCAGTTGTATACTTATAACAAGTGACACTGCTTGTTTTAAATTTATGTTTTATTTGGTAAATTTCGGTATCTTAGATTGTGTTTCTAAATGGAATTTGAACTGATGCATAACGCATTACAGACATCTGCTAGTTGTCTGAGTTAAGGAAGGAGTTATGGGAAGTTACCAGTAATTCAGTTGGTCAGGGATACACGGTCGGGGATATTTGTAAGCCACGTTCACATTTTTGCTTGTCGATAAAGTGTTTTTATATTTGCAGATATATAACTGTGCTAGAATATGCAAGAGTGTTGATGGATTTAAGGATTTAAAATGACAGCCTATCAATCAAAATGTCTATGAAATAAAATAATGAGTGTAGAAATGTTCAAACAAGCAGTTGATGTAATATGCTGAAATACACGGTAAATAGATTAACTGATTTGTTGTATGATGACAGCCAATATAACATCAAAAATAGTGTTGAAATATCAAATCTATCAAAAGGGTAATATGATTAGGAGCAAAAGTTAAACAGCTGGTAAAGAGATATCAATATACTGATTTACTAGAGACAATCTACTCATTGACAACCACAGTTCAACAATGCCCACATAGTTTTGAGCTTTGACATCATGACATCTGACATGCATCTATTTATTCATAAACATTTTGGCTTTATTTACTTCTCCACATGAATCACTGACTCTCATGAGTTCAAATTTTGTGTACTTTTACCCATTCTCTCCCAACAGAGGCAGCTCTGTCTTAAATACCTATATATCCTCTGTCTTAATACAAAGTTTTCTCGGGCTTCAGGCAGTTTCCTCTAGCTGGACAATTTTGCAGCTTAAACTACCTGGCTATATTTCAGCCAATGAAAACACATGCATGAATAACATATTTGTTGTCACACAGGCCGATGCAATGATGCAGTCGCAATATGAGGCGTATGTGTTCTGTAAAAACGACTCAAAGTGCAAGGTGCATAGAATAAAGTTTAGCTTGTGTAAAGCTTCCGGAAATAACTTAGGGGATTTGAAAGAAAACTTTTGAAAAGGCGTCGCTGATTGCACAACTAACTCTGATTGCATTCTATCAGCGTTCTAAATTTTGTGCCCGAGAAACCTTGTCTGTTTATCCATCTGTTCATCCCTCTTTGAATTATTCACTATTTTCACTTTCCTGAATCATGGGCTCAGGAAAACTGAAATATTGTGTACCAGTCTGATTAAAATCGACCCTGTTCCGAGGAATAAAAGTTTCAAAATATTGACACTATCGAGATTCGAACTCTATCTGTCCAGGCCATCCTCTCCACTAGGTCTGACCGCACCCTACTGTTCTTGCGTAAACTAAGCTAACCAATCACAATGCGTGCGGCAAAAGCATTCGGTATCAGTAGCTAGGGGCAAGTAACTCCCATTTACCATTCGTTAACCTTGATCGCCGCTATCTTTATTTTAAACGCCATGATGTGATTGGTTCGCTATTGACTAGGTTTTGTCTGCGCTAAACTGGTGTCGGCACGTGCGAGCAGTGAGGCTGCCTTCAGACCTAGTGGAGAGGAAAGCCTAGACAGATAGAGTTCGAATCTCGAAAGAGTCAATATTTTGAAACTTTTATTCCTCGGAACAGGGTCGATTTTAATCAGACTGTATTGTGTACAGACTTCTTGACTGATGAAGTTTCTAATTTGTAGATTTGGTGACCCTGTGACCAATTATAAGGGTCATAGGGTCAACTCCTTAAAAATATATTTTCTTCTTCATCTCCAGGAGCAAGAGGTTTAGAAAACTGAAACTTTGTGTATAGATATCTGCTGAAGGGGATTCCAATTTATAAATTTGGTGACCCTATGACCAATAAGGGCAACAGAGCTTACATCTAGAAAAACTTTATAATAAAAAAGAATAATTTCATCTCTTTTCTTAAAAGAAAAGCTCTAGAAAACTGAAACCTTGTATACAGACTTCTAAGCTCATAATGTTTATTATAAATGGATTTTGTGATCCTGACACTGGCAGCTCATTTGTTGACTCTGTGACATTGTATAAAATAAATTATAGATAGCCTGATAAGCTACAGAGCCAATGGATCTATTTATTCTATGTAATGTTTGGATACTAAACCCGCCTTTTTTATGTTTACCTGCTTATCACTCTACTAGTTTCTATCCATCAGTGGATGTCAATTACCAATCCACAGGTCATTGCCACTGGTACTTTTGTAGTTAAGCCTGACCTTTAGGATAAACAGAGTTTTTCCTGTTGGCATTTCAGAAAGAGGAGGAGAAGATGGCTGAAGTTGACCATCAGAATAAACTTCTGCTGCAGAAGATGACCAACATCATGAAGACACATGGACGCATTGACAACTGGAATGAGGAGTATGAGCAGAAAAGGTATTTAATTGCATCCGAAAAATTCAATCACAGAACTTTTTTGTGATAATCAATAATAATAAAAAACAAATGTTTAAATAGTGTTATATTTTGATGAACAATGATTTAAAGATCTGAAAAAAGTAGTCCTCTTTATTAAAAAGAAATATTGAGAAATTGAGTCTTTTGTTGGCATGATCATTCTTGTTATTGATAACCTGTAAATATGTAGATATCCTGTAAAAACAGATAATTTCTCTTTTGTGAATTTGTAAAATTTGTTTAGTTAATGAAAAACCCAAGATGACTGAATGCAAACTTGTATGACAATCACTTACAGACTACATCATAAGCATAGATAATGAACTTTACTTTTGTACTCTTATTCATTTTCAAATCAATGGTGTGTTTCTTCTCACTATTGAATCCTCAAGATACAGTTTACATGATTTTTTTTACGAAAAATGTTTTTTTAATGGTTGTAATAGTTTTAATTATATGTGACTTTTATCAGGAAAGTAACAAAAGACAACTGATTTTTTTTATATCCAAAAGAAAAAAATACTTTATAGAGTAGTATATAATTGTAATAATTTACTCGAGTAATGATTTATAGCAGACTATTCTGCTTTCTTGTCATAAAATGGAGGTAGGGTTATCTGAAATATTAGTAATCAATGTGATTGAATGGTTATAGATTAGGTGTCATTATTGATTATTGATCCAGGACTCACCTGACATAGTTTCAAAATTACGTCCAAAACAAGTCATTACACTAGTTAAAAAATTACGTCCAAGTTAAATCTATATATACTAGCTATTTGATCTGTGTAAATTGTACACGTTGATTTGAATAAGGAAATTACAAACAAACTATTTCAATCTATGTCATTACATTGGATAATTACTTTATGTTGACTTTGTTGATTGCAATTGCAAATGTGAGCCTATTTTTTAAGACTCCTATTGATTCCTTTCATTGATAAATCTGAAATAAAAATCAAGGATTATCCTGAACATCATAACAATTTCATGTTTATTTATCTTAAATGTCATTTTATGATTTTTTAAAAAGAGATTGATATTTCTACGAGTAAGTCACAATGATATTGTATCATACAGGCCAAATTTTATATGATAAAAAATCAATTGGATTAAATAAAGTTTTAGATTATGTAACTATTTTCCAGTTTGCATAACCCATACAAACAAAAGAAGATGGAACAGATCGCACAAGAGAACGTAGCTATAGCACGGAGACTGGAGAGTGTGCAGCCAATCTACAAGCCTGAAGAATGGGTGAGCAACAAACATAACAATAATATACATTTTATTTTTTTCTTCAAATAAATTTTTTCTTAGCATAGTGAAATTTGGGATCACATTATGATTTACATAGCATAAAATCTTGTTCTTTTATGGAGTCCATTTTGAGACTGAAACCAAAACCCGCGTTGAAGCTTTCGGGGCTTGATGGTAAAACTTTTAGACACCTTAGTTTTAAGTGACTAGTAATGACCCCTTTAGTAGATTTACTAACTATCTACATAACTCATTGTATCTTGGAAGATCAAATAAATAAGGGTTCCAGGTTGTAATGATGAAACAATTTCACTTTTTACATACCAAATTACTCACTCTTCTCATAAAATGTTATTAAACAGAACATTGTAGGTAGGTAGGTGGATTTAAGGGCGACGTTGGGACAAAAATGACCTATATGCGCCGGCATTTAAAGTAGTGGTTAAAATGAAATTAAAATAAGAAACAGTTAAAATTTATATGCTATCATATTTGCCTGTATTCTTGACAAAATCTAAAAGTGATCTCTGAATAATGCCAAACATTAGATTTTCTCCAAGAATAGATCTCAATGAGAAGACGTTGGATTTAGACATAACAACCTCTCTCAGGTCTTCACGTTGATTGTTATGACCTTCACATTCTATCAGAAAATGGAAGACTGTTTCTGGGCTATTGGTAAAACAGTTGATACATAATGGTGATACACCTTTGTCTAATATATGCCTGTAAGCATTTAAACCACAATGGCCAAGTCTCAAACGAGTGAGGATGATTTCTTCTCTTCGATTTTGTCGTCGGAGTTTGATATGATTCCTGACCATTGGGCATGAACTGTACATATGCCTTGCAGTGCTGCCACAATCCCAGTCATTTTGCCACTGTTCATCAATTGCCTTATTTATGGTGGGATAGTAGAACATTGTTTGGTATTCTCTATTTATCTCCCTTGGCTTAATGACGATAGTATAACAATTGGCAGATTCCAGAATGTTAATAAGTGGGAATTTACTTTTTCAAAATTGTTACGATTCAATTTAATAAAAGCCCTCCTTGATTTAGGCAAAAAATATCTTACCTGACTTCCTTCTGTTGTTTTTCAGGAAGAGGAGTATCAACACAGGAAGTATCTGATGGAACTTTGGGCCTGTTCCACAAAGGACTATGAAGAAACACCAAGAGGTCACAAGAGAGGAGTGAGGAAATAATTTGAGTTAAAATTTCTCATAGAAAGATTTAGAAACCCCTAGCCCTCCTTTGTCACTATTGACCAAAATTTAGTCTATGAAATATAATAATTCACTGTTCCTTCATTTATAATATTCTTTTATTAGGCTCTTCATTTCGCATTCAATGAAGACTTGCTGAATGAGGATCTAGTCCTCATTAAAGGTTTTTATTTAATACACAGTCATGAAGCAGGACTAATGTAAATACTTTCCAAAATTGATACCAATATTGTTTCAAGATGTGACGTTTTACTTTCTTCTTATTGATTTTTCAAAATTTTATAACCTTATGTACTATCAACACAGATTGGCAATAATATTTTAGATTTCTAAATTATTCACTTCTCAAGAAAGATTTCAAACCCAAGGATGACTTCCTGATATTTGTTTATGTCGTTACCCTTTTTATCATGAAGGATATATAAACAAAGACTAATATGTAAATGTGACAAATTTATTTTTTTGTTTTGTATGAATTATTGTTTGTTTGCAGAAAAGTGAAGACAATGATGACAGTAGATATGAGTCTGATTTTGAATCTGACGAGGACACAAAAAGCAACAAACTTCCTTCCATAGTGAGTATATTTCAAGGCATCATTTTGATAATTCCACATTTCTTTTGAGATTTGTCTGCTTTATGATCACTAAATATTTTTAGGTTTTTGTGTTTTTAAATGGAGAATTTGGAAGTTCTACTTTTTGTAATTACTATTTGTAAAAATCTAAATCAGCTCATTCACTTCATCAGCTATCATTTACTTCAACATGATCTTATACTTTTATGAATGTTTGTATCTGCAATAAACAGTTGCCTCTGCATTATACCTCTTATCTTATTTATTGTAGGGATTATTGATATAAGAAATAACTTCTTTTAATCATTTTAATCATTTACCATATAGTCAAATGACTATTTTTCTAAATCTTCTTTCATCCAAGTAAAATGTAAATATTTAGGAGTTGGCCAAATAAATGCAGAAGCTCTCATAAAATCACAAAAATCACAAGGGTTTTGCAGCAATACAAAGAATGAATATTATATTATTTTGGTTCGGACAAAAATAAATTCTGATCCAAATTTTCTTTTTTATTTGAAATATTTTTATTTTAAGATTACATAACTATGTAAAGTTTAGGTCTTATTGAACTTATCCTGATGTAATTGGTATCTGAAATTGGTACCACTATCGACTTACTACCACAATATTATTATATCAACCCAACTATTCACAAACTTGTACAACCTTTTAACTGTAATAATAATAATTTAGTCAATTGTTTGGCAAAATTTGTATTTCTTGCGGCCGAAAAAAGGCGTATGTTTTCAATTTGTAATTTCCTGGCACTACAATGTTATATTCTAATGAAATGTACATGTGATGTGGGCCGGTGACCTGTTTACTAAATAAACCTTATCATATCATATCATATCATATCATATGAACATTTAATGTCTCTTGAAAAGAAAAATATTGCTGAAGACATTGGACAAGCATTTAAAACCTTCATCTCTAATCATGGTTTACTATACATGCTTTTCAATTTCTATTTATTGGCTTAACTACAACTTTAGCTATATCACCAACATGCAAAGAAAGTTGATTTAGAAATCACTTAATTTACATAATGTTATTTTGGGGAGACGTCTAAAGGGCAGTAGAATTGATGGAGTGTAAAGCAAATTTTGGTCAATTGCATTTAAAAAAATTATCTGAAATTTTTCAGCACAAAAAGCAAAATATTCAATGAAAAGAAATGATCGCCACTTGTAGAAACAAAAATGTTTTGGTTAGCTTGTTTATTTATTTTTCTTAAAATAGGATGGAAATGAAAAGAAAGGAGACAAAAAAGAGAGAAAACCAAAAGAAGAAAGTCAACAAACAAAATTACCAAAAATTCGAGACAGAAAGAAGGTAAGTAATTTTTTATTTACTACTAGAAGTTTGACATCTTATGATTGTATATTTTAAAGGGTAGTGAGTTAATACAGCTTTTTTCATTTTTATCAGACTGAATCAGATTAGGGAGTAAAATATAGTGCATTTTCAATGTTTTTGAACGTGTATTTTCAATTACCGTAGCATAAATATGACTTAAGTGTTAATTGCAGGGGACATGGTATCACTAACCCATTCAGTGTACATCTACCGGTATTAAAATTTATATAACATAGATTTCTGTGT
Source organism: Phorcus lineatus (assembly GCA_921293015.1). Taxonomy (NCBI): domain Eukaryota; kingdom Metazoa; phylum Mollusca; class Gastropoda; order Trochida; family Trochidae; genus Phorcus; species Phorcus lineatus. Next base: position 36,011,565 of record OV121084.1, on the reverse strand, counting down.
ACTTTTTATAAAAATGAAATATTCCTTTAAAAATCTTTTGGAGGTAGATAGCAATTTATCATATATCTTTATAATCTATAGTTCTATTTTCATATAATGTCATATTTAATGTAAGAACACCTCGTTTGCTTGAATAAGATATTATAAAAATGGGGGATAGAAAAGATGTAGGTTTTGTATTACTTCTTGATATATATAATCTGTTTTACACAGTTATCTTTTTACATTACACTGCCATATTTTATCATTTCTCTTTTATTTTTTATAATTGCACATGAAACAGGAGAAAGATACATTGGGTATAGAAAATAAATACGCAATGTATTGGGGAAAGTACAACCCAGATTGTGAGGTAATCCAATCGCAATCAAGTCACAGATTCACCAATCAGCATGCTCTGTCTGAAACTCTTTCATTTACTTGCTCCCAATGTTTTTATCTTATATACATTTTTATTATTTGGCGAGGATTATCTAAAGTGATCTTGTATCAGGGTTACTGCATCTTTAAAAATGAATCATTGGGATGGAAAGAAACAAATCTAACAAAAATTGCAGCATTTTCCATTTGGATGGAAAGAAACAAATCTAACAAAAATTGCAGCATTTTCCATTTTTAAAGAAATTTTCAATTTCTGCGTATAATTTTTTGAAATATTGGTTGCAAGGAAATGGATCTGTATTTCAGAAAATCTATCAGTGAAAGTAGAATGATCATGACAGAGAAAATAAATTTTTCTGTGAAATTCCTTTTTATCAAGATAAAAAAATATATTTTCAGATTACTGTTTGAGATCAGATTGATCCAAATTATGAAACCAAAAAAATTTTCCCTCTAAAATTTGCATTTTTATGCCTTTAAAGGGGCAGCGGCATGTTTTTGAAAGATTTACTTTTTTCAAATTCATCCTAATAAACATTACTTAATGACAAGTGTATTATCTTGGGAGGATCAAAACATCACATTACTCAACACAATCGTCAGTGCTTGTAGAGGAAATAATCAAACATCCAGCAAAAACTACTGGTTACCATTTTTGTGCGAAAAACATCTTTTGAATTATTGAAATGGGTTCACATAGTTTAATGGATCATTTAAAATTGATTTAATTTTATTAAAAGATGTTGTCTTGCAATTTCGAAAAATTTATTTTAATTTTTATGATTCAAAAACGTGCCACTGTCCCTTTAATTTCAAACATGGTCATCCTACCCTGACGTTAAAAATGTGGTGGAAACAGAGCAACAAAAATGATTATTCATATGAAAATCAGATGAGTGTATAAATTGCCATCCATTTAATTCTTTAGATTCCCTTAAAATCACTGTTTTTGAGAAAAAATGCTTTTTCATTTTTTGAACATTTTCTTCAATACATTTAAAATATTTGTGATTTTTGATCAACATCACTTAAGTGAAATTATCTGATTTTAATTTGAATAAGTCATCGCATGCTAAATTTCAGTTTTATTTATTAGGGTGAGTTTAAGGCAATTTGTACGGCATGGAGTAAATTGAAACAAATTTAGTATTTAGCAATACTGAGTTTAAATGTCTGTATGTTGAACACAGTAATTCGTCTACATTCAGTTTGAGCACATCCCTTTAGAAAAATTCTCAAATTAAAAAGTTTGTAAAAGAAATATTATAAGACAGTCATCTGCTAACACCTCTATTACACAAGAACAATTATTCTTGCACATTAAATGCATGTTCCTGCACCGTCAGTGTAAAGTTAAAGTAAGAATGTGTTTACCTGAAATATGTTGTTATAAGTATCAATATTTTAAAGTCTGAAACTTAAATTAGAACAAGATTTAATTGTATAATGTATTTATTTAATTTAAAACTGTTGGGAAAAATTGTTATTATGATTTATTGTAATGTAATGAGGATATTATTGTATTGTAAAATCTTTACCAGTGATCTACTATAAATGATATAGCTATGCTGAATCTATTTTGATTATCTTTGGGTAAACATTATGGAGCATTAATAATTTTTAGGATTATATGCTTCATGAATTGAATAAATCTGTTTTTGTAGTTTGATAATGCAAATGTCAACAGCTTGATGCATTATTGAAATGATGACTTTTTCAAGCAAAATGAATATTTGCGTCATCAGGTATTTTGACGAAACACTATCTCTATCTTAAGTCCTATTGAACTGCATTGCATGAATGAAAGCATTATATGAAAAATGTGTGGAAGGAGTTAACATTAAAGCGCACAAGTGGAATGGTTTATGAAATGATTGTTGTTGCACATGATTACAATCTGTTCATTGCATGTTGCACAGCTGGATATTGTAAACATTTGTAGTTTTGTTGTTTTACACAGTCAGATTGAATTAAGAAATTTCATCATTTCAAAAGTAATTTTCTAAATACTCAGTGACAAAATGATGTAATTAAGCATTCAGTAAAAAAATATTTATGATTTATAAAATAAACAATTTTAATGTGTTTTATTCAAAAACAGTATTTTCATTGTGTATACAATAAATTGAAATGTATCCATAGTATAGTTTGAAATATATAAAGACATACTAAACTTGGAAAGATAGGATCTTGATCAAAAAACAAATGAAAATAAATGGAAAAATGACTGCCCACAGTTTTGTGAAATTTACATTCTATATTCAGTATTAAGATTTCTTGAACACCAAAGGCATTTGCCCATCACAGGACAGTGCATTTATGCATTAGTACCAATTCTTTTTGCTCTATTATTTTTATTAATTTTTAAAAATATGCCCATATTTTTAATCATATTCATTATTACTTACATGCAATCCAGAATTCAAGGGGTAAGTCTGATAATGAAAATGACGATGAAGGCAAAGATGATCAAAATGGAAAAGGGGATAAAAACGCCAAAAACGATGGTGACAAACGAGACGAAAGAAAAGGAAATCAAGGTCGCAATGCTGATGGGAAAAATGAGAATGAACATGAAAATGGCAAAAAGGCAAACAGAGATTGCTAAATTGTGCTCTTTTAGTGCAGAAGTGTATTTTAGTCAGCTTTAGTTGCCTTGATTTATTTTGCTTTTTAGCAGTTTTCCAGCTTTTTCCAGTAAAGGTTGCTTTGGGGCCTTTAATTATATTACTTTCTTTTACAGCCTAAGGATTCTGTCCTCATATTTTTTAGAATTAATGACATAGAAACAGACTAATTCAATGCAGTGACTGTTTTTGAAATAATTGCTTTTTTGAGTTTTGCAAAAGTAACTTTAATTTGACAAATATGAATCTTTGATGAAAGAAACTATTTGTTTTCGATGATTATAAAAATTACATTCAATGTAAAAAGTATAAAGACTGTAAAAAAGTTGTAATCTTATGAGAAATTTATATCTAGATCTGAAGTTTGTGTATGGGTAAATGTAAGCGCATGTAAGTGAACTTCTAAAGTAATGTTTAAAGATTTTTTCATATGAATAGAAGGTTCTTAAAAAGAATAATTTACTTTACAATTTTTCATTTCTATTCACTACTATTCTATCCCCTCCATCAGATCAACAGTGGCATGCTAGTCTGAAAGTTCCAAGTTGTCTTTGTTTACAGTCATTTGGCATCAATTGGAGTGTTGTAATTGATTTAACATTCACAGTTATAAATATGTCCACTTTTTAAACATAACTATCATCTGTTACGAGGGGGTGTCTTTTTATCACAATATTACTGCACAGTGCATCCAAATAAAGTGAGTAATAAAGAATTAACTACAGTTGTTAATTACAATAATTAAGTGCAGTTGTTTCTTTAAAAACATTTTGATTAGTTTCTTCTTCATAAGTTTCCTTTGATAAAAGTTAAAGGTCCTTGTTTTAACTGTTTTATTACCCTGATGGATACACTTCTTTTGATTAATTCAGCTTTATTTTTGTACCCTATTTCAATGTCCTCTCATGGCTTCAATATTTTTAAAGACTAGACATCTATTTTTCTGAAAGATAAGAAATTAACTTTTTTTCTCAAGATGTTGTGACCTTGTGAATTATTGTTTTAATTGAAAATATATTTCAAATGTCTTTTTTTATATTCTTGTTTATGTTGAAAGTTCACCTTAATTTCTTTTCTAAATTTTTTTTCCATTTTTCACTGAATTATTTAATGAAAGTCTTCTGTCTTAGCCAAGACAATTTAAGATGATTTAAAAAAAGAAATCCCAATTTTTATAATACTATAATGTGGGTGCTTCATTTAAACTGTATGGAATTTCGGGTTTAACATAATGATAACACGCAGCAGTCTCAATCACATTATATAGAATAAAAACAAATATGTTTTTTCAATTATATGTTAAAATTAAGTATATACATACATTGCAAGATACAAGAATAAGCCACTTAAAATAACAGTGATTGTGTTATAAAGTTTTGATCTCAATTAATGCTTGTATTAATTGTTTTTTTTACAGAATGAATCCTCACCATTTGAAAGTGATGCAAAACAACTTTTCAAAGTAGCAAAAGAGCTGGGTATGAATTGTTATATTTTTTTTTAATCATTCAGGATACACATGAGTCATGATTGATAAGTATTGAGCTTCAGTCAGTAAAATGAAAACAATTAAATTCAAATGTTTTTCCCTAGTGCAAAATGATTAACCTCATTTGTATTTGAGTACTTTTATACCTCTATAAAACACCAAACCAATAATTTTATCACCATCAGAATAAATATTCCTACTTGAAAAAGATTCTTTATAGAGATGGAAAAAGACGAAATTCCAAAAGGGTTAGATCAGACGAGTAGGTTCCTTGGGGTAACAAACATTTAAAATCCAATAGCAATTGTAAGTAGTGAAATGTATACATTTACAGAAAATGTTCATCTCAATTTAAGGATACTCGATTAAAAGCTAAAGAATAGCATCAATCAGTCAAGATAAGCCCTGTATGAAACACTCGAAAAAGGAAACTGTTGCTGCGTTACGTTTTTCTTCGGTAGGCCTGATGTTCCTGCTAAAGATTTTAAATCCACAGGCACAGGATTCTGTATTGGTACCTCTTGATTAGGTGTCAAAAGCCTTTAGCCTACTTGGCTTCAGAAACCTCAGGATATTCATTACCGAAAATTCAAAGATAATTAAATGAAGTTCCTGATAGCAAATGACATCTGCACTATTGATGAAATCTGCCAGTCTTTAAATCATGGAATTTAGGACCAACCTCTTGAGTGTTGACCTTTATGAATGCTTTCTTAATGGACTTCAAAGTCTTTAAAGTCCTCAAAGTTGTCTCTCCAAATATTTCAGTTATTCAGCTGCAGGGAAAGATTTCTCCTAAATGTTTCAATTATATGGATGGATTTTGTGTTTTTTAATTTTAAAACTTAGAACTATTAGAACATAGATATGATTTATATCAGCATACAAGCATCAATTCTCTATGGACTTGTCATTGATCTGCTTTCAAAAATAATTCAGATTTTAAAGATTACCTCTAAAATGTAAACCACAAAGAGTGATATCAATTAAAGGCATTTTTAATATTAAAATGTTTGATTTATTAATTTAAATCCCTGCATATCAATATTTTACTTAATATTATACTTAGGCATAACAGACCAAATTTGACGAACTTTTCCTTGGAAATAATTCTATAGAATATGCCTCAGAAAAATGTATTTAAGAATTTTTACTTGCATAAATGAAATGAAGCAAAATGTCAACTTAAGGTTTCAGAAAGACATATATTGTTTCCAGCTTATCATGCCAAGTAGTTAAAACCCATTGCATGGTTTCCAACCTTGGATGGTAAAGGTGACTTCTCTTTTTTCATTGTTATTGCTTTTGAGTATTTTCACTAAAAGTTATCTTCATATTTTGCACCTTAATTCAATAATTCAGCGCCACCAGATGAGATACTGATTAAGACTCTGGTGAGGAAGTCTCCAGCCCACAGACAACAGGTGAAGAGGAAGTTCCAAGACCTTTATGATTTGGTAAGTTTCATTTGCTAATGTTTCGAAAGTATATTAGTGACCATGACAATTTTGTCACCTATGTTACATAATAAATGAAGGTTTGAGAAAAGAAGTTTTATGTGATATATCTAGGAAAGCATTCCATTGGTTCATCTATTGAAAAGGGAGTGGTGTTTGTCCTGTAGGGTAACCTATTTATCAATAGTATATTTGATGTAAAGAAAACTTTCCAAAGGGATGGGGAGAGGGGTGGAAAAGGGAATGGTTTTAACCTGTACATTTGATGCCCCCTCCACTTTCTTGCAATATAGATTAAATTGTTTGTTTGTTGTAGCCATAGTTAAAAGATATAAGGGGTGTACCAGCTTAAGAGAAATTTTTAAAGCAGTTGCCACAGAAGGGGAACTCATCAGTTGTAAGATGAAAGTCAATGCAAAGAATTTCAATAATTTCTGTTCAGGACATGACTAAGGAACTGAAGAGTGGTCTCGGTCCCGACTGGCACCTGTTGATTGATGAGCTTCTGACCGACCCTGCTGATGCTAATGTTTCTGATCTTCATGATGCTCTCAAGGTAAGGCGATGGTCCTTATACAAGTAACAGCATTAAACAATTAAACTGTTTGCAAGTGGCCTTGTTGTCGCAAGTCTCACAGTGTTTCCTACCAATTTGCTTATGTGCTTACCAATAATTATCCAATTGTTTTTATGCTTTTATTGCATGGATTCTTGCTTGGTGATCCCATTGATGAATCCACATTTCATTCCCTGTAACCGGACAGGCATGAAATTTATCGGGATCAGCATTTTAAATGTCCAAGAGATCACGACTTGATTCAACTCCATGGTGTCGATCTTGTGCATTAAACAGCTTGCACATGTGCAAGTGCTCATGAATTATGGTGCAAACACTTCCATGAGAAATGACACACTCTGAAGATATCTCATCAACCTTTATTCTACGATCAGACATTATTGGACCGGTGCAACCATATCATCTGTAGTTGCTTCAATAGCCTTCCTGATCATGGGTCATCATCCAAGGAGCTATGTCCACGTTTAAATTCAAGTGACCATTTTGCAACAGTAGAATTTTGAGAGACTGCTTTCCCATAAAAATTGGTTATGCTTTCATGTATTTCGGTCGCATTCACCCTTTCTTTCATTAGAACTTTGCATGATTACAGGAAGGTACCTGTGTTTAACAGGCTGTAAATCTCAAGTGAATGATCAGGAAGGGTTGTTTATGTCTGTAAACTCGTATGAGATGGCCAATCTCAATAATGACATCAACGATGATGTCTTCAGGAGATGATATTCACTTCTCTGAACTTATTTACTTAACCTTTATGATTCTTCACTTCATACTGTCACTGACCAAAATGTCACTGAGAATTTTGTTTACGATAAACTGCCTTGTTAATGCCTCAGGAGAGCGATTTTAGTAATATACAATGGAGAAATGAACAGTGCTTTGTTTTCGAAAATATCTTATTTTACCCTTGGAGATATGAAAATCCAATTACGTTATTGATAAAACCAAAAAAACAAGATGATATGATGTATTCATATTCAACTCTTAACGCCTCCAGTCTATCTTGTCTGCTTGGAATCTGCAAATTAACTTGGTTTTTAATTTGATTAAAAAAATTGCTTTGGGTAATTTTGTTTAGGGTTTTACGCAAATGTCAACATCATTTTCCCATTGGCTAAGGAGATTGTTTGAGAATAAGAAATTGAGTTATAAATAATTTTTTAAAGTTTTCATTGTGTGAAACCATATTTTAAAATTCCTCACATTTTTTATTTCGATTTCAAATCTTTTTAACGTGGAACAGTATTCTTATATGATGCCCTAGCACAAAATATTAGTTTTGACATGGTAACAAGAAATCACGTACAAAGTATTATTTCGCATATTTCCACTAGGGTGGTCCTTAACTTACTTTGTTTAGTATATATTTCATACTATATATAAGTCAATCTTTCCTTATTATTAGGATATACCTTACAATTGATAAAGAAATTACTGATGTACATCTGTTAATTACACTGCAAATAAGCCGCCATCCTGCTGCATGCCAAAAGTTTGTTCACATACCTGAATCGACTAGTGCAAATATCATGTAATTTGAGATGTCTTTGAGGTGTCGTAACATTGCGAAAATGAAATGTATAATATTGAATTTTCAATACACATTTAGTTCCATTCTTCTTTAAGGCAAACGCTTATCGTACCTCACAATTACCCGTAACAGTTTTGGCAGGTCATTGAAGTGACCAGGGGTTAAAATTCCGAAAACACTAACTTTTATTTTTCTCCATAAAATCCTTTATAGGTTATCAGCTTTTGTAAAAATTAGTCACATTCATTTCTTAGCATAAAGTCAATGTAATTATGATGGTTTTAATCTTAGAGAGCCAATATTGAACATTTTATTTAACATTTAATGAAATCAAAATTTACAAAATGTGACCCCTACTGTCTATATCATTGTGCCAAAATTCGAATTATTGCACGAGTGACCAGACAATCCCAAAATGAGTTCAAGAATGGCTATTAATGGGTGATCAGTCTTGCTAAAGTTATTCTATTGACGTTGAAACGAAACCCAAATTGCATGATATTTGCACTACGATTCAGTGGTAAGTGAACAAACATTCGGTATGCAGCTGTTTATGATGTCATATTTGTATAGTACTTGAGAAATACAAGTGCATGATGTATTTAAAGTATAAAACAAAATGTAATATTTCAGAACAATGACACCCCTACTGTTGTGGAGGTTCTTTGTTCAAATCAAGGCAATCTTGCAACCTTGAAAGACTCATACAGAAAAGGTGAGAAAAATCCTATAAAGTTTTCTAAAACCTTTTAATTGAAAATACTTCTTCTTTTGATTTATTTACATATATCTCCTACAGATATGAACCCTTTTGTCAAAGTAAAGATTTGCTTGTAAAACAACAAAGGAAAATAATTTGATATAGGTGAATTAAATTTTCAAACCAATGAAAACTGAGCAATGAGGTATGCGATAGTTGTTTAGTGATATGCTCTCATGATTGTATCTTTGAATACAGATTGCTTGAAAACCATATCCATGAATTAACATTTGAGATTGCAACACAACTACATGAATGATTATTAATCATGATTTTAATTGCATTCAGCAGACAAATTTATTTGAAATTATCATGAAAAAGATTGTTTATGACTGAACTGATTAATTGTGCTTTAGGCAGGTTATGATGGCTTATTTTAATTCCATCAACTTTCTTCCGATGCTGATTTTATATTGAAGTATGAGGGGGAAAAGCAGTAAATTTTAACATAAGTTGGGTAGGGCAAGAAAGATCGAGCCTTGGAAAATGGTAGAATCCAACCAAAATCAATATTCAATACTCATTCATTAAAAATATTACAGTTAGATAAATTTACAAAATTTTTACACATTGTACCAGATTACATTTTTATGAATTTGTGAATGGTATCAGTATTTAACTTGCTTTTCATCGTCAAATACCAAACACTTACTGGTTTCAATAAAATGTTATTTTATGGGCCATCTAATATTCGCTGTACATCACATGCCTGAGATGTGTATAAGAAAGTACATAGTCATTTGTTTCCAGCCTATGCAGTAAGTCTTGAAGGGGAGGTAGCCAGCAAAACCAAGGAGCCAACTCAGCATTTTCTTATGGCCCTGTTGAAGGTGAGGTCTAGAAAAAATTATTTAAATGATTTCAATAATGAGGTTTATGCACATTACATTTTGATTTAAAAAGAAAGCTATATGTTGCAGCTTAAGTGATGTTTTTTGACACATTATGTACATGGAAGTTTCACCAACAGATGATCTTCTTTAAATGAAATGTGACAAGATAAGATGAGCACAAAAAGCAGTAACAACTTCTGTCACTTCTTGTAAATGTAAAACCTTTCACTGATTATTGTATTTTTTTTATTAGACTCAATAAAAAGGGGAAATGTTTCATGGGCATTGTAAATAAGTTTTATTTGTGTGCATTTCATTTTCATTTTGAAAAATGTTTTTCTTCATCGCTTCTGCTCAAATAAATTACCTGGTATCCATGTAATAAAAAAATTACAAATCTTTAAAAACGACTATTTTCCATACCCTTGTGTATACTGTCAACACTTCCAAACAGTATTTCTGATGATGAAAGATGGTTTCCTCCAGCATCAATATTTTTTCTGAAACTTCGAATTATTTTTATGCAGCCTCAAGCTGTTGATGAAGGGTCTTAACACCCAAAACAAATACCACTCCTCCTGTTCCTCTGGTGACTAACTCTATGTGTTGATGATGACTCATTATTCTCCTCTTGTTTATATACTCCTCACAAAAAATTAAGCAACATGTAAAGTTTGGAACAAATAAATGTTGTCTAATTTGCATGTTTTTTTGGGTGATTGTATTCAAGAGATGTGATAAATGATATCATTTGAGATTAAGTTTCCATGAAATGTCCCTTCCTACATTTTGTCTCAATCGATATGCTGAAAAATATCCTTGTTGCTGAATTTCTTTTAAGAAGTACCTCTCAAGATCAAAAGAATTTTGATTCAAGAGTGACGTAAGTTTTGTGACCTCATGAGTTCATATATACAATTGCTCCAATAAGTTGCTTCTGTTGGACCCAACTTCCAATAGCACAGAAATCTGCATTCTCAGCATTAGATGTTGTTGATTGCAACTATTGATGATGCCAAAAGAATGGAACTTCAATTAATACTCTGATTGCAGGAAGGAAGGAGTGAATCAACTGATGTAGACGAAAGGAGAGTGGAGAAGGATGCATCAGTTCTTCATGAGGTGGGTGAAAGGGGAAAATTTTGTGAAATGTTCAAGCACATGATTTCATGTTATAGCTACCAAATGGCATAAAGGTAATCACATTTTGATTATGATAAAAAGTACAGACTAAAATTTACATCTCAATTCTAAAATTTTGACATCAGATATTCACATCTGTACAGATAATCTGTTTATAAAACATGATGTACAGAACGTTTTGTAGAAGAAGTATGACACTATCGTACAACAGAATTTTACTATTGAACAAGCCTTTCTCTGGAGAATCTGTCAGAAGACACTTATGATAATTACCTGTTCTTGCTTGGCAAATCAGCATTTCAATCAGGTTGTTGGGGTGTCATAAATAGATCTGATGTTCACAATGAGGCTTCATCCTACTTGGTCTTGAGAATTTTTAAAAAGAGTGATTTCGAAATCCTTGGACTCCATCAATTATTGCCTGTAGGTGCTGCAACGCTCCAGATGGGAATGGCTGGATTGAAATGTTTATCGTGTTCTTGTAATGAACATCTTTATCATTGATGCACCAGTCTGATTAAAATTGACAGTGTTCCGAGGAATAAGATTTTAATTTTGACTCTAGCGGGATTAGAAAGTATTTTATCAGGGCTTTCCTCTCCACAATGGTCTGAAAGTATGCTCCTTGCTCGCACGTTCTGACGCAATCTCAACTAGCCAATCACAATGACTAGTTATCAGTATCTAGGGGCAAGTAACTCCCGTTTAACACTTCTTAACCTTGATTGCCGCTATCGTTATTTTTAAACGATTAATTGGTCAACTTATGAGTAGGTTTTGGCAGCGCTAAACTGGTGTAAGAATGTGCAAGCAAGTAGGGTGCTTTCAGACCATGTGTAAAATGGTCACTTAACAATAATATTGAAATTGATGTCCTGTACCAATATCAACATGAATAACATTGTTTATAAACAAGAAAGCAAACAGATAGTTTTTCAGAAAACAACACAATGACCTTGATACAAATGCTTAATACAGTCTATTTTTATCAGTTTCGAAAATACATCGTTTGAAAATTTAATTATTTTCAGTCATTGCTCAATAAGCCTTCTCAGTCTTTTTATCTCATTTATTTGTTTTTTTTGAAAAATATATCAATTTGAATCTTGATGTATGTAGCATCAAAAGACATTTTTGTGAGCTTCAATAATTAAACTTTTACTGAAATATGCCGCTTCGGAATGTTTGGAGCTCTTATGGTAATCATTTTGTTTTCGTACATGGAAATAAAATAATCTTGTAAAAAATGACAGTGGAATCTTAGAGAAACACTTTCAGTTTTCAGAAAATGTATGTAGCATTTTTAACTTTGGTCTACAAATTGACAGATTATAAGATGTTAGTTATTTTCCACTAAAAACCTGCTTATTTACAGGACACTAGTACTGAACCAGCTGTGTTGTTATAATTTTTTTGTTTAACACCAAATGAGCAGAATCAAAAGCCAAATTAAAATACATGCAGCAAAGTCACTCTTAAACTAAACATAAGTACAAAGATGGTACGAACTTAAAGGCACTAGTGCACGCTTTTACGGTTTAAATTGGCTATTTTAAGGTTTACGAGGACTTATGCATTCACTTAAACTTTCTATCGATGCAATGAAATACTAATCATTCTTTACAATTTACCTGCAATCAACAATGAAAAGGTTAAGACAGCCGCTGTCAGCTTGTACATATACAAATCTATGGTTAGCTGTGCACAAAACGGATAAATTATTGACACTTGGAAACGGCTGAACTAGTATTGTGTGCAGCTATTGAATTTACCTAAACTCTGAACTGAGAACAAATCATGAAATATGTTTTATGAAAGCAATTTTGTAAATTCACCGATTTAATAACACAGTATTAGCATTGTTATTAAATTGACCATAGCGGCTGTCGTTTTCTGGTTATGAGCAAAATTTTAATATTTCCGATATCGTAGTTCATTTGGATTTAATGTAACGTAACATTAGATACTTCCGGCCTTTAAAAATCCACTTTACTACCTTAATACGTAAATATTTGTTAAATAACTTATGACGTAGATTACTTGAGTGAGGATAGTGAGTAATATCGAGAGGTATGCAGTATCTGTGCAATTGTTGTGTTTACGAAATATTTGCGTGCACTAGTGCGTTTAAAGATTTCATAACTCAATATGATATGATACTGTTCAATGGTATTTCACCACTAATTGTATCACAATACAGTTTATCCAAAAGATAAAAACAATGAATGAAATATTCTTTTCTTATGTGAATTATTATTTTCAAATACTAGTCGATATTGATGTAAATGCATATTTGTTATACAATATGTCAAATTCATATATATCATAAAACTTGATTTTGTTACAGTATGGGGATGGAAGATGGACTGATAAAAATGGAAAATTTCTATCTTTAATGGAGGAGAAAAGTATGGCACACATCAAAGCTGTTGTCAAGACCTACAAAACTGTGAGTTTCTATGGATACATGAAAAGTAAATTGTTAGATATATGGAATCTATTCAAGTTGTTTTCACAGTAATTTGACTCTTCGATTGCAATTTTTATTGAAAAGAAAGGTATTGATGTCACTCTCTGAGGGGTCTAAATAGAAATGCAGTTTTTTTAAAATGTTTTTTTCTTGTTATTTATCATTGACTAAATTCTTTTTACTGACAGAAGTAGTAAAATTTTTATTAATGTATATTATGAAAAGTAATGTCAGAAGAATCATGTGTATAGAAAGCTGCATTGTCTGGAGACTTGGTTTTACGAGTTTGATATGAAATTGAGGTATATTGTTACCATGGTAACGAAATTGGATTTAATTAATCTTTCCACTGTGATCAATCATATCATAAAGTCGAAAAACCTGGAATATCAAGACTGCATGAAATTGATATGAATCACGAATGAACATAATTCTTTGATCAGAAAATATTAGAATATGAAACAGTTTCAAATTACATAATATGAGAGATGTTGCTTCACCATTTAGTAAAACGTTGAAATCTTAACATTTTAGAAATTCTTTTTCAATACAAATAATAAGGATAGTTGAAAGAACAAATAAAAATAATGCTTGAGATAATAATTGCTGAACAAAAACATCTTCAAAGGTGGAGAGTTACCTTGAATAGCTAGAAAACAACATGTTTGATGTTAACAAGTTGTTTTGATGAATCTAAAAGTTCACATGAAAGTCATTAAAAGCTGGAGAGTATTTATGGCATCATCAAACTCTTTAAAACTACAATTAAGCACTGCATGTCTTATATTTATCAGTGAGTGGAGAAGTCTCGACAGATTTGATTTGGTTTCTATACCCTGCAACTTCAGGTTCTTGACAGTAAAAAAAAACCTTCTTTGAGGACAAACTTCCTATATCTTTTTAAGATAATTTAGTGATGTCTTGATTTTGATGTCAGCTATTCACAGAAGACAACATTTACAAACAACATTAAAGTGTGTGAAAGCTCTGCCCCATCTGTCAGAGGTATAAAGGGACAGTTTTTCTCATTAAACGGTTTATGACATGACAACCAAACTTGGCGTGTGGCTTCAGGAAATGCCCTTTGAAAATTAGAAGTGCTTATCATTTTTTTTTATCACTTTCTTTCTTTTCTATGGGCATATTTTTTTTTACTTGGTTAAATATTAAATAATATTGAGAACAAATCATAACGAGATTTGAGTCAGCTTAGTCAAATTAAAGAGCCACTCCATGAGTTGTTTGAGTCATATATGCCAAACTTAATCAATGGTGTCATTTGATCGCGAAGTATCGGCTGTTACCAAAAAAGACACATTTTAAAGCTTATTGTTTTTTTACAATGACAATATGAAGGTAGAACGTCGCAAATATGATCGAAAACCGGACAGTTGCGCGCGTCAAATAGTCAAACGCAATTTTTGAGACTTATCTAAAAACAGCCAGGAGGGCAGTTAGGAGTTGATAGTGTTTGTTAGATTATATAACTGGTATCCATGTATATTGGACGTGATATCTACACCTCTGTGCATTTATAAGGCAGTTTTCAGATTTTCATGGAAACCAGTATTTGTCATATATATGTCTCTTAGACATGAAAAGTTAAGATGTTTTGATTTTATATCACCACATATGAAATTTAGGTTCGTAGCAAAGGTAAATAATATGTTATGAAAATCACAGATTGTCTCTTTAATGATGAAATGATTGTTGTAATTTTATTCAGAATTATTCACTGTTTCTGAAATGTATCAATTTTTGCAAACAGGTTGATAAAAATATTTTTCAAGCTGTAAAGTTTTGATTCTGATTGAAAATCAAATATGAAGTTTGTCAATTAGTGAGTTGTAATTTTAAAACTTTAGTATTTATGAGATAGAATTTTAGTTGATAGAAAGTTATATAACTAGTATTTATGTAATTGGTTCATGTGATTTCAGCTTCAGCGCATTAGATATTTAGATAATATACATATAAATAAGAGTGCTATTCGATTTTCATTGAAAACTAATGACTAATATGTATTTTGCATTTGGGGATATGCATTTGTATATGTGAGAAGTTTGAAAAAACATTAAATCAAATCACTTGGAGTCTCTTTAATAGAGGTGCTTTCATTATAAGGAACTTTTAAAGAACCTAGTACAAACCCAAGATTAAGATAAAGACATTCTATTAGGGGCAAAATATGAATTATGTCATCTGTCCTTGGGAGAAAAATGTTTTTATAAAACCATTTTTTGTGATAAACATATAACATATAAAAATGTTTAACAATTAAAAAAAATAAACAATAAAAAGGGTGATAGTAAATTCAAACTATTGACAGTTATCTATTCTACATCCTTAATACCACACAATAATAGCTTGGTTGTATAACATGTGCAAGAAAGGTATATGGATTGTGTCTGAAAATATAATTCAATAAGCTAGCTTCTTCAGTTCTCTTACCTTTAAAACTGCAACATAAGCAGAAAAATCTATGATTCATTCTCATAATTGATGACAAAGCATTTTGTTATTTATTGGAAAGTTTCATGTTGGAGTAATTTCTAGTAATTAAGTGTTCTAGTATTTCTATGTGACATATTATGGATAAGACACAAAAGTTTCAATCTTCAATCTTTCAATCTTTTTCATATTGGTTCTACTCTTTCAAATATCATTTATATGTGAGCTTATTTCGAAGTGTATTAATTCTTCTTGTTGGCGCTTCTAAAAATAATAAATTTAATTACAGAACACAAATGAACTAAGTTCTTGTTTCTGGAAGCTTCCTAATTTGAGTTTCCATGGAAACAAGTCAGTGAATTGTTTTATGGACCTTATGCGTGAAACTTTCAATTATATCCGGAGTATCTTGATAGAATTTTGTTGATATGCTGAGCAAACAGTTTTCATATTTTTCTTGTGTCTAAAATAATTTGACATTGCTTGAAAAGATACTCTCTTGTAATTCTAAAGCCCTTAGAATAAATAATTTGATTGGATCTTTAATGTCTTTCTGTAGGATTCTTGTAAACTGACAATTTACCAATTGATTTCAGGCTTCAGGTGATAAGGAAATGGTTCAAGCAGTTAAAGAAGACTGTGATAAAGATTATGCTGAGGCTATCAATGCTTTTGGTATGATTTCTGGCCTATTTGTTTCCTTCATAGCAAACAAACTTTGCGATCTCCTGAATTTTTAGGATGCATTATGTAAATAAGAACAACTTATTTCTCTCTAAATCTTGTTTACAGCTGCCGTTTCACTGTGTAAGACTTCTTCCTGTGTAAAATCATCATTTTCTCAAAAATTTGAATATGTCACTTTTTTTTAGCAAAATACCTTACTTAACAACTATACAAGGGAGACTGGTATGCCAGGAACAATTTTGGCATTCCTCAAAAAGGGGATTGGGTAAAAAGTAGAAAATTAAGATTTTCTAATTCCTGCAACGAAATATTATTTGAACATATTTTCGATAAATATTTGGTAAAAATAGACAACATGGGTTAACATTGTGATAGATCTTGCATATTTTACAAAAAAAAAGTTGAAATGAAATTTTTTTAAGATAACCAAGACATTTATTTTTTCCTTTTGTACCGCAATGTTGTATAAATTCCTACCAAATGTCTGTCTGTAGTACTCTGAGTATCATTATTCAGTAAGTGATAAGAATATATTTTTTCTTCATCTTCCCCAAAAATCAAACAAATAGGTCGATCTTATGTGACCACAATGTTACATGATATTTGCACAAAGTTTGAAAGTAATTAAACAACTTTTGTTAAGCAGCTGTATGTTAAAATATACTTTTTCAAATCATTTACTTTATAATTGAAATTTTAAAAAAACATTATAGTATAAAAAAGTAAGTTTTATTTTCATAACTTTCAAAGCTGCTGTAACAAACTAACATTGTACTTAAACAAACTGTTTGTTTTCTCACAATGACATTTGGAGCTATACACAATTTTCATTAGATTTGAAAGTGAATAATGAAGTCTACTTTCAGTTTCAAATGTAAAGGCGCCATCAGACATGCATGCTGAGAGACTCTACAAAAACCTTGATGCGTCCAATCCAGTGTTTGTCAAGACCTTGGTGTCTCGTGCAGAGGTAAACTGCTATATCCCTTGATCAGCCAAATATAACAGTGACTTTCCATATTCATAAGTGAAAGCATAGCAATTCCCCAGTTGTGTTGAACATAATGTATCATAAGTCAATTAAAGCTTTGTGTAAGTGGTGTCCTAATGTGTTTTGATTTCGAATTTTCTGGATATCAGCTTCAGTGAAGATCATGACTCATTAGAGTTTATGTTTACTAATTTCAACCTATTGGAGGAATATACTATATATATAAAAGCTATATTATATTATATTATATTATATTATATTATATTATATTATATTATATTATATTATATTATATTATATTATATTATATTATATTATATTTGTCAATATATAAGCATATAGCTTAAAACGTCGTTATCTTCCCAATTAAGATGTTGGTTTATTTGTGTTCTTTGAACATTGTTCATATCAACTTTAGGAGTTTTATTATTGATCATTAAAACTAAAATGAGTTAAAATAGTTAACTGATAAAATTATAGTGCCAAAGAAGCAATTTAAAAAAGCAATATTAATAAGGCAATAAATTTGGAAATCTTGTTCCATAGATTGACATGCCAGCTGTTTCCAAGGCCTACAAGAGGAAGTATGATGCTGACTTGGTTGATGACATAGACGACCGGTGTGTTCATCCCACTGCCAAAGTCTTGAAGGACCTGGCAATGAAAACTCCTAAAAAGGTGTGCACTAATTTGATATAATCAGTGTGGAAATGAGGTGTTTTATAGCTTATGTTCCATACACCTAAAGGATAAGATGGGTAAATCTCTCAATCTCTTTTTGATAAGTGACAATTACATACGAAAATGGTGCTTTATAAATATCTTATATAAAGTTGGTCTTATCTTCAACACTGCACTGCAACACTTCTATTAATAAAATGGCAATCGCTAATTTTTTAAGGTATTACCCACAAGAATCTTGGAAATAAATATATTGAGTAGAAATTGATATTTTTTAATGAATTTATTTCTTGCTTACAAAATATGTTTTAAAGCAAAAGCTTGACTTGTCTTTTGATTAAGAATTTGTTTGCATTTTGTTAAATCAACTGTGATTATTGCCTTCATTTGTATACAGAAACAAACAAAAGCGTTTCAGCATTTGGAGTTGAGGAAGAAAACAACTCATGTCCTGTTTTAAAAGCTAGAAAATAACTTTATTTAAAAACTTTTCCTTTGGAGAATATTATCTTTGAGAAGAACAAGAAGCAACTGATTTAGTCATTGATGAGAAGTCATGTTTCTCTCCTCTTATACTTATCTACCATACATTTATATTAATTTTATATTCATTCATTCATTCATTCATTCATTCAATCATTATGTATCAGTATTTGATGTTTGGAAATGCACTTATGATAAAATAAAGATAAAATAATGATTGAAATAATTTCAATTGAATTCTCTGATCTTTAAGAAAACATTAAATTTATTTTCCCTTATAGACAAAAGGTGGTAAGAAAAATGCAGGAGCAACTGGAGCACCACCACCAAAAGCAAAACCAGTGAAAAAGCCTGAGAAAAAGGACGAGGCTGCTGGAAACAAGAATGGCCAGAAGAAAGGACCCAAAACAACTGGAACCATCTTTGCAGCAAAACAGTTTGATCCAGCAAAAGACATTGACAAACTCCACAAAGCAATGGATGGGTTTGGAACTGACGAACAGATCATAATTGACATCCTTGTCAACAAAAACAATGAACAAAGACAAGTTTTAAAGAAAAAATACAAGGAGAAATACAAGAAGGTAAGTAATGCAGATGTTCTGCATGTCAACTTTTATATTATGTAAATATTGGTTTTGATTCAGTTTTATGAAGTTTTTGTTGTCTGTAGCAGAATTTCTGCAAGTGTATTCTACATATTCAACACTATTTTGGGAATTAATTTATTTGTATCTTTTATCTTCAAATTTAGATTTAAGAATAAAATTTGAAGATAAATGTATTTCATGAATCATCCATGAAATTAATCACAGACCCATTAGTATCCTTTTTGAACAAATTAAAATGAAACTTTCTAAAAATTTTACCCATTTTTTTATTTATTAATTATTTAAAAATAATGTCAGGTAAATAACTAATATCATACAACTCACATTGACAATGTTTTGCGAAACTCGTAAAAATTACTTTGAATAAATATCCTGCACAAGATCTTATCTGTAATAATAAAATGCAATATGATTGTAGGACTTGATGAAAGAACTGGAGTCTGAACTAAGAGGAGACTTTGAGGAGCTTGTTCTAGCTCTGATGATGGAACCCACAGAATATGACGCTCATTGTTTGAGAGAAGCAGTAAAAGGTCCTGGAACTAGTGAGGCGACCTTGATTGGCATCATCTGTACAAGGTCAGGCAAGGTAGGCCACTCTCAATTACTGAACTCAGAGAAGGGAAGGGAAGTAACTCTGTTGCTTTCATTTACTTTCAAGGGGAAGCACTTATAGGTCATTTTTGGCCCGAGGTCGCCCTTCATTCCACCTACCTTTACTAACATCAATTGGAAGTTATTTGACACCTCATGTAAGTCCATCTTGTTAAACTGCAAAAAATATTTTCAACATAGTGAATTTGTTAAATATCTAGCAATGCTGATAATTAGTTGTAAGTAGTTTTAAAACCTTTTTTAATGTGTTCTTTTTTGTTTCAGGATATAAAGGCAATAAAAGAACATTACAGGAAAAGTATGTTACTTATATATATAATTTTGTTATATCAAATTGTTAAAACATGTTTTTTCATACTTATTAGTTTCAAATGAAATTGATTTCTAGCTAATCTGCTTCATGGTTTTGGAAAAGAAATCTTATTAAATAAAAAATTTGTTTATCCCTTTTTGTTGTAGAATGTGCCTTGAGCATTCATGGATATAAGAACTTTACATATATATAAAATTTCATTATCATTAATGTGGAAGTAATTAACAATTCCTTAATGAATAACTCTCGGCAGGGTACACCTCAGATCTTGAGAATGATGTCCGATCAGATACAAGTGGTGACTTTGAAGAACTTTTGGTTGAGTTGTTAAAGGGAGGTCGTGACCCCAATTGGTCTGTCAATACGAGGCAAGCAGAAGAAGATGCCAAGCAGTTATATAAGGTGATAATTCATTTGCTTTTGGCAATTTTGTATTCATCATCTTTCATTTATTCACCGCAAGCATAAGGCACATACAGACATGGTTATGAAATGTTCTAATCATTTGCATGTCTCTAAAATTCAGAATCCCTGTTGGTTTTTGCTATGCATGTATTCAAAACAAAAGCATATATTCTCGTCAAAAAAAACCCTTTTATTCATTTAGGCTAATTTAAAAAATAAAATGTTTCTTGGGCATCAATTCTTATGTATGCTTAGAAATGTGCGCAAAATTCATAATTATCCGTGTCATTACTGTTCAGCTCAATCATCCATTTATCTTTTAAAACTGATATACATAAAAAAGTCTCTTATACTGTATGGTACAGTGGGAATCAATTCTGAACTATATTTCTGATTAAAAAAATCAAATGTGGTCCTCCTGCATCATTGTTTAATCCAGTAAAAATTAAAAGGAAAGTCATATCACTCTCATTAACATTTAATTATTTCTATGTTATATATAAGACTCTGGATACAAAGAGATATTTTTCTGAAATTTTGTAATGATTTTAAATACTAGTAGAGTTTTATGTTTGTATCAAGATGCATGTAATTTGGATTTCTATGTATACATGGTTTGTTGTAAACATCCCCAAGGACAGCTATTGTTAGTGAGCTGTAGGAGATGCAGGAATCCTTTATATTTTGTTTATTCTTAAATGTGATTTTAGAATTATTGTTTTTCTTGTTTCTGTGGAAAATAGTTTAGTTTTTCCCATCATTCTTGATTTAATAGATTTATGAGACACAGACATATATAAATAAACCACACTTTCAGAAATAGTCACAAATTCCCATTCAATATTTAATCTGAATAATTTAACCATTTCATCTAACTTTTCCAGAACAATCAGAATCTTCAATTTCTTTCTAACTTGATTTACAATCTAGTACAGATTGTAAAAGTTTTGCAACTATTGACCACTGTCCTTGAGTAAGAAACATTTCAGCTGTATCACATCCTAAATATTCATGATACTTTGAAAAATTGTAAATTACCATTTTTCCTCTGATTTAGAGCTAATTATTCCTTTTTCTCTTATTTCTTTCAATATTATTTCAGAAAGTATTCTTGTTAACCAATGAATGCAACATCATTTATTTTATTTCTGATGTTGAAAAGAAATAACTGTTCAAATGGAAATCGCAAAAATATATTCACAGTTACAGGTCATAATATATTTTGGTATTTAAAAGTAAATCACATTCTAAATTTGTTTGATAAATGGACAAATGTGCGAATGACTCTTTGCAAAAAGAGGTCTGAGATTTTGCATATGTTTCCTATTTGTATGATGGAACTTTCAACACTGCATAAGTCATGATGTGTTCTTAAAGCTATTGCATTTGTTTATCATTCTATTCATCAAAGCATAGAAATTGGTTCATTGTGGCAGTTGTTTTTCTCTGTTCATCTCATTACTGAGATAATGATTTGATAGCTGAAATTATTTTTAAAAGATGCCCTGTATGAAATATCTTGATTAGCTTATGTTTGAGTCATATCCCATATTGCTACAAATAAATGAACAGATAGGTATAAGAAGTCAGGTTGTTAAATGGACGGTAGTATATATTTTAAGTAAACAAGGTCTTCTCACAAAAAAGAAAATAAATGTAACCAGTTGCAAGAAGTGTTTTTGTTAAAAGAAGCAGTTCTCAAACAAATGTAGTGGTTAGTGGTTAAGCTATGCAAATCCATTGCTCTACCTTAAATGATTAAAATATTTAGAATATTCATTCTGATGATGATATCAAAACTTAAAAGATATTTACTCAAAAAAGAAAATTTTGTTAATCAAATTCAGCAGTTATAAATCAAATGTACCATGACCAACTAAGCTATTCTGAATGATTAAAAGGCGTTAACACAAAAATGGCCACCAATGGTTTTTGTTTGATATTTGATAAATTCATATATAACTACAGATGACCGAGTTGAGTAATGAGATTTTTAACCCTCCAAAAAAAACATTTGGCATAAAGATTTATTTGGGAAAAATACGAAGAAATAAAACATAAAAAATGTGCTTCTGACCAATTTAAGAGATACTTTGACAGCAAAAGTATAGCAGAGGATTTTGTTCGAAAACATTGATTAATATTGCATAATCCTTGTCAATTGTTTCTTTTCACATGATAATTTCTTTCCTTTTCTGTCTCAAGGCTTTTAAAATGTTCTGTCAGTTCTCTTTATAAGACAAAATATATATTTAATTTCCTTCCTTCTCTTTGGGAGAAGGGCATGAAAACTTGACATTCATTAGATGTATTGATAGCAGTTCTTCTAATGCTATTTAAATAGTAGAGAAATGGGCTATAATCAATATTGTTTGCATGGACTCTCCGATTAGAATCTCAAGAACAAATAAAGTCTTTTAATTTTCTAAAAACCACCTCAACAACATTTTTAAATTCCTGTAAAATAAATCGATTGGAATTTCAAAAAGGTCATCTCTCAATGTACATCATTAAGTCAGTGATCAATTTGTGGAATTTGTGCGTATATTTCAGGAGGATAAATCAATCAAGGCGACTGATGAGACTTTCAAAAGACTGATGACGAAGAAAAATGGACTGCAGTTCAAAGCAACCGCAGATGAATACAAGAAATTAGCTGACCAGGAATTGGTAGACTCCATTGCCGGTTCCATGTCTGGCGATTCCAAAGATGGTTATGTTGGCCTGGGTATGGCTTCATTATTACATACATTCTTTGATCTTTTTTCTTTTTTGATACATTTATTCTAAATGTAGAATATGTTCTAAACATAGTCCTTGTCACATCTTTGCACGGCTCATAATTTATCTTTAAAGGCGGTCAAAGTGCCAAGAAAATATGAAGTATAGTTTATAGCAATGGTAGGTGTTATTCTGTCATTGACCTGATATTCGGTATTAAAGGTTGTGTGGTCGCACTTTGACCCTAATGAGGAAATGACCTTAAAGTTAGAATAACACAGACCTCTGCACAAAACACTGAGATGACCTAAAGTCAGTACGGTAGCCTAATATATTGATGTTCAAGAACCACTCCTTGATTTTCATAACATATTATTTACCTTTCACGCATACCTAAATGTCATATGTGGTGGTATAAAATTAAAACATCTTAACTTTTCATGTCCAAAGGACATATATATGAAAAATACTGGTTTTGCATGAAAATCTAAAAACAGCCTTATAAATGCACACAGGTGTAGATGTCACGTCCAATATACATGGATACTAGTTATATAACCTAACAAATGCTATCAACTCCTAATTGTTTTCCTGCCTGTTTTAGATAAGTCTCCAAAATTATGTTTGACTATTTGACGCGTGCCACTGTTTGGTTTTCCATCATAATTGCGACGTTCTACCCTCATTTTGTCACTGTAAAAAAACAATAAGCTTTAAAATGTGTCTTTTTGGTAATAGTTGATACTTTTGCGATCAAATGACACCATTGATTAAGTTTGGCATATATGACTCCAACAACTCACGGAGTGGCTCTTTAAAGGATGGTTTAGTGTTAAGTTCTGTAAGTGACCCCGAGAGTATTGACTGTACGTGCATGCTTCCTGTCTGATGCAATCAATTATGAATATTGCAGGCTAAGAAGCACAAAAGGTTTTAAGAATTACTGCAAAATTTAGACAAAATACTTATGTATGTGACAGACTTTTTGCCTGATGTGAAATGAGACAATGACTTTGGATATTTGTAACTTTTATCAACTTGTGTTGAAATATTTGATATCAGAAGACACAAGGGTGTCTATTTATTATCTGAAATCATTTTTCATTTCCATTCCGTGAAAAATGTACAATTCTGAACACTGCACTACTCTTAGATTCTCAGTGCGGTGATGTCATAGCACTGTGACATCATCATGATTATGATGTCATAGCATTGTGATGTCATTACTTGATGATGTAAAACAATTGTGATGTCATGAACTTGACTGTAACAGGGCATTGTTCAAAATCTACTGTCAAAACGATATCTCCTAGCAGATATCATTTGATCTTCCACAAGCGATATCTTCTGTGCAACACAGTTTTGGATGATAAAATGACTTTAATGCGTAAATATTGTTCTTTGTTTAAGCAAGGGCACTAGAGGACCCAATAAAGTTTTATGCTGACCGCCTACAGGAGGGCTTTAAAGGTCTGGGAACGAACGATACCAGACTAATCAGGATCCTAGTCTCCAGATCAGAGGTAATTAGTCTCCAGATCCTGTCATATGATTGGATCTTCAAGAATGATTAATCACACTCTTGTTGCTTTTGAGAAATGATTTAAAAAATAAAATATATACTTTCTTTCTAATTAAAGAAAGTTATGATATTGTACATGTAATATTTCCATTTTATTTTTTTGAGGAGCTATTCATGATATTTTAAGGCTAGAAATCAATATTTATTATTAGTTCGGAATTGACATTTTCGTCAAATTTCTCTTAAGTTTTTTTTATCAAATAACAAATTGCGCTTTTCGTAGGCTTTCCTTTTTCATGTACTCGTGTTGATCAATATTCAGTGTCATTTATTAAAATTCATGTAATTGCGCATTTCAAAATTCAATTCATGAAAATGTTACAGATTGACCTTGGTGATATCAAATCAAAGTATGCAGAACTTTATGGGAAGAGCCTGCGTGAGATGGTTGAAGCAGAGACCTCTGGTCACTACAAGCGGACACTGCTGGCTATATTGGGGGAGAAGTAAGACTGTCCATCTACTGGATAACCCTTGACCACCACAGCACTGCATTGTCACTTTCTTCACAGGTGTCGGTCGTCAAGCACCTGTGTCCTGTTTTAACCATTATGTTTTGTCACAAATTGATCACTGACCAATCTCATTGAAATTAGAAAGAACCTGTCACTTATTCTTTGCTATGTTTCCTTAGTGCTTCATTTGGGTCATGTCATTTGGCCTTATTGATGACCTTTCACCTTCAATGAATTCAAAGAATCAGAGGCCCCATTATTATCAAATCATAATAATGAATTCAATCCTTGTTGCTGATTGGCTCAAGAGCAGTATGCTGCAAGTGGTAGGTTTGAACTGCTTTCAATGAGATTTTTGACAAGCAAGCACTTCATTTTATACATTTGTGTTTGCACATAAGTTATGTTGTGTAATCTTATGTTTTTAAAAATGTTTTGTTGTGACTGTTTTTTGTTTAACAATTGTTGGTTGAATCCACCCTTTTATTATAGTCTTCTTGTGGCACATTTATGTTGTGTATCAAATATGAAAACTTCAACATTGTTATTCTGTTTCAAACTGATGTCTAAAGGATTTATCTTTTTAACCTTACTGCATGACTATGAAAATTATTTCAAGTTTGACATAATAATTATAAAAGAATCCCTCTTTCATATCAACTTTCATTTACAGCAAATGTCAGCAGAAAAATATTTCATTAGAAATGAGTGAATTATAAAATGGCTGTGATATCGAGTGCTACTGTTAAGCAATATCAAATCTAAATTGCAGATCCAGTAAATAGGGTTCAAATTGCTTAAATATTTTTATTCAGTGTTATTACCTGTTCAAACAAACTGGCCAAAACTCAACACCCTTCTATGTTGACCAGAGTTATAGCATATGTATTTTGTTATAAACTCTCTTGAACACATTTTCTCTTAACTATTGATATTGTTCATGTAAATTTGTAATTATCAATTGCTTCACATATCTTTAAATTAGGATTTTGTAAAATTGTGATTTTTTGCTTTTTATTGGTTGACTCAAGAGTATTGTTTTTGGTATTTTTGAAGAGCATTGACTTTTAAACATTATCTTCCCTTACTTAGTAGCGTCATCAAGATATCTCTGAGATCCAGCTCACTGGAAAAGCAGTGTCATGTAATTTCGGATATCGGTTTGTAGTTTGCGTTGACTTTCTTCCTTACTTTATGCCAATTTTCAAATTTCATAATCTGGGAACCTGGTTAATTCAATAGCATCAAATATTGTTTTTAGAGAGACCTGATATTTAGTACTTTTAACCACTTAATGTTCTAGATGGTATTCTAAAAATTGTTTAGTGATTTTTACTTACCGGACATTGGCATAATAGGTAGATTTCCAGAAACAGGATTGCAATATGTCATTCCCTTATCTATATGAATCTATATGATTTTGAGTCTTGTTTCATAAACTTCAAAAAGAATTTTATTAATTATTTATGAATACATCGTAAATAATTTAAGTTGACAACAAATAATCAAAACCATACCGATATGTTTGATAAAGATAAAGTATATATGTGAAAAGGATTTTCTCTTATTTTTACAAAAAATCATTGACATCTCATTTGCTTGCAAACAAATTTAAACGTTCTTCCATCTGAAAGTAAGGTAAATTCCACTGAATGCATTTTTATACCCCCGCCTTACAGCGTAAGCGGGGGTATATAGCGTTCATTCTGTCTGTCCGTCTGTCCGTCTGTCCGTCTGTCTGTCTGTCCGTCTGTCCGTCCGTCACAAATCTTTGTCCGGAGCATATCTCCTAAACTATACATGCTAGCTTCACCAAATTTCTTACACTTATCAACCATGATCCTTAGATGTGCCTTTTGAGGGTTAGACCAACAAAAGATTTTTATTTTTTGCGGTTTCCATGGAAACATGACTAAAACAGCGACTCTATGACCAAGTCCTTTGTCCGGAGCATATCTCCTAAACTATACATGCTAGCTTCACCAAACTTCATACACTTATCAACCATGATCCCTAGATGTGCCTTTTAAGGGTTAGACCAACAATTTTTTTTTATTTTTTGCGGTTTCTATGGAAACATGACTAAAACAGCGACTCTATGACCAAGTCCTTTGTCCGGAGCATATCTCCTAAACTATAAATGCTAGCTTCACAAAAATTCATACACTTATCAACCATGATCCCTAGATGTGCCTTTTGAGGGTTAGACCAACAAAAGATTTTTATTTTTTGCGGTTTCCATGGAAACATGACTAAAACAGCGACTCTATGACCAAGTCCTTTGTCCAGAGCATATCTCCTAAACTATACATGCTAGCTTCACCAAACTTCATACACTTATCAACAATGATCCCTTGATGTGCCTTTTGAGGGTTAGACCAACAAATGATTTTTATTTTTTTGCTGTTTCCATGGAAACATGACTAAAACAGCGACTCTATGACCAAGTCCTTTGTCCGGAGCATATCTCCTAAACTATACATGCTAGCTTCACCAAACTTTATACACTTATCAACCATGATTCCTAGATGTGCCTTTTGAGGGTTAGACCACCAAAAGATTTTTATTTTTTGCGGTTTCTATGGAAACATGACTAAAACAGCGACTCTATGACCAAGTCCTTTGTCCGGAGCATATCTCCTAATCTATACATGCTAGCTTCACCAAACTTCATATACTTATCAACCATGATCCCTTGATGTGCCTTTTGAGGGTTAGACCAACAAATGATTTTTATTTTTTTGCTGTTTCCATGGAAACATGACTAAAACAGTGCATCTAAGACCAAGTCCTTTGTCCAGAGCATATCTCCTAAACTATAAATGCTAGCTTCACCAAACTTCATACAATTATCAACCATGATCCCTAAGTGAGCTTTTTGAGGGTTAGACCAACAAAGAAAGCCAGACTATAGTTTGAAGCGGGGGTATGTGAGCTGTGCTCACTTCTTTACTTGTTGTTTTAGTTGATTTTTTGAATGGTTTTCTGTTTTCAGATCTTATGTACCTTCCAGATGTGATATTAAAGCTTGTTATTTTGATGATTTACAACTTCTTGTGAATATATATATTTATATACATCTATAAACTTATGCAATGCAGATGCATTTATATTTTTCCCGCAACTTTTTAAAATATTATCTTTTTATCTTATGTGTGGAAGCACATTTAATCTTCATTTAGATGTTTATGTTTGAGGAAAGATAATGATTGAAATTTGAAATTGAACATTTATCTTCTATTCTAAATAGATCTATATCGAACATACAACCAACAATAATGCTGAA
Source organism: Phorcus lineatus (assembly GCA_921293015.1). NCBI lineage: Eukaryota > Metazoa > Mollusca > Gastropoda > Trochida > Trochidae > Phorcus > Phorcus lineatus. The sequence goes on along the minus strand of OV121084.1, from coordinate 35,983,016 downwards.
TTTAGCATGTAGATAAAGTTCTTTTATAGTATTTATTTCATGAAATGTAACCCACAATAGCAACAAGGATAGAAAATGTACTTTTAAAAGATATTGCTAAAACTTATGGATAATCATGTTTCATAAAAAAAATCCTTCTGAAAATAGGTGAATGTTATAGGAAGTACATGTAACATAGAGATTGAGGAAATGTGAGATCTTTTTAAGAAATTTAAACTTTTTTATGATTGACAACATTATTTTAAGGTACAAATATTTATAGATGACAATTTCTCTTTATCTGTATAAAGAAGTTATTATCCATAAACATTTGCACTTTGTTGTTTCAAACTTCTAAAATGCCACTCAAAGGAGACATTTTTTTTATGAGTACTGGGAATTATCTATAAAATGGATTATCTGAATAAAAATGTTGACAGTTTATTATTTTTTTTGTTTTGTGTTTTCTTTCATTCTAAATGTATTTGATTTTTTGTTGTATTCTTAGTGAAAGGTGTATTATGTAAGCATTCTAATATCTTTTAAAGAGTAAATCAACTCTTCATTCTTCAAGACAAGTCCATTCCAAGCCATCGATTCACATACTGTACTAATTTTTGGTGAAGAATGTATGACTTTGTTACCTTTTCTGCCACTACTTCTACTTTTAAATGTATCATTTCATCCAAAATTATGATTTGCTATTACATATAAAATTATAAAATGCAATATAATTCAATACTTTTATGTGCCATGTCTTCGACTTTTGCCCAACATCATAACATGAATTTCATTCAAAATAACATACAAAATCAATCAGTATTACAATGTGCTATTTTATAACAAATCATAATGTTCTATTTCATTAAAACTTATAATGTGCTATTTCATTCAACATACTTCCTGTGACACTGGGCTAATAGAAACTTTGTTCACATTGCATTATTCTAGTGATATGACCATAAAATTTTGATAACTAAGTACAAGAAATCAACTGTTCTGTAAGGTGAAATCCATTATCCCAGTTTACATGATGGCTCTACATTTTTCATGATTCCTGTTTCAGTGGTACTATAAGGGTACAAACAATCCATCCTATAACCTTTGTCTTTGTAGGTACATTAATACAGTAACCAGATTAGTGCTTTTAGATTAGATGGAGAATCTTTAAGTATAATCAATTTACCTCTCATGTATTTTGTTCATTAAATAATCTATCTTTTGTTTCATAATACTATTAGACTATTTATTTTTCATATGATTATTTGCTATTTCCTGTACATCATTAACAAACAAGGATTGCCCTTATAGAATGGAGAGTTTAAAGGATAGTATAGATGTACACTGTTCAATGTCAATAATAAGAAGCATTTGACTTTAACATTTGCATCATATAATGAAGACTTGGGTGAAAATAAGGCCCTGTGTGGTAAAATACCATTAATTTTACTTTGAGTCTCTGTCTGCCAAGAAAGCACCTTAATTGCAAATTCCTGTATGTATGTAGTACAAAGTTTTATTTATCAAATGTGGGATAACCGTTTTACAAAATATCATTGACAGTGGTTATGTTCATCACAGCAAACTTAGTCCAAAAAATATATAATTACTTTATTTCATGTTATATGGTCGTTGTTCACTTACCTTGATGTTATTATCTATTCTAACATAGACGTCATTACTATAAAAATCCGTGGACATTAAACAAAATTGCAGGTTTCGAAATTTTATACAGAGATATTTAAAGTTACCTTTAAATCAGTGTAAAAAGCTTTTTGAAATGAATGAGGAAATGACTTGTTTTGTTGATTGCTCACTCGGAAATGTGTTACTTGAAATAACTCGAAGGATTATATTTTGTCATAAAATGGATTCGCGACAATGTTTGATTATCTAAATGATATTGACAGGGGATGCAAATGATTGTTACCCTTGAAAGACTGATTTATTCACAAGTTTTAAAATCTGCATTCGTACGGGTTTGCCCAGGAAATTGAAATTTTGAAATTCAAACAAAATCAAAATTTGTCGCCTAGCATACGGAAAACGATGTCAAATTATACCCTTAGAAGTAACACAGTGTGACGCATGCTTAGTTTATGTTCATGACTTTTCAATGTTGATCTTATTGTGCTTAGATAAAGAATCGTCAAATGAGCCATTCAGTGCTCAATGTCTTAGATATTGTGCCATAACGTCTTCAATCAATTTGATTTTATCAGGATTCGTTCTTATGTACCAATGTCTCCTGAAATAACCAAGTATTGCGAAACATGATTTTCTGAATATTGTTACCATTTAATTTCGTCTGATGTCGATTGCGTGTATAATACCTTAGATCAAACTACATATTGCACGTCTAGACGATTAAAGAAACTCCAGCCAAAGAACGGAATTAGGTGTCGAATAAAAATGAAAATATCAAACCATCGACAATAAGTTATTTGCTTGTATTACGAAATTCAATGATTTTGTATCAAATGTTCTTTTAAATAATCTCAACTAAAATAATTGTTCTAGAATGTAAACGCTTGTTGAAGTTTTAAAACTCATTTTTGCAGACATCTGCACGTCAATGGATTATAAACTTATGAAATTGGCGCTGTTGAAGATAAGTAATTATGGGGGGGGGAGTAAAATTATGTCTTCTTGTGGCAAAGCTTCATTCTGTTGAAAATATACTGTCAAAATAACTTTCTGATACAACAGTAATTCTAAAATCGTTAATGTTCGAAACAGTTTAACATGAACGAAAGTCTGGTATTTGTAGGAGCTATTTGTCAAAGCAATTTCAAAAGCCAATTCAAGTCAAGTTACGTGGGAAGCCGTTTTATCAATCCTTACAAAATCCATTTGAAAATGTCAGTGATTTCTTTTATCCCATTTTTCTTTTCTCCCTCAGCTGCGAAATTTCATTGTGTGACATGTCTTCACCACTTGTATTCTCAAACCCATTTTCTGACCTTTTACGTTGTCTGCAACCAATGTATGACGTCGAACGCGAATAAATTAAATATTTAACCTGTATTGTGTTTTTAGTGGCATTACTTTAGTCGTTCATAGTAAACGTGTCAAAAAGAAATTATGATAATTTTTCAGACATTTTTGTACGTGATGGAAGAGCGGTTTAAAAAACTAGTGAAAATGAGAAATGCATTTCCGTTTACTTCTTTGCAATCGTTATTGAGTGTCATCATTCTTATGTTAGTAGGTTTCCCGAAAAATAAGGGATGGAATGTTTTATTAATTATTGTTTGTTATTTCCAACACCAAAGCTATTGATCCATAGCAGCTGAAACAAGTGCATGTCATCTAAAATATTTCTGAATTGTTATGTACGTGTGGTGTAATCAGTGCCTTGTTTCACTCTCGAGATAGGCTGCGATGACAAACAAGAAGAGCTGTGTGTATGTTAACACAATGTGAATTATTGAGGTGTCCATAACTAAATTGACCAATGGCTAAGTATTGCTTAATGAAATGGCTACAGGTTTTCCTTAACCAACACTTACAAAGGTGCCTTGTATGTATTAACCAAACATATTAAGCCATTGCACCTATTAGCAGCATGAGTTGTGCAATTACTGACCCCTTTCCCTTGTAATATGTGTATGGTGATATACATAACACAGATAACGTTCACAGTGTAAGAGAAAGAAATTAAGGGAAATGGCAGTTAAAGTGTCTTCTAGAAATGCAGTGAAATAAGTGATGAAAAAGAATATGATACTGATAATGGAAAATTATCACGTATGAGGCAACACTTAGAAGAGACAAGTCTTAAATCGCAGAACGGAATAAGTACTTTAATATTCTATCTGCATTCACTTACACGTTATCCCCAAGGTCATTGCTAAAACTAAGACATACATCTATTAATTTAAATATTACAGTGACACAATCAGTGCTATATCGGTGAACGATTTGTTACATCAGGAGTGCACCTGTATTAAACTAGTGTATTATGGGCGTAAAATTATAAACTGTAGTATGTTTCACAACCGAATGAAAAGTCAAGATATTTCTTGAATTAGATATGGTTATAATATTAATGAATATTACTCGTGATGGATATCAATTGGAAACATGTTTAAATACAACTGTATTTTATAGGCACAACTCATATTAATGTGATCAACGAAGTTTATTAAGCTTCATATAGATTCCTAACCATCTGGTTACAACTTATAATTCAAATGAACAATGCCAATTTATGCAATGTTCATTTCCAATTTTATGTATGATATTTACATAACTTTGTATAACGCTCAAACAATGGTTTTTCATTACAACATGCAAACTTCATAGAACTATATTGCAAATTGCATTGTTTTGTGATACAATATTCATATCTCTCAATGGTGTTTGCAGTGACGACAAAGAACAGAAAAACAAGGACAAAAAAGAAAGGAATCCCCCGGCAAAAGAAAAGGATACTGAAAAACCAAAACCGAACTCTAAAACTGATAAGGGCAAAAATAAAAATAAAAAGTCAGATGGAAAGAAAAAGAAAGATATCGGAGAGAGACCATCGCCGGAAGGACAGAGCGGGGAAAACGATGAGAAGAATAAGAAAGATGAATCGAAAGAAGAAGATTATGAAGAGAAGGAATGGAATACGATGAAGGTATGTGTAACTCTAAGGATTTGATAAGTGCAGAAACATTACACTTGAAAATGATTATCAACCTTTATTTCATAATATGTCAAGGGTAGAAAGGTTCAGATTTCTTGCGATGCTATCTTTTTAAAAAAGAAGCTTTGAAGAGAAATTTGAGACTGTGTGGTGTATGTGAACGCCATTAGAAACACGCGGATGATTTCCAAATATCCAAAAACAAAACATAAATATCAAAACACAGAACTGACAGTAAATTTCCATAGCAGTGATCTAACATAGTGAGGCTATTAAGTTTTTGTTAAAATAACATATCTGATATGTTCTTAATGATACAAAAGCATTATGATGTCACGGAGTTGATAATGCAGAGGTATTGTGCAAAATGATAAGAATATAACTCCTAAAATATATTGCATTGTCTCCAAAAAGCAATATCTCCTGTGAAATACAATTTCAGATAATTATTCCAATTTAATAATGCAAACAACGATGATGTTGAAAAAACAAGATCCATCAATAAACCACGTTTCATCCCTTTCTGCCTGTTATATAAAGCCATAGAAAAAGCTGACTACCAAAGGATTAAGGACCGCGAAGTGCATTCAGACGCCTGTACTCTATAGCCCAATTGTAAAGTCCACACACCATTTGAGACCTACCACGAAGTAGACTGTAATAATTATATACAGCTTCAGTGGGAAGCAGCACAAAGAGTTGCTCGCGTTGCATCTCTTCAATTGCAATCACAGTTAATTATTGTTAGCTTTGATACTATCGATGAATCCAAATTTAGCCTTGGCATTTACATAGGATTTTGAAGTAATTATTCTTGATGGAAGGATGAGTCTTCTCGCTGGATTTGGCTTTTTTGTCGGTATCCATTATGGAGAATTATTGGAAAGCTTTTGTTTGCTCTGTCAACTTGTAAAGATGGTTTTATCTTGCAGAATGCTACTTCCTTGTATAAGACTAGAACATATTGTTTCATCTTTGGCACATTTCATTTAGAAATTTCCAGATATTAATTTTTCATTTATTCATTTTCATTTATTATTCTATGTCACATTGCAATCACTATCATCAAAACGGAAAAGTTTTGATTTGACAAATGTGTTTTAATTTTTTTCTTTTTACAATAAAGCGAAGTTAGCTAAAACCATTGTTGACAATGTAAAAACAAGTCTAACCATTATCCTTCAATGCCACAAACACACTGTTTCAATTTGTCTAAAATAGTAAAGTCATATTTTGACCTGACTTGATATATTGAACTGATTTATTTCGGATAAAATTCCTGCATACAGAAATACAGAAGTTTTTCTATGTTCGTGATGACAAAAAGACATTTGCTTTTACTGTATGGCAAGGTAAGCCATCTTGTTCTTTTAACACGTAGCATTTTTCATGATGTCAAAATGGTTCTGTAGTGGATTCAACTGAAGAAAATGTGTCCAAATGTTAACCAGATAGGCACAATGTACTAATCTTTTACCCAACGATGATATGTTTCATCTTTTAGTTCAAGTCCAATTATCTTCCTCCTTTCTTCAAAATGAGTGCCAGTCACAGTCACTTGCTAATTTAGGCGTTTCTTCAACTTTTGTGTGCTAACTCCTCACTGTACTGCACCAGAACTTGATAGTGTAATTAATTCAATTCAAGAATGCTTCTGCAGGATAGTAGTTATCGCCAATAAGCTTGTCGCACCTATCCACAAATTTTGACCCTTGCAAATCGGAAATTCGCCATTTATGAAGACTTTTGGGAGGGAGGTGGGAGAGGGAGTCCTTATTTAGCAAATGTAAATTACATATATGACGTACTGTCTGATTTGCCCTTTCTTCAGCCAACAGGAACAGTTGTCGAGGCTAAAAACTTCGTTATGGAGGAACAAGTCAAGATCCTGTATGAAGCAATGAAAGGCTTTGGTGGGTTTAACTTTAGAACCGAATTGGAATTCTTTAATAAAACTAGAGAATGATACCAAATCAAAAACTCATATTAAACAATTGAACTGATTGGTGATACTGATTTAATGTTATACCAAAATGTGATTGAACTAAAAAAAATAATACCTTTAAACTCAAAGATATGAAAATTTCATAACACCATAATCTGTTAAAACATAATTCATTGTATATCTGCATACAGTTAATACGGACCAGTTGAGATGTTGGTGAGTCTGATTTCATTTTTTTTTAATTATATAAACAGGAACCGATGAAGACGCGATCATCAAGGTTTTATCATCCTGCAGCAACGCTCAAAGACAAAATTTGAAGAAAGCGTACAAAAAGAAGTATAAAAAGGTAATTTTAAAGGCATATTCAACATTAAGGCGAAAAAACCGTTTTGACGTATACGAGTATGATTTTCGTGAAGTTATTATTTGAGAAACTTGTAGTCTTAATATCACATTATGAAATAATCTGACGATTTGAAAACGCTACTTTCACACTTTCAATTTTGGTAGTATTTTGCATTGCGCTATGACCAAGGAAAATGATAGTAAGCAGCGAAATAGATAAGTTACCTTTTAGAATATTGAAATACAGATATCATATTATTTCACCTGGCTTAGGTAATGAATCTGAAACATTTGTAGAAAAAAACAAACTTACTAGATATACATTGATCACATTGTTAGTTCGAGTATCAAATGCAGATATACAAGTCGACCATCTGCAAGAACTGAGTTCAAAGGGGAGATAAGCGATGATTTTGATGAAGCGGTACCGAATCTAGTGATAGTGTCCAACAGGAACTGACGTCAGAATTGAAATTGGAGAATAGGCAAGTGTTTCAAGGAGGTGGTGATTAGTCTTATGATAAGTCCATTTACTCTCCACAGGAACTGACGTCCGAATTGAAAGGGGAGGTAAGCGGGGATTTCGAGGAGGTGGTGTTGAGTCTGATGATGACGCCCCAAGAGTTCGAGGTCGAGAGGCTTCATCGCTCTATGGCTGGTCTAGGAACTGATGAGCGTCTTCTCTTATACATTATCATCATGAACAGCGCCAACCCTCAAGTGAGCAATGTGTTGTGAACAAATAATAATAAATCTCTTGTTTAGAGTTTGACTGTGGTTAAGTTTAAACAAACCGAAATGAAAGTTTGATGCAGGTGCAGGTTGAACTTATTGTAATAGAATTTTAATGGACCTTATCTTCAATCTAATCATATTTTCAATATAGTTATTGTATTCAAAATTAATTTAGATGTATACATGTAGTTTGAATTTGGATGAAATATTTTAAATATATTTTTCACTAGCATGTAAAGTAATAGCTCCTGAATAACTATACTAGAACTAGTAAACAAACACATAAAGGACAGGTTCTCTTTTTTCACTGAGAGAACATTATTTTAAAATATGATCTTTCGTTAACCATTAGAGAGGAAAGCCCTCTGGATAGTATTCCCAACTTATGTAGATTCTCAATTTGATTAAGTCGTATTCAGGATATATGCTGAATCCAATTTTAAAGGTATTTTATGAGGAAACATACGGTTAGTTGAAAGTAATTAAGTTGAAATTACCTTCAACTTTGATTACAAATGCTAATAATGGTAATCAAACCAGTTATAATAACATTCTGTATGTATGCTTTTACTCCCTGGCAACTGCTGAGACAAAAAAGCATGTTTATCATACGAGTTGTCCGAACAGCGAATGAATTATAATTAACTTGTCGTGTATAACCAATTAAGTTTCTAAATCAAAATGCACAGTTCTGGTGTATTCTCGACCCAGAGAGGTTACATAAGTCACATTGCCTCCTTGATGTCTTTTACAATACAGGAGTTTTCTGTTGCAGTTGATTGAGAGCTTCAGTTGTCTTCAATCACATTTTGATGAGCAAAAAGTAATGTTCTCCAAAGCGAGGGTTTAATTTTGCTACGTTGTACGAGAAGACTGATATTTTTACTAAATTGATTGGCACATCCCTTACTTAAAATTCAATCAATGTATCAAAATGTAAAAGTTCTTTTATATATTTATATATGAACCAATTGAAATGGGGTAATGCGACTCAAGTAAGCTATGGGGGTCGATAAAAATTTATTTACATTATATCGAAGTAGTATGTATGACACAATTAAATTTCATTTGTATATTTTTTTCATTTAGAGCTTGAAAGCGCTTATCAAGAAATACAAAGACAGTAAGTATAATATGTGATACTTTGTAAAACAAACAATACCAGTCCCGTTATAAAGTTCCCAGGTTCCCAGTTCATGAATAAAATAATTTGTAGTTTTTAAAAAATGTTTAGCCGCCTATTGTAGAAACGTAAGAAAATTCCTTGGTCAATATGAAGTCAAAGAAGTGATCCTAGTTGAATTAAGTACTCACTACAACTGAGTCTAACTTTATTCTTTTGAAAGCTATTTATACCAATAACGTTACTTCTATAGATATACAATAAGCATGAATGATACATGTCAAAGCAACATATTAAGACTTCGACTTCAACTCATAACATTAAGTACTGCTTTCTTTCTTTTAATCATTCACCTAGCTCACAAAAAGGAACTATCTAAAGCTGTTATGTCGGAAACGAGTGGTCTACTTCAGAGAGTTATGCTAAATCTCCTTGGTGGAAAACGTTCCCAGTCAACCCAGGTCAAAGATAAAGATGTCGACCAAGCTGCTAACAAACTGCACGGGGTACGTGTAAGTCTTCATTTAAACACTTTTCATTAGAATAATTTAATATCACAATTTTGTTGTTATTAGATATTTATTCTTTAAGGACATTCTTGTAACGGTGTCATGTCCAAGGCACCGGATCACTTATATAAATGATAGAGATATCATGAAAAGGAAAATACATTTTACAAATTACATGATAATCTTTTCTATCAATTTTAGGATTTTAGATTTACTTCCCAAACTTTTAGTATTTATAGAAGTTCACATATGAATAGCGAATTATATATGATATTTACCATTACAGATATGATTAAATAACGAGATGTTTCACTCCCCCCAAATATTTTTTAAAAACGTTTATCAACAGGGATATATTTGAACAAATATAAAAACCAATTACATCAAATAGTGCTTTTAAGTACTTCAGCGCTTCATATAACTTCAGATATAAATTACAATGATTAAACGAATACTTTCAACTCAGCTCAGATCAACTCATGTTTGTGTGTACATGATCATCCCAAACGTCCGTCACCTACACTATATTTTAAGTTTTAGTTTGGTCACAATTCTTAGTTAATCACAATCCCAACCTTAAAAAAGTTTGCTGCATGTGTGCATGTATTAACTTTCATTAAATGCTTAATTTTAAAATATTTTGTAAACTAACTTCAAAACAAAAATTAAACGGATCGTAAGTAATAGTGTAATAATAAGCACGACAAATTCTTTGATTGAAACAAAAAGTGTCTGAGATGTTCAACATTCCTCTTGAAACAGGACGGGGAGAACGCGTTCAAGTACGACGTTGAATACTGTGCGGATCTGCTGACCTCCCTTAGCACCAGCCAGGCTAAGGCAGTCTTCGCCAAATATCGAGAGGTAATTGAAAATATTGTATAAGGTTTTCTCTATGAATTCTTGTTATTGATCTCGCATTAATTTAATTGGAAACCTTTGCTCGTCGACAATATTCATGTGGGGACCCGATTTTTTTAATAAGGGTGTATGACGATCAGTGAAAATACTAGACTTCCTTAAAATGATATATGTAAAAGGTGGCAGCATCTGTCATTCTCAAAACTGTAGATATATTCACGGTAGTTTTAAGGAATGCCCGAACATTGTTTTTTTTTGGATGGTCAAACGTGTCATGTACATGTATTAAAATGAGAACATTTGGTACCTAATCATTTCAAGTCGTATGTCACTGATTATTGATTATATAACATGTACATTGGTTTTCTGTAAATCGGATGGTCAAACGTGTAATGCAAAGGTATTTAAGTGAGACGATTTGCCACCTTATCATTTTAAATCATGTGGCACAGATCATTGATCATATGACACGGAAATGTACATCCCATTTTACATTGTAGGCGTTATTCATTGAATTTCAAATGTATATACATGCATTTATTGTCCTAATCTTGTGTCTAACTGTCTCCATACCAGGAAGAAGACTAAGAATAGTGAAGGAAGAATAATAAATGCTTCATTTGTAATACAAAATGCAATATAGACATACAGATTTGAACAGAAGCTGTATTTCATCATGTTTCAGTAATATCGTAACCGCCCACTCACAAAATCGATTGTTCCCAGAATCACTTCCGTTAATTGTTTAAACATCACCATTCTTTGTCAACCTTCGGGACTTTGGATTAGTGAAGGAGTTAGATCGAGAGAAAATAGCAACGTTTGTTGAAGCGATTATGGAGAAATTGCCAAAGGTCACAATTAAATCCTTGGCATATGGCAGCTTGTGATTCATTGTTGTCAGTGTCAGGTGGAACCAGGAAGAAGCCAAAGGGAGGTGAAAAACTATAAAAATTATATCTGAAATGTCAATTGATAGGTTCCTGTTCTCTTGTAGTCTTTGAAATGACGTTTTCTTAGAGGTTTGTATCGCTTAGAAATATCGTTGGATAGACAATGTCCCTACACCATAACTACACTTTTATATCGAAATATGGTGTAGAGTATTTATAAGCACATTTGCATTGGTCACATATTTTTCAAGGGATACAAACATTTGTGTTTAGCGTTATGTAGTATTCATGCATGACGAAATTGTGAATGCTTCGTAATGACAACTTTTAAGAGACATTTACTTTAATTTAGATATTCAATGAAAGTTTTACGTAGACATTTCATTTTTTCAACTTGTTTAAGTATATATAATTACCTTTGGTGTTTCCGCTTTGTATGACATTGAGTTTACAAATTTGTTACCAGAAAATTATCTCGATTAAATAATTTTCCATTTATCCCGCAGCACTGTACCAAGTTACAATAGGACAGACAGACAGACAGATTTTATTAGTATGAATGGCCATGAGACCAATAGGACATTGACATTCATCATAGAATACATTCTGGAGCGCCTTGAAATTAGTTATACTGAAAATAACGTAGAGGTAATATTTTTGTTCAATAAACAGCTATAATAAGATATTAGCTGACTTTGAATTTAATAAACTTATGAATTTATTTTCATAAGGATTAGTGTAATAATAACATGGTATATATTCAATTCTAATATCATTATAGAATGGATATTCTATTAATACATGGTATTCATTTTCTAATTTACTATCATTACAATGAGGGCACATAGCAAAGGCGATATCTGTACTTTTTGATCTTCTGTATTGTTGCATTCTAAAACCAGCAATACCTCAACGGAATTTAGTCAGTGCTCTACGTAGATAAAGCGAGGGTAGCACTCGCAAATACGTTTCTGGCATGATATCAAATTTAAATGTTGAGTACGTTTTCAAATATTTGGAAGACGTCATAGTAGTTGACACCTCTTGACAATAAATATCTTTACATCTTTGTTTGAACATGCTGATGAACAATTCCTTATTACCTACATACTGGTTCAACCAAGCATAAGACAAGCCATATTGGAATAATAACTGACTCACAGATGAAGTCCAGTTACCATCACCTGAATCGTCTAAACATTTTAACATGAGATAACACCGTTTTGAGTTACGGTAATCAGGTTGTCTGAGCAACTGTATCCAAAATGATATAACTCTAGCTTTATAGTTTACATGTAGAGGATATCGTCCACATTCAGATAGTGCAGCTTTTGAGGATGAGCGGTAACCAACTCCTTAAACGAATTTACACAAGTTTGAATGTACTTTTTCTATATTATTTCGAGACACTATCCCCCAAATTTCTGTCCCCTACATACATACAATAGGTATTATTATCATGTCTTGATGATTGCCCAAATTAGTGTATTTGTTCTTAAAGAGTCATTCATATTTTCATCTTTGAATCAAATGGAATAAAAGTAATGAATTTATAAGCAGAATCCGAAACCACAAGCCACATTTACATTAATACGTGTCATGCAACAAAGCCAACAGCGGTATATTGTCCGCGAAGGTTTACTCAATGTCAAGCAGCAGCCAGTTCTAGTTGAAATGTTGATGACATTTGCTTAATGCGTCTCCAATAACTCAATATACATATATCAAAGCTATCATATCTATCAGACTTAACCCCCTAACATTGCTATGAACTCAGAAAAGCTGTTGATATATCAATACTATGATATATTAGACTTAATCCCTTTACAATGGTAAGACGTCACAACACATGTTGATTTCTCAAAGATACGATATCGTAGACATAACCCCCTCACAAAGCTATGACGTCAAAACACATGTTGATATCTCAAAGCTCTGATATCCTAGATTTGATCCTACCTCAATGCTATGACGTCAGAACAACTGTTGATATATCAATAATATAATATCCTTGACAAAACCCCCTCACAATGTCTTGGCCTGACTGAACTGCCTGTCCAAAGGTAGTGATGTACATGTTCTGTTAATGAAATGAATGAAGAATGATTTGATTAATGAAGGGAATATTAAGCCAATGTCTACGATAATAAACACTCGCTGATTGAAATACTAAATTACCTGCGGCAGGCGTCAAACAAGGTGTTATGAGACGACATATTGGTAAGATTATCTCTATTTGTAGATAATGGTTGTGACTATATTCAATTCTACATCTTTCCATTAGAGTACAACAGGGTCACAGTTGTAATAATGGCTACAAATAAGTATTGGTACCAAAATTTTCAATCTTATTATCCAGTGTTATATGACAAGTTGTAAGAATGAGCTTAGAGTTTATGTCGATGTTGAAAAGTCATGTGGTTCGAAGTTAGAAGGTCGAATCAATAAATGAAGCGCCTTCCAATAGGCCCATCTGAACAGCTCCGCAAAACGTATTTGACAATTGATATAATCGCTCCACCCATATACCCTGGGATATAACCGAACTAAAAGTTGCGCATTATGATCCAGCCAATCAAACAGTTTTATCGCGTTGGTTTCTGGTTTCATTACGATAAAATTTCAGCCAACTACATAGAGCTTCCTATACCACAGTTGGCATTTTCTCTTCCGCAACATGGTGACGTCATTGGGCAAGATAAATTCAAATGCTATTCGCATTTAATCAAAGTAGTTGTGTAAAAAGTTGAAAACTCTATTGGTTGACATGTTTAGAAAGTTCATAGGTCATAGATCACAGCGCGTAGCCTTCAGTTGGGTTATACCCCAGTGTATATGAGTGGAACAGAGTGTTAGTGGAATGAATAAAGGGCATCAATGCAATAGTGAAATCAACTACTTATTCCTATAGGTAGAGCGAGTTGGTTGGAATTCAGATCCATAGATTACGTTATCAACTACTCAGAAGCATAGACAATGCGGAAAATTCTATCTTGAGCCTTTTTTCATTCAGTTTCTTCATCGAATATTCAAATTTAAATATGGATAGTTTGGCCGTTGCTATTTGCCGGCGATTTATGCCATAATCGACAGTTGAAAATGTCTTAAAAAAAGCAATGTTTTAAGCGAAAGTTCATAACCGGTGAAGTAATGAGATGCTTTGACCCTCAGAAGATAATACATTTGGCTTTAACTTACCATAAAGGCATTACAAGGAGATAAATAGCTTTCAAATTTTCGTTTCACACATCACCCCAATAACAAACTGCAGGAGGTAAAACGTGAAGTGTTTCCTCACAGTGAACATGTTTGAGGATAATAGCTTACAAGGAGCGTTTGTTCGATACGTAGCTTTCAAATTTTCTTACCATACATCACCTCAGTCGACAGGCGTGCAACAGGGCAACATGAACTCTTTCTACTGTGGTCTTGTTTTATCATTGTCTGAGTTTTTGAAAACAATCAATCTGGTATATTTGATGGTTTTCATTTTATCGGAAATTACTTCCTGGTGTATATGAATCATTTTTTAAGATGCCCTTTTCAAAGCGAGATATTTTTAAACAACTGCTTTTCTTTAAAAGATACATATCTGATATCATAATTTTGTCACAATAATAATGTCACAATTAGTTTATGAAAAGTAGAAATCATGAATAAACCAATCAGGTTTCGACGTGTTTTTAAAAACGACATACGTCTCAGATGGTTCTGTCTTATGTCTTCCGACTTAAAGGTCGAAGTTTTTGTTCTCTTATCCAATTAAAATCTTAAAATGACGAATAGCACTGCTATGAGCCTGCTCTGAATGACAATCGTTTGTTTCACTTTGCAATGCCGTTATAAGATCTCTGAGATTAAAGAAACCTTATTTCCTTGAAAAGCATTCGATGTTTGGCAAGACTGATACATTACTTACGAATATATTTAACAGCATTTTGATGGCACGGAATCAATATAAAACAGTCATTATAAAATATATCCTCCTGTGTAAACTGACAGAGATTGCAATTGAGATATCAGCTACACGCATTCAAGGTATTTGAAAATATACAGTATGTATCATCTAAGTCATTCTCTAATATTTGTCATCTGTTTGCAGGTTTCTGGTGAGAGTGTGACTGTATCAATAGAAAAACACACAGCAGGCGCCCCGGAACTGTCTCTCCTAGCTGTTGGTAAGACAAAACCGTCTACAATGATTAAAACTTTGAAGCGGATACAATATACTAGTATGCAAATACATCTCAGAAAAAAACCCATGCATACTTGAAAGTTAAGCACTACATGAGGTACACTTAACAATGGCAAAAAGGTATTATGGGAAAAGAAAGAAACGATTTTGGTATTTTCATATTTTAAACAACGTCACATTGGTGATTAGAGGGACCCTCTTTTTTTAAATTTTGACTTGTTTATCTGTACTCCCATTTGACAAGTAAAACGAACGATCTGACTTCTTTCGGAGTTCTTCATGTTCATCTTATGCCTTCCCCAGTTGTCCTGGCTTTCCTTTCTAAGAATTGATGTGAGTACATCTCGAAATGAAATCCCGAGATTAAGTATTCACATGATTTGCCATTGTGCCATTGTAAAAATCTTTCTGATCAATTTTATTCGAAATGTGAACATGAAAAGAAAAGATACAATAAATAATAGATAGTTCTTTTTGAGTACCACTGAAAATACATGCAATTTAAATGACATTAAATCTTACAGTTTGAGTAAACAATCGTTTTTCTGAATTTTATTTTGTTAGGTTTTCGTGATGTGCGTTTTTAATTTTCCAGAATATATCAAAGTCTCTGCAGCTGGTTTCATGTCAGTTCTGGAAAACCTGACAAAAGTCAGCCAGTCGACAATTACAGAAACATGGACATCTCTTTATATTTTTAGCTCCATCTAGTGCTCTGTTTTTCGATGAATAATCCATTTGACAATCAAATGCACATTTATTGGCGTCTGTGACACTGTAGAGTCATTTTCAAAGTAAACAGACCTCGATGTTTAATAAGACATAATGTCATATTTCTTTCTATTACACAAAACACCTTGAGTATAAATAACTTCAGAATCATATATACAATGAATGGCATATATAAGGATGGCCATGGGAATGAGTTTATTTTTCATTTTTCGCTGAAAATATCTTTGCATTATCTGGAATTTGTAAATATGATAGAATATGGATATGTACATGTAGGTACAGCAGGTGCAGTTGTAAAAACCAAAACTAATCGAACTACACAATGATTCCAAGGATTTTCCAACTTCTTTATTTCAGAAGTTGTAATTCCGTAAAAGTTATTCTCTATTTATCTCGTCAACTTCTAAATACCTTTCAAAGAAGATTTATGAAACTTGTACATCAATTGTCTAAGAGTAGTCTTAGAGTACTCCAAAGCAGTACAAAAATCCTGCGAATTTCGGGATTTCATTTATGGCAATTTGCAAACGACCATCAAGAACATCCCACATGTGCTCGATTGGATTGGGATCTGGTTACGTAGAGGTATTCCTTCTGCAAGCATTCCTTGTAAATACGGCGTATTGGATAGAGCATTTTCATGTCTCAGGATATCTTGACCATGCAAATAGAATAAGTGCTGGGGTGGTTTCCTGTTTTAACATCAGATGTAAGTTCGTCGTAGAGATAATCAGAAGTTGTAAACGGGCAATAACACAATTAACACTTGTCTTAATCTTGTCACTTCGCCACCAAATATGCTTCCTGCATATAACAGTGAGCATTACAATTCGACAACTTGTCTTCTGTCAATGACGTCAGTGACACTTGGTAGACCAGAAGTCAAGGAGATCAGGGGTGATGCCAGTGTGACGGCTGCATGAAGCGGTCCTTGCAATGACACGGACTGGCTCTTGCCCGCATCGTTGCAATGGCGCAGCTTGGAAAGTGGCTTTTTTTCAGTGTGTTAAAATCAGTTGAAGGGGACATTTGCGATCGACTACAGGTCGTGCACTGAAAAGTAAGGTCACCATCAGCATGGTATAAACAGGTTTCGGCAGTATGATTGGATGCGTGATTTCCGTATTGGCTCATAGTTTAACAGTTTTTTCCCCGAACTCATTTTTTTGACAAATAATATTTTTCTTCAATATCATAAAGTTAGTAATTTTTATTCTGACTCTTTATACACTTTCGAAACACTATTATCGAAGAAACCGTCATATTGTTGATTATGATATTTCCAATACTTAAGTATTTTTAATCTGAAAAGCTCTTACGTCTATATGTGAACATCATTTTATTGAATACTCTTTATGTGTTCTGTTCACTTTTGAGAATTATTATAAAAAAACGTTTGTATATATTGTTGAAAAAAATTCGTTTAAATTTTATATCAGAGTTCTTAATTTTGGCCAGTTTGAAATATATCAAGCCATGATGTCCTTATATAATGAAACTGACATTTTGTTCACCATGTTAATCATAATTATGAACTTTATTGTTAAAAAACAGATAGGGTTATAAAGTTAATTACATCTCTCCATTAATTTTCATAGTTTGTCTGAAGGATTTGGGTAAGATCTGTAAACCGTGTTATGTCGTGAGTTCCTCTTACATTATACATTGGTTCCATAACATTCAAAAGACATCACTACAATTCAATTTTGAATATTATAATCATTCACAAACAAGCTTCAAAATTAACCCCTAAGATATGTTGTATGGTTTTATAAAATCAGTCTAAACATAACTAACCGTAATTTTAATTTTAATTGAAATTAAAGTAGATAGTAGATATTCTTCTCATTTTCTATTCTAGGATTCTCATAGCATTCTTCTGCTAACATTGTTATTATCTAAAACAACTGTTACCGTTCTTTCCTTCAACTTGGTCGTTTCAATAGTTCTAATTCTTGTAACCGCTAGCAATAGTTGCTTTCTATTGCGCTGGTTTTACAAATGCCTTTCGTATTTCATATACGATTTTTTCAACTTCAACAAGGCGATAATAGCTGAGGCTTCTTTTATATGGCAACCCTTTGCAAGCTCAATTTGAAAGTCTTCAACGTTAAAAATAGTTTTAAGTGACTCAACTGCTTTGGGGCCTTTAAACTGTAAAAGGGCCCTGGAATGTGTAATCGCGTTCTTTTTGTTTTGTTTTGATAAATCTAGTCTCACAAATTAATGGCAATACGCTTTCTCATTTGATGAAGATTAGCTAAGGTATGACTTTGGTTGGAACAGGCAACAGGCTTATACTTTATATATAAATATACTTCAGAATATTTTATCGACTTAACGTTTGTAATCTCTGTTTAATATTGACTAATCCCCTGTTCCAGCACGCTACCTGATGAGCCCCTATGCCTACATGGCGCACGTACTGCAACAAGCCACAGCTGGAACTGGAACTAACGACAGTCTGTTAATGGCTGTCATTGTTGGGAGATCCGAGGTACAGTATTCACATGTATATCTTTACTCGACATTTGATGCGAATACCTAGTAAGTGTAAAATTGCCTTACCAAGAAGATCAATTTGTAACCTGTAAGAATAACCATCGTTAATTTCGTCTTGATCTCCAGAGAAAGAACTCTCTTTCCAGCAGAGTTATGATTTGTTGTTATCCATGTCCCAATTTCCCCTGCAAGACAATAAGTCATGCAATTTCTATTACTGGCTTATTCACATGCAAACCTTGCTGCTAAGCGACAAAATAAGTGGTTTGATTGCAGCGCCCTCTTCAGCGTAAAGTTGTAATTCTCATAGATTTCTTATTCAACATGTATCGAGATCCATTGCATCACAGTTGGGAAAATGCTGCAGGTCTGTAAGAAGGGCGAACGCTATTAATGCTAGTAATATTTAATAAATTTGCAAAGAAAATGTGTCTTGTTCGCTGAATATGCTATTCCAATTCATGTTATTCTAGCTCGGATCAGAACGGCGTGAAACCTTTTGATAACCAGTTCCTAATCATTACCATCATGCTATATAAACATTCATCTTCTGTATTGTAAAACGTTGACTTTACAGATTGATCTTGTATTGTAAAACATTGACTTTACAGATTGATCTTGTCAACGTCAAAATGGCGTACAAGGACATCTTTGGAAAGAACCTTGAAGACGTTGTTCATAGCGAATGTAGCGGGGATTATCGGAAGCTTCTCCAGGCTCTGCTAACACAGGATCATGGGGAATCCTAACCAGCATTTCTGAAATCAAGCAATTTTTGCTACCATTTTGTTGCAACTATTTTGCTATTATGAGCTGTCTGTTTTCGTGAATATGTTATGTCAAATGATTTTTGTCATATTTCTTATTCGGTTAAGTTGTTAGATCAGAGTGTACCAATTGCATCATTCGGGTGATTTTGGAGTAACTTGCTTTTATATATCTGCCAGCTTTGAGCCAGTCGTTAATAATCCAATCCACTGAAATCGGTTTTGTTAAGTTTGCTTGTTATGATAACGTGTGAAGTCATTGATGAAAATTCCAATATATCGTCTGTCAATAGCATTTTACTGCTATAATTTATTAGCTTTTTATTGAAAGGTTGCTTTTTTTCTTATGACTTATGACTCCAATAAACATCTTTTAGTTTTCTTTTCAACCTTCTTATTTTCGTTGTCGCTTAAGATGTCTGAAAATGTGTTCTTTATTATGCATTACTTCATGTATTGATATTGATAGTTACGTTTGTCAATAACAGTTGGAATATATGTATTAAATGTTAAGGCATCCAATATTTATTAATATTAAGGCTTTATGAAGTTTTAGCATGTTTTTGGGCCTTCATTCAGTCATTTGAGGAAGTCAATTTATATGTCTATATGTATTACAATTTTGATATGTTTTCTATAAATGCATTTCAATATTTACATTTATATTACATTGTTTATTATATATTGTATAAAACTGAAATAGGAATGTTTATCAAATTCTTGTATATTTCAAGTATTATTATGCCTACAGGTGCATTAATCTAAAGGTATGGGTGGATGTTATAAAAGTCATAACCCTTAAAGTTATATAAAACATATAGAAAACCTTTATAATGTGATCCTCTCGCCCCGACATAATGACACACGTTTATTTTTTCAACGTATTTCTAAATTACAATATCGTTAATTGAAAATATGAAACAGTGCAATACCATTGGTAAATAAATTTGTTCATGCCTCATAATATCACATTGTACTTTCCCATATTTTATATATATATCATTATTTTGTTGATATATCTGTCATCTTTTTTGTCAGTATTATAGTAAACTAAAAGCATTCTGTGATTTCATGTCAATTAATGTTACATATGATATCGCATTCTTTTAAGAATATAAACTTTCCTCTTATGAAGTGCAATAATGTCAAATAAAGAAATCACTCCTAAAGATTTTTGTTGGTCGTTGATAAGGTTAAGTATTGCGTCTCCTTTCCGTATCGCAATATATTGAGATACAGAAAAGTGTATAGCAATACGTATTGCAACACATTGGCACTTTTCATATTTTAGTGTCTCCATGCTCTCTGGACTAACTAACAGCAATTCGAGCAGTGATGAATTCTCAACCGGCCTTCGTTTTTTAAAGAGAGATAATTCAGTGTTCGGTTGTGGACTTTTACCATGTCTGCGTTATTTTCACCTAGCGAGTCTTTACGTTGTTGACAATTTCAATAAAGTCACACTATTAAGGTAACGCTTTTCCTGCAATTTTCAACGGAAATTGTTAATTTTAAAACTACCGATTTATTTTCAGAAGAGTATTGCAATATACCAACATACCGATTAAACCGCGCACCCGTAGTCGTTGATCGTTTCACCCTCGGAAACCAGGGGCTTAATGTTCCTTTATTCTTCTCAAACAAATTATTCTAATCGTTTACTGTTGAGTCAGTACATTAAAGGGCCACAGAGTACGTTGTTGGTGGCAAATATGTGAAACTTCATAAATAGTTTTATTTTAACGAGAAGAGTTTGTTTGTTCTTCAAATCATCATTAAAGTGCGTATAAAGTCAGTATAGTGACAATAAACAGGTTAAAGTCGTTATTTGTGATCAAAAAGAGGACAATGGCGCGCGTCAATGACTCAAACGTAATTTTTGAAACTAATTTACAGAAGACACAAAGATTAATATTGACTGGTAGTGTTTATTAGGTCATTTAACTAACATATATGTAAAGTGGACGCAGAATTTCGACTTTCTTACATTGATATTGACGTTTTTCATAAATCTTTGAAAACAAGAAAATATGCCACTTAAGAGGGGCGATTTGAAATTAACATATAGTATTTTGGCTCTTATTTCAGCCACAGAAAAACAATCAAACATACTATGTGACACTTTAAGCCCCGGGTGACCTAAGATGGTGTGTGTCAACCACCCATCGCTTTTGCCGTTTTATTTATAGCTGTAGATATAAGATGAATTTATTCATATGGATTTTCTTCTGCGCCAAACCGAGAGAGCGGATAGAGCTAAAGCCTCCGGACCAAATGCTTGATGGGCTCCTTGCTGAGTAGTTGATTGATCTTGGCAGTATTCCCGATTTGAAAAGTTAGATAATACACACCTCATCGATCTGTCTGTGTACGTTAAGTCTCTGGTACACGTGGTAACCAAGATTCTCTACTGTAGAATTGAAGGTTACAGACTAATCATCAGTTCTGAAAGACAGTGCACGAAGCGTACGCGTATCACGCCTGTTACTTGCACACACACACACATGCACACACCCACAGACACAAACACAGGCACACACACAGACACGGGCATGTATTGTCCCAAAAAGGTCTAGAAAACAGTTGTTTTCCAGTTTTACATGTGTGATATATGACTTGTAACAGGATCGCTCATTTCTAGCGTTTGTAATGCATAAATGTATTAAAAAAAGATAGATCTTTTAAAATGAGTTGAATAAAAACCGTATATACTTTTATTTTCATTGACAGATTACCTACAACGAAAGTTTTAATATTTTAGCTGCTGAATTGCACTCAACAAAACCAGCAAGAAGGGTAATTGTTAAAACCATTGGGATGGTCAGCTATTTAATTACGGTAATCACCCTACATAATATCGAAACTTCGAATTAATCACAGACAAAATACGTAGGTTGGAGCTCTTGATATAACTTGACAGCAGCAAATCTTGTGATGTGTCTCCTGATTATATATCTGTGGATAACATCAAACATTTATAATAGGTTGTCATTTATCAAGAGTTGAACTTTTCATCATTGTGAAATTACTGATGCTTCTTGGTGCGACATTTCAAGATGCAAAATTGAGATTCATTTATATTTCTGCAAATATTGTTTGACATTTACTGCTACCATTGATACTAATAACGCCAAAACTATACGTAGCCAATACACATTATGAAATGCCTGGGTTTCTAATGTGAATTCATTTACCATATATCAAATCTTGTTCTTATAATTGAAACATTTAGATGTCACCTCATACTCCTTAAGAACATTAATGCTGGATAATGCGTTTGCTGGTTTCTCTCTGTACTAACTAATCGAAACATAAATATGTCTGTGGTGTAATAATCTATTTTATTACCCATATGGTTAATCACAAGCGGTGACATATTTTCAATATGAGCACATGTGCACATATCACTTTTGCCTAGCAACGATTGTCATAGCGCGAGTTACCGTATTTCGTCGTCTGTGACGTCATAAAATCATTGTTTGTGATGTCACTCTAGCGGGCCGGCGGAAGGGAAGGATGCCGTTTTCTGAATATTTCCATGACTTTGAAATGGAGTAGAATCGGTAATAAAGAAAGTATTACCCGAGGAAGTGTGTCATATGAATTTTATGAAACTCGTGCTAATCAGTGTATCATTCTCGCTCTCGCTCGGGTAATACAAAAATTCACACTCGTTTCGTAAAAGTCATATGACACACTTCCTCGGGTAATAATCTCTATATATATCTAAAATTGTTCAAATTATTAATTTATGTAGTAGTACTTATGTAGCAAAAGACGAATTCGATGTACCATTTAGAGTTATTTTTAATTGTTTAATTGAATATTGTATCCAATAAAGGTCAAGACTTTAAACGTTTTACTTTCCTTTAAAGGAACAAAATAACAACTAACCACGAAGTATGCCAATGTGATAACCAAATGAAACGATTGTTTTATATTCCCTTCCTGATCGCCATCAATATTGATGTTGTAGAAATTAAAGCAAAGATTTAGTATTAAAAGTACCCTTTCGACTTTATTTCAGTATTCATATTGTATTTCAAGTCTTGAAATACTTTTTGTCTAGACTATCATCGTCATAGATATATAACAATATATTGTTCCTATTATTTCATTGTCTGCAAAAGTTCAAATGATGCGTATAAGTTAAGAGGAAAACAAAAATATATTTCTCTACCTTTGAATATGTATTATAAATTGTATAATGCAATTTTATTCTTAAGGTTTTGGTTTTCCTAATTGATGAAGGATATTATGATGGTGACATATGATGGTTACGACGTAATGGATCAAAACCGTGTCAGAGGCTTTGTTTGTGAAGTATGCCCGCGGAGGAGGGAAAAGGGAAGGGCCGATAGGCCCGCCCCCCTTTCCCGACGCCAAGGGCATACTTCACAAACAAAGCCGAGGACCAGGTTTTGATCTTACTTATGAACCGATTAAAGATATAATAAAGACATAATTTTGATATTGGGTACTTTTATGGTTTCAATGTATTTTCTTCTGGGAGTTCAACTGCTATGAAGAGAGCACAACCGCGCCCTGCACGTGCTTTGCGCTCGCAACTCACGCCGTGCACGTGAGCTGCATGCACTATCTGCCTCGTGAAGTTCACATGATTGTCACTGTGAAAAATACATCATTGTTCTCGTGGGCCTTTATGGCCGAGTTGTCAAAGGCGCCAGTTTAGTTAGCGAATGGTGCAGGGTTCGACACCAGGCATGCAGACCTTATATTTGTGATTTGTCAAAAATGTGCTATTTTGTGATGGTATTTATTCGAAGAAGGAGTTTGAATCAACTTATTTCAAAACGTGTATAATTCCCAATCAAAATAAATTTCAGATAAATTCTAGAGTAAGCCCCGGGCATTCCTGGAGAAAGCCCTGGGCATTCTTGGAGCACGCCCGGCAAACTGACAAAAGAGGTTTACCCGGTAAAAGTAGAACCTAATAGAACAATAGAGTGACGTCACTAGAGGTTTATAAATATGTTCACAAACCTTACTAGTCATTGCCAAGGTTTTCATATGAAGCGATTTGAGATCCGTGCGTCCATTATTGCCCTTGTACCGTTTTTTAAAATCCGTTTGAAGTAGCTTCAAAGGGGACAACTCGTCTCCAAATCTGTTTCAGATAAGATACCAAAACTTTGGGTGTGGCCTTAGGACATCAAGACCTTGGAGAAGTTTGAAAATGAGAAGCGCTCATTTCCCCCCGAACCTGGAGCTATTTTCCTTTTTCCGTGTAAGGTGGGATTTTTGAATTTTGTTTGTGGCTTCAGAATATCGATACCTGGATAAGCTTAAACATAAGAACTGTCCAATATATTCGCCGGAGTTATTGCCCTTGTTCCCTTGCTTCAAAAGGAACATCTTTTTTTCAGAAATCAAACCAAGCACATATAAGCTTTCAGATTTAGGACTTTCAGCAAATTGTTATGAGTTATCATGAGAACTTCATCTAAGCTGGCGTGGGACGTCTTCTCTTTACAATTCTTTTTGTTACAAATTGGAGTGCTTTAATAAATATCTATACAGAGGCCACATACTGGATAATGCTTACATAAAAGAAACCCCCTCTTTTCTGAAGAGTATGTTTAAATTTCAATATATATCTTAAAAACCATCCAACACCCACACCTTTCATAATATGCAATTCAGAAGATGGATACTAATAAAACCTGAACGTAGGATGAAAACGATTACGGTGTGCAAAAAGTAATTTGCCATTGTAACATAATGTTAATCCATAGGATTTTATTTGGTCAAAGTTTCGAAATAGATTATTTTCCTATCTTTTTTATATTGAAATGTTAACTCACACAGTATACATTAATAATTTCAAAATTAATCTTATCATGTTAAAGATTTCTTACAGCTGAAGTTTCCATTAACAAAATGAGGTTTAAATACATGTACTAGTATATGATCAAACTTAGTATTGTCTATCTACAGTTCACCATTAAAGTCGAGGCTAGGCAGTGTTTGGATATATGCACATACAGCAACGGAAGTACAGAAACCAGTCGGGTAACACGTCTGTAAATACCATTGTTGACAAATCAAATATAAAAGAGGAAAACAGACAAATACATTTCGGTTGAATTTCTTATGTACGAAATAAGAAATCTTTAAATGTGGAATATACAACGCAGAATCAAGTTCATAAATATATCTTGGTATATCTATTTCAAAATTTTATAAATCAGTTACACTGAGAAACACTAAAACATATTTGTCTGGCGACTTGAATTTAACACTCGTATATGAAATACATTTTTAATCATCGTTACAATTTTGATTAATTTATTTATTTCAAGGACTTTTTCACCAGGACATTTTGAGAAAATTTGAAAACTCTCTCACTATTACTAACGTTTCTTTTTTTATTAGTGCTCCAGACAAACCAAGATACCAATGGTGCTAAGTATCACTTATTTTCCTTACTGATAGATTGAAAAAAATCTTTAGAGTTGGCAACAGCGTGAATCGAAAGTAGGGTCAAGCCGTGTCTGGACGAATCAGGTCGAGTCAAAGTGTTCTTTTATTCATGTATTGTACTTTTTAAACCATACACTGACAAGTATACGTACGTGTTTGTACATTCGAAGGGCTAACTTGTCAAAAGGTAGTTTTCGCTTGTCTTAATTAATTTAATCTTAAATTTGATTATGATAGATCTTCAAGACTGGTTAAAGTCTATGTTGATAACATGTTTTTTTCTTTTTGTATACACATACAACATATGCCTATTTCTATTACAAATAGTTGAAGTGTGTTTTAGAATTAGTTTTACATATACATAAAAAAACCAGTCACCTGGAATTGAATAAAAAGGGTATGTCATCATTCATTAATGTTCTACCGGCAATTGATCCATTGATTTCAATATGTATTACAAACTATACATATACATGTTGCTTCGTTAAAGCGAAATGTTACTTCGCAAACAGACCAATGTCATTCGGTAAGTCTACAGGAAACCCTCATTATATTGTTTTAAACCAAATTATATCCAAATTAACTAGTGCAAATGTTTTATCCTGCTATTCTCAAGATCTTTTGATCCCAAGTTTAAAATGTGCCAAGAAGATGAATTAATATTTGAGATAATATCAAAACTTAACTTAACTAAATAAACCCATCCAGAACCATTGTTTCCTAAGCATATCTCATACATTCATGGGCATAAAGCAATTTACAGCTGAGCACTAAACGACCCGATAATGTATTTATGTTCCGCTGCCAAATTTAAAAGTTGGATCTTTTAATCAAACTCGTGTAGATGTCTTCACGTGTAAGACATGTTTTCCATTTGTAAAAGAATAGGGAACGGGTTATGTATATCACAATTGATATAACAAGAGAAACACCATGCACAACACACGAACATCGAGAGAAAGAAACGAAAGTTATTAACAACAAGGCCATGTGCTCCCAATTTGTCCAGCCAATCGAATTACCTGATAAGATTACCTTTCATTACAGGGAACCAGACACCTTTGCAAATACTTATTTAGGAACTGGAGAACGGACCTGGGCCTCCTTACAAAATCTTTATCAAGGCTAACATCTACTCCCATTCTTTAACGTTGGACTATAGTTACCTTGTTGACTTACGATCCTCCTAGGGCTTTGTGAATGAGGCCCAGGAATCGTTGGGTTTATATGTTCAACTTAATTGCACAATTGAGAAATATCACTTAACTTAGAATTTTTTTTTTAGAACACCTAAGCATAGTAAGGATCACAAATTAAAAAGTATCAGTCGTGCATCACAGAAAAGGTTTACAATCAGTAGGTATTATTACATTCAACTACCTGTGAGCTAAGTCCGAGCTTTTTATCCGCAGCCAAATGTTTTTAAAAACAAGGATATTTAACCATTGCTTTTAGATGAACCTATGATAATGTAATTGAATATTGATTGGTTTGTTTGTAATGTTAATTTTGCAAACTGCAGATTCCTAATCGAGCGATTGAACGTAACAATGGATGGTTAGTCCAATAAAACTATCATCGATCCTCTTCACTTACAACCATAAAGTTCTCTGACAAATAAGTCAACTTTAAAAGGACTTAACTCTGACATAAAAGGCCGAAATAACAACTCTTTATTCCTTTGGTCTGAATATAATTACAGCAGACCCACTTTACTAATGCTTACTTCATACTACTTCATTACATCCTCTTCCAAACTCTTGCATTGTTGTCAAAGTTGTGTCATGTTGAAGTGATCTAGTCGATTGTCATACATGCTGTTTATCATACATGCTGGCTCGATGGGTCACATGTGCATTCCCGCCCTCTCTCTTTTACTTTGTTCCTATATCTTTCATGTTGTACCATTTTCCCTCAAGTAATGTTTCCACAGCATGCACTGACTGGCACTTCGCTTTTATCATTGCATTCCCTTATCATGACGACCCTGAAGACAAAACACTCCAGTGCCAGTGAAAAAGTACTGAATTTGGAGTAGTTGAATGTGATTTCCAAAAGATTCAATATAATTTAGAAATACGAAAATAGGAAATATATATTCATATACACAAAATTCATTGAGGATAGGGGTAGGGATGTTGTAGACTGCTTTAACTTAAATGAGCTCCATCTAAGTTCCAAAAATGTCTATGGCAATGATATAAAATTGTCACCGTGAGAACAGAGTACGAGGGAAGATTAATCTGAAATCAATACATCTCCTTGTCAAACATTACGATAAGAAGAAGATTTAATTTGTCTGTGGACTACATATCATGATAAGTTTATAAATATTGGTCATACCTTCAGTTTGTAAGGGCGCATATGAGGCATTTATTAGACCACATGCAATATAATAAGTTGTTCTTTTGTCCATATGTGTATGTAGCTTGATCATAATTCCATTATATGGTACTTGATCGATAGGCAGAAACTTATACAGTCGCAACTATACGAGTTGAGCCATTACAGTTTCATATGTCATGATATAAATACATTCCAGCATGATAAAAGAATTTTAAAAAGAAATTTCTTCCCAACACTGAATGGGAACGGTAAGACCCACAGACATCTTAGGTTGTGAGTGGTCGATCGAAGTGTCGCTCAAAGTGGCCTTGGCAATACAAGTGACACAAATTGTGTTGCGCAGAAAAGGTGGGAGACATAGCAAATGGCTGTAGTTCTTGTTATATTATAGGTTGTTTCTGAGGGGCAGTGTATTTGTACTTTGACCACAACCAATAGAATAGTTGACCTTAATCGTTAATAAGCTAGGAAACGAGTACATTATCATTCAAAGCTAGGTACGTTTTTAAGATAAAGTTAAAGTAAACATCGATCATTAAAATAATTCTGTCAGTTCACAACGACTTTATAAATAAAATGTTTAATGGAAAAAACACATAGACCTGGAAATTTCAAATTGTTTGTTTTTAAAATACAAAGCCTTTTTTTAAATATGCCATGTTATCTAAATTCAAACCATTACTTACTGATTATGGGTATTTTCAATATTTGCACGGTTGTACTTGCCAATATTGGAGTTGAGCTGTGATAAGGGAAAATTCTGAAAAGACATCAGCCTTAAAAATTTGACGTAAACAGGTTTGCAGAAAAGTGTTTACAAAATTGCACCGATATGGATTATTTACTGTCAATTGTAAGGAAACCTCTTTTTCGCGTACCACATAAAAAGCTGATACGTGCCTGAACATATGTTATTAAAAAAAGAATTTTTTTACTTTGCTTTCGAAACCTCCAAATAAATCAGGTTTAGCTCATTAGTATTTATAAACGATAACTTAAATTGAATACAAGTGTTTATGACTGAACGGATAGGGCATCATTTTTAGTCGATCAACATATATCAAGATTGTAGCACTAGTGGCTATTAGACATTACAGAATCACGTCTCTGACCTTTTGATTGGCTTCGGTTTCCTGTCTGATTGTCTACAGGACATCCATCAATTGGCTCCATGCTGTGATGCAAATTGGATGTCGATTCAGTTTAATATGATGAGTGTATAATGCTTTATAATATCCAATAAAATGATTCAATGAAAAAGCAATTGCATTTAAGTGAAATATGAGTTTGTCATAGCAATCTTATGTGAAAGTGATTATAAGATAAGAGATTAATTATACATATATTTGAAGAAACAATATGAACACTGCCAAGATAAAGATATTTAAAAGTAGGTATCACAGAAGAGTCATCAAAAGCGCTTGGGTACTCAAGTTTGAGTCGGACAGAGTAACACTGGAGTGAAAATATTAGAACATCTGTACTCGAGATATATGATGTATTATGTGTACTTGTTCATGCGTATGTTACCCAGTTATCGAAAACAAGGGTATTAATACGAAATACTGATTGTAGTCGTAATTCGCAGCTGCTGCTTATATGAAAGTAATTGATCATGCACTTTAGATTTTGCTTCTCTATTAAAAGATTGTTTTCTGTCATAAACATCGTTTCTAAAGGTACTTGCCGTACTTGTTTCATGTTCATGTTGAGGCAGTTTGATAAAAAATATGTTTACAAAGCATGAATCACATGAATGACCCAGGATCCCTCATTAAGAAAACATTTGAAATGTCAACCTCATGTCAATTGAAATGGCATTTAACGTGAAATCATGACAAGAGTAATCGAATATCACTAATGGTTTTCTGCTACATTCCAACTTCGAAATTGATGTTCTAGCTTTAAATAACAAACCCAGCACAATCTATAACTGCAGGTTTGTCATCTTCGTCATTCCTTTTCACATTACATGTATGCATTTAAATAAAACCTAGGCATCTACCAAACTGTCCCAGGTCAAATAAGTAACTTTTTAAGACAAAACATGAAACTGTTAACTATAACGTAACTATAGCTTAACTTATAATATGGACTCAAAAACTGTGAAATAATTAATTTCGATTTTCTAATGCAATAAAACTGATGTAGTATAAGAGTATAGATGAAACATATGTATAATATAATAATATGAATTGTAAGATAAAGAACATAATCAAGATTAACAATTTACTGTAATAAAAGCAATATTGTATGTCCACGTAATTCTATCAGATATTTCAAAAACCACCATTTTGGAGATGATTAATCTCAATCTCGCCTGGCGCAAATAATCAGTTGAGTAAGTTACGTGCGGCATCATATTTATCACCTTTGCTTCTGTTTGAGTAATAACCTATAGGTAAAAAAAGTTGATTTTTCATTTTATTAATTCATTTTAAAGAAAAACAGTCATCATCGCTATAATTGTACTACAGCTTGCCATGTCAAAAGTGGATCTTTGCAATTTAATGGCTTGATATTTGCACATCCACCATTATCATCAATCAATAAGTAATTGTTGAAAATATATGCGTCTCTCTGGAACAGTAAATTAACGTGTCAATTTCTGAAAAGGCGTAATTCTGAAGTTCTACAAAAGTTTTCATTGTCCAAGTTTAAGATTTATATTATGTAAACAAAACTGTACATCGTGACTATATTCTCAATGCGTAACTCTTTCCTGAATAGCCCGATTGTTTACAAGTATTAACGATTATTTCCATTAAATAGAAGGCAAAAGCTCAGTTACAGTATTTTCATATGGAAACGTTTGTAACTTGATCTGTGATCAGAGTGTTGTAAATTGATTTGATATTTTCATTTATTAGTCTTTAGATGTGAAATGCCAACAGCGAGCTGAACTCGTCTTCTTCTTTCATTTCGATTGAGTATGTATGTTTTATTTCGTAAAGGGGCCACAGGCCCATGATACAGATATTGTACAGAAGCTTCTTGCGTTACAGAGAGCTATAAAATGACACAAATATTTCAAGTGTTTGCATACAGGCAAATCTTACATTATAAATATAGCGCATAGTCATCGTAATGGGATATCTTTGAAGTAATTATGTCTTTGCTTTGTAGCTAGGAATTAAAATTTGCAAAGATTTTTTAAGATTATGCCTTTTGACAAGAATAGGTGTCGCATTTTATCTTGAGTTGGATAATTCCAAAAATATGATGGAATAAGTTTGCTTATTAGATGATAATAAAAAGGGCAATTTAAACAAAAATGGTATTCAGATTCAATTATTGGGACAATACAAAGTGGACAAAATCTCTCTGATCTAGGAATATTACACCTCCTGCCCGAATCAATTAGTAAATTATGATTTGAACAGCAAAACTGAATAAAATTGATAACATAAACTTTAACAGTAGCTGTTTCATATAAGCTAAGGTAACTAAACTGATTATTTAGAGTCCGATAGAAATCCAACTTCGAAAAAGCCTCCAAATCTACATTCCAACTCTGCTGCATTATATCGGTACACCTTTCCTTGAACTGAGAGATAATTAGTGTGCTATTACCTACGCCTTGTTGTAACCAAACTTCGCCAAAACCATATCTAAATAATAATGATTTTACATTTAAAGCCCAACAGGCTTTGCCATTCGATTGAACGTTTTACATTAGAGGTTTTAGAAGGCGATTCATCCTCAATGTCATCAAGCTACAATGTTTGAATCCCAATGAACCTGGTTACAGGATAACAACTTTTTTGCTTTCGTAATCCACTAAAATATTTTAGATATAAACCCTGTCGGACTTGTGGGCGTGTATATTTGAAGAATCTACAGAAATGAATCTTGTAGATATCATCTTCACTTTGTCAAGGATGACCACTAAACCTCCATCATTTGATCTGTCAAGATCTGTCAGCGTTGACCTTTCTTTAATGAGAAATGATTGATGTGTCTAGCTCTTAAACTCGTAGATGCAAATTTTAAGTAATCTATAAAATCTTTCTGATTATTGTATGACATTTACAAGCTGAATAATTAGTATTTGAAAAACTGCTACATTTGGTCACTCACGTTGTGACCATGGAATTTCATACTGTATCGACATAACACATTTGAAATGATTTGGAAACAGCTGCGTCATAGAGTTTATTCACCTTCTTGTGTATCTACCTATTTATGATTGTACTAACGTCATAGTATAACTATGACGTCTACTATGACGTCAAACGCGTTGTTTATAACGTGACATCACAATGAAAGTGATATTTTAGGGCATCGTATCAAAAGTATGAACCCCGATATTATTGCCCTCGTAGGTAATAATAGACCTTTAACTTAAGATGATAAGGAATATTGAATTCCTATTTCATTATCATTTGTAAACTGATTATAGATGATATAGGTATTGTTCTGATGACAAGGATTGATGGTTACTATGACATGACTAACATGTCTATTTCCTTATCATCTCCAGATTAGTATATATGACGTCACATGGACTAACGGGTTCATTGGAGAACCAGATAAACATTGTTTAAAGGGGATATTGGAGTGCAGTTATACTGTAGTCTTCGATTTGCGGAACAAAGAAAGATAACAAAATCAAAATCTTTTTAGAAGCAAACCCAACCATGCCTGTTGGATTGAAGGGTAATGGAGAACAAATCAGCCTTCTCAAACGACTCACAATAACTATTATTCTGAGATAAATGAAAAAGCTAGGTTACACGGTCGAGAGAAGCGAAGAGTAAATTAGGAACCACGTGTTTTACAGGAGCATAATAACTGAACAAAAGGAACAAACCTTCGTTATCTAACTTTACCTCTATGTAAGAGGTTATGTGTTGTGTTGTATATCTACAGATCATGGACGTATGATATGCCTGTATGGCATTAGTCATTTCGTTTCAAAATTTCAACACATCTTAAGTTTCATTTAGAAGAGTTTTTAAAAGTCAAATATTACATAAACATACAGTCGATCATTACTCAATCAAGTGCTCATTTCACAACTTACATGTTACTTCGGAAATAACGCAAATATACTGCAAACCTTGAAGTATTGTTTGTCTGGCTGTTATCTCCATGTTGGACACAAATGTATCATGTATTATCAAATTGAGCATTGATGGTACTGCTCTGTTGATTGAAACGGTGATAGTTTCGCATTCCTTTTATACAACAAGCATAAAACGCAAACTGAATTGAAACTTGTTTTCTATTTCTTTCCAAAAAAAATCTGCTCATTTAAACATGAATCGAAATACAGCATCAGTGGATAGCATAGGTAGTTTGTATGAAGTTACTTGATGTGGTGATATAATCATGATAATGTAGGTTCTCATTATTGCGATATTGTGCATACTGAAATTATGTGGCTTATTCCTTCATTATTGTGGTTTACATGATCAATATTAGGGCAAACCAATCACCAGTTTGATGTGTAAAGGTCCTCCTAATTTGGCAATAATGATAATACTTGTTAATATTGTTACTTTTAAACAGCCATTGTTCCATGCACATACAGTGAGCTATATTCTAGCTTCGAGTCAACACTTGTCATTTACAAATTTGTTGAATTTAATGATCTTTAAATGACCGTTTAGCTCATTGTCAAAGTGGATCTAAACTATTTGATAATGAACATTTGCACCAAAATGGTAAAGATTGAAGCAAATTTATATTTTTGGCTTATTTCACTCGTTAACTCATTTGAAGTAAAAAGTGATTCGAACAGTTCTTATACATGCAGCCGGGCCATTCCAAAGATAAAAACAATTGTTTTAGCTACATACACAGGGAGATGGTATCATGGTAACAGTATTAAACTATACAATGACGCCTTAGAGAAAATATACCATGCCAAAACGCATACGAAGAATTGGTTTGAAGTACACCTTTTTCGTACCAACAAAGCATTACAAATCAATCACGGGCTTTGATTGAAAAGACTGTTGAATTTCTGAGTAAACAGAAGTTGTGATGTCTTTTGATGCTATAAGTGAAAAGTATGCCTAAATATTTGCTCAATTATTTGTTGTTAATTCAAGTCATGGTGGTTCCTGCTCGAAACGATAAACACCATATTTGCGTGATTAATTTCGATCCAGCATGACTCCGATAAGAAGCAATGTTTGTTACATATCACTTCATAATTACCATGATTGTTTGTGTCACATGCTATAAATGAAATAACATTCCCGCAGAATTTGTTCAACAGCTTTCCTGACAAAATACAAATTCGTCTCGTGTTCAGCAATTCAAATGTCAATTTCCTAAAAGGTCTAATCCCGTAGTTTCATCGATGAATACAAAAGTTGTCATTGTTTGAAATTAGGATCTACATTGTTTCAACATAGTGCACTTCATTTGTCTACTTTCAATATCTCAATGCCTTTCAGATTTATTTTAATCATAGAG
The DNA here is from genome assembly GCA_921293015.1 of Phorcus lineatus. NCBI lineage: Eukaryota > Metazoa > Mollusca > Gastropoda > Trochida > Trochidae > Phorcus > Phorcus lineatus. The sequence goes on along the minus strand of OV121084.1, from coordinate 35,948,572 downwards.
AAAGCTCAATTATAATCATTTTATATGTTTACATAAATAAATACGTAATCAGAGTGTTACAAATTGATTTGATATTTTCCTTTTATTAGTCTCTAAATGTGAGATGCCAACAACGAGCTAAATCTCTCTTCTTATAAGAATTCAATTAAAGGAGATGTGTGAAGGGCATAAAAATGTCAAAAACTAACAACGTTTTTTGATTTCATAATCAATTGAAATATTTCAGACAAAAAAACTTTATTCTTATCTTTCACACAAGTATAATTCATGGGTCCTGTCAGACTCTTGGACCTCTATGTATCTTATAAAGTTATAGCATTAATCTTATAAATATTGTCTTCACTTTGTCTAAGATGAGCCCCAGGCATTCATCATTTGATTTGTCATTTTTATCATTCTGTTACCTTTCTGTAATGAGAAATGATTAATGTCCTAGCTTTGGAACTCCGAAATACAAATTGAGGTAATACGTTATCTTCACGAGTATAGTATGACGTCTACAAGTTGTTATGAGTGTGTGATTGTTTATAAGTTTAACATTGTATAACATTGTTGTATTGTTTAGTGGGTCACACTTGCACTTGTTTTGATAGTCTTAGCTGGCAGTGTCTAGAATCATCTATTCTAGAATGTTCTATCTATTTTTGATTGCTTGAGTTGGACACTTCTGATTGGAGTTTGTCGTGGAACTTTAAAGAACATTCTGGAAGGTATCTAACCTATATATATATATATATATATATATATATATATAAAGGCTGGCATTAGAACTCTTACTCATCTTGCTTCTACAATCAACTTTGCGATCATCTGCCGTGCCACTGTTTTTGGATACCTTTAGAAGCCGGATTTATCTATCTCCTATCAAGACCCACTGACTGTTTTCTACATTCATCTACTGTGTGATTCATAAGGACTGGTGAATATATTTATTTAGCTAATTAGTGTGACTCATTTGATATTGTATTATAGCGTGTATTAGCTTGGTATTGTAACCTTAAACACTTTGTTTATTATTTGATTGATTATATTGTAATTCATATACAATTGTCTTGTTATATTTTGCTGGTTTGAATGGGGACATTTTCCTATTCCAAATTAACAAAGTTTATTAAATAATTTTAAGTACCACTACAATTGTTCAGTCACTATCTGACATTGGAACTTATGACTTAAACTTTGAAGAATTTTGCTAACCTAAATATTTACCTATTCATCGCATTTTATAATAATTTAAACAGGTATTTAAAACTGCACGTTAAAAGTTAGTTCAACTTTATGTTTACCTTTGAGTAGATATCACGGTATCTGGATACCCTGACATTATTTCATTACTTCAATCACTCTGATTAAGAACGATCTTTTGTTCATGTGCATGTATTTATGATAAAAACATTCTAATTCTTAGCATGGTTGTAATGCGTATACTTTTCAAAGGATTGTCATTATTATAATGTTTATTGGAGCGATGTAAGGTTCAACTCTGGCCGGATGAAAAAGAAAAAGAAATGGTGAGATGTCTTGGGAAGAAATTCACAAAAGAACAGTATTTCAGTATAAATGAAACTATTTGACAAACATGTATTTTTAACGCTGTTGACTTTTTACAATTGAAATTAATATTTTGCAATAATCGAAAAAGACATCACAATTTCAAAGATAGTTGCATCAAAACACGCAGGTAGTTGAAACATCCATCCGAAAAAGCTTAAATGTCAATTGATGTCTACACATTTATATGAAACAATGCTGCAGTTACTAATTGACATAACGATAAATTATAATTCATAAAAAACCCAAATATTTCTAAATTAGTTTGTCCAGTATAAAAAGTTCATTTTGGTAAATCTAACATAATATAAGACAAAATATCATAGACAATGCCCCCAGCAACATCATTAAAGCTCCCAAGATTCTTTCATCTTGACATGAAATATTGAAGTCGTGATTCATAATTAATTGAAAACTGATTATAGATTCTTATTCCAGTTATTCTTCTGATGACAAGGATTGATGGTCATTAAGACATGACTGATATTATTGCCTGCTATCTTATCATCTAGATCTCGAGACTAGTATATATGGCGTTAAACGAAGTAAAGGGTTCAGGAAAAATAGATACACATTGCAAAAGTTTGTGATTTGAGTGCAGAAGCACAATCGATTTAGACCAAAATAGTCAAACTGAAGTCTATGAAAATGAGGAACACAGAAATAATAAACAAAATTAAAAGGATGATATGAGCTAATTCAATCATGTCTGTTCCATTGTAGGGGTAATGCAGAGCAAACCAGTCATCACACACAACATATATTCTTCAAAAATAAATGTGTAAAGGCTAAAAGAAGTTTGAAGTGGATTACAAAGGACATTTTCGTAAGTTTTGCTGCGGACCATAATTCTGTAGAAATCCCTGTATACTAGTATGAACCCATGCTAAAATTCACCGTCACTGACACACCAGTTTGCCAGAAGGTGAAAAGTTAAGAAGGACTAAATATGACAAAACAGCATATTACTTCAGCGAGTATTTGCACGAAGATGGCTTTATAAATCGGCTCTTAAGGATCTGCCGCATTGCTTGAATGTTTAATGTTACTGTTTATGGTACCACTGTACCACCACAATAGCTTGACTTGCTTTTTCACTCACTCAAGTGATTTGAATCTTAAAAACATTTTGAAAACATTACACATGTACAATTTAATGCGATTTTTACTTCAAATGTATAGATGTTCTAAAGAGGTATTACATATTAATTATGCTAAAGTGAATGAAGCAATCAATTAATATACGATTTAAGTGAGGTGAGTTGATCTGGGGCTTCAAGTCGTTTTCGAGAGTATTTCACTTCAATCACGGTTGTATTATTAATAGCATGGAGAAAGCCCACAACATTAGTGTTGCTATACATTACGGTAAAACCTGCAAACAACTGGAACTAGCAAACTATTGGTGATATTGAGCGGAAATTCATTGTTGATTGCGCCCAAACCTACTGTTTGTAGAAAAGTTATCTACTGCAGTAGTTGCCACACCCCTGGCGAGATCGAACCCCGGAGCTCCGGAGCTAACCACTGCGCTATTCCGCACCGCATATGATTAATGAACTGATTGTAAAACTTGACAGTGGGCACTTCTCTAGAAGAAATAATGGGAATATGTCACGTGTTCCCCAGCGGAGAAAAAAATACAGAAACTGTTGTTCTTGATTTGGCAAAGTAGCATGCTTTTACACTGTGATATGCCATATGGACATTAAGGTGCCTTGCTATTAACCATATCACGAAACCTTCGCAAGTCCAATCACAATTATGTTCATTAAATACGACCATGAGAAGTACAACTCACACACATCTTAAATACTTTTGACATAACCAATCACATTGGTTATTCATCGAGATAGAACAAAGTATATGTTTATACAAAAAGTCATTGAAATCAATTAGTGGTCATATCTTGACAAACGTTTTTGTAAAGTAATTAAGTCATCATTTAATGTTAACATCCCAGTTCAACAATCATTGAGGTTGTATGAGTATAACTTAAAATTGCGTTATGCAATATAATTTAAACGTTAAATAAGTCATATATGATACTGTTACACAATCAGTAATAAAGAAAATGAACAAAGTTTAAAGAAACATGTTTCTTCTGAAGAAAAGTAAGATAGTTGCATGATCCCTGACCCATGACAGTAAGTTAGTTTGTCACACATGCAATATTACATGTATGTGTGTCATATTTCTAAATTACTTTTGTCCAAATTCCAAACCGGGTAGTTGTATTATTGCCTTTTGAAACTATTATACATATTCAGATATTTTAGATAGAAAGTTGTTAATACATATGGATGTTGTCAGGATATCTGATGAATGGACTTACACTTATATGGTTGGAGTTTTCTATGGAGACATTGTGTCGTCCCTGATAAAAGACGTCGGCCTTCATTGTCCTGGTTAATTGGAAAGCAAATCATTCTCGGCAAGCCAGTGTGATAAGTTCAGATCCTCAATTCCGAGTTTATGGGAATATTATATTGGGGTTAAGGAATGGTCATCTGATATGAGATTCAGCTCCCTTTTCGAGTATCGTATTTTATGTAACTGGATTTATATTGCAATTATAGAATAAAACTATACTCCCAATGAAGTTTATCTGTAAAATAGAACATGGACGGACTAAAACAGTAGTAGCATTTTACATGTCATTATTTAAAGCTATTTGACATACTAGCCCTTTAGTTAAACCAATCTGAAATAAAACTTGTATTAGTTTTCATTTACATAATTACAACAGTCAGTGGGTAGGATTTAATATGTTATCAGCAATATTTTAGCTGTTTGATACGTGGATGTTGTTTTTTTCAAGATCAGTTAAGGAAGGGGAAGATAAACGATAAACACAGAAGAAGAGATATAGTGAAATGGAAACATCAATATTGTGAACGAAGTTTCGTCTGGACTGAAGTAAAGAGATTATCATTGATCTTGCTTAGGTAGCTCGTAGGGTCACTGAGAAAAACAACAAGTTACTCGATCATCACTTTGAGGCATACACATACAGAGACGCCAGAGTCGAGCAACGACATTTTACATGTGTTCTCTAGGAACTATCGCAAATATGCTGCGATTTCATATCTTCAGATCAGTAAATTGATGTTGTAAAGATAACGTGCCTTGTATTGAAATAAGTAATAGAGTGTAGCATGGTAAGTGTTTAAGTTATAAAATAAAATTAAAAACTCATACCATGCAAAGATTATTGGTTTTTTGCTGAGAATGATTTGCTGGACAAAAAACTTAACCTATATCGACAGCAACCAAACCTTTAAAGAACACTACAAAATTGATAAAAAAATAATCAGAATTATTTGTTAAAATGATGATGAATCCGATTTTTTTATGCTATATAAAAATCAGAATGTGATCGCAAAATTCCATATAGATTATCATAATAGGAATATGAGGAATACTTTGAAAATCTACGCGGTCATTAAAGAACAGTCACTTTAAAGGAAAAACATTGATCAGTTCTTGACAGTTGTGCAGCTCGACCAGAGAAGAGCGTATTATTGGTTATGTTAGATCATAAACTCTTTTAGTGACATTCTAGAAGTTGTAGTTGTAATGAATATCCATAAAATCGTGTACTTCATTATGTTAGATCCTGTTTTACAAGATCTGATGATTCAAACCTCTCTATTTATTTTTTTTGTTGTTCTCTAGTTATATTTCTGGAAAATGTGGAAGTTTTTTAGAAACGTATTTCTAAGGTAAATAATTTGTAAGTAAACATATTGGGACAGAATCATCAAATTCTTGATTTCGTTACCCATGCAATATTCCCCGAAAGACGAGTGAGGCCATCTAGTTTAAAACGAGGTCGTCATGTTTACAGAGTTTGATTTCAAATTGAGGAATAACATTCTAGATCTTATTTCATTGGTATTATTTGGAATTTGGAATTACGGATTCAAATTGTTGTGTTGCCTAAAAAACGAATATATCTCCAGCGGTTTGATGGAACCAAAACATTTCTTCAGCCAATAGGAATAATGGTTGTTTTACATTATAAATATTTCATACCTTTTATTCAATTTATCAAGAGTCAGTTATTTTTAAGTTTATCTTTTTGAAAAAAATCCAAATATTTCACATTCATTATGATTTGGAATTTTAAATTCAGAATAAATACAACAACATTTTATGAGTTTGTTTGTCAAATATCTCGCCAGCACTTTCTTGGAGCCATTCACTAAAAGTGATGTTACTTATTCCACATAATATTTCCATATAGAATAACAGATATATTCGTAGGCTGGATGCTGCTGGTATAGCAGCCAGTCTTGTATATGTAAATCTTCACTATCGTTACTATCTTCGTTTGAACTTTCAAAATTGCTTGATGTTTCCTACTTGTGTTATTCAATGCAACTATCAGATTCATAACATCTATACAATGAATTATTACAAATTTATCTTCACGATTATTAAATTGTATTTTATAAAGAGTCAGAATTGTGACCTAAATGATGACTAATTGGGCCGGCCGCAGGTCGTATTTGACTTATTTATCAGTTGATCGAAAACGACATCAATATGTATATTATCATTCATGCCTTCATCATTCTTTATCACCTTAACCTCAACAATGTCAATGAAAGAAGTATTTACCACATTAAATTAATGTACACCTACTTGTGTATGTAAACTGAAGATATCATGTAATTTGGAACTGATAATTTTAACTCCGCTGACATCGACAAATGCACATTCCTAACTTATTATGGGATCGTCAGTCTGTTTTGGAAATAAATATCCATATCGAATTTCAACTTTCAAAGGACTCTAGATTAAAATAATGTAAAATACATGATTACATTGGATTTTATGGTCATGTGACACGCTGATAAAATAATTTCATATAATGTTATGTTACCAAAAACAATTTTAAAAATCCAATAAAACGTCATGTATTAGTGAAAAGATTGAATTTATTAAATTAATCTAGCAAAGTTTTATATAACAACGTTATCTATGAAAGCACACAAAAAACTCCGAAATCAGCAAAGAGAGAAGATTTATACTGATGACATACGGAAGCAAATGAAGCGAAATGATGCGAATCCATTCCCTACGGTAAAGCATTAAAAAAGTGTTCACATCAAAATGGCCGTAAGTGATTTTTGCTTGAAGAGATTGTCGGTTTGAGTGATGAGATGTGTTGACCCTCCAAAGATAACACATTTGTCATAAGGTAATGTTTATTGTTGAGAATGTGAGGAAATGAATCTTTTAAAATAGGTGCCTCTTGCCCTTTAATAAAGACCTCCTGATATAATTCTTCTAATTGTGTAGAGAAATATTTGTTTGACAGTTACCTTTCGAGATAGCAACACAAACTTACAATAGAGAACAAGTTATATGGATTTACAACTTCTTTATTGCAGGATTGCGACGTTTCGGTGTAGATACTAACACCGTTATCAAGCAAGTGACCTAGTAGTAGTAGTAGTAGTAGTATCTACACCGAAACGTCGCAATCCTGCAGAAGAAGAAGTTGTAAATCCATATAACTTGTTCTCTATTGTAAGTTTGTGTTGCTATCTCGAAGGGTAACTGTCTATTCATCTCACCAACTAAATGCCTCTCAAAGAAGACAAACTTATAAGTCTGTCATGGTTGTGTGTAGTTGAAAAACTGGTGTCAGAAAATGCACAAGTTGTGAATTGTAAAATTTCTCTAAACTTCTTTTAAAACATCTTTGGTATTTGTATGTTTTAAAATCTAGCTTGCGAGCTTTTAAAGCTACCAATTGCTGTGAAAAGGAAAGGACATTACAGTACATTGTAGTACATGAAGAAATTAAATGATTGATGAGCTGACAGTAAAACTTGACAGGAGTGAGTCGTACTTTAGAAGAAATAATGAGAGCATAATAAGGATTTCAGAAATATGCGGGGGTTAGGGTCGATAGATCAGATGTGTTTGACCTGGCAACGGCTATTCTCGTCATACTACACCCAGAGGAAATAGACATCAGTTACAGAGTTGTTCGCTATGCATACAGGAGATTAGAATTCTTTTTTAATTCAAATCAATTTCTCTATATCAAACGTTATACGATTATTGGTAGTTTGATTACACCAAACCTTATGTGAACAGGATGAAAAATTATCACACGATTTCAAAGCTTTATTTAACCTGGTTTGATGATTGAAGTCAATTCATGTGATTAAAGGGGAACAAAGTTTGTTGTCAACTATATCAAACTATAATTGTGTTACTGTTTCTGAAAACTAACAACCAATACTGATCATTTCAGTAGAATTACAATTAACAGTCTTAAGTCGAGATTTCTGATGGAAACAGGACAATGGCGCGCGCCAATAACTGCGACATTTGTTCTTTATACTTATGTAGCCAGTTTTTATTTACAGTTAAAACGACAAAAATTCATTGTTTTGGCATTTAACAGATATTGATGCATAATTTGAAAGGTGTTCAGATCTTATGTTTTCGTCATATGATAGGTTTGCTACTAATTAAGCCACATGCAGAATTTATATAATATACTCTGTGTCACTTAAAGAAATAGTGCAGTTTTAATTTCGTGGACGAAAGTTCGAGAACAACTTATAGAAAAATATCGCAAATGGAAAGACAATTGCAAGAACTTTGTACGCTTTGTTACAATTGAGTTAATGGTGTCTGTGTGCCTATCATGAATCTAAAGGGTTTTAAACCATTAGATTGCTTGAACCCTCAGAAAACGATAACCTCGTTCATAATGCTTCCAAAATTCTAGAAACGACCATATGGCTTAAAGTAACCTGCATAGGTTGCAATTGAATAGTATATTTGTATGTTTCTTTATGCATGCGTGTTATGGTAATAAATGTTTAAATAAACTTTTTTTGCTCGAAGATTGTATTAGAATGTTCTATTAGTTGTTGGTTTGTTTCTGGTACACACCATCTGATTGATATGAATTTCACTAACAGTTTAAAATGGTGTATTAATATCTTATATGGGGCAATTTATATTTTTCATTAGACTTTTTCACACAAAAAAGAAAATAGGACGACGAAGTTATGTCCGTCAAAAAACGTTTTCAAATTCATGATCCTACATTAATGAAACCAAATATACCAGAAAACCTTTAACTTATTACTAACACGTATCGGATTTCTCGGTTTCTGCAATGTTTACTTCACGCTGAATCAAGTTTGTGATATTTCTACCTCATACATATTATTTGAGTCGGTTGCTTGGAAACAGGAAGCAGAAGATTTGTGATTTATTAAAAGCAACACTTTCTAATGGTGAAAATGCATTGATTAATATCTAAAGAATCTTACAAACTGATACACGTAAAGTATATCTATGAAGGCCCGACATATTAGTTGCGTGTAACACACAAATACATCTAAATAGTAAGTAAAGCCGATTCATCAACAAATGAATATGGGGATATTCTTCTTATGAGACTGATGTGTTGTTTATTTTTCCGTTTTAGCATTTTTAATACAAAAACGAAAAACGTGACTCACGACAAGCACTTTTTAAAAATTACTTTACCTTTTTAATCAAGTAATTGTTAATAAAGTTGAAGTGTTTAGTACCAGTAATGAAAGTCATTGTGCTATAGACAAAAGCAAAAGAACCCTGTTAGAATGATTATAACACATTAGCTTTATCTCCTGCAGTGATGTTCTACATGTCTCCAAGTAGACTAGTGTGTCGAACAGGTTCAATTCTTACAACTAGGTCAAGGTGTCTGACACATGGTCAGTACCCACGGGCAATCGATGAGTCATCATATTTTTTTAACTAACCCAGACGTACTCAGATTGTATTTCTGATGATATGGTATAGAGTATCCATATGTTTGTCATAATTGATTTTCTTTGGTGACATCTCATACGTTTAGTATTAGATACTGAGAAACATTTAACGATCATCAGTGAAATATACATTTTATAATAAACAAAATGTTGATTTGTTTTATGAACGTTAATTGTAGAAATCATATGCGGTTTAATTAATAAGTCACCATTTCATATCTACAATTGCAATAACATAGAATGTAGCATATTGTCAGGTTTGTTTTAAGATGGCAGAAAGATGAAAGAATGAATTGAATTTATGACATATGGAAAACATTTTTCTTTTTGTTTCCATTTGAATGTTGAAATGTTTTATTTGCTAACTTGTTGTTTTACTTTTCAAAATTAATCTACATCAAGAGTATTGACATTTACAAAAATAGCATTCGTATCAAGGTAAAAGCTGATGATCTTGATTGCAGATAGGAGATGCTATTTTTGATTTGCTATTTATACAGTGATTAGTATCGCATTTATTTTGTAAAAAGATTGAAAATTCGCAAATTTTCTAAATAGGAGCCATTGGCTCTATAGCTAGGTGAGTTATTTTTGCAAACAAAAAGGCAAACTTAAAATATTTCTTTAGACGTAGGAGTCTCCGGAAAAAAAAGGTCTCTATAGCTTTCAATTCACTATTTGAGATGCTGAAGGAAATAGAATAAAAGATGTATCTCCAGTTGCTCTTGTACACTTAATGAAAATAAAATTCACTGTTCAAAATATCCGAATGCACATCTTCAAAGGGAAAGACCAAAATAGCTGTCAAATGCATTGCCCCTTAGTTCGTTATAAGGCTCCACACGGTCCCCAAATCGACAATTCAGGATTTCAATTTCGCTACAGGTTCTGTTCACACTGTCAAGTGTCTAGATGTCATCGTTCTTCTGAAGAAGATTAAATGAAAAATGTATGTAATGTAGCCCCTTTCTCTTATTTAAAAACCTCAGAGTAACCAAGTATAAATTTGTGATCCACATCCGTTATGGAATCCATATTCTAGCTTTCTTACGTTCTTAAGAATAAAAGTATGTACTTACGTAATGACCCAATTTATCTTTCTAAAATGATTTAGTATTAGATTAAAAAGATGTTGTGATAGATAGACGCTTAATTGTTGATAATTAGTATCGTGAAACATATGATTACAGTCAAGTGACAAGGTGCGAGTGCAATGTGTTCAAATCCTCCTGATATAGCTTCGCTGACGTCATCAGTGTGTTCTCCACCATCCTAAACACTGGAGGTACTATTGGGATAATCTATGGAGAAGGGCTGAATGTTGATGGAAGATAACTTGTATTGCTAATCGTTTCAGTAAAGTGAAATCCGTGGTTGTTTAATGTGGCTCACGTTTGTCAATTAGGAAAACGTAATGTGGAAAATTATCTGAAGCAGACTGCTTCGAGATGAAAGTGTTTGATTGGCTATATAACTATTACTGTGGTTTGAACGTTGGAATTCTTCTTCTTCAAATACATAAGGATGATTTTCTATTTTCAGTAATTGTCCTACATCATCATTGTGAGATTAATATGTGAGAGAGTTTGAACTTATATCACCATATATAGGATTTAGGTTTGTGTCAAAAACCTGATAGGTCACAAAAACATTGAGTGTTTCTTTAGTGTAGCAATTTTCTCAAAAAATTCTGTCTGCACCATGAAGCTTAACATTTATAAGTTACATTAATGAGTAATCATAAATTGGACTTTAATACCGTATTGTAAATATCATTCACTAATTGAAGAACTTCCTTGAGGGACATCAGTGAGTTCATCTGAAGGAAATCATTATGTTACACAGAAAATCGTATATATTTGGTGGCGATCAAATGTTTTGAATGTCAAAATAAAGGCAATCGATTATTCGTGATATTGCTTCAGTCCCAAAAAGAATACAAAACAGAATAAACGATATTAATTTTCAAAATATTTTTGACGTCTGTAAGACTGATAACAAATCAAAGTTATAAGCGCATAAACTGACGCCACTTTGTCCGTAAGTTGTCAGCACTTAGCATCATTCATGTAACAAATACATAGACGTCTCTGACCTTTAAATAAATTTGCCTGGCCATTGTCTCCATGTCTGACGCAAATCCGTGCGGTAAGGTAAGTTTGCAGCGATGATAATGCTCAGATGGTGGAAACGTTGCTAAGCAATAGAGCGTTCATATCAAACGTTTTGTACAACCGGCTTCATAGTGCTGTCTAACACAGAACATGGCGACTTTATATCTTACTAAATTTAAATGTGAGCTTTTGAAATCGAAACTACGACTCAACTAGTTTTTTTATTTACCTATTACATAAGGCATTTGTCTTGTTGATGAAGGATAGTGAAATGTTTTAACGCTCACCAAAACAAATTATATATTGACCTTATTAATGCCCCTTCATAGATGCATTTTCCATTTCTGATGCTATTTTTGTAGAGGAAACATTACTGATTTATAAGTAATAAATAATTTGACCCAATCAAATATTGTAATTGACATCAACAAGCCAATTTCAAAGTAATAAATATCAAAATATACAATTGTTACGAAATAACTAATTTATGGTAATAATTGTTATTGGAATATCAAGTGCTAAGTGATGAGATCACATGGTGATTTGATGCAGTTTTATAGAAAGAAAATTAATCGGTAAATTAATGCATTTCCATTCCGTTTGGCGTAAATAATTCGTATGGTTGTAAACTCAGATTTCTTGGGACTTTCCAAAAACGTTTTGAATATGATCTGTAGAAATCAATACAGGCAATCTCGCTACACATCGTACTGCCTCTTGTTGTATACAAAAAGTTACAATCTAAATTGATTTAGGTAACATCTGTTGCTACAGTGGTTTTTTGTGTGTGAACTTTTAAAAAATCTGTTGATCTAAATTCATTCAGATTAACATTGGAATGTCTTGCTTCATCATTTCTAAAAACTCATCAGTCCAAAACTTTGGAATAAACAAATATTATCAGATTAGTCAGTACTTAAGAATATCCCTATTTCTCTCATGGCATATAAATTTGATCTCTCTGGCTGACAATGATTGATTTGTCATCACATTCAATGTCAACAAGTCTTGATATTTTTACAGAATATCGGACTCTTGATATTTAAAAACATATCTCTTGCCATTAGCACACTCATTTTCAAATCAACAACAAGCTATTGCTTCATCCTTTATCGTGACACAATCTAATTGCAACACAAGGCACGCTCTTCTCAGTTAAATCTATTGAGTGAAAGAAAGGGAATGTTCTTAACTTGAAAACTCTTGACACGGAGGATTTCAATCAGTAAGTCTTACTTTTAGAAACATCATAAGAGATATTTTTAGAAACTTTTTTAAGATGTAGGAAAATGTTGAAGGACATAATGTTGGTTAATGACTTTTCTATATCTGTTGATAAAACAAAGTTGTTTAGATTATAAGGAAATGTTGTTTTGAAATAAAAATGACGTTTATTTAAAAGCATGACAACAATTACTTGACATACATTAGGTTCACAGCACGTTTTTATCGTAAGTTTTATTACAGTTAGAAATTCACTGGAGTAACGCGCGTTCATTCCATAACTTTCCAAATTTGGCAAGGCGGTCTTGCCAAAAACTGAAAGGCGTCCTTTCCACACTAAGGAAAGGTCGCCTTTCCGTTGCCTATCTTTCCAAATCGATTAAGTCAATGAAGCGCGCATAAAATCGCACTTTATGTTTTTCTCAATTCTAAGCAGTATGGTTGAAAAGGGTTTATTATTTCTTATTTGAAACATGAATTTGATTTCATGAAATTACGAGATCATGAAACTGTGTTAATCATGGACGTGGAACGATTATTTTAAAATTAATAACTAGGAGAAAAGTGAAATGAAAAGCTGTTAAGAAGTCATTTTGAATTAAGTTAGTAGTTCAACATGTATTAAATCGAGTGGTTGAGTGGCATATATAAGGAAACAGTATCATATTTAATTGGATAACATAGTTCACATATCTATAAAGGTCATCAAAGGGATTTACTTTATAGTTATTTAACGTATAACGTGATTGTTATAATAATTTTATGGATAGTTATATGGCACTTTTCCACGCACTAATACATGCTTAAAGTGCATTACTCTGAAGGTAACGAATTTGCAAAGCGCTAAATTAAGTTAGGTAAAAATGAAAAGCTGTCGCATATACTTCTTTCATAAATCAATAAAGCATGTGTTAGTTGATCAGTTAAACATGTGGAACGTACCTTTTCAGTGAATGTATCCACAATAACATAAATATCCAAGTCCTTTTTAGCTTAAGAACAGAACAAAAACCCATCACTGATCAGTGGCTAAAAAGATAAACGACACAATCTCTACATTCAGCTATCACATTCAAACAATAATGGCAACCAGATGAGAAAAAGAAAGCCGATGCAAAATTAGTTTGATTTTCTTAATTTCTTATCTAACCTCTCAGATTTCATTGGATAACAGGATGCGGTAAAGCAGTGTATCCTGTTGTTTCAAGACACAAGAGACACCGTCCTGACAAAACAGACTGATACATGGTCACTTGTCTACAAGCCACCTGCATGTGTTTGTACAGCACGTTTGACACCTGCTCAATACCTGAAGCTGACAACTGGTCATAGTCTGATAGGTTTTATTGGTCTGAGAAGCTAAATGGTATTATCTGACGCTAACTCGTTGTTTTAGTAACATTTGTTAATTTTTCTTAAATCAGAACAACATAACAATAATAAAATCTAAATTTGCCCATGCGGATCTCAGAAAACAAGGCACCTACTGTAAAAAATAACATTGAATGCTGGATGACATAGATGAAAGAGAATGACCACACAAAATCATTTTGCATAGAGGCACGAAAAAGGATGAACATACATCTTAATAAATAAATAATAATAACAAAAAGACCAGCACACACATCTCATATGATTTCCTCTGATACTAAAATATTTAGTGATATTCGGAATTTTACCATGAGTTTATAACAACATGCTGTTTTTTCTATATTTTGCTTGAGGCATCAAGTCAAAACATATTAATGAACATAGAAACCTATGTTTTAAGGTAGAGGAATTTGGATGAGGTACCACTTTTCATAAAATAAACAATTTAACTTAGAATAAAGCCACTTTAAGTAAAAGGCATAAAGTTATTTTCATATATATACAGTTGATATGATAAACTTTTGTCATATGCTCTATATAGCCATTAATATAAGAAAACAAGTTTGAAATTAAGAACCCTGCAGAAGCAGGGAGCTTGGATTTAGATGGATCTTGATGTTGTTTTAGATAGGATTATTGTTAACTAAATGCTTGTTAAGGACCCTTCTTTATTTAATGTAAAGTGGGTATGCAGTGTAATCTGTTATTTCTGTTTTGATAATAAAGCTTTTAGAAGAATCCCGGAGTAGCACTGAGCTTGGGTCTAGATAAATAAGTCAATCTTGATGTTGTTTTAAATAGGATTACTGTTAACTAAATGCTTGTGAACGACCCTTTGTCAATAATTTACAGAAGAACATTCCAGAAAAGAGTAGGGGATGTCTACATCAGTATTACAATATGTATTCTTAAATGGGGCGTGTACATTTTGACGCTCCAGAAGCAAGAGTGTAATGTGTTTATGAATTTGTTGGATAGAAAGTTTGAAGGGAACTAACCCGAATGAGCCAGACCATCTTCATTCTGAGGTAAGTGATTGACATAAATAATGTCTAAATCAAGGTTATTTTGTTGTATAAAGTACATCTCTTCGTTAGATCAATGCCTACCAAATATAGATCACTGATATTCTAACATAGATTATGAATAACGAGACATATATCTACAGCCACCTTGACTTGCAAATGAATCAGAATTTGTCAAATAATATATTGCTCTCTTCGACTTGAATGCAGCGACCTAAATGAATATAAAATGAACGTTTTATATATCCAACATCAGTCTGTTCTTGTGGCGTTAATTATGAAGCCTCTCTTCATTATTTCATATTATTTTGTGATTTTCGCCAAGACATGTTTTTCTATACTAAAGGATTTGATTTAAAGCAATATTATTGGTAATCAAACCTTGTTTTCAGTTGAAAAAAGTTAATTGCTAAATTCAGTCCACATGCTTTTAAATTTAACAGGCAGATATTTTCCAACATAATGTTCACATGACATACATGTAGTCATGTGGATGCCCGAAAGCATGAATTTTTCTAGTTGAATAAAGACATTCATTGAAACAACCAACCTTTTCAACATTCGAGAATACAGTGTAATTTTATGATTTCATATTTTTTTAATTTTAACAACAGTATATATATCATTATATTTTTATGAAACCATTGGTATACTTAATACTTTGGGGGAGGATATGCCCTATTAATTAATTAATTTCTTATTTTGATCTCGTTAATCTTTGTTGTCAAACAACGTCACTTCTTTTGCTGACTCTCTCCCTACCCCTCACACACGCCCATCAAGTTTATTGTCATGTTACGGTCAGAGAGACATCCTTGATTGTCGGCTAGACAAGGTAACGAACGGTTAATTACCATGTAATAAAATTGTGCAACATCCTCTCTCTGAGTTGACAGAGAGACCTGTGTAGTTACTTAGCAAGGTAAGCCGTATTATCAATTTGTATGAGATTGTTTAATAACCATATTTTTATTTCGTACAAAATTTGGACTGGCGAACAAGTCATTTGGCCAATTTCAACGCCGTACCAATACAAAATTAAACAATACATGGATACAGAACATAACAATACATGGATACAGAACATAACAAAATTAAACAATACATGGATACAGAACATAACAACGAATTAGAGAAGTAAAAAACCTGTGAGAACTTGTGCTATAAATAACAAAGCATAGCGAAAATTTTCAAAATTGTTGCTCAACTGAAGCACGTGATTATAAACGTGAATTAAATTCAAAATAATCTTAGTAATTGAAGAAATTACGAAAATCGTTTACTTATTTGTATAAAACGTGTTGAATTAAGGATGTTTCTATTCGTTAAGTAGCTCAACATGTCACTACCGTATAGAACTCATATCCATGTATATAGAAATATATTTGCTCTTAAAATTTTAGACAAATTAAGAGAAAATGTAACATACTTTGTCAATTTCCCCAAAAACATCTGGACGTGTCCGATATTTGTCTATTAATTTTTTGCATTCACTACAATCGAGCTTGAGGCGCACTTGATTATTTGACAAAATCAAGAGCTTGAATGTGAAATGTATGCGACATTATCACATGGTATGAAACCGTTTGTTGAACGGCAAAGAGAACATTCACAGAAAGCAAGATCTGGAGCATGGAGAGTTGATAAAAGAAATGTAAGACATCTTATAACATGATATGAAACCCGTTGTTGATTGTCTTAACCATCCAGTTATGACTTAAACATATTTTATTCATGAAAAGTAAATTACATGAATATGGATTGGCACAACAAGCTTTGAGCTTATGTAAGTGCCGCTCCATTAAATATGACAAAATACAATCATTGATAATACAAATCAAAATTTACAAAGTAATTAAAGTAATATTTCCACATAGGCCAACAAAGAAAAAGCAGACAGTAATAAGCGGTACAAGATCATTTAAATATATTGAAAATAGGAGTTTTGTGGCATTTTATAATAACCTGAAACGTTTAGAATCTTGTATAAAAGTATGAACAGATTCAAGAATATTCTGGTTACGTAATTTACTTAAATATTGATTACCATGTAGAATGGTATATAATTCAAAACCATGTTTGTAGAAAAATTTATCAAATCTTATGGAATCATATGGACCATCCATTTATTTCACTGTTAGCACACCATGGAAGCAAGTCCAAATTTTACTTATTAGACAGAGGTTAATACGCAAGGTGAAGTTTTTATTTACAATATTTACCACTTTTAATGGATATGTGAATATGTATCAGTATGTATAAAGTATCGTCAGTTGATTATAAATATCCATTAATATGTTTTCATACATCCGTTTCTGTGACTTGATAGTATTGATAATTTTACTTTACACCGCGTTTCTAACCTTGATACAGAAATTTAAATTATTTCCTTAATTTCAAAAGAATTGATACAACATAGGAATTGTCAGAAAACAATCTTATACCGTTTCATGAATGAGCAAACCTATCAACAGAAATGAATTGTTCATAAAACTATATTTTAAGCTATGTATGAGCCGATTGAGCTTTCTATAAAATCTTTTGTGGACAATAGAGGTTTGGTTCAAGTATGTGGTTACTGGGTTTGATATATTAAAACGTGACCTCCGAAATAAGCCCTGTTAATGTAATAATGAAAAGCCTAATATTTTCATCATAAATTGTAAACTCGATCATTGGCTAAATCTATATTTTATATATGACATTCAAGTGAAACTCAATTCATAATCCGTTAGTCCAGGTCTCGGCAATGGCATAGCGGGAATACTATACCATAGACCGCCAAATAGCAATGAAAGCAATCCTGTCAGACGCTCTTTCCAAGCGAGTGTCACTTCCAGACGCCCCACCCCTCACGCCCCCTCCCCCTTTCTGGTCCAGCCTCTACACTAAACGCATCCAGTTAATTACCACTATGAGATCAAAGAGGCACTCTTGATTGTCGGCTAGACAAATTAACAAGATGTATATTGTTAATAATGAGCGATTCTTCTCACAGAAAGCCTAAGGTGCATTATTTGAAATAGGGGATATGTAAGATTCAATAAAATATTTTTGTGGATCTGTTTTATAAGATTTTTCTGTTTTGCTTGTTATTATCAAACAATAGCATTAGATTGTATGTTTCTAAATTCTATTTCTAAGATGTTCTTTATTATGTTAAGCTCATGAACAATGAATTAATATTAGATCAACGCTTTGTTGTTGATATCATAAGTTTTACCATAATTATACATGACATTGTAAGTTGCAATTTACATACACATATCTAAATGTTTCCTTAATTTGGACAGCGAACGGATCGGCGAACTAGCTGTTGCCTTAGAATTTACTTTCCTGTAATGATAATTTATGAGACATATATATCTTTTCGAAATACATATCGAACAATCATAAACATGCATGATCAATGTAGTCATACATTTAAGTACACATATTCGTTATATGATCCTGTATTTAGTTGTTTTATATAAAATTTAACGATTGACAAGGGATATTGTCATCTTCACAATGCTCTTATTACATCAACATTCTATATTCTTTTTAAAAACTCATTCATACATTCTTGTATGCATAATAGTTTTTACCTGATCCAATTAAATTTTGAACCTATGAAGCTTGGAATTAAAAAATAAAATAAAAACACTTTTTTAGTTTTGATATTTATTTATGAAACTGGTTTTGTCAATTATGTACTTCATGCTGAGTTTAGAATGTGGCGACGCAATTGCACATCACAAGACACTGCTCAGATTCAATGCATACTGTCCATAGTTGGGTCCTAATGTTGTCATAATTAACAGGTGCCTATTATGTAATCTATTTCCTGTCAAATTTCATTGTCAGATTATTTGTCTCAAATAGCAGGCCCACACCTATGCTTTGGACCCTTTGGTAAATGGCGGCTTATGTCAACATCCGTTCATACTGACATAACTCTTGGCATTACACAGCTAATTAGTACATCTTAACAACGACAAACGTTATAAACCAATGAACTTGTAGAATATACGTTCAACCAATGAGAAGAAAATGTTCGGCAATGCTATCGATGCTTACAGTCACTTGAAAAAAGTAGATCATTTGGAAAGGTACCCAAATTTAATAGGATTATTCAGGAAGTCGATCAAGTTGCAAACAATTCATGGATTACTTTTTCTGACGATTGAAACGGGTATGTACTTTGTCATTGATAATATTTCAAAGTTCACTTTCAAAAAGGTCACCATTTACCTTTGAAATCAAACAAATTATTGCGAACAAATGATAATCATTGCCAAAAATTGTTTATTAACATTTTCCATGATTAAATTCATACAATTTTCTAAATATCTTTTAATTTTAAATGATGCAATTTTCAAACTCTATATCTCTTATTCATTTCATGTGTTTAAGTCACTCCTTAAATAGTAAAATGATTTATTTAATTTCTGCAATAAACTAATTTGCAGGATTTGATTCATCATTTAAAAACAAAGTCTTCTTTTGTTGCGATGAAAAACATTTTAAATTTTTTTCAAAGGTAAATTAAATTTCATGTCTTTTAAGAATCAATCTTTCAAACAAAATAAAGATTTTCAAAATGTAAAAATAACTATAGGTTAACTTAATCAAAAACTTCTAAAGGTATTCAATAACATGACGAATTTGACAAACAGAATAAAGGGACATAACTCTTGGTCAGACAGGTAAGGTGCTAATTAGTTTTAAAGGCTGTGGAAAGGTCACCTTGCCGTGCGTTCTTTCCAAAGAGGCTTTGGAAAGGGCGTTCTTTAAGCCTATGGAAAGGTGTGGAAGGGTGCCTCTTTCCTTTATGGAAAGGTGTGGAAGGGTGCCTCTTTCCTCTTGGAAAGGACGCCTTTAAGCTTTTGGAATGAACGCTCGTTACTCCAGTGAAACAGCAGCTCCATGATACCTATGAGGACGACCACTGATCGCCTAATTCAGTGCAAAGGTACCTAGATTTAGTAGAAACTTGGTCTTTTTTGTCTCGCACTTTACGGCAAACGTGGGCTTTATAAGGCTACAGACAGTCTATTTAAACTGACTGGGTCTCATGGAATATGTGTTTAAAAATAATGCCTTTATCGGGGAACAAAGTAGTTCAGAGATTTTCTCTCCACACCGTATTACGACATCCGGTATAGGCGCATGTTTTGCGTTTAAAAAGCATAATGGCTGCGGTCGTCCAGAGCATTATTGGAATTGCGTAACTTGTCTTATGTTGGAATCTAAAATTTTTCGGGCTCTTCTTAACAAACTTAAATCTTAGAAAACAAACAGATGCACCATAGTGCTTATTTCAATGTTACAACATGTATCATGGCATTTGACGAAAATTAATTTTCCATAAAAACTGTTGACTTCGGTATGGTTTCATAAGTTAAATTGAGTTTAAATCTGCTTTCAAAAGTATTCACTTATAAAATGGCTGATAGTTTATTATTGCAGGGATAAATCCCTCAACACTACAGCTGCTATCAAAACTTTGTTCATTACTACAGTATCTTAGTGGAAATATCATGTAATTTGGCTTTGGTTTGAACATCAATAGAATAACTTCAGAAGAGCTGACAAAGAGTCTCCCATTGTCTATGTGTACAATAGCCATTCTTTAACTTATTGTTGGATTATCTATTCCCTCATACAAACATTTTAATTTTGGCATGATTAATTAGACAGTAGGGTTCACATTTTTTAAATTCCGATTTCCTTAAATTTCGATTAAAACATTCCATTTCGAGTCTATGAGAACAAAATCAACTTAATTAGTTTTACTTAATTCAAACGAACAAACAAGACTTGTGTTTAAAGCTGTTGGTCACTTATAAAGGATTTTGTAGAGAAAAATTTACTGTTTTCGAAATTTTGACCCCTGGTCATTGAAGTGACCTGCCAAAAACTGTTACGGTTAATTGTTGGGTATGACACAGGGTTGTGTTAAGGTGCGATGGATCTTCACTTCTGTATTTAAAATTGTAAATCATCCGTTTCTTTTTTGCAATGTTACAGTGTACGATGCCTCAAAGTCATGCCAAATTGTACGGAATTTGCACTAGAATACGCAGGTATGTGAACTAACTTTTGGTATGCAGTTGTATAGGTCAATGTGGCTAACACAGTTGGAATAGCCTCCATATAGAGCTGAGATAAGTGAAGTAAATCTGATCAATTGTACACTCAACTTACTAACATACTGTACTAATATCACTTCTACATTACCGGCGGAAATATCAAATTATGCATCGATCCGAATTTCATCGTTCATCTTTGTATATGTACTATGTTCATCAACGAAATGAGAGATTTGAAAAAGATGATTTTCATTCAAAGTTCCCAGGTCCATCGCTTTGAGCAATCCATGCAGTGATCTAACTTAACCATTATAAGCCATAAAAATTTGACTTTTGACCAATGTTGATCCGAATAATATAAGAAATGTCATTGACTTAATGAACTTTGAAATAGAAATAATTGAAACCCTCAGATCAAACTCATTTCATTGACTTTTATTCACATTTATGTATTCACTATAGTGGTCATGAGGCCAACACCATACACGAGTAGGACATTAGACAAATTATCACCATTTTAAGGTTTCTTTTGTAACGTCTGTTTAAATGCTTTACTTAGAAAATACAAGGATTGAATAAGCTTTTCCTAATCAACCATTAGGAACACGTAAATCAATTTGTACATGCTTTTATGTTGCTAGATAAACTCTTCAAAAAAAGAAACTTGACATTCATGCGAAATTGATTTTTTCGAATTTTTTTCAATTTTTTTCATGATACATACCTGTAATTTAAAGAAAGGCTTGCTCAAAAGTGTAAATTTACCAAAAACAATGGCCCAAAAAGTTTACGTTGTGTTCAGGGACGAAAACGAGCGATTCGTCCAAATGCATTTTCTGCCAAAGCACGTGCAGCATGGGATCATGAAGGTTTACATGCAGACACGTCTGCTCTAGGGGTATAAAAAGCCATATGAGCTGCTGTTCATTCAGACTACACAACATCGGTACAGCGACCTGAAGAATGCCAAGACGCAACGCAACAACGCTATTGGCAGACTGCAAGCAGGAGCGACGCAGCGAGTTGTTGCAACACCGTTTGGCGTGTCCAGACAGACCATCTCTTCATTTTGGACCCGTTTCAACACCCGAAACAGCGTTGATGATAGGCCAAGGTCAGACAGACCAAGGGCGACTACTCGGGCCCAAGATCGGTAGATCCGAGTGCTCCACCTTCGGGAACGCACCAGGACAGCAACGTCAACAACAACGCAGATACCATGCCTGCGTCGAATTTCCGACCAAACGGTACGCAACAGGCTGAGAGAGGCTGGACTTTTTCCACGACGACCGGTTCGACGTCCCGTTTTAACGCAACGTCATCTGGCGGAAGGTCTCCAGTGGTGCCAACAGAGGATGAGATGAGCACGTGTAAGGTGGAGAACCGTTCTCTTCACTGATGAGTCCCGTTTTCTGCTTCGAAGAAGTGATTGACGAGCACGTGTATACCGACGTCGTGGAGAACGTTATGCTGCCAACTGTGTTCAGGAGGTTGTCCCATTTGGAGGTGGGAGTGTCATGGTTGGGCCGGGATTCGTCACGGTGTTAGGACACCCCTTGTGCACGTTGTGGGTAACCTCACAGGAGTACGGTATAGGGACTTGATCCTACAGCCTTACGTTGCTCCTCACGTCAACGTCCATGGTGGTCTCTTTCAGCAGGACAATGCTTGACCACATGTTGCACGTTTTTGTCACGACTTTTTACAGCGTAACAATGTCCAGACATTGCCATGGCCAGCCACGTCACCAGATTTGTCACCAATTGAGCATCTCTGGGACGAACTGGATCGACGTGTGCGCAGTAGGAATCCACCACCCTAAACACTTCCAGGACATCTTGCAGCACTCCAGCACGAATGGCTGAACATTCCACAGGCTGTGATTGACAACTTGATTGCATCCATGGGTCGTCGGTGCCAAGCAATAATCAATGCCAATGGTGGCCATACCTGATACTGACATTTGTGCACCCCTGTGATGTTGAAACACTTGTGCATTTCAAGATCATGCTTATTCTGAATAAAAGTTACTGAACAGAGATCTTCAAACAGCGTTTTAGTTTTCATTTCAATGTTTAACTTGCATCTGTGGTCTTTATATTGAACTTTGAAATTCAGTGTCAAGTTTCTTTTTTTTGAGTGTTTATAACCATAAGGTGGGAGATATTTCATCCTCAAATAATTATATTCATAACCATGCTATATATGTAAAGGATGCATCTTCTTCTTCTGTCATTATCGATTTGCTTATGTCTTACCATTTCGAAATTATAATGGATTTTACTATTATCATTGTAGTGATTTTTTTGCTCAAATTGTGTTTGAAAATCTGCGTAACTCACTTGGCGATGCAAACAGTTTCCTAGACCCTTGGTTTGAGCTTGAACTGGTGATTTTTTAGAGGACTGTCAAACTCTTTGTGTTTGGATATGTCATATGCTCTGTACACAGGTTTGGTAACGAGGACATACTTGACCCATTTTTACAACATTTCTGCTAAAAAATTCTAATTTATACCTAAAGAATTGTGTCAGGCAGAAACATACAGCTTTGTAACAAATGTTTGTTTCTTTAATTTCAAATTGTTGGTATAAATATCATATAAAATGGTGTTCACTTAAGATCGAGGTATTAAAGTTTCATTCATTAAAACGCTACGCCGTTTTGGGAAGATAGAGGAAACTCATATCCCCATCATATACTTAAAGATGATTCTCATAGAACTACATGAACACATATGGCAGGGATATATACACCACTGTTGAACAAAATGAAAAAAAACTCAAATAAATAGATTATCTCCAAGATCTAATCTTATTCTTACGTCAGCCCAAATGACTTGCTAAGATAGGCCTTGCCGCATGTCCCCAATTTATCTGTGCTTTTCGTCTAGGCTGCTGCGTCGGATCGCGATAGTCCAATAAAATCATATGAGAATTGCAGCTTTTCGCTGAAGAGGGCGCTACACTCAAACACGAATTTTGACCGAAGTTTGAAATTAGCGATAAAGATTAATGATAGGGACTGGTGCAATTTAAGGAGGGGTGATTCTTAGCCATGTCGGGAAAGATGGATTATCTTATTTCAAAATATCTTTTGTAAAACAAGGAAAGATATATCATAACGTAAACCAAATTTCTCTATTTTGACCAAACAATTTTCCAAAATGTCTTCTCAAGATATTTCATTGCATAAATAATAACAATCTATTTTTGACCCCATGCCAACATTCTCCCTTGTAAATGTAATGTACAAGTGATCCCTTTACAAAATGATTTACATGTTTTGAGTGTAAAATATTTTGCTAAGAAATGGTGACTAATTGTTAGAAAAATGATGATTATAGTGTAAAATTCTCACACAGTGAAACAAACTCTTGATCAGCAGCTGAACTTTAACCTATTTTAATAGTATATTAATGATACACAAAATGAAGACACCTACTTGTGCCAAGCAACCGAATGTTTTATTTACAAATGGGTTTGTGGAGTTGAATAACATTTGCGTAGAATGTCAAGCAAGCGCTTCAAAACGTTCGATTGACCTGTCAAATTATCCGTGAAGCATGTGAAATGCCATATGTCAAGCTAGAATGTTTACACTGAGAATTTCCACATAAATGACATTTCATTTGTGTAACATCCGTCCATCAATTAACCTCTTAACATTTACTTCAAAGTTTACGGTCAAGTTTTCTTCTCACTTAATATCTTCATTATGGCTTTACTTACGCTCTTCAAAACAGTCAACTATTTACTTCCCACACAATACCGATAAAGAATTT
Organism: Phorcus lineatus; assembly: GCA_921293015.1. Taxonomy (NCBI): domain Eukaryota; kingdom Metazoa; phylum Mollusca; class Gastropoda; order Trochida; family Trochidae; genus Phorcus; species Phorcus lineatus. The sequence goes on along the minus strand of OV121084.1, from coordinate 35,923,630 downwards.
CGAAACTGAAATAGTGGAAAAATTCAAAATTTTCAAGTGCAACTTATAAATAAATACATACTTGTCACGCTCAATCAACCTAGGTTAACGTTCTTGTCCGTCATTTTTATATTAGGTGTTTAAGCATTGAATGATTTATGAATAATTGGGTAACTACAAAATGTAATCATATATGTAGGGCCTGCATTAAATCGAATCAACAACTTTAGGGTTATGTTTAACTTACCCTTCATCGAACGATGACTAATTTAATCCAATGGCAATGTAGTTCAAGCTCAACGCCTACAATGTTGTGATGGGTTGATTTTCATGCACGCACTGTGATATTTGCTCAATGTAAATGAAATGGAAGGCCTACGTCAGATTTAATAATGAATTCATATCTTAACTCTTTTAGTGTAATAAGATATCTATAATTTTTCCTCAATAATGTTTTTCAAATGTTAATGTTATTGATTTGACATCAAAGTTTTAAACAGAATGTAGAGATAACAGCTTGTATGGGGAAAAAAACACCCTTCCTTTTCTGAATTTGTTCTTCATTGAAATGACAAACACAATGCCTGATTTTGGCGTGTGAACCTCGAATATCTATTTCAAATTAGCAACTCCTTGCTTGCTACACAGTGGTTTTGCGGGCTGATCCTTTATATAACGTCAGCTTTTACCATTTGCCTTTGCATCAATCACTTTGTACGAGTTAGTGCGATATATAGTAATCTTTGAGCAAACCTCAACCTGTAATGGTTTACAGGTTCTTGTACCAAGATTCCGACCTCGACCGTTTCCAATGGTCAGTGTAAAATGACATGTAAATCAAATGCGAGTTTTTTTAAATTCGAATCATCAAAACATTACTTGGTCCTATAACGTAAAGGATCTGAGCGCTGGAGTCGATTAAGGGCTTCTTGTGATTGGAAAGAATAAGAGAGACATGTGTGCGTTTGCCAAACGCTTTTATTTCACAAAACAATTTTCAACATCACAGACTGTTACAGATATACAGAGGGTGGTCGTTCTAATCTGGAGTCAGACACAGCTGTAGCGTGTTAATATAGGGGGATTAAACAGAAGTGGATACATATTTTAACAGTGTCTGCTATGAGATCAGTGGAATCTGTTCAGGAGGTGAGTACTGTTCTTAATGACATAGACGTACATGTGAAAGAAGCATACATTGATTATTCAAATATTAGACCTAAGTCCTAGATCACTCAAACACCTTAATGAAGACCATGGTTGTGAAAGGGGTTTCTTTTGACTTCAAGGGGAAGTTTTTCGGGGCATAAAAGATACGATATTTTTGAGTGAATAAATCCCTATGGGCTTATGTACATGACTTGTTATAATTGCACTATTCAACACCTGGAAAGATAAGACAAGGGTTTGAGTTGGGACCGTTTTTATTTCTGAAAACCTTGCAATTGTTTTTAATCACAAAGGGCTTCCTTTTGTTAATCTCCAATAGCTATACCATGTGAATGAAAAATACAATAACTCACAGATAGATTGACTTGAAAATGGTTGCTGACTATGCTTAATTGGCAGTAATGTTTTTAACATCCCCATTTACGTATGATGGCTATTTGCACTTTTTGTCTTTGTCAGAGGTCTGGGTTCATCCCCGCTGTGTACATGTGGATGTAAGATGTTAAAACACAGATCACGATGGTTGGCACACTGCCCTATGGACCACAGGGTGAACTCACAACCAGGTTTATTGTGTACATTTGAATACAAGTAGTAACACGGGTACTTGAACTAGTGACAAAACTTAATACAATTTTCTCCTCATACTCTGGTTCGGTCATGACAAAAGAATGAAAAAATTTACAACTTTATGTACTGTGACCAGTATCAATGGGTGCTTGAATATTAAACGTGAAAAGGATGCATTGACCATTTTATGTACAGTTTTGTCAACAAGGCTATATTTTACGAATTTCACTTTCGTTTGGACTGAAGTTCAAAAAGTATCAAGTTTTGTTTCTATACAACAAAGGCATATCAACATAACAATATCTTGTAACATGTTAACGAACAATCGAAGTCTATTTATAAACACAGCCTTTGAGCCTTTATTTGGCATACACATTGAAGGGGAATACACCATAGAGAAGTGCCACTCAAAAGCTTATTGCCGAAGAAGCGTAAGACTCGTACATTCTACATTCTGATTTGAATACATAATTAAGATTTTTAAAAATAATACTTTGTGTAAATAATTTTTGATATGCACACGCTCTCTCATCCTTCCCGATCACATTTCGTTTGTGCAAATTTCGACTTTTTGTCTCCACTTAAGGAAACGTTTGTTGACATAAGTAGTGAAAAAAAGTCGAAAGTGACCTTACCGTTGTACAGTCCTTTTGCGGTATAAATGTCTGCATAATGTGTAAATCTAACGGAAAATAAGGTGAAAATATGTATATATGTTTATACAATTTCAGTGCCATTTCATCTTGCACTGATATTTATCACATAATTTGTATAATAACAATTGCAGAATTCTGCATCAGAAGTTGTTTTCAGGAGTCCATATCTAACAAAAAAAAGAATATATTATCTCTCTTCTGAGTAATGATAATAGTGAAATATATCATCAGATTAAGAAACCATGACTATGAGAACTGAACCTCGAAAGTGTAACGAGATAATCACATGTTTTCATAAGATGAACCGAAAAACTTTTTTTTATATAATACAATCATTTCTTATTCCCAAAAATATAGTCACCATAATTCATATTTTCAATTTTGAATATGTGCCATTTTTTAAAAAATATTGAACAGCTTTGACTCGAAACCGTTTTATTTCTTTGCTTGCCAAAATTGCACATGGCCACTTATTCCTGACGCAGATTGACAGATGTAACAGCAAGCCTAATTGGCTGCTTGTTGCCATGCCAACTACAAGAGGAATATGATTGGCTCTTTATTTGTTGAAGGCAGCGCCACCTGCATGCTGTCTCTTGACCTTGTAAAGCTTAGCATGCCTCGCCTTAGTGACTGGCTGGTTCTTGTAGGGCTGTTCTTTGGAGCCATGTAGAACAAGAGTCCATTCCTTGAAGATTCCCTTCTCGCTGTTGGTCTTCAGTCCGATGATTGGCTCAAGGATGACGTCCAATGTCCAACGTCCATGCAGCATTTCCGCCCAGAAGTGAGTGGTCATGAAGGGCCAGCGAGTGAATCCGTTCTTACTGTCGTCATCATTGGGGCGCTGGCTCAGGATCATTGACCTTCAACGAAACATTTGAGAATTACTTTTGGGATTTTAGACATTTCTTATGCCTTTAAATCGAGGGCTATTCTGGAAAATGGTCTCTATATGCCAAACATAATTATAACGTCGTTGTCTTATAGCAGTTTGGAAGATGGTTAAGTATGTGCCTGTTTATTCATAGTTTGTGTCCACTGGAAATTGGTAGATTATCAAGCACAGACGCATTAAGTGCATTGACACATTAGTCACGTTCATGGAGAACATGAAGTAGATGTCAAGCACAGACGCATTAAGTGCATTGACACATTAGTCACGTTCATGAAGAACATGAAGTAGATGTCAAGCACAGACGCATTAAGTGCATTGACACATTAGTCACGTTCATGAAGAACATGAAGTAGATGTCAAGCATAGACGCATTAAGTGCATTGACACATTAGTCACGTTCATGGAGAACATGAAGTAGATGTCAAGCACAGACGCATTAAGTGCATTGACACATTAGTCACGTTCATGGAGAACATGAAGTAGATGTCAAGCACAGACGCATTAAGTGCATTGACACATTAGTCACGTTCATGGAGAACATGAAGTAGATGTCAAGCACAGACGCATTAAGTGCATTGAAACACATTAATGAATAGGTCATCTTTATGGCAGAATTATGGCTTGTCAAGCATATAACATATGTAATGTCCATTTGTGGTAAATAGTCAAACGTTTTAATTCTTTCTTAGTCTTCCTTGGAGAAGTGGGGTTGATGGCATGTCATATCTTAGATTAGGTGTTTTCATGAGGTGGTTGATCAATCATATTTATACATAAGTAGTGTTCACGGGAGAAGTGAGGTGGATGGTCAGATATATTCACAAATACGCAGTGTTCAAAAGAAAATGAGATGGATGGATGATTATATGTAAACATACTTAGTGTGTTCATGGTAAGTTTTAGGAGGGTGGTTCTACTCAAGAGTGAAATGAGGTGGGTGGTCAGTCCTTATTTTACATTCGTAGTTTCAGAAGTGAGGTAGATGATTGAGAAACTTTAACAAATTATGTGTGAACAGGCAGATGCACCCATCATTTATATGTTGTGTTTATGGCGGAAGTGAGATGGAAGGTCACTTATGTTTGTACATGCGTGGTGTTTATGGCGGAAGTGAGGCGGAAGTGAGATGGAAGGTCACTTATATTTGTACATGCGTGGTGTTTATGGCGGAAGTGAGGCGGAAGTGAGATGGAAGGTCACTTATGTTTGTACATACGTGGTGTTCATGGGAGAAGTGAGGCGGAAGTGAGATGGAAGGTCACTTATATTTGTACATGCGTGGTGTTCATGGGAGAAGTGAGGCGGAAGTGAGATGGAAGGTCACTTATGTTTGTACATGCGTGGTGTTCATGGCGGAAGTGAGGCGGAAGTGAGATGGAAGGTCACTTATATTTGTACATGCGTGGTGTTCATGGGAGAAGTGAGGCGGAAGTGAGATGGAAGGTCACTTATGTTTGTACATGCGTGGTGTTCATGGCGGAAGTGAGGCGGAAGTAAGATGGAAGGTCACTTATGTTTGTACATACGTGGTGTTCATGGGAGAAGTGAGGCGGAAGTGAGATGGAAGGTCACTTATATTTGTACATGCGTGGTGTTCATGGGAGAAGTGAGGCGGAAGTAAGATGGAAGGTCACTTATGTTTGTACATACGTGGTGTTCATGGGAGAAGTGAGGCGGAAGTAAGATGGAAGGTCACTTATGTTTGTACATACGTGGTGTTCATGGGAGAAGTGAGGCGGAAGTGGGATGGAAGGTCACTTATATTTGTACATGCGTGGTGTTCATGGCGGAAGTGAGGCGGAAGTGAGATGGAAGGTCACTTATATTTGTACATACGTGGTGTTCATGGGAGAAGTGAGGTAGATTGTCACGGTTCCTCGGAAGGTGGATCTCAGGGTGACGAAGGACTGAACATGTTCGCTATAGTTCACCTCACTGTCAGTGCCGATGCATGCGTCAGTGTCGATGGTCATCCTGATTGGGTTGTCCACGTCGAAGAACCTAAATGGAAAATAACATGAATAAGATCATTTAAATTGGATTTTATAAATATACCAGTCTGTTTTGATAAACTATTTTCATCACATATCTCATAAGTAAAGCTTGCATTGTGCCTTGATTCAGCTTTTCAAAATTCTACCATCGTTTTTCATTCATTAATCATATTGAAAATGCGTGTTCGATATTAAACTCCTTATAAGATTACTATTGAATTGCGTCTGATATTGTTAGTATGTCTATGTTGCTTTTGATTATATTTAATCACTCAAAATAAATTCGCATTTATCATTGTCGATCTCTATCAGAAAAAGATGCTATATGCATCGCTTTGTATGACCATTAATGATATTGACATAAAGATAACATATACCATAACCAGAAACCTTTCACCATACAAATGTAGGTAAATCCATTTGAATTCCATCCCAAGAACAATGATAACAAGCACCCAACGCAAAAACACACCTCAAAAGAAACCATCGAAACCATTCATTGAATGTATCTGTACGATATAACGAGTTTATAACAAAATGGTCAAGAAGATTTATCAATATTTATTTGTGAGTATTATTAATTTGACTGAAGTGCAAGCTGAAAGCAATGTAGTTTAAGTAGGGGGATACGAAATGCACGCTTAAAATTCAAGCATATTGTACGATTGATTGGTTTTACCTCCCTTCTTAAAGTCTGAAAAAGTAAATAGATGATTTAACGACTGCGTCCTAAAATGCGTTGATGCACATATTGACAAGGATTACACATCACCGTTCATGCATTATTTATGTATATTGTATTGACATTGCGTAATATTTATAAATCCTCATTGATGAGATTATTGATTTTAGCTTTATTTGGTCTACACACGCTACATGTCGTGTCACCACTAATCCCTTTATCAACATGAATATTCACACTGCACGGCTTAAATGAATCCTAAGTTTATCTTTCAGCAAGAATGGACTTACACTATGAATGTATTATGAAGTATAAGTGAATAATGCGATGTATGGACAGCGGGTAAACAGCCTGTGCTTGGAGGTTTAGTTTGATACTTTGATGTCGCGACTTCGGTAATGAACATGTATTTAACAGATATGGTAATGGAAAAACAAGAATGCCACTATACGGTATTAGCGGAGAAATTCCTGCATCCTTACTGTTCTTTGCTGACACTTCCAGCAGTGCAGTGGAACCGTTCTGGCAGACCTCTCCAGTTGGCGGCAAGATCAACCATGGCCGATGCATCAAGGACTCCATAGCCGAAGAGATGGTTGAACTCAAGGCCGGCGCCGTTGTACTTCCATTCATGGACGCCATTGGAGTCGTAGAGGGAGTTCCTCTTAGATGTGAGGACAGTCAGGTGCTGCATATCTCTCCATGTCAGATTGCGGCTGAAGGACATTAAAGATACATGTGACAAGATAGTAACACCAAAGAGATGTGGCATTAATTTAAGGATATGATAAATAAAAATTATACTTTTGTCGTGACGAGTTTCTTCATATGGAAACATTCCACTCCCGCTCTTAACAATTGCGGTTTTTTACAGATACAATTGTAGTGTTTCAGTACCAACAAAAAGAAAAAAAAAATATATTCAACTTGTTAAGGGGTAAGTGGCACGCTCTATTTAAGTAAAACAGATATCCCGCAAAATTTAAACTTAATGTTTCTTATTGCAGGATAATTATTTTAAATCAAAATTGGCAGATCACATGTTCGTTTAACCGACGTGAATCCATTTTCCCGTCTCAAATGATTAAAAGGCGTCCACACTAAAATGGCTGCCAGCATGTTTCACTTGAGACCTGACAATTATTTCTACTACTACAGATAATCGGTTTCAGTAATGAGATGAGGGTGAACATTTGGCAAAAACGTGATTAATGCTTTTCGGGAAATTCGAAGGAATGAGTTTTTGGAAAAAAATAGGTGCTGCTGACCCTTTAACTGATATGTGATACAACTAAGTCAATGTTTGAGAAATGAATCTTTGTTCTGTCTTCCGTTTTGTGGCAGCATGTTACATGTCAATAATCTATTATTTATCATGTTGTTGAATTCCGATCATTTCACGTCATTTAAGCAATCTAAATTATATACTTATGGCTAACCCCATCGGTATTATTGTAATATTATTTAATTTCCATGCACTTACTTTGCCTCCAGGGCCAGGGCAAATATACCGGCAGCTTCCGGTGCAGCGGCGGAAGTACCTGAGTGGCTGGCAGTACAGTTTCCATAGAGATCTGTCGTAGCCTGGAAGCAGAAACAGAAGCAACAATTTAGTCATTTAAGACTTCAAGTGCAGTTTTATTACATTTTTCACATTTATTTCATTTCACAAGTAAAGGTAAACATCAGAGTGAGTCTCCATGCCTAATGAAAAATTTGGACCGACAAAATTTATTAAACAATAAATCAAAGAAAAGACATTGCCATTTTGATAGTGAACAAAGGTAGTTTTTTATGTATAAGATCACGATATCCTGAACAATATAAACTGTTGTGAATGTTCCAAAAGAGTCTATAGCGGGATTCGAACTAGGAGTCGGGCAACAAACATGCTTCAATTGTCGCCAAAATCTGAGGATGTGTGTCAAATTCCGTCCCGAATAAGAACAAGAAATAGATTTCTTGTAAATAATGTGATACAAATAACATATACATATTTGTTCACAAGATGATTGAAAAATCATTGTTTCCTAGATACAAGTTGCTTCACGTTTCCTATGTGTCTAGTACTATCTTTTCAGTGTAATTTTTGAATGAGAACACTCTTTTGTAGCACTTCAGAACGGTAAGAAATGTAATTCAAGATAAGGCATATATATTGCTATTTTGAAACAAATTAGGTTTGCGTCTTGACTCAGTTTAACATGCGTAACAAACGTGAGTTACATACAATATTTGAAACAGTGACCAGATAAACACAACATAATAAGCTTATGTCCTGGTGGGAAAAGGAAGGAACACATGCTTGTCGTGATGGTTAATTGGAGGCCGTCTTCTCGGAGAATTGGATGTGTAAAGGAAGAAAGACAATCAGGTTGTCACGCATAGCATTTAGCATTGGAATTCCTTAGTGTACGCAGACGGACGTTCGCACGCAATCGTCTCATAAATTTTCCAATAGGATTGTATATCAATATGTTGAGTGAGAGTTGTTTTTGTTGCTGTGGTACTTATCTTATCAAACAATTTCTCTCCCAATCTTCATTTCGTGTTTCTTGTGACGCTGATTACGATTTCAGGCAAGCACTAAATCAAATCCAAGTGTAAATAAAACTTGCGCCTAGTGCCTCAATATGCTTTATATTGATTTTATTATTTCTGCTAATAATATAAAACGAACTATCCCCTACACGCCATTACTATCACGAGTCTTAGATAAATCAAGCAAAACACTCATAGCTTGAGTACAGTGCCCAAACTCTCGGCAGTTTGCATAAACTTAAACAACAAATTCAAGCTTCCCGTGAAGCGTCCTAATTGAGGCCCAGTGGTAACCTACAGTAGAATTGTAAAGTTCAAGTGCAATGCGCTGACAAGTCGACAAAGAAAAGTTTATTAAATGCAGCAAGGTTTCAAAAGACGCTTATTTAGACAAACTCGAGTTATGGCTTGTGGAGGATGACGTTGTTCAGAATGGTTGAGAATGCACTCACTACTCCGGCATCTCTGGATGAAGCCTTGCCGTTACTGAAGGTAGAGGCGATGGTCGAGGAACAACTCTCGTCATATCCAGCTGTCTGGCCATCGTTGGTGGCTGAGTTGATGGAGATAGTCCACATGCTGGCGGCGTAACCATCGCAGTTGCAGTCGTCGTTCGGACCACCATCCCCTGAGGCCCACACATAGATGTTGCCTTTGCCGTTACGTCCCTGAACATGACGTAATGTTTATCTTCATGATAGCTTTCAACAACATCATAGGAATTAATATCAAATGTCAAATGATATCTTCAAAATTAATGTACAAATAGTAGTATCTATCGAAATAATGTCAACATTATCCTTCCATTAGATCTAGAGTAAACGGTCAACAAGGTGCAATCTCAGAAATAATGTCATCAAAATGATATCGTCAGAGAAAACAGTTACGCTTTAACGCACTAGTGCACACCAATATTTCTTTAACACAACGAATGCACAGATACTGCATATCTCTCGATATTATTCAAGATCCTCACTCAAGTAATATACCTCGTAAGTTATTTAACGAATATTTACTTATTCAGGTAGTAAAGTTGATTTTTAAAGACCGGAAGTATTTAATGTTACATTACAATAAATCCGCATGAACTACGATATCGGAAATATTAAGATTTTGCTTATAACCAAAAAAGCGGAAACGGCAGCCGCTTTTGTCAATCTAATAGCAATGCTACTGTTGTGTTATTAAATCGGTTTATTTACAACATTGCTTTCATAAAACATAATTCATTATTTGTTCTCAGTTCAGAGTTTAGGTAAATTCAACATTTGCACATAATAATAGTTCAGCCGCTTTCAACTGTCTATAATTTATCCGTTTTGTGCACAGCTAACCTTAGATTTGTTATATGTCCAAGCCGACAGCGGCTGTCTAAATTTTTTCATTGTTGATTGCAGGTCAATTGTAAAGAATTTTAAGTATTTCATTGCATCGATAGAAAGCTTAAATGATTGCTTAAACCTTCAAATAGCCAATTTAAACCGTAAACGCGTGCACTAGTGCCTTTAAGCTTGGATGTGTCAAAATAAAGTATGTCACCTTTTATATTTAATCACACGATAATACTTTCAAAATAAATTCCGACACAGTTCTTTCTTCAAAATCAATGTCAGAACAATTTTTCAAAATAAATGTCAACATGATGTTATTTTAGAATAAAAGTTATAACATACAACGAAGATAATGCCGTCTTTTATCTTATCTTCAAAAAAGCCATCGTATCCCGAATTCTTTAAAAACGAAACTATTTTCGAAATAAATATCTTCAAGAAATGTGATTTCACGATATTTAAAAAAATATTTGTCAACTCAATTTTTGAATCTTTTATGTAACTATCAAGATGGATTATAGTTAAAAAACAAAACAATACAAACTTCAGAAAGCTTCTGTCTTCGGTTGCAGACAAAAATTACTAAGGGTAACGAAAACGTACGCCATTTCAGTGGTAAGTTTCTAAAGGATGTTAAACTCTTTTCATATGGTCAAATAAAAGTCATAAAAACAACACAAACTTGAGAAAGCTTCCGTCTTTGGTAACAGACACAAACTATTATGGGTAACGAAACGTACGCCATTTTAGTGGAAAGTTTCAAAGACGAGGACAAAGTGTGGACAAATACATTTTTAAGCGAAACCAGAGATTCCGTAAATATTCATCGCAATTTCTCCTTACATTGTTGACGCCGTTGACAATGGCGGTCATGGTCAGGTTCCTTGGCCCGTCAACTGTCTTGCCGTCATCCGTGGGTCCCCAGCTCGCACTGTAGATGTCAATCAGATGAGGCATATGGCCCATGGCGTTAGCTTCAATCAGATCAGTCATAAAGGGCTGGTCCAGCATCCTCAGACCTATGATAATCAAAAATGGATAGTTCGAGAAGGTCAGAAAATAGTAATGCTCATCTATATGTTTGTAATCTCTGACCATATACTTTTACGTATGGTACCTTATCCTTCGCAGATAGGTCACACCCCTACTCACAGCCTTAACTAGAAGTTACTTAAATTAATTGTATGACATGGAGTTACATTCCACACTCTGCCATGATGCATTTTTCGACTCAAAGGGGTACAATCACGTTACCGGGAGCGTTTCAATGTTTCAATAAAGAAAAGTTCAAATCGGATTACCGGTTACTGATCTGTACTCAGATGTTGTGATATTGTTGTACCAAGACATGAAAACATCGACTTCGTTGTGTGATCAATAGATTAAAATTTAACTAATTGTAATTAATTAATCAGTCTTGTTTGTATTGATGACAATTTTAATTGATATTCAAATAAGAATACATTAAATGCTTATGTCTTATAAAGGTGATAGCGTTTCTCTGAAACGAACTAAACGTTTCCCTAATTGTTAATTCAGTGATAATTGTAAATACTGATTTCCACATATGTACGTGTCAGATAACGGAAAGATAATAGCATTACTATGGTAACCATTACTCTAAATAGTTTTCATTTCGATTTATCACAGAAAAATCAACCAATCTTATACAGAATAGAACATGATTCTGAAATGAATTAGAGATTCTTTAAACTCACGAACAGATTATAAACATGACAGCATATGTGTACCGGCGAAGCACTTCTTATCTTCCGATCTTGGATTTTAAACCAGCCTGAATGGCCTCTGGACATGAGTTAACAATCTTATTTCTGTTTCTAATGTCTCTGCTTCTCAGTTTATTGGACTTTGACTGCGAAAGGTAACAAGTGGAAATTTGAAGAACAAATCAAAGTAGTTATAGTGACATCATCGCCATTTTGATATGTAAGTGATGCAGCACATCGTGTGTCAAATATCATTTGTAATCATTAAGGATATACTAAAAACTTTGTTTAGGAAAATATCAAGCGTAATCATATTTTAGAAAGAAATAACTTTTCAAAAGTATTATCAATATTACACAGCGTTGTTAGCGATAAAGTAAATCATTTCTTACCTGCGACCTTTGACCCGTAAGCAACACCCACTCCGCATTTACCGTTATCACGTGCAGCAGAAACTTCTCCGGCGCATCTGGTTCCGTGACTGAGAAAACAAAAGGAAACATTTTCAATTCTTTGCAAGAAATTAAATTTTTTTAGGCCTTTCATCTTTCGTAAAAATTAAGGACATTTTACGTTGCATCGAATGATTTATTCTAAACATTGCTGCCATTATAAGTTAGCGCAAGAAACTGCCTTTGAAAACTGACGTCAAAGATAAAGAATTCGCCATCCTTTCAACTGTAAATTGAACTTCAAAGCTTCTATGCCGACATTTCATCAATTATCAATAACAATAAGAAGATCCGAATCTGATATTCCTGTGCCTGATCTGAGAATATTCCTACCGCGACATATATCAATGACACACCGTTAGGATTGTAAAACTAAAAATATGGATACATCACAACATTTTCATGATGAAAGATCGAATATCATCCTTCTTCGGAAACAGTGCACATGACTAACATTCCTTTTTGACAACATCAAAATACATGTCTTTCATTATGTACGCTTGGAGGACTTCTATCGTCCTATTGTAGTGTTCATTTTGTTTGCCTATGGATATCGGAACAATCTTTTGATTCAGATCAATATGGATAAAATATTTTGCTTCCCGTGTATTGTGAACAACTTTCAACTCAATCTCTTGTCTGGAAGAAGAGGCACTAGAAAAATGATATTATTCTTATATTGATATTGACATATGTTTCAGTTTGTCAACATTTAGAGTTGACGTTGTTCTTTTAAGACTTTTAAGATGGATTCAAAAGTATATTTCAAGCAGATACACAATTTATGGTATTTCTGTTCCGAAGAAATGGATCAAGATGTAGCCCTCTCCTGCATGTATCAACCGAACCAAATTAACGTGGCAGCACCCGTATAATAAAATTATCCTTCATCCTATTAAGTAATTGGCAGGTCTTTTTTTGGGAAATACGAATCGAGCAGTAATAGGTTTTTTTTCCAGTGAATTAATCTGATTTCGTTTTGTAAATGTTGTTTGATTCCCATTTGCGTCGTTACACAATCGCAGGAATAATAAACGTCAAAGAAATGTTCACAATTGGAACCTGTGAGTACATTATCATTGATTCACAAAGAGTAAACACTATGTATAGTAAGCTTTTGTCATGATACTTTGCACTGTGTAACATGTAATCTACCATGGATGAAAGTCTTATATGCTTGAGGAATTGAGCGCGATATGCCTGTCTTTCTTTTGAACGTATATACATTTGACGCCAAAATGTAAGTGTCACGGTCGCATTACTGGTAACATTAAGTATAAACATACTGTCAATCCAAACTGATAACAGAAATAACCTACACAATATATTTCAACTTAAACAGATAACACTAAGTGCCGACAAATTACCTTTTAATATAAACTCGTAATACTTAGTACCAACACACAATGTTTCTATCCTAACTGGTGACACTAAATACCAAAAAGCTACCTTTAAATCTAAACCCGTAACACTAAGTACGAACACACGTACATTCTCTCTAAATCGATCACACTTAATAACAAAAAATTATCTTTTAGTCTAAACAGGTAACACTAAGAAGCTACACGATATTTTCAACCTAGACTGGTAACGTTAAGAACCTACACACTATCTTTCAATCTTGAGCAGTAACAGTAAGTAACAGCAGATTATATTTATTTCAAACTGGTAACCATATGGACCTACAATGACGAGTAACAAATTCAACGTTGAATTTCATATGATATTATTTCTATGAAACACGAGAACGGCAAGAGCTTTTGCCTCATCATTTATTCATCGTTGGTCGTACACGACTCGCACATCGGTGTTCTCTATACATACCTGTTGAACCATGTGTCTGTGTATCTTGGGTAAGGATAGGGGTCGTTGCTGCTGAAATCGTAACTCGCTTTTGCGTTCTGGAAACGAGAAGATATTTATATGAGAAATAAAAGAAGCGAGTACTAAGTCAATACATTGAAAACTAAACTTTTCATATACAGACTCAGGAAATTCAAAGAGATTGTTGTTTTGTGTATTCATGAGGTAAAGAAACGTGTCTTGTATCGTTCTAAATGATCATGAAATGGTTTGGTTTGATGTCTCCAATGTCAAAATGATTAATGAGATTATATGACGATTAGAAATATTCATATAATCTTGACATGAAAAACTTATTTCCAGTAAGCATTGGATAGCAACAATGTATATAGGACTTTAAATCATGTTGGATTGCACTACTTTCACGACACTGAAGCTGTGAAGATATGTTATGTCGTTATGTAAGTACATAGTTCTGTAAATCATATTTTGACAATGTATTACTTATGTGACGACATGGTTTAAATAGTTGTGTATAAAGATGTCGACATTCAACTATACAACATTCTATAACATGATAAAGCGGGGTGTTCAGGAAATTTTTAAATGACATGCAAAGATTTCATAAATAGTTATTTATGTGCTAACACATCAAGCTTAAAAAATGAAAATGGAAAGCTAATTCTATACAAATTTGTGAAAATTGGTAAGTTAACATAACAGAATAATAATAATGAAACAAATAGTTCAGGAAGCACTTTGGGCTATAAATCATGAATCACTTTCTGAGAGAAAATAGCCGTCTACATGTACATTCTAAATTGTTCATCGATTTACAAATGGTTGTTTGGCTTGGTTTTATCATATGATCAATATTTCATTAGGACAAGTCTGCAGCGCTTTATCAACCAAGATGTCCAGAATATGAAATAACAATTCAGCTCCGTGGCCAGAAAGTTCCTAAATGGATTTTCTATATTTACATCCTTGACAGATATCAGTCCAAATATGATATTTCTCTAATGTGAATATTCTGATATTATCCTATTACATCTTTTTAAGTTTGAGCTCGAAAATCAATAATGGTTATGAGCTCTTTCGTTTCTTAAAAACTTGTAATACATCCATAATAAAACATCAAGGGAGACTCTTTATAAAAAAATAATTATTCATTATCAATAACTCAAGCGTCTCGTTTCTTTCTCGAGGTACATCAAATTCTCCAATAACAATTTTGATTTCCAAATATGGTTGTATTATATTATTCGGGAAACGTCTTATAGAGAAAAATCACAAATTCGAATGTAAGAATCAAACATACGAGAGAAAGTCTACATAAAGACAAACCGAAGAAAGATCATAACAATGAATAAGTACGGTCAAGCCGAAATTATCTGTACATCATATTATACTCGAGTTCCTGTGAAAAGTCTCAAGGTTATAATGCACTCTCGTTTATGTGAATCCATGTGAGTAAACTTGGTCATTGATTATGACGACAATTTACGAGTACTAATAAAGGCAAGACAAGAACTAGCAATGTAATGCTTTAAAAAAATATGGAATAGATAGAAAATTAGGTGAATAAATTGTGCAAATAGAAATACAATTGTTAGAAATTTTAGAAAATCATTTGTGGGAGACACCTAGTCTAAAATGCTTTGCTGATATATTCACACAACAACATCAAAAACTGGACAGCAGAACAATATATTCTTACGTAATTATATCTCAGATCCGGATGTAGGTAATCAATACCTATATGAATAAAGGAAGAGCTACATTAGTTACCGTGTACAGGTACGTGTACATAACCAAAGGATTAGTATGAAAAACAAGAGAAACATTCTTGCTGATTAAAATCTTTTAAGAATGCAATTTTACATTATCAATTAAAACAATTGAAAAGTTTCCACAACGGACAATGCACTGAATGTACTGTTAAAATAGGAGTTAGAAATATACAACAGGTGTATAAAAAAAACTCATGTAGTTATAATACAACATATATTAAAAATCATACATGCATTATGGAAATGTTTTCTTTTTTTGCTTTTTTTACCAGTTTTCTTATGAAAATGTATCACACTGTCTGTATTTTCATGCATTGATAACAAATATCATAGTTCCAAAACCTTTTGGGAAAACAACATATTCATGGATGTTTCAATGGTTTTAAAAGAACAAGATACATGATACACGAAGAAGTCGAATTCTATGCAGCGTTAAAAAGTGACAGAATATCTAGAATAACTAACCATATTTTCACAACACATCTGCTGCATTTTTCATATATGAGTTAATGCCTTTGAAACACAATTCTTGAAACATGATCAAATCTACATACTGTTTAATGCATTTCATGCATATATTAAAATAGGAACAATTTAACCTTGTTCTAGATGAATCATTCTTTTTTGTTAAATGTCCCTAACATTTTTTAAGAAAAAGTTGTGAAAAATTCATACCTTCGATGAATGTATTCACTGTAGCCTTAACTTGAATAAGACATTATAGCCCCATTACGAAGTCTGTATAATTAGTTATTAACAAATGTGTCTATCCATTGAATGAGCGAGACACATTAACATTTAAGGAATATTTTCAACTCAACAAATATTGTTTGGAAACATCTCCATTCGAAAAATCTAAAGTTTGTTGGAATAAGATTAACATTTGTCGCATTCAATAATTACAAAGAGTTATAAAGTAATAAAGTGAGTTTATACTTAATGGAAGAATCAATATACATACCATGGTGCGGGTCTGGTATATTCAGTAAAAATATTTTGCTTGCATTGTTCACAATTGCCATGATAAGAATTTTTCTTAAAGCAAGAAATTAAAACCTCAAGATTTGCTTCTGAAACTTCACATATGAATGTTCTTACATAAATATACAGGGATTTGTGGCAATAACGGTTTTTCAGATTAGAGTTAATAAATAAGCTTTAAACAATTCTTTTGAGAACTTTTGATATATGTTATAACCATGGCCAATTGTCCATTGAATTATGTTAACCATCTTTCAAAACCATTGCAAACCATCGATATTGCTATTTCATTTATCGTTAAATACAAAGTTGTAGATTTGGGTTATTGTGACAAATACAAACACAATGTAAACCAGGACCGATCAATAATCCTTTCATACTAAGTTATCGTGCCATTGTTGTATTTCCGTCAAAATCGCCAGTGCCAATATCGATTGTGGTGTTTTCGTGGAAGCCATGATACATTTGGGATTCAAACTTATATCCGCCTACACCATCGTAAGTACTGTATGTAGATTGATGGAATCATCCATCTCGCCATTTACAGAACAATAGCTCATCCCCGAGGCACTTGCTCACTGAGCAATCTTCCAGATACATGGTTAAAGTTCTAGATCATTTGTGGTGATTGATTTGAAAACTAACTCTTGGGAATTAGATATCATGTCTTATATGAGTGTCGTGAGACAGTGAATGAAGTGAGACTTAACAGGAAATGTCATTGCTGATTCAAAATTTTCGAAAATAGTCAGTGGTTATCTATGTTATACAGAGGAACTTGGAGAGGTTAAACTCAGCAGCACGGTTTCCTTTGTAGTACGACACATGGGCAATCTCTTGAAACCTCATAATGTACTGACTTGAACATCTATATTGTAGTAAAGGATTAATACAATACTGACAGAGTTTACTTTTTGTCTTCATGTTTAATTGAATATCTCTATCTTAAACCAGGTATGTTCGAAGTCAATTTATTCACTGGTTAATATCTCATGAATATTCTTGAAATTATAGAGTGCTTTTACCATTTGTTTGAAAATAAGCTGCATTATATCAACAGATAGAAGAGATGGTGTATAACCTGTGATACACGTAGTGTAGACCTACGTAGTGTTCTTTCACCGTGTTCTATGTATTCCAAAACAGTCACAAACTGCTAATGTTACAATTGTTTGAGGGAGAACAGCACAAAGATGTTAAAACTTCACTTTCTTGGTTATTAACATAGAATAGTGTCTCTTTCTGCAATGACATTTACTTATCAAAAC
Organism: Phorcus lineatus; assembly: GCA_921293015.1. Classification (NCBI taxonomy): domain Eukaryota; kingdom Metazoa; phylum Mollusca; class Gastropoda; order Trochida; family Trochidae; genus Phorcus; species Phorcus lineatus. The sequence continues at coordinate 35,905,788 of OV121084.1, read as the reverse complement.
CATTTAGGAGAAAAAACTAGAGCATAAAAGCATAACACCAAATTTAAGTTTCAATCCGTATTTCTTCCTCCTATTTTATTCATGCCATATCTGCAAGCACATTTCAAATATAAAAGACGTTAAGTTGTCAAATATATGTATGTGTCTGTGGCATTGAACGTACCGTCATCCATGATGGCAGTAGTGACCCCCTCTCCAGTGTATCCAGCCTCCCATGCAGGTAAAACGTTGAGGTCTAAACCTGGAACACCACCACTCTGACCTGTGTTCCTCTGTGAGGGAGATACAAGAAGCCCTTTTAAAAGTGTAAGCGAAGTAGTACATTTTTTTTAAATTTTAAAGGCAATAAAAATGTATAATAAGTTCATTTTCGATGAAATCAATATTGCAAATATTTTGACAACTGTTTGGTTTCAGTTTTGGAAATGCTTTCCGACAGATCGTATTAACTTTATCGTTCAAAATTCAAAATACACTATGATGTTCAATCTGTTTCTCAAAATTCCGATAACATACGCAAAGAAAAGTTAGTAACCATAATTATGTCTACGAATATATGCATTTATTGAAATCATAATTCTAAATTAATTTTACTTTAAAGACTTGATAATATTTCAAATGCAATTTTTGATAGTTTAGACATTTGAAGTAAAACTAGCAATATCAGATTGAGTTAAAATTGGTATATAGAAACAAGGAACTTTTTTATGAACTGAACTACACGTATACTAAATTTAAAAAATTTCAGAAAAGAAGTTAAGCATAATTTGTCGCAATTGTTCTTAACGGCGACCATCGTATTAATAAAACCTATTGTCTTTAACATTTTCATGTTCGTTATATCTTTTTTCAGAATACTTTAAAATATTTACTCACCAAGTACCATTCTTTTCCAAAATCGGGATCTGTTGGTAGCGTAGGGTCTTTTACTTCAAACTTCGGGTAGTTGATAACTTTCGGAGTTTTATGTCTAAAATCGTTTAGAATTGAATCCAAAGGCTTATATCCTCTTTTCTGTCGTATATATCCTGATTGTTGTACTGCCCTTTTCACCTGGAAATGAAATAAGGAAACATGTGAGTAATAGGAAATAAGTAGACGAAAGAAAACTTTAATGAAGCCATAACAGCAAGTTTTTGTGGGAAGCAACGTTTTTATTGTGATAATCATGACGTTACGGTGTTAATGCACACATCAATTTACCTGATGATTAAGTAAATACATATACCCTAGACTTGGTTTTCACCGTAAAGAAATTGTTATCCAGGAAATATTGCAGATCTTTTGGATCACAAATCTAAATACCCTTTAAAGATTTAATGAAGTCGTCCAATGATACTACCCCATTGGGACTTCGAAAATCAAATGTAATAATAACATTTTCAACGTTTTTTTAAGGAAGCTTAGACTAATTATTTGTAAAAAAAATCCTCTAGTTTCTTCTAGAATATAAAACATTCATGGTCAACTCTCAAAATGTTCTTCATCAATCCAATTGAATTTTATAAAGTTCTCGATGGGCATTTAGAAGTTTTCATGTCATAACGAATATTGATTTTGTCAAACTAAATGAATGTACAATAAATACATACGTAACGAAACTTGTTTTCCTGCAGGAAATGTCCGTGCAAGTCGATTGTATATCAATATAGCTTTACCATGTGTGGACCAAAGTACAATGTCTTGTGTGGTGAATATATCAAATAACAAGATGGCTCAGATTCTACTGGCAACATAGGACTGCTATTGCCTAGAGGTGCAGACATGACTACTAATTAGAACAGCACCTGGGGGAGCCTTGGGGGACAATGATATCAGCAGTACACCTCTAGAAATAGACTACCAAGCTTGATGCTATATTCTCTGAAAGGTCAACGAAATATGTTGATATATAGATGGACAAGTTGTTTTTTCAAGCTAACGTTTGTAAAAACATTTACAATGTAATAGTATATAACATTAATGTAATGTTGATATAGACTCTTCCTTTGTAAGCATTTTTCCATTTCACAAACATTGAACGCAATAAGAGACATATTTCGTTCTAACATTTTGTAAAACTTCGATACGTATCAAAATCAGAAGTATGGTAAATAAAGTTGTAATCATCTCAGTTAACATGCGCATTTTAATGCAAACCTTTGACATTTAGAGTTATGTGTTTTCAGATCAGACAGTTTCAACTTTGGACACGTGCAAGAAGCGTATTAACACCTCTCATTTACATGTATGACTATGGTGTGCATTATCATATTATCCTCTTTCATGATTTCATGAAGCGACGAAGTCATGATTAAATCGAAATTGAATTGCATTCCTACCACCAATTGCTTTTGGTTAAATGCATTCTGTCAAACCACAAAGAAAATCGCCCATAGGATAAAAACATACTTATATAATCAACGTTTTATTTCACTGGTGTTCCGTATTGGATGCATTTTACAGATAAATGCTTTCTTGTAGTGGCATTTTAAAAAGTTGGTATGATGAAGAAATAGGAAATTTATGTATTTACAACTTTTTTATTGCATCCATGTGCAAATATGAAGTGGTTAATCTATAGATTTCCTGTTTCTTCATCATACCAACTTCTAAAAATGCATCTCTTTGCAAGAAAGAAGTTGTTAATCAATAAATTTTCTAAATTTTTAAATGCATACTAAGCATCATGTATAAAGGTATTGTTTGAATAAAGCATACTTGGAACATAGAATCTATTATTTCTAGTATAATAACAATGTACTAGGGAGTAAAAAGACGTGTTAATTGTAAGCAGCTCCCTTCACGAGAGGAGAATCTGAGAATGAGTACCACAGACAATATAAATCGTCACAGTGACTGAATCAACAGAAAAAAACCTTTCTTTTACATGACAGGATAAAACACGATCAAATTTACCATAGGGTGTGCTTTTAAAAGTCTGGTGTATGGGACACTCCTTCTCGTTCTTGCATGGTGAACCCCCTTGTGCATCAGATGAAAGAGCGTGTCCGAGTTCATCACCTGCAAAATTAAAACGAAATTAGATTTGTATTTTCTCAAACATGTTGTATTCATAGGAACGTGTTTATCTTTTAAACCAATCGTAGGAAATGAATGATCATAAGCCTTGTTCTTTAACTTGATATTTTCAAGTGTGTTTCTTAGGCATATGCTTGTATGCAGAGAACAAGTAATTCTAAGCAAGTAAATGAAATATATATCTTTATGTCTATGTTAATCAACTGTCATAATACATGTAAGTTATTTAAGAGGCAGTATTTAAAGGTATTGCATGTCAAGCGTTACTTTATATATATCATAATATGTTCACCATCTTATGATGAGATACCTAGTGAAACACCAATATTATGAAGTATTTACAGTTTATATGTATATATTTTCTTAGTCCAATGTTCGTTCTTTATGCAAAGTGCTGTTGGCGGTATGAATACCAGAGTCAGGATCCATCAAAGAGTTGTATTGAGTTCATTTAGTTGTCATTTTTATAGCTTTTATGTTATAAATCGTCAATCATCATCAAACATTCAACAATCTTATTAACCAATGGTAAGAAAACTTAGAACCTCTAAATTACTTAATGCCAAATCTCTTTAAATTTTAACATCATCAGTGAATATAACTACAGGATAAAAACAACAGCATCTCACGAAATTAGTTTAATTAGTATTGCAGTCTGATTGTTTTTACATCATAATCTCAACCACATGGCGATGGACCTTATCCGACGGCAAATACCAGAAACCTGACAAGCAGCAGCTTCAGAATTTACCATTATTGGCACCAAAACGGAAATCCTCAGAGAGAGAACTACAAGATTGGCTAAGGAACTAGCAGAGGAGTAAGGGGCAGCAAAGTTGTTTCCCGTAATTAGCTGCCAAACGCCAAGAGACTCCCGTGACTAGGATCACTTACATGGCCGATTCGGCAAGTCTCACGTTGATGGATATTGACGTCAGACGGTATCCGAAACCGAGTTACCATTGATTTTCAACAATCTACAAAAAAATTAGCAACCGTGTGTGCTTTGATGGGCTTAATATCTCATGCATTGCAGCTAAAGTCGTCCATTGTGTGTAATTTAAATTTCCTTTAAAGTTGTACACAAAAATTGAATCGAACAAGAGCTATCAATTATAAAGAATATCTTTGACGTCATGGGCGTTTTCTTACTATTTTAAATACATTAATCATTATGATCCGCCATGTGCACATACCTTAGCTGCAACGTGATACAGAATCATAAGATTATTTTTCCACATGAATTATGACTCTATATCGATGTCTTGTATTAACCAATATGGTAATGATTGAATGCAAGAAAACGTTATATCCAATCCGCATAATCTAATTTTGAAAGTTTAACAAAATCAATATTCGTTACTTTAACAACTGCTGAAAATTTGGTGTTTCCTTCCATAATCAGGGGATTTCGGTTCACCAACATACATGTATCCATCATTTTCCTTCTTGCTAAATGAAGTCCCCTGTCTCGTTAGCATAAACGTCAATACCTTCCTGTGAAATTTGAATCATTGCAATGCTTAGCATTTGCTTACTTTACAGGTTCTCAAATAGTCGACTCTGGATTTTAAGGTTGTTGTTTCCAAGTATATTGACCATTTCCCAAATGCTGCTAGCATAGCCTATTACAATGTCGTATAAGTTATGCTATTGAAAAAGAAATTTAAATGATTTTAAAACTGTCATCATATTTGTGTTTGTGTTATGTTTGTAACTACTTATGTTTTTAACTGCACTCATGTACATCTTACTGTCAGTAATCCTGCATCCTTGAAATAATTAGGGTTTTTTTTCAAAATCAGACAATACGCAATTATATTATAACTGACAAATGTGTTTAAATTCCATGCTATTATTGACTGCCACGCCATTATTTAACTGATAGTGTACATGTGAGTTTTCCATTTAGGTTTCTCCTTGGCAAGTTCACATCCTTTTTCACAAAAACCTTGCAAATGCCACTAATAGATCCTGGGAGAATTTTAACAAGATCGGTCTTGGTGGGCACTTCAAAGGGTTACGAAGAAACTACAATCACATGATGTTCCTTGTTTATCTTGTGGAGGCCATCTTAGCCAGCTGCGTCACTCCTTCAACTTCCCACGTTCTCTTTAGCTCTAGACTTGAGCGCCTTTTGTTTTGTAGTTTTTATCAATACCTGTATTGAGATTTTGAGACGACACGTGAAATATGTTTTGGTCACTCATATTTGGACACATACAAAAGCAATTATCTTAGAGACTAAAACAGCGACATATCAAAGATGTGTATATCATTTCTTGATAGCAATACATGGCATGATTGTTTGTAGTTGTGTTTTGAAGAGAAAATCTTCAATAAACGGAGATTTCTTTCATCTTTTGTATTTGCTAATGGAATTGCACTTGCACTTAGCTTAAAAAAGAAAGAATGATAAAAAGGAGACATTAACTACCATCTTCAGAACTTTACGATGAGGACTTTAATTTTAGTCATGTCAAAAGCATTCGAATAGTATGGTAGATAGATATTCTTTATTTCCTTCATCAGTTGAAGATTGCAAGGTGCAAAAAGTTTACATGCTATTTAAATTATATTCAAAGGTTAACATATTCATGAAATAGTATTTTCTTTGCGGTTAGTCGTATTTAGAAATATTAATAAAATATTGATGAGAACACGCAATTTCAGATAAAAATAGAAGTGACATTTGAAAGCGTGATATGAACAGAAACAATGTATTTTGATAAATGACTTTTTTACGTACTTACGGTTAATTTTCATACGGGAATAATAAAACAAAAATGAAGAAACTTGATTTTTTTTCATTGAATTGGAATGCTGAAAAATGCCGTAAAAGCAGAAGCCAGAAATGAATTTCTAATTAACAAAAAAATGTAGTACATGTACCACAATAGCACGTAGAGCATTTTATACAATATTCTGCTAAATATAAGGGATGGTATTCATATATTGCAATAACCTTGAAATTAAAAGAAACAAAATTCAATTTTGATTGCATATCGTGGATTAGAATTCATCAGAAGCTCCAAAAAAATGACCGTGTTCAATGTTCAGCCGTCAGGTTTCACTTACTTTTAAAACAGAATGCCAATCGTTAACAAAAAAAATAGGGTAGTAGCTTATAAAGAGTCAGATATAAATATTCAAATTCACATATGCGCTTCATCAAAACATATAAGTGCAACTTTAAGCATAGCATAAGCATCAGATGCAAACATTTAGAAACGTTAACATGTATCTAAATGTAAATATATAATTTCCCTAGTAATTTGAAAAGGAGAATATGTATTTAATCTTATTTCGTTTACAATCAGTAATGAAAATAAATTTATACAAAAATAAATATAGGTAATCGATTGATACGTCTGGCTATCTTTGTTCCTTTTTACGAGTAGAAACGACTCGGTTCTACGCACGAGAGGAACATTTTAAACAACCTCGAATATTGATTACCTGCCACTTTTATCGACAAAATGTCCACATATCCGCGGGCTTATCGGCTTGGAGAGAAAAATCCTGTCTCGCTAAATTAAAAGAGTTGAAGCATGATAGCAGTGTAAAGCTGTACAAACACAAAAGGTTTGAATATTGTATTAAGATACCCGAGAGGCACTCCCGAACCGCTCCTAACATGTCACTGGAATATCTTGTTATGAATTTTAAACAGAACCCGTGGGAGATAGCAAATATTTATAAATATGAGGTGTTTTCTTTGTTTGTTTTTTTATCTGACTGAACTTTTTAACAATAAACGATTGAGGATCTGCTGTTTTTTATTCTTAATCATCTACACAATTTTGCTTAACTTTGTTTTGATTTAACTCTACATATCTAGTCGTGTGTTGACTTCTCTTTTCCCCGCATAACTATTATGCAAAAATATATGCCATAGTCCTACATACCCTTGCAGAATTAGTTACCTGAAAACCGCGATCTGAATGCATTCTGAATGCATCCACTACAGGTAAATATATATGCAACCCACTGTATATACCGAACTTCAATATCATCTATACAAAACATAAATATAAAAATATGAAATATTGATGCCATACATAAAACTGTATCATTGTTAATTGAATAATTGAAATCCTTAACGGTTTGGTATTAATTGTGATCGTAATGACCTCATATTATTGTGCATTACAGTCTGTGCTTTGTATGAATATTACCAAATTTAAGCATTGCTAATTTTATATTTACAGTTGAAGACGTACTCTTTAATGCAACCCTGATTATTTCAAAAGGTCTTACACCTTGGGAATACATTACATTATCAAGAAAATACACTTTCTTGCTCTCAGGAACAACTAAAAGGTTATTCTAGAAAACCCTAGGGCAATATTAAGTGCTCTGAAAGATAAGACAAGAGAACTAAAAAACAAAATTAGCCTCCCCTGAAGGAATAATGACTTCTATTTGACCTATCAGAATGGGATTTTATGTAGCCAAAAGCAAGAAAGCGGTTAAAGAAAATAACTTTACTGATCAGCTATAAAGGGAAAGCTATTTCTTCTGATTGATGGAAACTTGTGATGTTATTGTTGAGAACAAGAGTTTCACGAACCAAGATATTGTCATTCAACTATCAGAACATACCGCAGTATCATTTAACATTAAATTATCTAATTGACCAAAAATGGCACACAAATTTACCAATTTAAAAGCAGCAATATTTAAGACGTAATTTGCTATTATGATAATATTTGTCATCAGATTCAACCAGGTATGACTCCAGTTTCTGATACCGTAATCTTGATTAATCTTGATCGAGGCTAACGATACCACAACCGCAGATTTTCCAAATTCTGGACATTGATGGCTGATACCTATTGTGATTCGAATAATAAATTAGATAGTTCATCAAATGTATACACTAACATATTCACGAAATGATATGGAGGATGCATCTGGATCAGTTTAACATGGTTTCTTCATACCATATACTCCTGCTTTAAACTTAGGTGTATAAAAAGTTGCAAAATCGCAAAATGCTTACATGCACTGTGTTAGTCACACCGAGAGAGATTTCAATCAATCTGTCTCAGGTTTACAACATCTTAATAATTTTTCGCAAAGGCGTAAGCAAATTACTAAATTGCATTGAAAACAAAATGCGTTATGACAATTGAAATATATCTGATTACCATTTGCTAACGGTAAAATGAAACACGCTTAACAATTGTCAACATCTATTATGATTACAATCCATTTGACATCCGTTTGCAATATCTTTATGATTTTTGCCAAAACACTCAAAATAACTAAATCCCAAGTATTAGAAAACACATTGCGTAATGACGAGATATCTGATTGCTAGTAGCAATCTGTAAAATAATATATGCTAACCAATTTCGAAAACGTCGATCATGATCACGGTCCATTTATCATATGTTAACAATATCTTAATGGTTTTACCAAGGGGTAAAAATCATTGAATCATTTCGAAAACAAACGCTAAATAACAACGATATCTACATAATGAACACAACAACGAATACAATAAGGGTTAAACAGTGCATTAATGTAATAACCACGCAAACCGTTTACGTGTAAAAGCAGTTTGACCTTTCTATGACGTTGGTGTTAATTGAAATGGAATCTAATGCAAAAGCTATTTCTATGATGATAGGTCCCTCCGGTGCCAACTGTCTATGACTAATGGTTCCAGGAACGGATGTTATCTCCCAAGTAATCAGATATAAAGTCTATTGCGTTACAAGTACCTGAGTAATTGAAATGTTATCAGTATTATAACAAAATGGACGATCAGTAAAATAGGTTATGTAAAGTTCAGCAATAATCATTAAAAATTCATAAATAATTGAGAATTTTATTTTTTAAAAACCTTTGTCGATATCTAGGAAAAACATCCGTTAAGTTAAATTCCGTTGTAATTTTAGAATAGAACGTTACACTTTAAACCAATTTAAACAGCATTTTTAGAACAAAGATTCAAGTATTTATAGACATCGGACTCCTTGATTCAAAACTTTGAAAGCGACTTCAATTTTAGATTTAAACTAACTGGATCTAGGGATATAAGATGCAATTTTCATCGACCACTAAATAAGAAAAATAAATATTTAAAGGCTTACGCCAAAGCGGTTATGTGCGGAGATTCATACTTTCAACTCTCATGAAAGGAAAAAACGAGAAGAAAAGTGTCAGCTCTCAGTTTTCCCTTCCATTAAGTTTCAATTTTTTCTGCATAGTGAAGCTGCAGCAAAGCACTCAGCGATAGAACGACACTATTTGCAAGTCCCAAACATACAGAAATTGTCGATCATACGTCGTAAGTTATTAGAAGTTACATTTAAATGTTTGTCATACATATATGTAATGGTAAAACATCACTAAGTATATCCCGACATATATCCAATATTCGTGTTGTTCAATATCTATTACAATATAATATTTTCCACATCAGGGTTTCAAATGAAATATATCATAATATGTGCATATGTCCATATCAACGTACACTTAGTGTTAAAATCTATTCAAAAACATACAGAAAATGTAATCATATTTTATATAGCACGCCTTACGATTAGCTTAAAACAGCTTTATTACACATACAGTGACGTTTGACACAGCACACCTAGTTATTGGCTTAATTTAGGAACAAGTCAATAAGGTTTTATTGGCACAAACTCCCGCACGAGTTGTGCAATACTACATCAAACGGACACCTCATCACTGAAATAGGAGAAACCGTACACGTGTAGAATTGATTGTTTGTTTCATTCAACTTGCCTGACATTTATTGTCAGTGGAGAAGCTCTACAAGCTACCGTGCAAGTTTACTCCCATCCAGTAAATATGGCTTAAATGTCAACGTGTGTCAAATACAAATGAATAAGATGGGAGAAAGCCAAGTCCTGTTCATGATCTCGATCGCTTTCCGGGATATATTGACCACTCTCCCTCAAGGCTACTGGCGTGAATGCATGTTGGCCATCCACTATAGCAAAGACGTACAAATACGCCATTTTGTGACGTCACTCGCCGCTTCATTACAGGGCAATGTTTACCAACGGTTTGACGTCATTGATGTAGTTTCTGTAAGGACTATCGACCCACTCGCTAGAATTACTGGCAAATACTTCCAAACCTTGTGCGTTTGCACACACACGGCGTTTGTATTGATGGAATTCATGACAAAGTTGGTAAATTCGCCGTTGGTCTGTTGTCCAATAATCCTAAGGGTTAATGTGTCGGATTGTTTGTCAGTGATATCAGCATATCTAAATATTGTATGACGGCATAGGTGAAATCTGTGAATAATGTATATCTTTCGCGATAATTAAATAGATTATCTATATACAGTGACAAGATGGGCAATTTCATTTTTTCATCGTCAAAGTTCTGTCCTCTGTCTAAAATTTCGAGTTGAAATAAATGTGTCCTATTTTCATTGCTGACAAAAGTGAATTTTATCCGCTCACCTCATCGAAAAACTTCAAATGACGTAACTGATGGTTGTTTCAATATTTTTCTATTATATCGTGACGTTAATGTTTAGTTGCTATTGGTCATGCTTATAATTCTAATTTCGATAGATAGACAGATATTTTTTATATTTAAGTTACAGTGACAAGGTGAAATTTTGAAAAAACTAATTAAAAGAGGTCTTTTTCTTTGTACACATGTTACTAATGCGTGTTAGATTACAATTCATTTAGTAAAGAGTATAATGATACGATATAATAATATATCATCTCTTTACCAACAACGCCCAAAACAATACATACGTAATAACTAAAAATCATGCAAATTAATATTGTGCATAAGGTGCTTCGATCAGCTATCATAAAACAACACATAAGACGAAACATGAAGCTGTACAAACCATCTTGAACCAGCTGCTCAAAAAATCTTGAGATTGTGAGCGAACAATCAGGATATTCTGATCATTCCTAAGTTCAACGGAAAATGCGTACAATATAGAGCAAGCACATCAACGACTTGTACACGTGCACATGCTTAAGATGATGAAGAGTAAAAGATTTGTAAGATTTAAGATTAAATTTTACTCGTACATGTATGCGTAGTCAATGAGCAGTTTTAGCAATCGTACACACTTTTTTGTACGATACTTTCAACTATCATTGAGCAGTACCTGTCTTGTAATATGGCCTAAGATTTAGTGCCAACATAACTTGCATGGAAGCATAAAACTGTTAAATGAGACCAGACATGCATTACTCAAGCTCCTACTGTGCTCATCACGTAATGACACATTAACGAACGACTCCGCAGGAGGATTAATTTTAGCTCCAAGACATCCCGTTGCTTTAAGAAGGATTCTTGCTAAGGATAAAATCTGTTAATCCTATTTTCCGTGGAGCTAAATCTAGGAATTAAATGATTTGTCACTCAAATCGCCAGAAGGTCGTAAGCGTAGATACCATTAGACTTCCTGCCACTTGCCGTCATGAAAGTATTTGATTGGACAACTTATCTGACTACTAGCCGATTGTCTGTTGTTCCTGTAAAAGTTCTACAGCTAACGTAGGTTCTCTAGTTCGTTCTGACACTGTTTTCAATTCAATAGAGATTGTTGCGTATTATATGATTTTTGTCTGTATTGTTTGATGATTCAGGGACATTTGAGAGTTGGACTTGGCATTTAACTAAGTAGGAATCAATAAAACAAATCTGAAATGTTTTCTAAACTGTTTTACTTTTATGATCATATGTATAGATGATAATTAATTATCACATAAATGAAGAATAACATATGAAATGTCAATGAACTACATGTGCCTAAATACAAGTTACAAAAAGGAACTTTTTTCCGGACAACCAAACTCATAAATCAGCATAGGGCGCATTTCTAAATCGTCGATAACAATTTGGTATTACAAGAATGGTCCATTAATTCGTAATCAATCTTTTGCTCATTTGAGTAAGTGTCAGTTACCTGCAGGGGCACTTCCGGTATAGGACTGAACTAGTCTCAAAGGCCTTAATGCACTGCGAAAAGGATATCTCCACTATGGAAGGCGGAAGTGGACGAAAGTGTGGAGTGGTCGCAGAGATTATATTATGGCGTGACATTTTTGTGCTTCTACTTTGTCAGTGACGTCATCGCCATCACTTCGCCATATGGTTATAGTTATAGCAACACTTTAAGCGTCATGTCTGAGTGTAATGTTATCTAAATATTACCATTAGGTGGTCCGAAATACCAAACCTTTTTTATTGTAGTCATAACCATAATATGTTCATACTTATGATTATGAAATTCCATAAGTGTCCTCAAAATTACGGATTTACTTTTGATTCGTTGGTCGGTTAAGGGGGGATTATATTTAATCTTCCCAATACATGATGATTTCATGGATAAATGTGACAGATTCGATGAAAGCAAGAGAATAGCAGTAAGGGAGAAAGATACTGACAGAGAGGAAGAGGAGAAAGAAAAAAAAGATAAATGAAAATTTGTTCATACGTGTATGCAAAAAACCCACCACGTCTCAAAATTAACATTGCAGTGTTAATTCAACAACAGCTTCGTATACTGCTATAGTAAAGTTATTTAAAACATCATTTGCTTTTAAGAACATATCTCACCACATCTAGGTAATCGTGGATCGAGACTGTTTGAGTATATAAGACATAAATAATGCACGAAACACAGTGCTTATAATATCCACGGGCGCTAGTTAATACTCCCCACAGACACCTTTAAATAGATAGAAATCTCTTGAATTAACAATGAGAACCGTAATGTGTCAAGCTGCGTGGTACAAAACAACAAAGGATGGGTGAAATTATCATTAGAATTGCTCGTTATACTATGTAACATTTGACATCACTACAACGAGCTGGCTTGTTTCGCAACACTCTCTCTAAGTAGTTTTATTTGATAAATTCCAAATCATCTAAATCCTGATTTGAAATATCTTAAACCTTACGATGACAGAGTCATTACCTGCTAAGGTAGATGAAATCGAAACCTCGATGTGTATTTGGCTTGGCATGAAGTTACTAAAAATCAAAGATTTGTTCTTTCCGATGATTGTATTTAAAGCTCGTTCTTGTTGAACCTTACTGTTTATTTTCGAATTTCTTTATTTATCTATATCTTATGTGATACTCTGAATGCAATCGGCTGGACATTATTTCAAAGTAATCTTGGTTACATTTTGAACATACTGACACAAAAAGACGATACCCTAGTACTTCAGACTGAGATTTAACAGAAATGCCAAAATGTACAAGACCTATTTCTTCTGTCAAACCATTCCTGACAAGTGATATTCTCATGCATGGAAACAGCGCAATATAAATGCATTATTATTATCATTATCATTATTATGATGATGATGATGATGATGTATAACAGATCGAACTGTAAGATTACTCTAAACGACTCGAGGAATTTTGATTAATTTACAATGCGGGAAAACCTGGTGAGCGGATGAATTGAATGTGGTATCATTCACATCTTATTTAAGTCCTGTACTTTAAATCTGGATCGAGGTTCCATTTTTTACAGTCTACTATACACTTTCATTCATTTCGTTTCATTTCATTTCTTTTTACTTTATTACTGTTAAAAATGCAAAACGAGTATAGATAAGCCATAATTCAATCCAAACGAAATTCTTAAGACCCATCCATTTTGCTATAATACTGCATGTATACAATTTGGTAGGAAGACAGTTATGAATTCAATATTTTCGTCTTTGCATTAAAAGATATTTTCCTGTTTTACCAAACAAAGAGAGGCGTATGTTTTCAAACTGGTGAAGTTTCTTGTCGTGAGGGACACAAAGGAAACTCGTAAAAACACACCAATTATATATGAAAGTTGCCTGATATTGATATAAGAATATTCAAATACCTATTTGTAATGTGACTTTCTCATTCGAATTGTCTCGGACTTCGAGCTGAATAGGTCATCATTCCAAGCAATTAAGATTAAAGGTGCATAAATGTGATGTTTCGAAGTATATCTAATGTTACAAGAATGTGGTATACAAGGCACATTGGTTTTCGGAATAGGTTTACATGAGCTCGTTGGGAAATTAACATTTTATCAGGTATGTTTCATTATGATTATAGCCATATGTGTTTAAGGAACGTGTATTATCGGCTACTGTTCTTACGACAAATTTGGTCAAAGATCAACACATTTCGCACCTTAGTAAGTCATATTAGTAATGACTGCAACCATATTTCTTCACCTGATGCTTAAGCTCATTATCAATGCCAATTGGTGACTGTTTTATGTCGTAACGAGTAACAATCAATACATGTATTCGTTACGAAATCCATCTCTGTATCTGCTCCTTTGTTAGTAAATTCAATAGAGTCGTTGTTGTCTCCCATACTTTCTAGTAATTGTCAACGAATTCATTACCAATGACGTTTTCGTTGACCGTCACATGTCAATTTAACGTTTTCCTTTAATCATGTCAATTACTCTATATCAATCACATACTGCCTATCTAGTCTACATTAACTTACGTAGTAGATAATATGTTTTTCACACGTTTTGTGTTTTGACAGATATGCTAATTGCATATCTATGGCAACGATCAAATGTGTCTTGAGAACATATAATAACAACGTCAACTGAAATCCAAATGGTTACATTGTAAATATTGTTAGTAATTTCTTTTGTGTGATCATTTAAAAAACGCCTAAAATACTCTAACGCAGCTTTAAAGCAGAAATAAAACAAATCATCTTTAAAACAGGAATAGATCCGTTTCAATGCGTCAGTGGAAATCAGTACAGAGATGTATGAAAACGATTTTCATAGTTTCATTAAGAATTAGTTCACAGTTTCATGAAAATCAGTAAAAAGTTTTGAAGAGATTGTTATTTAACTGTTTATCATAAACGTAGTCGTTATGTTGCTAATAGAGAAATATAGATATGTAGATATAGATATGTCAATAGTTAATGTACATTAGATAACATCAAAGAAGATGATCAAAACATTGAATGTAAGAAGATATCTCAAATGATGGATAAGCACATACGGAAATATATATAATTCTGACTTGAAAAAGACAGAAGATAGACAAAACAGCACGTAAGGAAATACATCAACAATATTTGTCAGACGAACATGTCAGAAGCCAAGAATCGACCACCATGTTCATTCAGCGGCGACCATGGTTCTGTTTCTTTTCCTATTCAAGTACCTACCGGTGAAACATAAGTAAATCCGGTCCTTGCGGCAACATCCCTCGCTACCCTGACACCCCCGGGGGCCTCCAACTCCACCAACCAGTTGTTGGTTTGAACCTCAAAGTCCTTACATATGGCGACCTCCGGTAGAACCAAGGAAGCTACGACCAATACTCCCAACAATCTCTTATACTTCCATGATTCCAAATTAACCATTTCAAGCAGTATGCCAACAGGAACTGGCAAAACGGGATCCCTTGTCCGCGATCAGTGCTCTGTGCTGTTTTGGGGGCTTCGTTACGTTCTAAAGTCCTTTTCGTCTCTCTTCTTTACCCCCAACCTACTGTTCCTTGGAAAAAGCACCTAATAGAATATTCGCTTTCTAAGCGAGCTGATGGCGGGCGATCAATAATTGTGCTAGGTCACGTGCTCGATTGACGTCACGTCATTGGAAACAGCCTCCATTATGCCCGATCGATTGATATTATTGGGAAAATGCCGCGAAGGCCATAACTTGGCTCGCTGGCATTGCAGTACTCGCCTTGGTTTCGTTGGCTGAAGAAGAAAATGCCCTCAGCTAGAAAATGTCTTCTGTCCTATTCTCATTCTCTTTCAAGAAGGCTGATTCTGTTTCGTAGGAGTTGATCGTGTCTCCTAGTTCTCAGCAAGGAGATACATTTCTCATATCATCACGTACACCACAAAGATATCAGTAATTCGTTTAGCAACTTCGTTATTCATTTGATCATCGATTCCACGTGGAGCATTGGAAGATATTCAAGTTCATTTGATTAGAAAAGTCTTCCCAACTATTTTCAAAGGGTATAAGGGCTAGTTTGTCGGTATGAGTGAATTTGGTGTTTGGCGTAGGTGTTTTAATACATTCGTCATGCTTTAATGAATGTTGTAGTTTTCATTGACTCATTTTCTTGAAACAAAACTCATTTGTCGTGCAATCTCTTTCAAGCCAAAGTATTTATCATATTCATGTAAAGTTCAGATCTCGAAATGACATTCGAGTTAGTAACGACTGTTGTTTTATTTGATGATGTGTCAATTTATTATGATTAGAACTAAATTTGGAGGGGGAGGCGGGTTGTATTTAAACATGCAATGTGACGTCTTTTAAGAGTAGCTTTATTTCTAGTTTGATCAAAATGTAAATCTTTATTTTCCATGACTTGCCTAAAAGTTTTTGGTTAAATGAACTGAACTTTTAGCATGATAGACCAATAAATCGTTTTTTAAATCAAAAGCGTATGCTTAAAATATATCAAATCATGTCAATCTGGTTTACATGTATCTGTGTCGTAATGATTTCCACTGAATTTGACACGTTCTGAAATTGTAATAGCTTTAACTATTTAAACGTACAGTTTAAAACCTGGCGAATCAGCAAAATCGATTAATTTTTCCATAATAACTCACATTAAAACTTGCAAAAATGTTTCGTCAAACTTCCCATGACTTGATATTGCCATGTTATTTTCTTACGATGTATTAAACTTTGAAAGTAAAGCTCACTTTATAGCAATTTGGAGATTAGTTTTTTTATGTGGTATAAGCTTTTGCTGACGTCATATCATTGCAAAGTACGCGATGATATTAAGATATGGGATTAAAATATACAATTTTTCATTTTTTTTCGACAGGTTACTTGTTATTCCTAGAAAAATGCAGGACAAGATTTTGAATCAATACATTTCTAGTTTATTCGTTTACAGTATTCTTTGTTCCAAAACACGATTAAAATGATCATAGGTTAGAGAATAGATATCCTTAAAAGTAAAAAACGGCAAAAAAAGGATGAATATTTACGAAAACGTAGGATTTTACATACATGTAGGAAACATTTCAGACTTTAAAGTTGGCAAAATGATATAATAAGCTGATGGCCCATCGGTCGACAGTGACGACGATAAACAGTTTCATTCACGAAAACCATCAAGAACATGGAACAGTTCCACGGTTTGATATATTGTCTTCCCGTCACAAAAGCTATGGTAGTGTTTTCACAGCTAGTTTTATTTAGTAAAGCTTTCTATTTCGGTTATATTTGCCATGGAAACAACTAATATTTCCTTATTCAAGCCAAGTACTATACGTATATATATCTGTAAATATAGAGAGGAAGAAGGGTTGTATGTATTTTCAGTTTTTTGTTTTCCAATGGCGACGTTTAGGTATATTTTCCAATAACGTTTTCAAGTAAGGGGAACAACTTAAGATACGGAATCATTGTATAAAAATTGATGAGGTAGGGTAACACTATCAATAGTTTATCAAGCATGACATAACTTTCAGACAAATATTTTACTCATAATGATGACATGTCCTGTCTGAAATGTTTGAAATGCTTGTCAAGTTTCCTTTCATTGCCTAAATGACATCTGATGAAGATTAGCAATCGTAATGACATTTATGCCCTTTCCGTTGAACCAATTTCAAATGTATCTTTAAAACTTTTAAAAACTAATTAGGGAGTTATTTCTTTCAATGACCTGCTAGTTTAAGAATTTCACTAGAAAACACGAAACCAAGATTTTCTATAACAAATACATCGATTTCTAATCACGTTTTAAATGACTGCTGATCCTCAGTAACCCCTGAAAGCATCATAAGGTTACGGTTTCTCTTAACTCCTAAACCATGGACTTTGTGCCATTTGATTTTCCAAATAGAATGTGTTCTTTTCATTGAACCCGTTTTTTAGTTGAACATATTCTGATATAGAAATGCTTATTTAATATTGCTATACAATGATAAGTAAAACTTACATTCAAAAGTGCAATAGAAAAAAATATGTTAAGCTCACTTAAGTTTTTTATTTCAAGAAACACAATGTTCAGTCGATATTTAATGGAGTGAGTGAGTGAGTGAGTGAGTTGGGGTTTAACGTGTTTAGAACAATATTTCAGTTATTAAACACGTGGATGACAAGCATCCAAAAGAGAGTGGACAGATAAGGGAGAAAGGGATCGACAGGATGAGGGAAAAGACGGAAAGAAAGGCATAGTAAGAGATAGACAACAGGTTTTAGAACGACTCAAATTTGGTCTGGCTTCTACCCCGTCGACCTGTCCAGCGTGGGTGACCCTACCAGGAGCATGTACGCTCCGGCTGGCATAGCTCTCGGGGTCTCTGAAGCACGCAAACCACCACACCACGATAAGGTATCGAGTCAAGGATATTTATTGGACCTTCCTGGAATAAAACGGTGAGTTAAATTAAAAAGTGGTATTTCCTTTGAAACATAGAAACAAAAATGTTTCAAGACCTAAAAAAATAATGAAAATTGAATCAATCAACGTCTACTTTGTCATGATTCGTCCAAATTGCACGACTGTACGTCACTATTGTCTAATTGTATGAATGTCCTTCTCTATAAACTTGATTCTACTGACGTAGTCTTTTCTCAAAAAACAACTTTCAACAGACAAAGGGCACCTTCTACTAACATGCTCAAAGTGTTCATTGACCGGATGACAATCGATCTGGATGATTGATCGTTGACCTTTTCTTCAACATGAAGCTTCAGAGCCAACGCGTCTGGAGCTTTTGTGGGGAATCCACTTACTATAACGAGCAACGTTAGTGCTTCATTGTTAGACAGACACTTACCTGTAATAACCAACATTAGAGTAATAGCGGACAGGGCTGCTACGTTATTCTCGACCATTTACAACATTTATTATTAATATTTGATGAACATGGTTGTGAGAGAATTTCTAGATTAATGTAGTTGCGCCAATCATTAGGTTTCTTAACTCAGAAGTATATTGCTATTAAGAGAAAGAAATTAAACATGTCTTTAAGAATTAAGAGTTTAAATTTCGATATATTACTGACTTTTCTGACATTTTGAATAATAAAATATATTGCTTTTTAAAACATTGACCCTAATTATGATAAATGATTTAACTGAGAACCTAACTAAACCCAAACAATCAGTCTCGGAGAAAACAGCGAAGTCCGCGACCCTTTAAATAACAGGAGCACAACTCCAACAGGCCAAAGCTTCCACGATACATATTAAATATCAACATGTTCATATTATGTGTTTAATTATCAGTTGTATTGCGAATTTTTAAAAGGATACATTCAATGAAGAAAAATCAAAGAATTGACCAATAATTATATTTTTGAAAGAACGCAAATCTCAGGATACATTCCCGACAAAAACTTTTCTGGGTTTTTTTTTCGTGATTAATGGTAAGTACATTACAAAGCTTCACTTTTTTAAGATAAACAAAATGATCTCACGAAAACACAATAAATGTTTCCAATGATATGACAAAGGTTCTTAATCAAAAGAAACAGTTTTAAAGCGAACGTTCATTTATCGTTTAAGCTATGGGAATCCACTGCCATACCTCAAGTGAAATAAAATAAAAATTCACACATAAATTGCTTTTGCTTTAAACGTGTCAATGATTATTTCCCCTACGATTGTGGATGATCAAGTTCAGTAATGAGATGTTTGACTCTCGGAAGATAATACATTTGGCATAGATTAATGCTTTTTGGGTAAAATTTGAAGAAATAGATAATTTAAAAGCGTGTTACTGCCTCTTTAAGTAAGAACATTTATATTTCACTTTGTAAACAGTGAAACCGTGAAGCTTAATTGCAAGGTTTTCAATCCTGTTCCAAAAAGAGCCTAAAGAGAAATATATTTATACCCCCGACAATAGCAATCTGCGTGTTAGTCCAATCGTCCATCCGTCTGTCACACTTTTTGTTTCGTTCATAACTGTGACCCTATAGCTAATTGTTGGAATATAACAAAACGTGACATGTCAAACACTATGATGTGTAGATGAGCCTTAGAGTGTTTCAGTTCTTAATTTGCGTGATATTTGCAAATACTGTTTTTCTGTGAAAAATATTGTTCCCTTCATTACTCAAACACTAGCGGTTGGAATGTCATGAAACCACTACATGGATGAAAAAAAGATGTGCCTTTTGTTAGTGTCAGTCCCTAACTAGCATATTTTATACAAATTTCCCCATTTTATCATCCAATCTTGTTCGTCGCATAACTCATAACTAACTCTGATGAGTTACCGTGCGTGTTGTATGTTTCTGTCCCTAATTTACATTATTTGTGCAAATTGTTTCATTTCTTCCGTCAAAATTTTTTCTGATTCAAACCTGTACAAATTATTGTTGGACTGGTAAGAAACGCTAGGGTTAAACTTTCGTTTGTATCATTTACATTTCTATGTGAAAGACTTTTGACCTGATGCAAAATCTGCATCTGAACATTCTTGGACCACTTTAACAAGGAGATACATTTAAATGAGCTGTGCTCACAAGTGCTCTTGCTCGAGAAGCACATGGCCTGATCGTAAAAGAGCGCTGTATGTATATAAAAAAGTTATCATTATATATAACGATCTGAATAAAGTCTTATGAATCAAGGATTTTTAACGTCTGAATCCACAAAAATAACTAGATGCTATTTTGCTAGGTTGAAGATTTTAAGACCTTTTATCATATGCTGATGAAATATATTTCCATCATAGATGTTAACCTAGTTTGATAGTAGTTAGTATTTGATATTTGTATAATTGAGGTCATCCTTGTCATGTTTACGACACCAAAGTCAATTCAAAATATACTGTTAGTGGTTAGAGTTTTCTCACTTTCACTATTGCTAAGCAACATAATATTTTATCCTGCTAAATACGCATAGATCACTCTTACTGCAAATTCTCCCTTCTCTCAGAAAAAGCTTATGAGGTACGCATTTGCATGAAAACTAAGACAGATCACGTTGAGATTTGAATTAACATTAAGGTATGAATCCTTTGAAAATAATTTCCATCAATACCCCATGCGAACATTGCTAAATATCATAAACATACCGATAGACTCTTCTTAATGACGTGAAGTTATGGTCTTTTTCATTTATTTTAAGAAGATTGTTTCTTTGAAGAAGGAATCAATAAACATATCAAGAGTGTTGTTCTTAGTTTCCTTGTAGAATCGTTATCCTACATAAGGTGACAGAGGTAGTCTGTTATTAAGTCGCTTGGACAGAACACCGTGATCGATAATGTCTTTGAAGTAACATTCATTGACATATTTGCACCGTGTAAGTTCCTTATCTTCTAAAGTGTGCAATCCTTTGTCAGACAAATTGTGTCGTGTATTCAGGGGGCTGATCATAGACACACATGTCAAGAACTGTGTATGAGGTCAAACTCTATGTCATACAGACAAAGGATATGATATGGCTTTCAAAGTTAATAAATCAGGACTCCTTAACAGAACGCTAGTATCAGACAATTCCATGGAACAGTTCAGCTATTACTTATACATTTGCTTTTCCGGATGCACACTCAAGAATCCACAGTTTATATGTCTTAATACTTTGCAATGTTTACATTATAAATCAAAAGAATACAAAGGGAAGTGAGACGTGTGTGAGAGAGAGAGTTTTATTTCCTGTATTGAAGGCCGCATGGCCCAGAGTACAAAATTTGTGTACAATGAACATTTCCATAAAGTGACATTTCGCATTTACCAAATAGACATGAAAACAGGTATGCGAAGCAATTATCTATACATGTTTCTTTTTAAGTATAAAGCAAGTGATCTTAAAATACTTTTTGATTTGCATGATAACAATTGTATAAATTTCTGCTGCGTTGGATATTGAGAATAGTAATCAGGTATAAGTTGTTTTCTACTATCTTTAAAGTAAGGACATACAAGGAGAAAATGAAATTCATCACCCAAAGCATCTAAATTACACTTATCACAGTTCAAACAAGATGATTGTACATTAGCATCATAACGTTTCAATTGTATTTTAAGATTGTGAGCTAAACATCTAAATCTAGCAAGAGCCTGAATTAGGTCAGAATCGAGTGCTATATTCAAATATAACTCTTGTTCGAATACAGTCTTAAACGATGCATATGGTTTTAAAAAAGTTGACTCATTTACTTTCTGATACCAAGCTTGTATATTTAAATCAATACAACTTTGTTTAAACTTTGACATAAAAGTGTGTACATTTCCACAGTCTTGAAAAATCCAAGCATACGCATAACCAGTTTGGAAAAGAAGATTTCTTACATGAGTTACCCAATTGACACTACCATTTTCATCTTGTATTTTTTGCATCTTATAGCAGGCATGGGGATGTCTTTTGGTATTCATTTGAATTAAACGACACCAATATCGTATACATCGGCAAAAGTACGTTACAGATAGATGATAACGCCCCATTTCTCCCATTACTGCGTTAGAAGAGGTTTTCTTATTGAGTCGTAAATAGCGCTTAAAGTAGTTACTTTGTACCTTCTCAATACTTTCTCGGAAGGTAAATCCCCATATTTCACTGCCATAACATGCAATGGGTACTATTTTACTATTAAATATTGAAATGAAGACTTTAAGGGTAAGATGTGGGTAAAATTTCATAAGTTGATATATCGGAAAACAAGCTTTCGATGCTTGAACAGCTAATGTTTCACATGCTTTCGACCAACACAACCTTGAGGAAAAAACAATTCCTAAATATTTGTAATATGTAACTGTCATCATTCGTTTCCCTCTGTAAAACCATTTCTCAACACTTTTTAGTATTCCGCCGTTACGGAAAACAATGATATTAGATTTGTCTAGATTTACCTCAAGTCCCCACTTCTTACAAAATAATTCTAACACATTCAGCTTTCTTTGCAAATCATTTACGGAGTCTGAAACTAAGACAATATCATCTGCAAACAATAGCAATTTTATAGCTTCAATATATTCATCAACAAATATCCCTCTTGATGAGTCAGTTTCCATTTCTATAACCAGTTGATTTATGAAAAATATGAACAGCAAGGGACTCAACATGCACCCTTGTCGCACTCCGCTAGAAGTAGTAAATATATCAGTGATATTTTGTCCTTTTTTAACACAAGCACAAACATTTCTATACATATTTTCAATAACGTTATAGATTTTACCATGAATTCCATTCTGCAATAGAATATAGAGTAACTTATTCCTATCAACTGAATCAAATGCTTTTTGTGTGGTTTACAAAACAAGAGTGAATTACGTGAGAAAATATTTTTTCTCAAAGTTAAACCCGTTTGAATCGTATACCATATGACTTACATACATTGGTACATTGATAGGAAAACGTTATGTGTACAGTTGAACATATAAAATATACAATGACTTAAGATTCACCACAGTGTAAAAAGGTTTCATTAAGTTGAGCTGTCATCTTAATATAATTGCCTGTTTGTCATTTACATGTCATGAAAGGCCTCTTCAAAGAAACTCACCTGAAAGCCGTCCATTTGGATTATAATCAAAGTCGACATTTGCTGTTTGATTACAGTTTGCCAAAGTTCATCTCACGGTTTCACTTTCTACCGTCTGGAAAATGACTCTCATTCAAGATGATAAGCAAAATACCTTTTTCTAATTAGATCAATAATTATCGTGATGTATTAGTATCTTCTCATAAGAAAAATGTATATGAATCATCATCATATGATTACCAGGGAAAATCACTTGTTGTTATCAGTCACTAGTGAAAATTATATTGGTACGTGTTATCAGTCACTAGTGACAGGTACCAACAATGGTCTGACGTCATAGAACAATGCTATGACGTGATAATAAGCTCATGGCGTCCCTTTGTTGTGGAGGCGTAAATGCAATTTTATTCCAGTAAAACTACAACGCTCATGTAATGAACAGAAAAAAATCCATTCTTGACAAGTACCATGTTTATCCCATCGGATGAGGTCGAAAACTTACATCTTCACGAGGGGCGTATAAACATATCATCATTTGATGCAAACATTGCATCATGTCTGAATAGAAAATGGAAACAAACATTAACAGTCAATATAATTCTTTATTGTAACATGACTTCGTTGTATCCTCAATTCTGATTGGTCGATTCGAAAAAATTACCCTATGTTGAATGACAATGAATACCCGCAAATTAGCAAAGGCGAATCACCGCGAATTGATACAACATGTTCACTAGTGCCGGCCCGACTCAAGTTTTAATTTTCAAAGTTTTTTAGAAAATTCGTGCCGTACTCCGATTTGACAGTTGTCGTTGTCTTTTTTTACATTGTGCCTACCGGTAGATATCACAAATACACTTTAATATGATTTATTTTTGAAGAACGAAAATATTTTCAACTGGCTAAGTTAGTCCAAGTTTGCCGCAAAGTTTCATGCGGCCGCCTTCTTTCGAATGCCGTTCCCATGGTATGACGTCACATAGGCCAATCGTTTTGACGTCACAATGTTTGCGTCGCTGTCACAATGGTTATGGGCTAGTTCATGACTTTTGTACTTGGGGTTTTACGATATTTTTCTACGAGCTTTATAATTGTTGATTTCGGTCTCGAATTAAACAAGTATGTTGTAAGGTCTCGCTGTTACGAATGCCACTATTTGTTAATATCACAACGATGTTTGTAATGTAAATAATGCCGAAAATTCACATTAGTTAGACCTTATCTCACCTCTTACAGAGATAGAACAGTCACAAAGTCCTTTCCACACAAAAATAAGTACGCAAAAACAGAGTTCGCTCTCAAACTTCTAATAACTAACGGTCATGTTACAATATCGATAAATAGTTGCGTTTGTAAAATTTCCGGGATTCATTGTTATTCAACGCCCGCAAATTTAAGCGTTTAAAACCTCCGGCTAACGCCGTCGGTTTTAAACTAAATTTGCGGGTGTTGAATAACAATGAATCCCGGAAATTTTACAAACGCAACTATTTATCTTCTAAGAGTTTATGGAGTAATTGCAAATTATGTTGGCCAAGAAAAAGCAAACATGGACCAACTTACGAACACTCAGAGGCCAACACGAGTCTAAATTTCCTCGCGTACGGAAGAGTTGATATCACTTTATCAGTGGCTAAGTACCTCATAATTAACATGTTAAGCATGAATTAATATAAGTTTTCTACATACACATGTATGACTGACTGCAATATCTGTCTAGTCAAACATATGCATATGATAATACATATTAATATTCATATAACAGTTTAATCAGCTCCAACTAAACAGATATGATAATGTAATGTAAAGATATATTACATGTACCTTATCCTATATAGATTGGTCTTACAGTGCAATGACATCGAACACAACAACATCATTAGCGCAATTATCGTATCAATTATTACATGCCAACTGTGCATGGTGATAGCTTAGTATTATCACATATTATGTCATAACCTTCTCTTATAAAGGCGGCAGGTGGCTTTCTAATGGTCGGAATGATAATAAATTAATAATACAAGAATAATCATTCTCCTGTTATTATGTTACCAGGGAAATGTATTACGCCTGTGTTCGTTTAGTCATTTTAACAGCATACATGTATGCCATAACAGTAATAAACTCGTAGTCAAAAGATACTTAACAACAACAGAAATAACTCTAATGCAAGAACGATGAACAGCAGTACTTTGATTTAAGTTTAATTAATAAGGCAATCCCCGGAACACATACCGGTAACCTTAAAATGTTTTGGAAGTTCCTATTTTGTGAATAGTTTTACTCAAATGTCAGGTATGCCCAACGTTAATGTGAAAATGTGTCTCAGTATTCATATTAGACTGCATCGACACTTGGCAATATACTAGAGGAATGCTTGACCCTAACATTTTTTTTAAATGAAGAGGTGATCAATCTTGATAAATTTACAATCACTATAAATGTTAGTTGTCGCAAGTTATCTTACCAACTGTCAACCTTAGATATCGGTTTATGCTTATTGAGCTATCGTATAACTACCCCTATTTAATAAACGTTTATTTCATAAACTGATTATTTTCTTTTGCCGATGAATTCTCAATGTGTACTCGCTAACAATGATTTTTGTGTGTTAATAGCATCATGAATGAATTATCTGATTGGTGCCTATTTCATGTCCGTACTGAATGTACATTTTAATATCTAAGTGTTTCTACTAAGTATCAAGCTTTATTTTATGTTATACCTGCCTAAATAACAGTGAATTAGACCTTATCATTTAAGCTTCGTATTTCATTTATCAATTAGAGAAGATTTACTATTTCTAGACTAATGATTTGCAAACAAGTACGAAATATTACCAGATGCAGTGGATTAATCATCATGTTCCATAAAGATACGAGCGTAGGCGTCAACACGATAATTTGATACGTGACACACCATTCATATCAAATGACATAATCGAATTTCTCGGATTATAACTACTGTATCGACCAAGCAATAGAGGTTACGCAACTTTTGTAATAAAGTAGGAAGCATTTGCTCGAAGGTATATTAATGAATACTTCTTACAGCTCTAACTGGCTGTAGATTAAAGTTGATTATGACTGGATTCGTCGCATTTGGTCTTCTTAACAAAACTTTACACAGTTTGGAAGTTCTTAATATGAACATTAGCATTGTGATGTGCAATGCCATTCTGTGATTAACAACACCATTCTGTGACGTAAAGTAACATTCTGTGATATACAATACCATTCTGCGATGTACAATACCATTCTGCGATGTAAAGTAACATTATGTGATATACAATACCATTCTGTGATATACAATACCATTCTGCGATGTACAATACCATTCTGCGATGTAAAGTAACATTCTGTGATATACAATACCATTCTGCGATGTACAATACAATTCTGCGATGTAAAGTAACATTCTGTGATATACAATACCATTCTGCGATGTACAATGCGATTCTGTTATGTACAATCTCCATCTGTGATGTACAATGACATTCTGTGATGCACAATGCCATTCTCAAGGGCAATCAACAAAATAATATGTATTATCCAAAATTCGATCTTGAGATGTCTATGGAAAGAAGAAGTATCAGTAAATGTCAATCACTTGTATCTGGTCTTTCCTACATAAGAGGAATCTTCACAAGAAGATTGTTGTCTTAATGCACCGAGAAGTCCAAATAACATCAGATTTTGTTAATTCCAGGTCAAATCATTGTTAATGTCAGGCTAATATATCTATACGATAGCCGCACAACCTTCTGGATTTGAAAGCTGAACGTTTGTATATAATTAGTGTATCAACTGCTACGTTTCAATACAGAAAAGTTCATGTTGAAACGTTAAAGGATAATTAGAATCATTTTTAAAAATTATTTCGAAGGTCACGTTCTGTGGCCTGATTCTGTCAAGTTTGTTACTCAACGAAGTCCTTGTTGTAGTGCATGAAAAATATCAAATTGTCAAGAAACTACTATATTTATGTAACTGTAAATGTAATTCGACCTGCAAGAAATGTAACGATAAAGACACCATTTACCCCTTTATGATGTCAGAAATTTCAAAGGTATAGTAAGGTAAAGCCAACAATATTGACAGTAAACACTCTGATATCTGGATTATGAAATCATTACGTAACCAAATAGAAAGATAGGTGGTATTGACAAAATACATTAACAAAAGAAAGAATATCTTTCAAATCTTAAATCCTCTTACTTTTTTTCTACAAGTTAACTACAGTTGATTGGCTATGTGTTACACATTATCAAAATGCTCAATGGAACACATAAGTTATTATTGAAAAACGTAATACCTCTATTTCAGTTCGACGGCTACACCTTTGGCAAGCCCTACCGAAAGATCCAATGAAAGAATATTGTTTCATTTATGTTTTCACAACAGTCTGTTCATTTAGTGCTGTATCTCTATAGGAAGAACTAATTTTTTTGTTATAAGGATTTTTATCATTGATATTTTATCATAGATTCAATGAAATGATAGCTTATCATTTGTGATTTCATAATTAGCATATAACACAATCTATTTTTTTTAAAGAAATCAAATTCAAAATACATTCAGCGTCACTAAATGCCCTCATCGACACCAATAAGGATATTAATACGTTACCTTTGAACGGGGTTGTATCCTTATACAATGTCAGCGTTATCCATTAGCTTCGCAATAGATAGCTTACGTATACAAACGTTATATAATGGATAAAATCAGTTAGTGATATTAAATTTTTCATCATTGGTATTGTACCAGTGTGTTAAACTACCAATATATCTTTATTCATAATTTAACAATTAAAAAAAAATGCTTTTTGTCCGGTATATAAAATGTCTTGCATATCAATGACTCAATTATAAAACAGTATGAACTTCATAATCGCATATTCTATGCAATGTCAATTATTTAAGCAATACAATGCAATAAGGTGTGTATAATTGTTTAAACGAATGAACTCATAAATAATGAAGGTCGCCTCACAATGTTCATCAGTCCAAGTTACTGCACTGTCACAATTTTATATTTTTAAATAAACCTTCGTAAATAAAATGCATGATATTTTAGTGTTTATCAAATTGAAACAATCAAACTATCAGCCTATTGTATATGGCAGTTGAATTGTTTAAGGCTACCTCTGTAGGGAGAGTATGCGTCGTCTCAAAAACCTTGGGGCCGGGGGTACACTTCTTAGACAAAGGAATGCGATGCACGTACCCCTTCACACCAGTATACTAAAAAACGGTAGTAAGCAATGGACACTTTAAATCTGATCTCAACGCGTTAACGGTAAAAAGCAGACTCTGTCCTTATTTTGTATTTTCCAGTTTGTTCATCATACATAATATATCATAAGCCTGAAATGATTGGGAAAAAAACATTCTTATAATGTTACAAAACAATATAGCCCTAGATGTATCAGATGTCGAAGCTACTTCCTGATGTTGATACTACCGAATCTATGCCGAAAATATTCGACAAATAAATATGAAAGTTCTGAATATTTCCTTTTGGGTACATTTTTGTTCACTTCCCTTGACTAGGTCTTGGGCATTTACCATATACATGCAGGTTATCTATGTCCAATATTTATTCACTGACCACCAGCGGATTCTTACACCATTCATGGAGTGACACAAGGCATTTGAGGCATAACTGTAAACAAAAAACGTTAATGATGTCTCCGTAGAATGACAAAAACAAATAAGAACCTTATCGGATGATATCTGTAAGAAGAGTAATCAATGAAAATCGATACTTTCACTGGATATCACTGACCCACTTCGCTAAATTCATGTTTGTACAGAAATACAATCTGTAATCCTTGAAAAATACTCTAAATCTTTTCTAATGCCGCAATCAATAAATTTTTTAAGGGTTTTGTAAATGTCAAACTTTCAAAACATTTTCTAAAAGAACGTCACTATTTTACTTCCTCATCTCTGCAAGTTGTAAAATTATTATAATATTTAAAAAATGTACAATTACTGCTTAAAAGAAGTTTTGGGGATTTTACTGCTTGACATGTTTCTCTGCAAAAAGAGAAAATATACAGATTCAATAAATCATAGCGAAAACACCTGTGTACAGCACATATGCCATTTTCAAACAAACGAGTTCGACAGTCTCCCAAATAATCACAAATGCAAGCTCTAAACATGGGTCACGAAACTCTTTGCATCGCCTTAACGCAATGCGATCTGACCTTTATAGCATGTGTGTGTCCTAACACGTGCGATGGCGTTTTTTCGGAAACAATTTGAGAAAAAAATCACTGCCATGCTCATGCTGATTTCCATTAAAACTTTAGTATGGTCAGACTTCAGCAAACCGATAATGATAGAGAAAGAACCAATGCGTGGAAACAAGTTGGTTCCACCAAAAATATTTCCCCGTCTGGCTAAAAATATTTCTTTGTGTCATATTCCTTTATGTTGACCTTTCGCGTATGCACGCAGTGGTTCAGTCTCTATCATGATCGCCTTACTAACGTCTGACCATTTTGAAATGTAGATAGAAAGCAGCATTAGTACGGTTGTGATTTATGGTCTCAAATTGTTTCCGAAAAACGCCATTTGCATATGTTAGAACATACTTTTTTTCGATGCATAGGTACATGCCAAGGTGAACTATATGTTTGATTCATAACTTCTTTGCAGCAGACATTTTACGTCTAGAGTGCTTCACAGATATACTTGTGATGAAGGTATTTTTCATTTAACACCAAGAAAACGTTTCACGGTTCACCTAAACAGTCGCTTATTAGTTTATTTACAATTATTCATGGTAATTGAGAAGTTACTTTCAGCTTTGACATTTGTTACAACGCTATGTAATTTTCCAATAAGAGTGAAAACAATTAATCATGATAATAGGTTGACATTGTTCATTTGAGTATCACTTGGTTTGAAGTTTTCACAATTTCCATTTTCGCAATAACTAGCAACTAATTGAGACAATTCAATACAATTAATGAAAGAAAATCTAATTATAGGATGAAAGATGCACTACTTATCATAAGAAGTTTAAGGCAAATACGTTTAAAGATAATCAATATCAATGTAGTTATTAGATTTGGTTTCTACTCAACTCTGACAGTTCATTTATACAATTTTGAAACCTTTTCTATTGATGATCTCTTCTCAATGTCTTTTCTTACAGTGTAAGGGAATTAAAGGTTTTTAAACGCTCCATGAAATGACTTTATTGAAGTACTATTCATTTGTTATAATGTTTGATTAGGAAATAAATAGATAAGATTTTAAGATTTCTAAATTTAGAATATGTCATGGGTTTGGAGTTGCTATCGCTCTTAAAATGGCTTTTGAATTTATAACATTTCAAATGTTCACATTGGAAATAAAAGAAACTTATGTAGTGAACAAAGGTAACAATGTTCCATATAGAATCACACTGTTGGCCCTTGTAGTTTTTCAGAAGCCAGCACACAATCGCCTGCACGGAAAGAACTTGTCAAAAACAACGTTTATTCCACTTAATGCAATTTTTCTATAGATTATGTATATTTTAGACTTTCATTTCTCCAACAAGGAAGATTAGAAATTTTTTTGATTACTCGAGGATTACAGGAACAGTTATATTAAAGCTGCTGAAGTGAATAATGATATTAACTTCATACCAAATGATGATGTATTTCCTACATCACTTCTAAGAAACAGACAGGACATTTAATAGTTATCATACTTTTCTCGGGGAATGTTAAAATATTGTTAATTTTTTCATCTTAATATTGTTCTTCATTAAAGATATCAAACGATGTTGAATGGAGACTTTGGTCTCTGCAAAGGTTAACTCGTTGAGTCATTATAATTACTTTGTATGTGAAATCGATACTCATGACATTTTGAGTTAATGCAATGAGAAGATGACGAGAAAACAAAAAAGCATGAAATTGAACATTAGTTACAGATAACGAGTTACCGTTGCAAGACGATTGGGTGTTTATGATGGCATTTCTCTCGTTAAAACACAGTTCTGAGATTTTATTTTAAATCTAATAGACATTATTGGCCAAATCTGATAACAAATTACATTTTTGGGATTAAATGCCAATTTTGTTTTCTAAATTGATTTAGTTAATGCACACAGGCTAAGAAATTTTAAAAATCCAAATAAGGTCTTAGGTCCAATAAGATCTTATTTGTATACGTATTCTTTGATATATCAATCTATTATCCAACCTTAGGCAGAATTTTAACATTTCAAAATGGAAAATGATATAAGAAAGATAATTGGCATAGGATGAAAGGAACTACATGTATTGTCCAAGTTATCAGATATACTTGTGATGAAGGTATTTCTCATTTAACAAGTTAATTGGGTTTTATCTTATAAGCGATGTTTTCCTTTCTACTCGATCATGTCATATCAATTTTCAAGATACATGTTAGTATAATATAAATAGACAACTGCATCTGGTAGATGCCACATCGTATTCCTTTTGAAATAGATAGGCATACAGTGCACGTACCGCGGGATATATTGATGATGATTAATAGATGATTTTGTAAATTGTAAGACGATCATCAAAATCATGCAGCAAACATTTAAAAGGATTTTTAACCATCAAACATTTAAAGTCGAACTTTACGTTAGTGGTGTGTACAAAATAACGGATAATTTCTATCAATTACATGTTTATTGTTGACGTTGATATTTGTATGACTAACATCAATTTTTATTTCACTTGAATTATGATGAATAATAATGAAAATATATTCCTAAAAATTTGAGTTAAGTTTTTTTTTTTTTAATTTTCAAACAGTCATTATTAATCCATACGTTAATACAGTAGTGAAACAAACTTTTATGTTTGTATACGTATTTCTAAATTTGTCACTAAGCCTCAAAATGATATACCATTTTCGACGCAATGAGTGCCTATAAGCACCTATAAGAGTCTTACTTTATAAAATAAGGTAATAACTTACATCCCGATCAAACATGTTTATAAACGTTCTTCAGCTCGTCAAAATGTTCAACAACTTGAAAAAATACTTTAAAAATCTATAATGTAAGAAATGTAGTTTTGATAAAATTATAGTTAAGTGTACATATTGCACAGTTTTGTTTTTCCTTATTTTGAATTCAAAATATTCGTTAAAGAAATGTGGAGAAGCCGAATTCTAAATTTTATATCTAATTCTGGTCGGATCAACGGTTTATCTTGATGTACATGTCAATAATCATTGAAAGTTTAACTCAATATAATATCATGTCTCCTCATTTTTTTTTATCAATAGATTGATTTATCATTTGACATATATGATTCTACGTATTTTAGTACCACTATAAATGACAGTTAATCATTAAGTGATACATATTCGCCTTCTTTAATTTTTTAAATATAATTTTTATCTTTTTTACATTTTAATCTATACCAACTCATTTCACGAAACTGAAAATGATCAACTGGACACTTCTTATATCACCAGCTATCAATTTCCCCGTTACATTTGGATAAGATTTGAGCTCGTCAGGGTTATAAAATATTGGTTATATATAATATTAAATATTATATATATCCGTTATTCCGAATCAACAGAACTATCACCACAGGCGGAATGGAAGGAAGTTGCCATTACGGTCCATTAACTCACGAACGTGTTAAGAAAATAACACATTCATGACGTGTGAAACGTGTTATTCATTCATATTTGATGTCATCAATACACGGCGTTTTCAGTTATATACAAATTGAGCAACATAAACGTCAACAGATTAACCAATATACTGTCGCCAGATTAAATTGATTCGAATGTCATTGATAAATATATGTTCTTTAAAGACGCATATCTTCACTTTTATTCGTCGAATACTTTAATCTTTTCTACAAGCACAAAGCACAAAGGGTAATCAAATCGTTATTTAAAAACTTTTCAGCCAAATATTTGGCATTCAAATTGAAAAATAAGGCTAAAGAGGCAATGGAATATATTGTCTACATAATCATTGTCTCTCATTTTGCTCATGGTGAATTTAGATCGTAATAAATCATTCAAAATGCAATCTTTACCCTCATATTTCAAGTACAAAGAGATTTCAAAGCGATTAACTTCTAAAGTATATGTCGTTAAAATCATATAGGGTCTCTTAACATTGGTGGTAGTTGATATCAGGGAAAATAGTATATTCTTTAGTTAGACACGACTGTAACATATATTTTAATTTTATATGAACTAACTACAATATCACGACTATAACTGGAAACTGACCTGAATCTCTTTTTCAGGGTCATAAAAAGTACAAGTAAAATGTTTATTTGAATGCATGTATTTGACGTTATAATATATTTCTTTACATTAGTGTGAAACAACTAAGTTTAATAGTGATTCAAATAATTTCAATTTATGAGAACTACTGTAGTGATCATTCAAATAAACTAAGCTAAAGATATTTTCAGATGAAAAAGCTGAATTTGGTTATGCAATATAAAATCGAAAATCTGTAAAATCGAAAAAAGAATTTTCTCAATAGTTTTTACTTGAAGATTAACATTTATATAACATCATAACTATATTGAGAGCATGGACCAAAGAGTCGGAAGGTTAAAGTTATCTACATCTTATATATATTATATTGTCTCGCCACCTTAAGGAGAAATTCATTCCATTAGGTGAGCCTAATTCATTTTCTGCCAGCTACCTGGCATTCCGCTGACCTTTTATCGGGCGCCGGTCAAATGGGAATTGATTATTTTCAGCCCTCGTCCAGATATAGTTAGCTATTTTATATTTCCGGCTACCCAGCTGCCTCTCTTGTATGTGGGTGAACAATTCTCATTACATCACCACGTCCATTGAGTGATGATTTAATGGGCGCGGTCAAAGTCTATACTTTTCTTTTATTTCGAAGGATGACATATTTTGCCTTGCACCTGACTTGGTCAACATTATTTATGTACTTTGATGCGACGAAGTGATCGTAGTAAGTGTGAAAGTATTAATCAAAAACTGAATTCAGGAATGCTTCGTTTTATGTTTGCTTCTTTGTAAAAAAAATTATTAGAAAATTATGAATTTACGAGATCATTTACTTATCAATAATAAAACTAGTAAACAGATTTTTAAAATTTTAAATATCTGTCGATAACACGTCAGTTATCTAGTTCTTCATTTGGTGACAAATCTTGTAATGAAAAAAAGTCGAAAAGTCAATGGTTAAAGCTTTTGGACACATGTTACAACGTTCATGAACTGTTAAATTGTGGCTGATGTGCGGTTATAGTTTTTGTTGTAGACGTACAAACAAACGTTTATCGCTAGGCATTATAACAATCAATACAGTCTTGGCCTTGTAATGGCGGATGACAATTTTGGTCAGTGTGTAATTGAAATATAAGCTTAAACAAGTAGGTTAGTATTGTTGAAAGCTTAATATTATAATAATAAACACATATTGCATTGTTTATCGTAAAGAAAGCATTCTTTAGATCAAGGGGCACTGAAAAGTTTTTACGGTTTACACAATGATAGACAATCGAAACACACTTTGAAGGTTTTCAGAACTGAAAGATCGCATCAAGTTCTTGAACCTCGTTTAAATAATAACATAATGATAACTTTATATAGAGGCTTGGTAAAACTGTATCACATGTGTTAAGAAAACAAAAACTTCAAACTCTGACACACTGTAGCCTTTGAATACATTTATGAATGATGTCACAAGTCATAACAACAACGATAGATCAGTCTTTCCCCCTTCCCCGCCATCTGTGACTTTCTTCCTTCAATATCAACAAAAAGGAGGCTCAGACGCAACGATTGATAACTCTTTCGAAGCTAAAGGTCATGGTGCATTGGTAGGTATATCTTTAGGACGTCTACGTCATTATGACGGATAAATGATGCATTCATGGATAACTGTAAGTCTAATAGGTCATGATGCTCCGATGCATTGATAAACAGAACTGTAAGTCGGCTATGATGCCTTAATGCATGGAAGATATATAAAGATTTGTAAGGCTTAAATGTAATGATGCTCTGATGCATTGATTGATAGATACATGCATGTAAGTCTTACAGGTCATAATATTCTTATACTTTATGATATAAAACTCTGTAATTTTAAAGGTCATTATTCTCTGATGCATTGATAGACAGATCTACAAGTCTAACAGGTCCAGATGTCCTGATGCATTGACAGAATACACCTCAATAAAAAAAAGGTGTGGCGTATCAAGCGATGAAAAAGAAAACATGTGTCACTCCCTCAAGACGTTAAAGCTGTCAATGAGAATGCATTTTATGCAAGATCTGTTG
Source organism: Phorcus lineatus (assembly GCA_921293015.1). Taxonomy (NCBI): domain Eukaryota; kingdom Metazoa; phylum Mollusca; class Gastropoda; order Trochida; family Trochidae; genus Phorcus; species Phorcus lineatus. The sequence continues at coordinate 35,870,040 of OV121084.1, read as the reverse complement.
GGTTTTTTTCAGTAAATTGTATATATATGCGACGGTACTGGGAAATGATGTACATAATGTTACTTACTCTGAAAAGTTATTTACTTTAATCAACGAGTTTTATCATTAACTGCTGTGATGAATTCAGTTCTCATTTTTGCAAAGTTATCTTCTCGCATTCATTAACACATTTCTATCCATGAAGAGTACGTTAATTGATTTGGTCTTTGTGCTTTTCTTTCGTCATGCCAAGGTTTTATTAGGGCCCATGAACTTAAACGTCAATTGAAACATTTCAATTATTCATAAAGGGAGAGTGTTTACGCTTAGATTTATGCCTCTGTTATGGGAATTTGAGCCTGGCTTTATGGACCTCAGTTTTATGAGGTATCCGATTTTGCACAAAGCCGAATGAAGTTATTCTATTCCCTTGTGCCAAGAAGGGATCACCGTTCTGGGATAGAGGATTTTACTTTACTTGGTAAACACTTTACACTTTCTCCCTGTAGTGTCGATACGCTTGTTTTTGGCAAATTTAGAACGGTTAACATGGTTTGTTGGGTTTAAATCGTTGATGGTAATCGATACATGTAGAAGTGTCTTTTACAATCCTTTTACATAATATGAAATTCCTTACCTTTTTCCAGCATTGCATTTGATCTTTGCCGACTAATGGTAACCACTGGCAGTTCTTGATGGTGAATATTGGCCATATATTCAAAACAATTTATTTAATAGTTTCTCTTTAAAATCGAATACGTCGTTTTAAGTGATCACCTACTTTCTTTCATTTTCAGTCTGTGTGCATTGAAAACAAACTTCGGAAAGGAAACAATTTATTTCAAAGTCAAGAAAATCCGAACTTTGATATCTGTCAAACTGTTCAAACTTTCTTGATGCCTTCTTACAGTCTTTTCGACGATAATAAATCAGATTTCGACGTGTACAATGTACATTGTGACAAATATATCTTGCTACCATTACAACGCTAGTTAAATACTAAAACATTGTATTTCTACGTGCAGACATAATGGAATGAAATCATTACCTTACTGACAAATAGAAATTCAATAACAACATTTTGACGCGATCAGGATTATTTTGATGTTTGTAATGGAAATAATGTGTTACTTGACGACAGTACTTTGGCGATGCCAAGAGAAAGAACATGACCCGATTATAAAACATAGACGAGACTCTATAATCAAATAACATATGTTGTGTCACACATTATATAGCTGTCATAGACGTTCACATAAAAGTTATTCATAAAAGTAATTATTGAACACAGTCTCAGAGGCAAATTAAAACGAATATGGAAATAAACGTGTTAATGTTTCTTGGCAACCCTTAGAATAATTCCCTGAAACATCTTAGTCAACTCATTTTGGTAAAAGCGGAAAGCCAAAATCTGTGAAAGTTGATCATGACAATTCTGCCGCGATTTGGTTAGAGCATCAAAATTAATGTCACTGAAGTGAATCACCAGGATTACCTTCTTCTGCGTTTCAGTGTTTATCTGTTAGTGTGGTTTTATGGTTCATGGTCTCAGCAACGCGTTTATATACTCAATCCCAGACAGCTAAAACCCTGTTAATATGTGGACAAACGGTAAAAGGCACAGAAATCCTACTGAAGCAGATATGCTAAATTGAACTCAAACTTTGGCAACAGTTTGCCAATGACATGTTGTTATTGAGGATAAGTTTAAACTAACATTTAACAAACACATTTTAAATGGTTACTTTGCAACATGCGATGTGATAAGAGCGTCACTATTATTGGTAGCTAATATTTTATTTTCGTTTGTTTTTTTCAGTAGTAGACAGATCTCAAGAGGATATTTTGAAATTATCTAGTTTACTCAACTGAGCACATCATATGTCACTTTTGACATCTAACATATTTGTACCAGTGAGAGAAAACTACTGTTAAGTATGCTAAATTAAAGTGCCCTTTTGGTTTTGTGAGTGCTTAATGATTCCATTATTTACCTTTAACTATTGTTATTAAAATCCATATTAAGATATGGTAGTAATTCAGATATATGATTTATTAATAATTGGAGGATTGTGATTGTGGAAAGCACACTCTATATTTGAATAATGTATTAGCAGCAGCATAATTTGCGAACAGCACCGTTGCTTTTAACATTAAGACCTTTACAATCTTTAGCGTGCAAGATAAATATCTTACAATTTAGATAATATGACATAATAAGAAGACATGCTAGTTTGAAAAGAAATCAATCAATTTCATCATCCAATCACTAAAAAAGCTCATTATCAGCACCACCTGAAGTTATAAATACTGTTTTCAATAGTCGTTATAGTTAATTAAGAGATTTTAGTTCTTGTTACTTTCCTCTTACATCTTATACGTGTTAAATAGAGCGCAATATACTGTTAATGCCGTAGATTTTTTCCACTTGTACCTTTAAAAGTAAAACTTGCAGCTCTTGTTGTCAGCCTGTCCATTTTCGTTAACCTCATTTGATATCCTTCTATGACATTTGGTTATGATGACCTATTGGTTAAAATTTTACAAACTTATATAATTTACACTTTGTTGCAAAAAGTTGGCGTGATGCAGTGTTATAATTGAAAATTGTTACTAACACTGAAAACGTATAACCGTTCGCTAACAAGATTAGTATTCTTACATTAAGATGCAACTGATATGGAAACAGGCTAGTTAAAGAAATTAACCAATTTAAATTTTTTTCACCCTATCTCTCGGGTCAAAGTACTTTCATCGTACATTTTTATCTGTACGTCAAATACAGCGCTTTATTAATATTGTGTATAAATTCTGTGGCTTATTTCAACTCCTTTAAAAGTAAAACTTGCCGCTCCTGCAAAGTCAGCGGCAGAGGTAGACACCATGATAACATGAAATGCAGCTGTGACTGTTTCCAGTAAATTACAGGCTGTCCATCTTCGTTACCGTCTTTTGACATCCTCAGCTCCCATGACATATGTTTCTGATGACCTGATGTTTAAACCTATATAGCTTTATGTCCAAATGATAGATAATTTGTTGCAAAATGTTGGCATGATGCCAAGTTATAATTGATAGGGAGATATATAACAACAATCTTTTTAGACTAAAATATAAGATAACCTTTTTCTTAACTTTTTTATATAAACATTATTGTCTGAATACATACAATTCAGATCTTGCTTGTCACTATTTATGTGAAACTGACATAGAAGATGGTGAAAGATTTTTATCACAAAACAATCAACATTTATTCATAATAAAGCTCAATAGTCTCTCTCAGTGATAACTAACAGATATTTATCCTTCATATAGTTTATCTTTCGTGTATTTGATAACTATAGCAATCTATTTTCTGAAAATAACGCATGCATAGCAGAAAAACTATGTGAAAATATTTATTAAACTATGATTCTTAGGTATCTCTATATTGTTATCATGTTTCTATAACCCTTATTAACATATAAATGGACAATATTGCAAGTGAATATTCTTGGCTCCGAATCATGCAAAACTTATATAAAGGTAATCATTGATCTAGAAATGTACATCTTGAGTGGCATTGACACTAAGATATTAGGTAAATATAGTGTCTGTAATACGTCTGAGACGGATCCACGGAATCATCTTCTAAGGCTAATAGATAAGATTATTTTCAGGGTCAAACACTCACGGATTCATGTTGGTGGCTTGATTCCTTTAATAAATCATACAATTGATTCGAATATGTTAATCTTGAATCTTGGTGACTGTAGGATAAAAGAGAATGTTGCATTCTATGACTCATAATTCATGAGTGTTTAAATTGGCAGTAGCACGTTTTTCCGGTAACAAAAGTTATCTCACGAAAACGAAATTAAATGTGTCCGACTGTAAGATACTTCAAGAAGAATTTTGAAACAAATGTATCATGAGCCGTTAAGCTATGGGAATTCATTTACCCCGAATGAATGAAAGGTTTTCACACAAAAATGGCCGCTGGAGGTTTTTTTGCTTGGTACATAATTATTTCATCTACAACTTAGATGATCGAGTGGTGAAATGATATATTTGGCCCTCTGAAGTTGATACATTTGGTATAAACAAACGATAATTAGGGGAAAATTGAAGAACTAAATCATACAAAAAACGAGTTACTGTCCCTTTAACAAGCAATTAATTTTGTTTTGAAGGTATATATGAATGAAAAACAAACAGAATGGAATACAATACAAAGATGCACAAAGGATTATTTATCTCATTGATAATATCAATTACGATATGCAACACTTACAAGTTTGGGTTTTTGTCAAGATATGAACGAGAGATAGCATCTCGAAGGAGTCGTAGGTCGGTGATGAGAGTGGTCTATTCTGTGTGATTATCTCCTCATAAGCTTTAGGCGTTGGCATAGAGACATAGCGGATAAAGCGCATTTGATCCTCAAAGAGTGTGATTACAGGCCTTACCTAAGAACTCTGTGTAACCATAATGTTGTTATACTTATATTACTATGAATAGCTGTAAGTAAGAACATGATGGACATGATATGAAAAAATCATAACCAGAGCAGAAAGCTGGAAAAATAACTATTATTATTATTTACTATTATCATAGGGCTTATCTCTGTCTACCGATATGCCATCTCTATGTTAGAGTTTTGTAATAGTCAAGTCAAGTCAAGTTTATTGTTTTCGAGGCCTCCGGCCCATATACAGTTTAAAGAGTTTACATAAGGATTGAATAAATGACAGTGTATAATTATGTGTTTAACAATTCGTCTCTTAACTTATAAGCATATTTTATATACCAAGACAAATTTTTAATATTTTGTTCATCACATGATGATACTAATGACCTAAAGGCTACTTCCGGGGATTTTGACAGGTAATAATCAGGTAAAAATTTCTTTCGGATTTCAACATATGGTTTACAGATAAACATAATACAAATTGACAATCCTTTTCAATTTGAAAAAAAAAACATGCAACACACATTGGTTATTAGCATGATAGTTGATAGTTGATTATAATTCATAGTTATAGGATAAAATAATCTGTCACACTATGAGTTATATCATGACCTATGACAACGCCTACAGTCCGTAAAATAGATTTCGGAATAATTATGTGTAGTAACTGTGGTCGAAAAGTTTAAAAACAGAGAAGGAGCATCTGAATATAGCCTGATAGTAAATCTCATACAATATACCCGTAATTATTCTAGCAAGACAGAGTGGAACATCATTAGTCATACCAAATCTAGACCAAAATTTAGTCTATGAAAACTTTTAATAATTAAATGTTCCTTCATCAATAATTATTTTTTTTGGGCTCGTAATTTCATATGTGTATTCAGTCGATTTGGTTCTAACTGAATGTGGACCTAGACTGTATTAAAGACTCCTTAATATACCAGTCATAAAGCAGGACTATACCAAATCATACTGGTAACTTAACACAAGCAAAACATCAAATCGTTCAAAAGAAATCATTATTTAAACATTATTCCTTTTTAAACACTTTTTTGTTTCATACCATCAAAATTAATTTTGGCAATGAATATATCAATGCAACGATGTTTCCTAGTAAATTTCCAGACTAAAGAATTTTCAGCAAAAAAGGAAAATATCCTTTCCTTCTGACACAACTTTTTGCTGTCATTCAACATTCCCGATGCTCTTTCAAGCTTTTGCAAATGTGCTCCATTTTCTACGATACACGAGCTTAATGTTTCTCATTATAGTAACATAAGAGCAAATTCAATGTTGCTAATGGAACTAAATACCATAAATTCTTGCTTAACAATAGTCAGGTTAGGTATGGGAGGAAAATGTTTTAGCTAGAGTAATTTAGAAAAATATTGTAACAGAGTAAAAATGTTGACAATAAGATATTAGAAGTTTGATAAGGGGATAACGAAGCAACCAATATTATTTTCCATTTGCTGCTGCCTATGATAACGTTATGGCGTAAAATTTCAAACGCATTGGCTTTAATTAACTGCAAATTCCCTCTTACTTATGGATACAGAAGGATTGAACATTTTTGTGATATAGAAGCTGCCTGGTTTTTATTGAATAATTTCAAATTACGATTTTATGAGAGAATATCCTACTGTATAGTAATGATGTACATAGTAAGACGGTATAATGCTTTTAATCCTTTAAGACATATGACAAACCATTCTGTTAAATATACGAATTGGCTCAAGCTTAATGAAGTCATCTTAAAGAGGAGAAGTATACGCATGAATTTTATTATTACAAATTAGTATCTGTATTCGCTTCACTTATATCAATCAATAGAGCCAAAAAAATTGAAAATATACGCTTTAATTCGACTACTAGGAGACCTTTTATACCCCTGTTTTGGATAGCCGCCTAATGAGACTGGCGAACGCTTACACAAAATCACCGAAGCATGACTCGAAGCCACGCCCAGTGTGTGACGTGCTAGTGGGCAGCTGAAAGCCCAGCCCTTTGATTTTCTCTGTATTTTTAAGCTAATTCAACAGCAAAATAAAGGCAATAGCATGACCGAAAGAATTCCAAAATACGATATATAACAGCTTCATGATATCAACTTTCCCTCTCAGTCGTCAAATCCATCTTAATTAGACTGTGACAATCCTTGGACGCGGTTTTCTTGGGTGGGTTTATATCAAAAAGGTAAAGAACTTGGTCGGTGAGAGATCCAATTACAATGGGATATCACGTAGTGTTACAACATGTATTTATCGATATGAAGTTATAAATTGTCTCGAAAAAAATGAAGGTTTTTGTAAAAAACGGGAGACAATGTGGAAACTTTTTTAATGACTATAGAACAAATAATTTTGTTTCACTTCACTTTCATGACAACTTAGTACTTATTGGAATATTCGTTTGTATTTAACTAACACATATCATATTCTTATCTAGTATAACATCTCACACCGTGTTGCAATATCTCTGTCTTTTAATTTAACATTAAATGACATGAAAACATACCTGACGCAAGCGTTAGAAACATCCTATGTAATCCTAAAGAATGTTGGGTCCCGTTATTCACGATGTACTTTTTTAAATGTGTGTGTTCGTCCTTAGAGGTGCATGAGCCAAATCTCCTGCTCTTAATTTATTGGTTGAATATATATTCTACAAGTTCATTGGTTCAAAATGACTGGACGCCGTGACAATAAACTAAGTACCAGTCGAATGCCAAGAGTTACGCCATTATGACAGGACATATATTCCGCTTGGCGGGTCCAAGGCGTTAAAATTCAAAAGGTATAATTAGAGACCATTAAATCAAGAATTGAAATTGAATGCGATAGGATTACATAACGGCCACCTGTGTGTCATAAAAAACAAACAAACTAGTTAAACCAATTTGATTGTTGTGAAAACATTTGGCAGACGTCGTAATTGATGAACAACTTAAATTCAAGGTTAACCTTAGTGACTTAAGGCTACCTTAGAGTTTTGTGCAACGGGACCCAGGAAATTATCTTTGGATGTACATTTATGATGTATGACCTACAAATGTGATAGGATTTGACTTCCACTTAGCTATTCTTACGACGATATCAACAATAATGTCTCACTCACCATACGCTACATGCCTACATTACATTTAGAAAATTGTGTGAACGCCAAAATACATAAAAATATGGATATCATATTCAAATAATCCATGGTCAATAATACATTCAATTTTATTTTTATTATTTCTGTTGACTGAAAAAATATATAAATATAATGGAGAATTGTTTTTTTAAAATAATCAGTCCAATGCAATTTAGCATTAATAGTAAATTCCGAGTTCTGTTGTAATAGCATAAAAATTAAATTGAAAATGCCAAAAGAAATTAACACACACAAAAAATCGTCTCTTCTGTTTCTGTGCCACTCGAACTGTCATTTGGCTCATATAAGTAAGGAAAAGTATCGTCCCCGTCAATTGAAATTAGCGTTTCTGAACATGATGAGACACATTCCATAAATAATGATATCTCGCTTTCTGAATAGCTGGTGGACATTATGCGTTAATACTTAATAAAGGTTATATTTTTATGGGAATAAGGATGCCGGTGCATCCCTCAATATAATGTCCAATAAGTGAGCATAGTTCATGTAAGAAACACTTCCGGGATCTCACGCGTTAGCGCAATCTTATAACTATGACAACATGGCGCAGGGTCGTGACTTTGAAAAACATTCCGTAGGAAAGTGCACACAGCATCGTATTTAATCAGGGTCTTGCGCTTGCTAAAACAGAAATATCCAGACAATGAATTAAACAATAGATTCCTTTAAGGTTTGAGTTGTTTGGATAACGTTTAGTAGGTAAAACCGACAGTTAAACTGTGAGATTTACTATCGGAGATTCACGCTTCAGTGACCACAGGGCCTTTCAGGTTCTGCTCGCCGGTCGTAATTAGGCAATTAAATTACAAAGCCGTAATTATGTTGTTTAGCGGCCGATTTCAGAAATTTAAAGTTGAGTCCACGTCAAATTGTAATCTCTTTTAACGAATTCCGAAATCGACTATAGGGCATTTCACCCGATCTTTAATGCTGATGACAATGGATGATCATCATTCTGTGATAGGAAATTGTATTTCTTGAGACTATTGGTAACCACTTTATGCTATTGGTAACCACTTTATACTGGTGACCCGTAGACAAGCACTATGGTATTCAGGAAATAGGTTTTAGGTTTTATGTTCGTATTACTCGACTTATATGTGAAGTTCCCACAAAATCTATATTGAAATACGTTCTCCACGTTGGCCTTGTTTAAATCCTCCTTAATACTCTATTGCCTTTTAACAGATGAAAATGCCAAAACAAATTTGCAAACAATTAGAGAAACAGTATGACTTATGACATGATCATCATTGAGTGGTACAATAAACCTGCTTCGCTGTTTACAATGGACAACATATGAAGGGAATACAATTAAGCTGTCAAATATTTAGTTTTTAATTTTGTTTTTAAATTCAGCTTTTAAACGGTCATCAGGTATTCTTGTTCTAATGATAAAACATGAGAAATATTCTAGATTCTTCGTCTAATTTATTTCCCATATAATTCATAATATATATTCTCTGAATCATATTTTTTTGTAAACAGGATAATACAAACACAATTTACAAATTCCTTATAGTTTACATGACGTGATATTTCATCGAAAATGTAGGTCGTTGTTTCCCATGTTTATGATATTCATTCTTAACATATTATTGGAATTACAGTGTACAAAACCTTCACTGCACAAAATTTGATTCTCATTGGATAAAAGCTTACCAAAAGATTAAAAGTTTGATGCAATCCCGGAAGTAGAACCTCCAGTTGTAGATAAGGTTTTTAAGATGTTATTTGGCATCTTTGGCATTTTTAATGCTTTCTTTAGAGGTTTACAAAAATGAAATAGCATATTAAGGAATCGCTGACGTGAGCAATGAGACAAATGTATCCGTTCACTAACCAACACTAACTGCATACTACAGACATTGCATTTCTTCTTTCATACACAATTGAATGCTATTAACTCTCTAAAAAGTAACAGATACAAGGTATCCTGTTTATAACTTTGACGCCATTAGGACTATTTCAATGTTAAAAATGGAAATATTTACAGAATGGAACTGATATAGTAATTGATTTTATTTGATGTAGGTTGATGGAATTATTGTGAGCTGGTGTCATGCGACGCTCAGTGGAAGGAAAAGGAGACTTGACCAAATCATCACTGAATCTTGAGACTCATGACTTGAGGCATCACGGAAGTAATAACAAAGCCAAGTTTTGCGTCCACCAATTTGAGTGGGTTAGATAAATGGAATTTCATAAGTTGTCATGTCAATGAAAACGATATACCTTAACATATTACAAATTCCTGTTGCTAACGTTGTTACATATAGTCATATGGCTCGTGGACATATATTAATGAGATGAGTAAACATATAGACTAAACAGACAGAGAATATATAGAATTTATCGTAGAATGATAAGTATATCTCATCGAGTAAAGTAGAAATTTGTATTTCTATGAGTGGCGCAGCGACGAGTGTAAATATACTTAACTTACTCCTTCATGAGATGAGATACATGTATGTATGGCATTCGATATTCAATGTCAAATGTTCTATTCATTATATTTCCCAAAAGTTAGAAAATGATCTTAACTTTATGAATGGAGTAGCATGAACGCTTCGATATTATGGCAATCTCATGAAGCCATTCAATTGTTTCTTGGTATCACGGTTGACGTCATATGATTATAGAGTTATTTCACACAGTAGGATCGCATATCAGGATATCATGAAATTACGGATTTTCATTTTCCAATCGTGAAATATGCCATGTAACGGTTTTTAAAAAATCCGAATTTATAATGAATTAAATGACATGCTATTACAGCAATCGATCTTGCTATTCCGATTATAAAGTTCAGGAAGATCGTATATGTCGTTTTGGGAAATATTGTTAATAGAAAATTTGACAATAATCAACATACATTGTATATCTCATCTCATGAACTATAATATATATAATTAAAATCATATATGATCCTCCAAATCTTCAAGAAACAATATTTGCAAGTAAATATACATAATATAGAATGACTATTTTTAAAAACCCAACTATGATAACACATATGATATTGGAGATAAAATAAGGGGTACTTCATAAATGTAATGATAACTTTTCAAAGTAATGTTATTCAACCCTTTTTCTACAATCACGTATATTGTTATAGTTCATTATCAAGTTACAAAATTGCTCGTTTTCGGGTCACATGTGATGTAATGTGTTCGTATTTTATATTATGAGTTATAGATTTGAAGAAATATAATATTTCAACATGGATTAGCTCCTGTAAAATACTCAAACACGAGGTAACTTTATGATACCGTGCTATGTTAACTTTGTGTGACTTGCTAGAACAACTTATTGTCTTACTTATAGTTGTCTGAATTAAATATTCTGGTAATGCTTGAAATGATTATATATTTGTGAATATTTGAAAACTAATGGAAGAATGTGGAGAATAGATATGTGAAGACAGGACTTCATCAGAGCTAAATAGTACTTCAGTAATGGTGTTTGAACTAACGTCTCCAATATAATGTCTAATGACACATAAGTCACAATTGGTTTTCCATAACGGATTAGAACACAAGAACATTTGTTAGGACACTAAATGATCTCAGGAGGAGAATTAGTCTGGCTATAGATCGAATTAAAATATCCATTTTTTGTGCTTTTATGTTAACAGTGGTACAAAATATTGTTCTTCTCAGACTGTTATTCATGTTTGTAACATAGTGTTAAAACATTTTGAAAATGTAAGATTTGTTGACATTTAAAACAGAGTGAGAGTTGGGGCGATATTCTTATTACTCTGCAAGCCCTCTGGTGATCAATGTCCGTGACAACAGAAGAACGAGTGTGGCTAGAGATCAATGCAAGATCCATTGTTTGTGCTATGCTGTTTAAGGGAAGCGGTTATGGTACTAAATAGGCACTCCTATCTCCGATGACCTTGGCCACAAATGATGTGATTGAAATAGTCATATGAAGTGAATTGTAGTAATCTTTACCAAAGTATTGCCTGTCGTTTTGAGTTTTACCTTAAATTCCATAATTTTATCAATATCTGTCATAGTAAAGCAGAATATAACAATGAAATAAAATTATAATTGATTTTATTGATAACAATTAGCCTTATTTTGCATTGTTTACATTTGCAGGCATTCATAGGCAGGAAGCTATCATACGGGCATATAAAAATAGGAAACATATTAACACTGAACAGCGCAAGAATACGTGACGTCACATAATCACATGTTATGTGACGTCATTCATAAAAGAAGTAGTTCTGCTTTTCATGACTACTAACATATCTATTGGTTACCACGCCGTTTCAACCTTGCTTACATTTGACCTATGATAAGTTAGGAAATCTTGACTATCTAAATTCTATATTACGCATCGTGTTCTGTACGCCCAAGAGTGCAGTCAAATATATATATACGGAAGACAACCATCATGCATAATGAAAATTCTAAACTAGTATTTTAGACATCGTACAAGTAGATGTGAATCTATTGTTTAATCACTTTAGTCTTAACCAGTTAGGACATCTTGACTATATCAATTCGTCTCAATATTGTATATATTAACAACTCAAATTTCATTGTTTAAGCGTAGTCAACTTGTAGGCATATATATATAAGTTATAATTGAAGAGGACATATAAATTGAGCTTAGTTTTAGAAGAAAACTATCAGAAATCTTGCAAATGATATTTCAATTTAATAAGATACGCATATTTTCTTAGCACATCAACTTCTGGTATTAGTGGATAATATTAGTTCTACTGATTATGACAGAGAAAATTACATTTAAGAAGATGATTGAAAGGCTTATGTCATAAAAATTTAACAACATTATATATGTTAAAGCAAGATTCATTCTATGTGATATTCGCTTGATGATATTGTGTATCTGATATATTTGTTTTTCTATTGCCTAAACAGTTTTAAACTGTACACTGACTTTGTGAACATAGTCATAATAGGCTATGATTCCTATATGTATATACAAGAATCTATATCGAAACGTCGCAACCTCAGAATAAAGAAGTTGCCATCCAACACGCTTGACAACAATACAAGAATCTGTATCGAAACGTCGCAACCACAGAATAAAGAAGTTGTCATCCATAAATTATTTGTACTTACTATATGTATATAGTAATCAGGTTTCGATAACCCAACCAAACCAATCCAAACTTATTGATATTCTAAGCTCATTTAAGTAAAAAAGTCAGACTGTTCTTGCATATTATCCGAATTATACAAAAGTTATATATAGCTCCTTATTAACCTAGAACTCTACATCTTGAGTAGCAATGACACATATTTTTAAGAGGCTGGATATTATAATGCCTTTAATCTCATATAAGAAGAATTTTATCTCTGCATCGGAGATTGAATTACGGATTCATCTTGTAAGGCTAATGAAGCCATTTTCAGAATCATACGCTCACGGAATAGTTTTTGTGGCTCGATTTCTCCTATAAATCTACTTGTACAACTGAATAATTCATTCTTGCAATACTAAGCCAAGAGGAAGCAAAGAACAAAACAGAATGTTGCTTTCTCTGACATCTCAGAATTTGGAATGATTTTTGTTGATATTTATTATGTTATTACAAGAATATGAAGGTGGATAAATAATTCAGATATAGTCCATAGGTAAAAACAATTTAAAATAGACATATCTATCTCATAGATAATATCAATTGAGATGCAACATTTGATACGAACGAGAGAAAAACTTTGAATTTAGTGTACAAGATTAGATAGCATCCCGTAGGACCGATAGGTAACTAATCAGATTGGTGTATCCTGCATGATTATCTCTACAAACAATTGTGGCGTAGGCATAGAAATGTAGTGAATAAACCGTATTTGATTCTTAAAGAATGTGACTACAGATCATGCCTTACAACTTTGTGTAACCATAAACGTGTATAACCTAAAATATCGTGCATAGCTATAAGAGCTAATAGGGAAAATGTACAATAATAATGTGAACGAAAAAAACAGAAAATTGTTTGAGTTATAGGAACATAAGCAGAATTATGAGACAAAAAAATGTTTCTACAATTACACAAAGGATTATTAAAATCAAATATTAAACTAAAACCAACAAGTTACTATAGTGCCCGACATCACTTTTTTATTTTTGATGAAAGTAGATTATCTTTGTCAACGGTGGTATCAACTCATTGCCAAGAAGGAACCTCTTGATCCAAAGCTGAACGCGCTGGCGACTGCGCTGTGCCTCCCCATAAGAAAGAAAAGAAAATTAGCATGTCCAGTAGCATCGATGTCACTTTATCAAGCTCACTGTTCTTCTTTAACTACATTTCTAGGTAAAGTTAATTTCCTAGCATCAGTAAAATGATATTTACCAAAATAATTTCAACTCGTTACCAGTTAGTGATGTTTAAATGATGATAACATTGAAAATATATTTAGCTGTTTCTGTTTGATTGTGTCATTCGTTACTGTAACAAGGAAGAATGTCAATTAGTCATAAAACATTAATTATTGATAACCTCATGCATATCCAACATGTCTCCACGTGTAAAAGGCTTGCTTAAGGAGAGAATAGTTTATATAAATTCATACAAACCCTATTGTATGTTCTCATTGAAAAGGATAACCCACTTGTCTTCAATCTGCGATGATAATTTTCTAAATTATAAATATTCATGGAGTTACCTAAGTTGGTGAACAATTTCTCAAAGCTTGAATGACATTAACCTGTGCAGAATATTGGTAAGTATTTCATTTAGCTAAGTTGATGATCACTTAAGATGAAGGGATAACTTATTTTGACAATACTCATCACTCGCAGTAAACTCGCTCTTGATGTGTATGTGATGCAACCTTATAAGAACATCAACTGATAAAAGAAATCAACAACTTGGAACCATATAAAGACACATGCATTCACATTCATTTCTCTGTCGATATATTGCAAGAGAGTTCACCCAGACATTTAATGTGATTCAGACAACGGATACTTCGTTTGGAGACGTGTGTCCCCAGTGGCAGAGAATGTCAATCGTGTTAGCTTAGAAAACGCAAGCAACACACGTTGGTATATAACAACTTGTTATGTGCTAAAATTAGAAAATAGGAATTCACGCCAAGTACTTGCTGACAGTTTGATGCCCTTATTTTCAGCACTATGAACTACGAAGTACGGCTTTGAAGTTTGGGGAACAACATTTGCTATGGAAATAGAGCGAAGTCATCTCATGTACCTGAAAGGAATTTTGAAAGTGCACTCCAAATCTACAAATGTTGCTGTCTACAGAGAAATTGGTGGATACCCCTTATTTGTCAAACGGTTTGTCGGAGCTATAAAGTGCTTGTTAAAGTTACAACGTTCTAATAATCTTTTCTTAAGAATATATTTTGACAAAAGGATTGAATCATGTTCGAGAGGATTTAATAACCAGGCTAATTTTGTTAAATCGGTTTTCTTAAATTATAGTTTGGGTATTTAATGGCTGTTTCCTGATTGTGATGATACAGGTTATTTTTGCAACATCTTTAAACAATGTTTGATTGATGAATTTGTGCAGTAATGGAAAAATGATATTTCTCAAAGTAATAAACTTGAAATTCATAATGATATAAAATATAATGTCTTCTGTGAAAAGTAACTCAACCTGTCTCAACCATGTTTTCATTTTACCTAACAGGTCAACGAATATCATCTTATGAATCAAAAAGAGAAATTGGTCGCTATTCAATATTCATAGGTTTGATATATTAAGTGATTGTTGCAATCAAAAGAGTTTTTCAGCAATTGAATATTTGTGTGTGTGTAAAAAGTATGAAATCTATTGAGTAAAATGGTATTGATAAATATACCTTGTTGTTCTTACCTAATTCATCAAACAATCTATGTATTGTCAATAATTCCAAGTTATGCCTCATACTCTGTATATAATGCATTATTGTACTGTAGATGAGGGGTTCAAGGAACCAAAGTTTGAAATAAACTGTCCTGTTTATGATAGTTAATAGTTAAGAGGCCACCCTCAGCTGTCATGTTGGCAAATAATCACCCTTTTATCTGAGGACGTGGCAGTGTTTGGAATGTTTCCAAAATGTTCAAATGAGTTATCATAACATTATTCCTTTTTGTTTATAAGTGAAGTCTCATACCTACGAACTCACTCGCTTCTATAACATCTCTCTATATGAGCTTTTGCAAAATGCGCTGAATTTATCAATATTGCGCCCTGATATATGGTAAGCGTGCATTATGGTCTTCGTCAAGGAACTATGTTAATACTGGAATTCAATAACATAACTTCTTGTGTTACAAAAACCTGGTTCTTTGTGGGAAGTCATTTCCCTAAGTTGGGATTATTTACAAACAAAATATGACAGAAAACTCTGATGGACAAACATTATCAACGATGGAGGGATAATTAAAGTAATCTATATTATCAAACATGTGTCCACTGTATGAGACATTACATTTTTTAATTGCTTTCATCAATTTATTTCTAATGGGACCAACAATAAAATAAGAAGTTGTGAAATATTATGTTACTACGATGATTAAGCCTTCATTTCACCGTATTGGATTCTGCGTTAGATGAAACCTTACCATGTGAATGAAAGTTCCCCGGCAGTATAGCCTTCAGTGATGGATAAGGTTTTTTACGCATTTTTACAATTTTGTTACGCATTTTTAAAAGTTTTCGAAGATGAAATATCACATTACATTTCTACTTGCACACACAATGGAATGATCGTTAATACTCTAACAAGAAACAGATACAAGAATCTCCTTTTCATCATTTAGGACCCATCAAGACTGTTTTGATGTTAAAAATCAAATATTTGCTGAATGAAACTAATATTGTTAACGGATTCCATTTGACGTGGGTCGAAGGAAATACTGTGAGCTGGTGTCACTTGACGCTCACAGTGAAAGGAAAAGGAGACGACCACGATATCACAGAAAGAAGAGACTCTTATCTTGAGGCATAACGGAAGTAATAAGGATACCAAGTATCTCCATCACTTTGAGTGGGTTTATTTAACAGAATTTTTAAAATAGTCACGTAAATAGGAAAGTAAAATTTCTATTTTTTTTACTGATTCATCATTCTTGATTATTGTTACAAATATATGTATCGGCTTTTTCAATGACTAAATAATACGAGGTGGTTTTCTGGTTTTACGCCGCTCTCAAGAGTATTTCACTTAAATCGCGGCTGCTAGTAGTATTGCAGGGAGAAAGCCCGAAACACCATTTTGGCTATGCATTGTGAAACCTGCGAGCATCGGCTGGAACTAGCGAACCAGGGGTGGTACAACACTGAAATTAAGTGTAGCTAAACACTATATAGTTTTATCTTATGATTTCAGGGGAAATAACGGCCCCTAACAATGAAAAAAAGCATGGTCTGACATAATAACGCTAATGATGTCATGTTGTTGCTTAGGCAACAGGGTCTTTCAGGGACCAACACATTGGAAATGCACTTTGATTTCAACAAAAATACAACAATTGAATCTAAATAAATGGAGAATGTGTCTTTTCTTGAAAAAGAACCATATTTTTATCATATCTTATTATCACTCGTCGCTCCGCCATATGTTATAAAACAATTCCTTAACCTCACTCGATGAGATAAAAAATTGTATTTGTCAAGAAAACACACATGTCCTTTTATTATCATACTCCCAATTGTGAACTACACCGACTATAAGCATGTATTTTCACTGAGTAAAATAACAAGCGATTCGAACTAATGAAATAACACATAATATGAACGATACAATGAGGCGTCGGCGACAGCAAAGCGATGCTGGGAGATTCATTTCATAAGATAAACGTCAGGGATAATGAATTAAATATTTGCCATTTCTGGTCGACTACATTTCAAATATTATCATGTGATGTACATATACAGAAATATATATTTACACACTCACACAATATCCTTTGTACCAGGGGAGCTGTTCTGATCTATGCATGGAATGCGCACTCTTTATTCTAAAATTTACCAACATCACTCATAAAAATGTCTTTAAACCATTCGGAGACCAGGCAATTTATCTTACAATTAAGACAGACAAGATGTTACATAAAAAGTAATTTCTATTTTTAACGAAATAAACCACTGCCAAAAGAAATCAACAACGTAAAAGGTGTAGATTTTTTCAAGTTTTAAGCTTATAACCTAAAACTTTGAGCCCTTGCCAAGTCAGCGGCAGAGGTTGACACGATGGCAAAATGAGATACAGCTGCGACTGTTTCCAATCAATTAGGGGCTGTTCGTCTTCATTACCGTCTTTTGACATCCTTAACTCACATGATATACATCTACGGCTATGATGACCTGATGGTTAAACCATTAGTACTAATAGGAAATGAGACCTTGCAAGACGTTGCAAAACGTCAAGTAACTTAATAAGGAACTATGGAAAACATGCCTGTTGGTAGAAAATCTATTAAAGATCACATTGTTATCAGGTTTCTGAAATCCCTACAAACACTTAAGTAAAACATGATTCAAATGGATGTTCTTCCATCATTTCTGAAGTATGCCGTAAGTAGATATAGCTCCTTATCGATCTGGGAATCTACATCTTGAGTAGCATTGACCCATATTTCTAAGTGGCCGGGTAATAATAGAGTCTGTAATCCTACATAAGAAGAATTCTATCCTTTGCTTCGAAGACGGATAGACGGAATCGTCTTGCAAGACTTGTAGGTAAGGTCATATTCAGGGTCATACGCTCACGGAATAACTCTGGTGGCTCGCATTTTTGTAAATCTTCAATTAAAGACTTAATCTTGTACTACTTAGTTAAACGTGAGTGGAAACAAAATGTAGCTAGGCCATCTTATAACTTTTGAGAATATGAAAAATAAGAATGAATTTTGTTCAGTTCTTTCAAGATATATTTCGATTTGAACATATATAGAAATCATATACAGTTCAAAGTGGAATACAATTTAAAGGTAAAGATAAAGGAGGTATGTATCTCATAGATAATATGATTTATTTGTTAGGAGAGAAAAGGCTAGAGAATTAGGTTTGATAAAATCACTTAGTAGAGGCACATTTAGGGAGCTAATCGCAGAGAGATTTTTATTTTGCATGATTATCTCAGCAAAATCTTTGGGCGTTGGCATACATACATTCATAGTGGATAAACCGTATTTGTTGCTCACGTTGTTTGATTACCGATCACGCATAAGTTTACATAATCATAGTGTTGTTTTAGATATGATAATATGCATAGTTTTACTTTTGAACGCTGAGGATATGGTATACAACAAAATCTGTAACATGAATTTCATTTTAAAAAATAGATATGATTTTTCGAATGCTGTCATGACAGTTGATTGCAATAGCGTCCGTGAAAACTAGAATGAAACAACTTCATATTGTATTTTATTTGTGTAAATGCGTTTATGTGTTCCTGTGAACTGTAAAATCTCAACAAAACCATTTGCATGTTCTAAGCATCTTGCAAAATATATAGGTAGCCGTATGATGACACATAATCATAAATAACATCGTAATATTTGATGGTTATTTACTAAAATAAATAGTCATTTTCGGGTAGCGATTTCACAGATCTTGAATTTGGTTATCTATCAGTTCGTTAATTCAATAGTAAACTTTGTTTAACAATTGTTGATAATTTGCTTTACAATCTATAAGAATAAAGGATAATGCAGAATGCAGGATGCAGATTAATGAACTATTAAATTACTTAGTGAACTATTTCACGATCATTACGAATTCACACAAAGAAATAGGATACTCTGACTTTACTCCAATTGAAATCCTTCACAATAAACTCGGTGTACGCAATAGAATATGAAAACGAACACGCACAATAACCGATAAACACGATCAACAAGCAGGGACTTAGTCATCGAAAAAAGAAACTAAACACTTTTTGAACTGATATTTTAAAAATAATTATATGAATGATGTCAATAACCTTAGCGTTGAAAGTGCTTAAGCGCTGAATTGTTGTTTTGAATAGCAGTACCAAATAAATGTTCACTTATATTGGATAGAGATGCAAAAAGATGGGAATCACATGACCTAGCTAGTGATGCAAAATCAGACTACAAACTACTGTCGTAATCTATGATGGACATCATGACTGAGAAAAGAACACCTCCGAACAAGTTTTCTGAAGATATTTGTTAAGATATACTCCCACCTCCCGTAAAACAAGATTTCTTTAGAAAAATTCAAACAAGACATTAAATGTGGTTAGATAAAGGATAGATTGTCTGGAGACATGCGTCTATGGGGACAGAGATTGTGACTACTACTGAAGTAGAACACGCACGTAACACACATTGGTGAATAGCATGGTGTTGATAGTCAATAAGGTAATGCTATAAGCACTGTTATCTTAAGTCTAAAATGAAACTAATAACTATCCATTCATTAAAATCGTGGTTGAAAAAAGGTAGACACCGTGGTAGATAGTGAATTAAAATTTGTAATACAGGAAAAAGGGTCATCTGTTTAAAATGATATGGTATATATAAAACAATACTTTCAATACTCAGAGAAGACACGCTTGAAAAACATTTATATAGAAAATTTCAAAAACAAATAATTTGACACAAATCAGAGATTACGTAATACATATTTCGTACGGTCACCTTCAGCTTCCATGCAGGCTAAAAACTCATGGAATTTGAGACGTATAACGACCGTGGTTGGAATTTCCTCATTAGCCCGAATAGCTTGTGCTAAATGTCCTTCAACTTCTTTCATAGCGGACTGCCACCATCTGGTGTTAGTATGTTCCTTAAGGTATAATTTCATTACGAAAAGGAAAGTTCTATATTCAGCAATGACAATTAAATGTCTAACAAAGATGTACCGTAATATCCTCAGTACACCATGAAATATGTAACATATGTATTTTTCATTAAAATATATGTCATAAACATGTTGTCATTTGCCACAAGTTATCCAGTTATTTCACATATAGAAAAAAAGTAATATGACACTTTCTAATACCCTATACCAAGAAAACCTTCACCACTGATCTGATCACATCATACCATAAACTAAATGTACGTCTAGCTTTTCATCAAGAACTTTTCTACCATTATCAGAACTATAAAGGCAGTTATATTTTCTACAGTTTGCTAAATGTTTCTATCCCAGTATAAATGGACACTTGATTGTTTTTAGGCTCAACTTTATACTCTAGTTCTTAATAATAAAAAACCTCAAAAAAGGAGTTGGCATAATCACATCAAAATGACCATATACAAAGAAAATGCATCTGAGTAACTGATATTTTTTTACTTTCAAACACCGGAAAACTGTACTTTTTTACAAAACACTTGTTGGTTGAAGCTACTCTAGATCTATTTCCTTTCTAGCATGTTGATTTTAACTCGTGTAGGTTATATATCAACTAAACTAAACATACTTTGAGAAGAGACAATGATTGTAAAGGAGATAAACAACCGGTACTGAAATATTAAAGATATTCTTTGAAAACAGACAATGGTTATAGATGAGATACTCTCATTCAGTATAAAACTCAAAATGCTATGTAGGGTTTAACATTTGTTTTCAAATTGTTACTTGAAAGGTATGAGATGCCATATTAAACATATGAACCAGAATCAATTTACAATAAGTCTTTAGCAAAGAAATAAACATGGGTACACTTAAAAATGTGGCATTGTTTTTGACATCTCGAGTTATATCATGAATTTATCATTTACGCTGTTTGCAGATGTAGCATGCACAATTGTTATCCCCTTAATATACTGAAAAGCAAATTTTTCCTGATTGCAATTATAACTCCCGTTTGTCAATATAAGTATATATCTAGTCCCTTTACGGACATGGTATGTCGATAGGCTACACGGTTACAAATTGATAGCATGATAAATGCCAGGATGTCCCTCAGACAAATTGGATGTCAGAACAGGCGACATTATTCCACCTTTGGAAAACTTCTGGGCTACTAACGACGTCTCCAAAGACATGGCAGACCCCGTAACACAACGATACGAGAGGTTAGAGCTTGTTGGCTTTTTAGGCGCCGATCGTGGTGCTCACAGGTCATTGGTAACAGTGGTTGTAAGGGAGAGCGGTCCTGCAAGAATGCCCACAATCGACTTAAAGCAGAGGGATATACATAGGGCGAGAAGACTTATCAAAAGGCCCAAACTGTCTCCAACTCATAAAGCAGTACGACGTGCCATGAGTACTCAATGTATCCGTTAGAACGCGGCATCGTGGAGGCGAGTTCACTTTTCTGATGAGAGCTGGTGTTGCAGCATTTGTCGGATGGTCATACACTTGTGTGTGGGTAAAGATAAACAGCAATTATTCGCCGCAATATCCAGGAGTTGGGCCCTTTTTTGGATGATAATAATAGTATAATGTCGCATTTCAATTGCTTGAAACTTCAATGGACTAAACTACTACAAGGGACTACTTGACGGGGCTGCTATTCCACATTTTGATAACGTCCTCTTGTCACAAGATCAGATTCTGTGTTATGATTTCGTGCTGTCATCCAACTCTTGCAATAGAATGTGTTTGAGACGATTCAAATCCTATGCATATCAATGTTACAGACTACTTGTGGTATTATTTGAGCCGCCTTCGTGACAGACAGAACAGATTAACTTTCATGGCAGCTAATTTTTGTGCGAACACCTAACGTTTTAATCATTTGAGGTAGCGAAATGGATTTGGATAGCTTAACGATCATTGAAAATTCGTTTTAAACTGCCTCCTGAAACTGAATAGCCTGATTGATTTGTCATGCGAAAGCCATGAACCTAACTCTATGCATGGAGTCAAAATGACTAACATGAAAAGTTCGATTTCAACATCATTTCCCTCAGGCCTTCATTAAGTTTCTATGTTTGTCCCTGATACAAGAGACATTCATGTACGTTAGTTATTTTCCGTTATTTATATTCGTTATTTATAAAATGTCTTCTATTATTTCGGTTCATCATATTTTCCCTTAGGTTTGCAGGAAGTGCAAGTCTTTATATGTCCTTTTTAATAGAGACTTTGTGTTACAAATATGTAGTCAACTTCTTAAAGTGTAGAAAAAACCATTAAATTAGAAATGGGTATTATGTGCAAAAGGGTAGTAAATATAGTGATCAACTTTTCCTCTTCAAAGAATAGTTCATGTATCTGCGAAATTGATATTGGCAGAAATTGCTGAAATGTCGTTAATAGATTGAGGTAGAATTTACGTTTAATTCTGACTGGTTTCGGTTGATACCTACACTAATGTCTGCAGCTTAACAATCAATTACTTGACTGTTTATCACATACCATGTTTTTGAATGAAAGTTTGCTACGACAAGGTTAGACATGAGGTTAGTTTAAGGGTTTTGCTTTAAACAGTTCAGAATGAAGATTTTTTATGTAAATGATTTCATACATGTATAATCAAATACAATATTGACTTCTCTATATTGATCGTCTATCTCTTATGGTGCTTTGATTCATTGAGAATAACCCTAGAACCTACTAAGATGTTTTGGTAGAGAGACGTGGTAGCAATACTGAGTAAAAAGGTGTGATCTAAAATCCAAACCAGAAGTCATACATGTAAGCCCCTTTCCTGCTCTCAGTTCAATCAATAAGCAAATAAAAGTAAGTTATCTAAGGTAAATGGCCATTAGGTGTGCTATTTTCAGGGTTCCAGTTTCAAGGTATTTTGTAATCGGGGAAAACCTTTATCAATTACATACAAACTCCGCTAAAGGACGGATCCTCAATGATATTACTAATTTCATGATAAGGTTTATTCTATTCCAAATTACCATACCCTTTCGATTGCGGTGTCTTGTATTGTTGCAGGTCATACGAAGGATCCCCAAGACACTAATACAGAATACTAAATCATAGTATCAAGCGATTTAACGAAACAAGGACGTATGACAGTTTGAACATTCTTTGATCCTTAACTTTTTGAAACATATAGAAAATATCTTTATTTTAAGTTAAAAAATCCATGCTTTTTCCACAGAATTATGCATAAAGCCTATTGCTCATTAACGATCTAGGGATCAATATCACGAGTGACAAACATTGCTATGATGCTGCACTTGGTAAGTATAATTAAGGTGTATGTTACCTTTCATAGGAAGACTATTATCGCCTTATTCTGAGACAAATCGTTAGACTTGCAGATGAGGTCAAGTTCTCACTGAATTAGTTGGATGGCTGGAATTGTTGACACATCTACAATCTAATTTACTTTTATTTTCAAATGTTTAGTTCAGAATAACAAACCAAAGGGATTTTACATTTAATGCCAACTCAAAATTTATTAAAGGTTGGAAACGAATGACTTTCTTTTCAGTAAAACAGAAATGTTCTGATCCAAAGATACTTCATGTTTTCTAAATTCGTGGATATTAGGACACTTGTTTAAGGAAATATCTGTTTACTGCATCGTTTTCTCATTGCGTTATTATCAATCAAAAGGTAATGCCTACAAATAACTAAATAATCTAATAAATTTTTGAAATAGTTACGTAACTGAGACACATGGCATCCTGTATTAGTGATAGGTAACTTATCGACTGGTTAAGCCTCAAACATTTTGGGCGTTGGCATATACACAGCCATTGGTTAACCAGATCTATATTCAAGATTACAGATGTAGCATAATGACTTGTATAATGAAACCAATTAGTTTTAATAACTATGATATGCATATATAGTAAGTAAGTAAAACTTATTTGAAAGAGAAAATATAAGAATGGTGCTATATTCTTTAGATGTGTTGAAACAAACTCAGAAATATGAAGCATTTTTCTCTCCAACCGAAAAGAGACCAAGGACAGTTATGGAATGAAGAAAATAGTGTCAAAAATACGTTTTACATCTTTTGGATATCTCTTTCTTTTTTGAAAATAAACTCTTAAAAAAAAGAAACTTGACACTGACTTTCAAAGTTCAATATAAAGACCACAGATGCAAGTTAAACATTGAAATGAAAACTAAAACGCTGTTTGAAGATCTCTGTTCAGTAAATTTCATTCAGAATAAGCATGATCTTGAAATGCACAGGTGCACAAGTGTTTCAACATCACAGGGGTGCACAAATGTCAGTATCGGGTATGGCCACCATTGGCATTGATTATTGCTTGGCACCGACAACCCATGGATGCAATCAAGTTGTCAATCACAGCCTGTGGAATGTTCTGCCATTCGTGCTGAAGTGCTGCAAGAAGTCCTGGAAGTGTTTGGGGTGGTGGATTCCTATTGCGCACGCGCCGATCCAGTTCGTCCCAGAGATGCTCAGTTAGTGACAAATCTGGTGACCTGGCTGACCATGGCAATATCTGGACATTGTTACGCTGTAAAAAGTCTTGACAAACACGTGCAACATGTGGTGAAGCATTGTCCTGCTGAAAGAGACCACCATGGACGTTGACTTGAGGAGCAACGTAAGGCTGTAGGATCAAGTCCCTATACCGTACTTCTGTGAGGTTACCCACAACATGCACAAGGGGTGTCCTAATACCTTGACGAATCGCGGCCCACACCATGACACTCCCACCTCCAAATGGGACAACCTCCTGAACACAGTTGGCAGCATAACGTTCTCCAAGACGTCGGTATACACGTGCTCGTCCATCACTTCGTCGAAGCAGAAAACGGGACTCATCAGTGAAGAGAACGGTTCTCCACCTTGCATGTGCCCATCTCATCCTCTGTTGACACCACTGGAAACGTTCCGCCAGATGACGTTGTGTTAAACCGGAACGTCGAACCGGTT
Organism: Phorcus lineatus; assembly: GCA_921293015.1. NCBI lineage: Eukaryota > Metazoa > Mollusca > Gastropoda > Trochida > Trochidae > Phorcus > Phorcus lineatus. The sequence continues at coordinate 35,844,705 of OV121084.1, read as the reverse complement.
GTCGTGGAAAAAGTCCAGCCTCTCTCAGCCTGTTGCGTACCGTTTGGTCGGAAATTCGACGCAGGCCTGGTATCTGCGTTGTTGTTAACGTTGCTGTCATGGTGCGTTCCCGAAGGTGGAGCAGTCGGATGTACCGATCTAGGGCCCGAGTAGTCACCCTTGGTCTGCCTGACCTTGGGCTATCATCAACGCTGTTTCGGGTGTTGAAACGGGTTCACAATGAAGAGATGGTCTGTCTGGACACGCCAAAGTGTGTTGCAACATCTCGCTGCGTCGCTCCTGCTTGCAGTCTGCCAATAGCGTTGTTTCGTTGCGCTCAGTCTTAGCATTCTTCAGGTCGCTGTACCGATGTTGTGTAGTCTGAATGAACAACGGCTGATATTGCTTTTTATACCCCTAAAGCAGACGTGTCTGCATGTTAATCTTCATGATCCCATGCTGCACGTGCTTTGGCAGAAAATGCATTTGGACGAATCGCTCGTTTTCGTCCCTGAACGCAACGTAAACTTTTTGGGCCATTGTTTTTGGTAAATTTACACTTTTGAGCAAGCCTTTCTTTAAATTACAGGTAAATTACATGTAAAAAATGAAAAAAATTTACCCGTTTCGAAAAAATCAATTTCGCATGAATGAGAAGTAGTTGTTTTTTAATAGTTTACAAGAAATACGAAGTACTCTTCTGTCAGCGCAAAAAATAGCATCGTTTCATATCAAGTTTGCGAAAAGAAGCAGTTGTTCATCCACAACACATAACTCATCTTCATCGAATTTTAGGTGGAAACTGACGTGCCAGAAATGATGATTGTAAAAATTGTTCACTTCACTTCATCAACGCAAACTGTAAACAGAATGTCAGAGTCAGAAACTTGATCAATCCACAAACTTTGAAACAGAGTGTTTTGAAAAAAGAGTATCGTTAAAAGGCTATCTCGCACATGCTTTTTCGCAAATGTTTTCTACTCTTGATATAAGCCGAGAAATAAAACTGATCAGTAACCCCAGTATACAAATAGATTAAGTTTAATCATTTCACGCGCAACGAATTGTGGTCGTAATACATGAAGGCTCGCACACGGAAAAAGAGCATGACGACTGGCGGGCGGGAAAACGGCCAGATACGGTCGAAAGGACGACAAGTTGGTAAAAACAATGACAAATGCCTAGTCAAAACGGTGAAACATATTTATGATTTAATCTACAGTCAAAATCGCTAGACTAAACAGCGAAAAATGGAAAGACGCAGAATACTTGAACAATAATAATAATTGTACAGTAACGGAGGGGTGAATCTTAAAATCTTTAAAGTGTACAAAGAACAAGGATATGTAATTTGCATGATCACATGTTTACACCGACTTGTGATTTGTATACTTTTTTGTAGATGAAAGATCTACCAGTTGCTTTCATTTTACACACTATATTAGTTTTAGTATATGAAACACTGCACTTACACTGTGTTTGTTTAACCGTGTACAATGTTGTCGTGTTGATGATGACTTTTTTTGAAACTCTGTATGAAATATTCATCTATTTTGATGCACACCACCAATCTAACGATGTAGGACCCGTAACTAGAGCAGTACCATCCTCAGACCCCTTTGTCAACTCTTTGAAACACCCTGGCAGTGGCCATGTTTGTCCTCTTTTCATTAAGTAATGATAATGCCTTAGCAACATTCATATTCAATTTAAGGCCAGGAATTGATAACCAGAAATGGGTTTAGACGTGACAATATAAATAATTTCAAACTGATATTTGTAATTCTTTGTTTAGTTTATGAGTTGGTACGGAATTTAGTCTACTTAAACAATGTGATAAATAAAATCACTTACACCCAATTAATTGAACTCATGTCATTACAATACATGGTTCGTGTATTCTGAATAGTAAAAATACATACAGATTAAAGCACCGTTTATATTATGTCAAGTCACAAGTTACTGTAAAGGATATTTAGATATGCACTGCCAACACAAATAGTCATGATCATTTACATTTTCAGTTGATGAATTTAAAAAAATAATTGACATCTATAAACATATCACATATAACTAGATTCGGTTGTAAAAGAAATCACTGTCAATAGGAAAAACACTTGATTAGAAATAAAGTTGATGAAAATGCATGACGCGTTCTGATTATGTATTCTGAGGTAACTTCGTATTGGTTTTGATACATCTCTAAGTGTCTTGAAATACAAAACCTAGTTTGGATTATCTTGTAACTTTGTAAATTGTACAAAATCCTTTTTGCTCCATCAAAACCTCTAACGAATTATATATATGATTATATCAACACCCTAATGAGTATTTTATCTTTAAGTTATGGGGCGCAGTTGTATCAGATAAACCTGTGTTAATGAATCTAATCTTTTGGAGTCAATTTTTAGCTACATTCAAGGACATGGTATTTATGTGCGTAATATCGGTAATACGATATACTGTCTACCGGTAGGTGGCTTGGTTGACCAATCAATTCACACAAAGGAATAGAACATTCTGACGTTAGTCTGATTAAAGTTATTGAGATTAAATGCACCCTTACCTCAAAATCAATAATTTATAGACATCCGAATGCAGAATCAATGATAACTAGAATAAAGGCGAGGATTAAGTACAGATACATAGATTAAACACATTCCTCTGTCGAATAATAGATATACAACCACTTCCTACATAACCAGACTTCTGAGGGAAAGTTCAAACAACACATCGATTGTGGTTGACAAAGGAAGGAACGTCTGGAAGACAAACGTCTCCAGTGACAGAGATTGTGAATCCTGCTAAATTAGAACAAGCACGCAACAGACATTGGTACATAAGGTGGGTTGATAGTGAGTGTTAACCTTATTGGAACTGTCACACAGTCAGTTCTAGCAGCACCAAGTACATATAGTAACTTCCTTAGGATGGTTTATTTCAAAGTTTCATGATCAAAGAAAGTTTGCATAACTAGGAACACATGTTAATATATAGAGGGGGCGGGGTAGCGCAGTGTTTAACCCTTCCGGTTTCGGCCCGTGGTTCGAATCCCGCAAGGGGCTCGGCAACTTTGTCTGCAGTAGAGAACTGTTCTAAACGTAGTAAGATTTGGGTGCAATGCTACACTGAATTTCAGCTTAGTGCCACCCATGATTCGCTAGTTCCAGCCGATGCTAGCAGGTTTCACCGCAATGCATGGCCACTCATTTTGAAGGCTTTCTCCCACCAATGATACTAGCAGCCGCGACATAAGTAAAATACTCTTGAAAGCGGTTTTAAATCCCATATACCGTATCCCCTATCCTTGATATATTAGACGAATAATCAGCACAGAAAGCCCTTTCATTAGTAGTTATGGTGATTAGTAACGACTATAAAATTTGTTTAAGACGGGTTACCATCATGACGGTTTTTTGAATTTCTGTAGATTTTCTTTGTTTTTATATCTTAAGACATGGTTTAACAAAAAACTCTTTAACATGGAAAACGACAGTTATTCATAAAGAAGGCTTCCAATACTTGTTTAAAGTGTATGAATCAAATGAAGGAAAATCTCTTCAAAGGAAAATCTCATTGTAAAGAGTTTCAAGAAAAGAGTTAGGTTTTGATACGAACCTTGATAGCATATATTGTGATATAACTTAAAACACTTCACGTATTTATTTCAAGTTGACAATTATTATCATGTTAATTACTTGTCAGTATCTGTTTTAGAAAAAAAACAATACGGAAGCAGAGTTATCAAATCTATCAAACGTTATCCACCTTTAACTATTCTACTTTCTGCTGTAAGATCAAATATTACGTTTGATTAATTGACATGCATTTTTTATCCGAATTAAGAATTTAAACCTTTACATTTTCAATGTGCAAAATAGAAGTGATTCAATGCAGTCAGTTATGTACATGTATGGAATGAAAGGTTCCAAATGTGACCTCAACAACTCACCGTATCGTCATCACCAAATGGGAACCATTTTCCCTTCAAAATCAAATCTGCGTGCGGAATTGAACATGAACTTGAGATAATGAATGCAAATGTGGTGAAGTAATTAACTTCCCGCAAGGTTATTTGATACTACAACTTTATATTCTCCATCATGGGAACCTGAGGATAATTTCTGTGTTGTTAATGGAATTTGATAATAGAACTTCTACTGTTACAAAAACCAGGATTTATATGGAGTGACACCTTTCTGAACGGCGGTACTTTCCCGAATAAAATATCAGAGGGAAGAGAGGAAGAAAGTTTATCCATTATGAAACAGAAACTTGAAGGGAGTAATAACGAAACTATAAATCAGAATTAGATAAAGGATACATTATCGATCGTTACGAAAGATTAATCAATAAACTCTTTTCTTTTTATACCACGGAAATAAGATAGTCATATGAACGATGTCATAATGCTTGCTTTACATTCTAAGCGAACGTCTGTTGATTCTGGACGACTTTTATATTATCAATGATCCCATCTACCAACCGTAAAGTAGCTGAATAATGCAAAACAAAATAATTGTTAGATTGTTAATTGTTAAATGTTAGAATTGAATACAAATAATATTTTTGAACATCATTAGTATATATCGGAATATTACACAGTTGAGTTATGTATACTTGCCTTCGACGTTACATTCACAACTATTCAAATTCCTTCGAAACTTTATCTAAATCAAATAATTTCAAAACGAATCTATTTTACAATGTTTGCTGTAAGAAATCTTGCTCGCTACTCCTCGTTCATACAAGACGTATAGGGTGTGATGCGACCAAATGTAAACAGTGTTTTTTTGAACAGAGTATCAAATGAAAATACATCATGTAGAGATGTAGCTTTACTCCATCACGAGTACATGAACGTCTCTGTTTTGTAAAATTTACATTGGCAAACAAACAGATGCAAAGAGGCGGTTGCGAAAAAACTGCCTCCAGGATAAGGTTTAACGTTTTGTAGATTCACAAAGTATTTTTCAAGAAATGATCTCTTTTTTGTCTACATTACACTGGCAAAATGTAAAAGGAGAGCTGCGATAAACTTGAATCAAAGATTTTCTTTATTATGTGTGCGATTATAAAACATCTACAGAGTTGGATCTAATATTACTAAAGTGTTTTTCCATCACTAGTTGAATAAAACAAGAGGACAGGACGAAGATGAAGATATGAAAACTAACCAACTTAGAAGGCGAGTCACTTCATTCATGGTGTTAAACGTGGATATAGTACACAATACATGTATGCGTATCATAGGGAATTTTGTGAGTTGGTTTCACTCTGTTGAATCATATTTTAAGGTTTAACCATCATATATGTTGAAAATAGATTTACAAGAGGGAAAGCATTCTCACTATTACTAATGTGCTACCTTTTAGAAAACTGTTTATTCATTTCACATTATCGACTTTGTCAAAATCATACATGCCAAGATAAAGCAAGTTGGCAAGCGGAATAGAAATGAAACAGAGCTTAACAAAGGAACACTAAAACAAACGGAAACAACTATCAGGAAGAAAGGGAAGGTTAATGTAACTTTGAGCATTAAGAATATAATAAACATGGGATTGTGGATAAAAGACTTGGATTTATCAATTTATCACTATTGAAAATAACAATGGAACTGGTGACTGATAACAACAAAAAGAATTTCTGACGTCATCGAACAATTCTCTGACGACGTTGTACGCGATTGACCTATTGACGTCATGTTGTTTAGGGGATAGGCTCATTCTTGAATCGACTATCAATGTAAATCGATTTCGGTGAAAACAAAATCATATCAAAATATTTTTAAATTTTTAAAAAAAATTGTCTTTTCATTATCGACCTTGGTATCCATAACAAGAGTATCACTGACACACGTAGACTCATTGTAAGAGGCACGTGGGGAAAGTAGAGTGTGTGTAATTTTATATAAGAAGACTATTATCATCTTCGTTACCATCTTGTAGGACTTGTATTTGAGGTCATTTTCAGGGTCATATCATCATATGTTGGTTTCAGTGGTTTACAAATGTAGCAAGGAAGACGTCTACCGAGCATTGCTTTATTAATTTTAAAGATATATTGCCGGAGATATTTTTTTTATCTTATTGGGTCTATTAAAACATTTAGTATAAGTCTAAGCAGTAGCGTTAACTTCTTCACAGATTAAACATGCATAGTAATAAAATGCTCACTCAATTGGTTTTATTAGATTTGATCATATTAACGACAATATTATGAACTTAAACAGCATGGTTTATCTATTTCATATATAATTTATTGTTTTATTAGCAATTAAATTTTTGAAATGATTGATATTGACAAAAAAATAAGAGTGTGTCCAATAACATATAATAACATACTTAATATTTTGTTCAAATTGACTCATTTTTGTATGTATCTACTTATCACAATATATGATTTGACCTGAAGTAAACCCCATGGTTTATAGAATGTGGATATATCATTTAAATATCATTTTTGGTATAGATATGTTCAATTTGAATTTGTGTCATTGAGAAGTATCAAGATGGAATATTCACGAGATGTAAATGTACTCAAAATGAGAGAGGCGAAAAGTATAATGTGCAATAATATATTTATATCCTGTAAGAGTTGTAGTTTATCGATCTCAAAGGTTTATATGTTGTGATTATCTCAACACTTATGGGATTTTTTTTCCATTTGTGCGAAGCAGTGTATAAACAACATTTTTTATCAGTAAATTAGATTACAGATCACGCAAAAGGGGTTTATTTATAAAATCATTATTTTGTAACAACTTTACCAACTGAATATTTTCATAATTTATGAAATAGTTTGCCATTTCCGAAGGAAAGAAGCTGATCAAGCAGCACCTTCTGATGGTTTGTTAAACATCCTGTTTGCGGCCAGGTTAATCTACATTTATTTAAGTGACAGTTACAATCATTGGTTCAACACATTATCTACAGTGGTGTTTTTAATGGTTAATTATAAATAAGTTCTTTAGCAAACGTACACTTCTAAAACCCTTGATTGTTTTGATATTCACCTATTCAACACCCAAAACGTACTGAAGTTGTCCTTTAGTTCTTGCCATTATGATTCGAATAGTAGAAACGAATATCTATCATGAAAGTACGTTAAAAGTAATAATCAGGGCCTATATTTTCGAAGCTCTCTTAGTGCTAAGTTAGTCTTAAGCCAATGTTAATGTATGGTACTTACGACTATCTTAGTGCTAAGAGAGCGTCGAAAATCTGGGCCCAGTATGTTCAGTATTTTACGTAAGAGATCATTTATGTGCAAATATATTGAATAAATTTATCGTCATTTTTTCCCCTGTTGTTGTATAATTAAGCCTGTGTCATTTTTCTAACCCTGTCAGCTATGTCTAACTGTTAATACTGCCTAACGTAGGCAGCTGGATTGACCAAGTATTTCGGAGAGAGGATTCGAACAATACTCTTATTCAAATCAGGACAGTAAACTCACCCAAATATATAAGCAACACAGAATGTAAATGTATACATGTAGATTTACTAATAAAGCAATAAACATAATTGTAACTTCGAACGAACAAGAGTATTTCTCCTTCTATATATGTGTATAGATATGTATAGTCCCTCCTCCTATATAGACAGACTTCTGAGAAGAGTTCAAACAACACATAAATTGCAGTTAGACAAAGGATGGCTCAAAGTGAAGACAAGCATCTCCAGCGACAGAGAATGAGATTCCTGCTTAATTAAAACACGCACGCAACTCAGGTTGTTAATTATATTGGTCGATAGTGGCTGTTAATCTTATAGCCTGTCACACAATGAGTTATAACTGTAACTTATTGCAATGTACATGTATACGATTTTCAAAACTACTCGCTGGCAGTTTTATAGGATTGGCTTGGCGTCTGTGGTTGAAAAGTAAGGCCGCTAAACAATAGTGTATATAAATATGCAATTGTAAGTTCTTAGAAAACAATGATATATTTTTTGAAAATGTCCCAAAATGTTCCCAAAGTTTGAAAATGTCTTTAAACACTGCAAAATATCTCTTTTATGGTTTTGAAAAAAGAAGAAACATATTGTCATATTAAGAAAACACCTTTTTGTATATCCTAAAGCCCAACTCACACTACGCACGATTGCAATACGGTAACATTACGATTTGATCGTACTTGTATCGTATTGTGGTTTTTACGATCTGTTATGCGAACACGATTTCTGTGCGTGAGGTACACGATGTGAGTACAACCAATGCACGAAAGGTCACGATTCTAACACGGTCAGAACACAATCAACACAAACTTGACACGACGCTTTCACGACGCAATCACGAATGGTGTAAGAATAATGCACGTTTTTAAATATTTTTTGCAAAGGCAAAACAATGTTAATCATTGCTTTTCATGATCAATGTGGAATTGTACATGTTATTCATCATGTGATGCATTGCAGCCATGAAATACAGTGTCATCTCGATAAAGACATGATGGCATATATTACTTATTGTTACATTATCTTCGGACAATCTTCCTCAGTCTCTCATTTTCTGGCTTTATGCAAATAACTACCGATGGCTTGTGATGAATTCTTTTTGTTATGCGAACACGAACACGAACTACTTTGGCTTGTGATGAATTCTTATTGCATAAGAATTATCAAACTTTGAATCAAAACCTTGCAGCAGTAATTTGTAACCATTTTTCTTCCCTATCATACTTTCATGTCGAAAATTATTGTCATTTTCACCAAACTTACCCATTTATACATTTTTAAACTTTGCATTCTGCACAAAATATAATTTCTAAGATCTAATAAACTCAAAAGTACACAAATATATTATATCGAATATGCACTTTGCACTTCTTTACACAGCAAAGCATCTTTCATAGGCTTTTGTGACGACAAATATGACATTCATGCATGCAGCGTTTCCATTGATTGAAATATTGCATTGAATTTGAAGTGTATGTTGCAATAGTTTTCCGTTAGGTGAACCTGCTGGAAGCCCGAGAAGACCTTGTATTAGAACATTGATTGTGAAGGAATTAATCACGGAGCTACAACTGGAAAAAAAACAGAGAATTGTCGGCAGATTCGCTCGTCTTCTTCGCTTACCATTAATACCTTACCCTTGATCTGGGGCTTTCATCCATTGCCAACCGTACTGAATGTGCATGAAATGTTCTGTAAACAGTTTTTAGGTACTTCTAGAAATACGCCGAACATCAGGGCGCTTGCTGAACTTGGTCGTTACTCATTAAAGGTGAATCAGTATGTCAAAATTATTAAACATTGGGTTCGACTTTTGTCTCAAACTAAAAACACACTATTAAAAATATATATGATTATCAGTATTGTCTGGCTGAAAAGGGTTTAGATTGTTGTGAAATCATGTTTGGTAACGTGTGGGCAAATCAACGGATCGGAAACATTTCGACGTATAGGCATAGATAATCAGTTGTGCTCATTGGATATTAGTCTCAAAACTGGATTTCTATCGTAGGGTAAAACATTTTTAGAGTTTAAGTTTTATATTAGTAGTGTTAGTGTGAGACAGTTTCGTATTCAATTTCAATTTGATGGTAGAAACTGGTAGGTATATAGTTCATAAAAGGGACAGTCGCCTTTGCGCGCTTTGTATTATACCTTATATTGAAAACCATTTTTGTTTCGAATGCCCTTTCTTTAAGAAATTGAAAAATGATATTCTGCCAGAATATTTCAGGACATATCCTTCCAAATTAAAGCTAGGCCAATTATTTATATCAAAAGATATATTTGTCATTGACTGCCTCGCAACATACTTATTTCTTGCTATGAAAAAAAGAAATACATTTCTGTCAATTGTTGTAACTGAAACTAACTAACTAGTTGACAGTGATGTATTGATAATGTATTATGGTGCTCACATGGTGTATACCAAAATGTTGTATGACCTCGTGTATAATGGGCCTGTAGCCCCTTTACTGAATAAACTCTCTCTCTTTAATACCTTACCATCGTTTGTGCTGACATGTTGACTGAAAATAAGACACGCGAAGCGCACGTGATAAAAACGTTTTGACGGGAAACGCTCTTATTGGTGCAGGTTCAATCCAGTATCGTGTAATGTGGTTGTGTTGTGGTTGTGCTGTTATCGTGTCCTAAGGCTGAAGCACGATCAACACAATCACAACACATACACTACACAATCACCACACAATTACTACACGATCGACAGGCCCAAAACACGATTTTCTGAAATCAGGAACATGTTTGCGATTTCAACGAATCGTGTTGGACAAAAAGCACGATCACAGTACGCACTGTACGACCACCACCCAATAGCAGCACAATAACCAGACAATGACAACACGATGACTATACGACACTTTCGTACAGCGATCGTAGTCGATCGTACGTAGTGTGAGTTGGGCTTTAGTTCACATTCTTATGTCTGTACCGATGTGGTGTCTTTTGTACTAATTGGCCTGTAACCTTACAGTATTGAAATAAAAGATTTGATTTGACATATTGAATTCGTGTTCGTTTCGTAAAGGAGTAATTTGAACATGAGCTGTGGTGATTTGTTTGAAATATATCTTATATACGGTCTCTCTGCCACGAACAAAATATATTAAACAGATCTGATGTATGTGCGATTAATATTCAAACATCAAGGACAATACATGTATACTGTATTTAAAAAAGAAAAACAACATGGCAGTGTTTTTTTGTTGATATCGACTTTTTTAACTTACCAACCAAAAAAGAAATAGTGAAATGATTTATGGTCAGAAATTATAGTTATCTAAAGACTTATATGAACTCGTTTGTTGATTTTAGAAAATGATTAGTTTATCTTCGAATGTAAACTTATAAATTCATGAAGATTAATTTTAACTGCATCCCAAACATCAAACACAACCAAGGTAATGTGCAAACATATCGTATTTTCTTAAGATCATAACGGTATGAGCAAATGCGGTAAAATATTTCTTTTTTCACCAGATTAACATCAGAATTATGTTCATAATCATGGTGAAGGTCTCGTTGTTGATGATGGAGTGAAATTAAACGACAACCGTTATAACAAAGATTAAAATGTGGATGGAGATTTTTTCTGAGCTTAGGTAGTTTCCAGACAAGAATATAACAGAAAAAGAGAATGAAACTTGACATGTAATTATGAAAATCACGTTATTTAATGGGAGATTAAGGAATAAGACCGAAAACATCAATGACCATCTCCTGCGTTGGATAAGGTATTGATAATGTTTCAAATTACAATTCAGTAACAGTCAGAGCCTTTGGTTATATTATATGTCAACTCCCGTTGCCAATTCGTAAAGATGTGTCAAATAGAGTATCTTTTCTTTAAAATATATTACCTTCAAATATAAATGAAAATAATGATAAATGAAATTATTGTTGATAACCTCGAAACATTGACTTATCAAAATGTCATGTTTTCAATCTGCAGTGTTTGACATGCAAACATGATACGTGTCACGCTAAGTGTAAGAAAACAATAGATTTGCAGTGTTGGACATGGACTGTATCTGTAAAAGTTTTATGATTAGTGTGACACTCTTTGTAAGATGTTATCCAATGAATTGACTTACAAGAAACACAATACCAAGTATACACTCTTGATTTGCTTTACAGTCATCATCGCATGTAGGATCTATGAGTATTCGTGACTTTATCTCTCCTTCTCGACATACGATAGATATATCTGTCCTGGTTCAATGTAGCCTTATCACTACAGCTTTTTCAGCTTGTGGATTTATGAGCCTTAGTAGTCCTCGTTAATGCCTTGCATTGTGACACAAAAAGAGAAGTGGACGTGGAACGGTTGATTGTTGACACGATTTTATAGGTTGGAGGATGTATATCCTAAACGTTAGCGCTGGCACGCACAGTAGAGTTTATAAGCTTCCGTTTGCATCCACAGGAAAACATCCCCATATCCCAACGTAAGTTGCTCCACTTTTTTTTAGGAATTAGGTATCAAATAAAAATTGATATTTTCTAATTAATTAGATTTCTATACTATTTCTCAATGACTTTCCGAATTTTAATTCAACATTTGATATCAATCAAACATTATTAATATGGAAGAATAACCAGTAATTGTTTCACCATTTGATTCAAATAAATCTATCAACTTAGATGTATTGGAGGACTTTAAACATAATGATGTCATCACGCTATTGGTGTTTAACATGAAAAACAATTAAAATTCACTTCTTATAATCCCAAAATTGTTAATTTTCTTTTATTGAAGGCAAACCCTTGGTCTGGTTGCCAATCATCACAAGTTTATCGAACTCATTCTGAAATTAAATCCATTCCAGTATCACATTTATTGATATTCGAAGATCTTTTACTTAGAAAGTGTCAGTGTCCAAAGATGTTCTCTAAAATTCCTAATATAAACCGAAATTCGAATTATGATATGCAATCAAAAGAAACGAGTTGAGCACACGACTGACTATCACATTACCGATTTGATGATATATTTATGAAAACAACTGATATGTATTGATAATAACAACTGAAAATAAAACATGCCCAATTGTAATGCTGTTCTAATTTCCTATGTCATCATGAAAACCTAGGATAATCAAATAGGATTTTAAATCTAAGAACGTATTAATTCATTGTTGACATTTCTGACTTCCATCAAAGATTGCTTAGTCAATACCGTTGACGCTGGTATAAATGGAACGTGTTGAACTAAATTCCTCTATGTCCTTTGGGTGTTGGAAAGATTTTAATTGCTTCTACCAAAAAATAAAAGGGAGTCTGCATGTGTCTAGAATAGTGACCTACATGTACGTCGACACAAAGTAAACAGTAGTAATTTCCCTTGAGACTAACGTAAAATTACATTTGTAGTATTGATTTAAAGGTCGCCATTAAACATAATAACGATTTCTGATGTTTATCAGTATATGAACAGTGCTCTACCACCTACAAAAGTTAAACTTAAGTTTAAAACTTTTGTAAACTTCATAGTCAAATTTCCTATTGAGTAAACGATATTAGTTCTTGTAATGTAAACTTCTTCAGTAATATTTACAGAAAATATATATGTAATGGAAAGCTTTAGTTACACGTTCATGACGTCACCTGACTGTAGATGAATCATCTGGTTGCGTGGTTTTCATCTTTGAATATGTCTATGGATACTGCTGAAGATATTTCAATATCCCATTTCCGATTTAGTAACTTTGAAAAACTTTCAACATTTATTCATATTTTCACACTTTTGATTTTGTACTTTCATTTCACATTTTAGAACACTAAGGTATATCTTTGGAATTATCAATCGTTATTTGAAATAACATATTGTAAAAAGAGATTAAGTTAAAATGGTGAGGAACATTGCTAGTTTTAGGTTTTATTAGCTTAGGGTCGTAGCTGAAAACCAGAGAACGAGATGACACAAGAATATTGAGAGAAGAGAGACGAAGATAAACAAGTGATTGAAGCTTAACTGTTGCGGGATAAGAGCCCTGGGTCGTAGCGTGGGAACGTAAGTCACTAAGGTTACCTACGTGTAAGTGTAATGTTGAAGAATGGTTGGTGAGATAAACCTTTGTAAAAGCTGTTTTGCAGAAACTTAACTTTTACTATCAGTAGTATGCAAAGTGAAAATTAGTATTGAACTAGATTATCGGTACTTTTTTTCGTGTGGCATTGTGCTACCAGTAGAAATGAAAAATACAATTATTTTCTTGTCTCAACCTATCTGTAGGATATGCCTGTAGTCGGTTTCCACAAAAGCGGATGCTCATAGACTTCCATTTCATCATTTGAAATATGCTTTATAAGATTTGTTATCACGTGAGGGGCTCCGAAACTTTGTCTGCAGTAGAAAACAGTTCTACACGCAGTCAGGTTTGGGTACAATGCCACACTGAATTTCAGTGCAGTGCAGTGCAACCATCGTTCGCTAGTTCCAGCCGATGCTCGCAGGTGAGATAAACCTTTGTAAAAGCTGTTTTGCAGAAAGATATGACTGTCAGGCTGATGGTGCTTTCACATATTTGCGCTTACTTAGTTATAATATCTGATATCGTGTAAACAGTTACATGAATGGATGACCCTCGCTACTGGTAGAACGGGTATATATAATATTTATGTAATATTTCCAAAATTTAATATACTACCATTTACAGCTCTTGCCCTCTCAATATTAGGCTACCTTATTTTAAATAGGCCTTATTTATTTAAGATCGTTAAGAAATAATAATCGATATGGTTTTTACAATAAATCCATTTATTTGTCGTATCTAAACTGCATACAATGGCGTGCAAGTGTCCTAGCTTAATGTCTGGTACCTTGACATATTCGGTAAATAAAAGTTTATGACTAAAGTTTTGCACCCTGGTTAGTAAAGCGCAGTTGATTCATCAACTGACAGTGACTGATGACTTTATCTCTAAGAAAGGTTTAAAATGGTACAAATATAAGGTTAAGTTACAAGCAAGCAAAGTAATAATGATTTGAATGTATCAAGGGTAATGGATGATTGTGAACTTGATAAGTTATGTTTTTATTATGTCTAATATAAAAATATATTTCTAGATATGAATAAATTGTTTAAGTTACCTTTAGCTGTTTTTCAAGATATGCCTGGTTACATGAAGATATGTGCAACATCTTGACTATCATTGACAAAGTAGCCTACCAAGAACTAAACTTAAATATATGAGAATGTATCAAACTTTTAGAATAATAATGCAAATCTATGAATATCGATTACATAAAATCAAGATCTGCTTTAAAACAAAGTACAGTGCTGTGTTTGAGCAACACATTTTCAATGTGACTTTATTTTTTAGTGAAAACTGTTTAAAGTTGATTCGTGAGAATACTCGATATTGCATTTAAAAAGTAAATGATAATATTAAAACAATACAACAAGACATTCCAGCTGTTTCATTTCTTCTGAAAACCTGTCATGAACACTTAATCAAGATCTAGATATAGATGTATTCAATAATTAAAGACCACATCAAATGTTAAATATTCTCACTCAAAAACGAAGTGGACGAGTTTAATATTTTGGGGCAGATACTTTTGTTTGAATGTAGATAACATAGAGACAAACAGTTGCACAGGTGTCAAAATGTTCATGATGACAGTCAATGGTTGAACTTGAGTTCAATATAATCATGGCATGTATACAGCCGACGAAGACTTCATATACATCAATACATTTAATAAGTATTAATGGCATGTATATTGTTTGACAGACACTAGGCAAACATGGTATGAATCCGTTGATCTAAACAAGTTGCCAACTTCTCACATCTTATATTTTGACGTTCTGAAATGTCAAAGGTCATCGGACACTGTTAATCATCCAATGATCCAAGCACATTAATAATCACCATTCAGCATAAAATTGAAATTTATAGAAAGAAGGGGAAGTGTCTTGATGTCCTGACCTTTTATTATGGTAAGTACTATCGTTCAAAAATATCAATTTATTTTGTTTCGCTCACTTACCAATATGGTGTGACGATAACAAGTTTTGTTATTTTATTCGTTGTTCAACTTGAAGGATTATAATTATTTCTTAATCCACAATTTACCTATAATCTGTCCATGTTATCACCAATGTTTATGGGTGCATAGTGTTTGATAATATATGTTGACGTAACTTTTAGTATCAGTAGTATACAAAGTGAAAACGTTTCAGTACTAGATTATAAGTACTTTTTCGTGTGGCATTATGCTACCAGTAGACATGAAAAACATAATAATTCACTTCTATCAAAGTTCCAAGAATAATTTTTCTCTCACAACACCAAATTCCTGAATAGGAAATTAAAAACCTATCTGTAGGATGTGCCTGTAGTCGGTTTCCATAAAAGCGGATGCTCATAGACTTCCATTTCATCATTTGAAATATGCTTTATAAGATTTGTTATCCCGTGAGGGGCTCGGAAACTTTGTCTGCAGTAGAAAACAGTTCTACACGCAGTCAGGTTTGAGTGCAATGCTACACTGATATCAGTGCAGTATACGTAGCAACTATCGTTCGCTAGTTCCAGCCGATGTCTCACCGCTATGCATAGCCACATTGGTGTTGCGGGCTTTCTCCCTGCAATAATACTAGCAGCCGCGATATAAGTGGAATACTCTTGAAAGCGGCGTTAAATCCCATATCACCTCACCTCACCTATAAGATTTGTATGTGTATGATGACCCCCAGCATCTATATAATTGGATAGAACTTATGAAAAGGAATAAAATTGTTCATTTTGATGTCAAAGTCGTTTTACGGACGGTTTCTCAACATACAACCGATGTTCAATAGATGACTGTAATTCTTAGATCTATACATGAATATATTGGTGATTATAATATCAAAATTAACAATTGTTTTTTTACAGGCAAAAGCGAAATAAATATTTGACGATACATTGTCTTCATATGTTAACATTGGGAACGAATCCACCGCTTTACGAGGAATTCAAATGTCGTCATCTTTTTCTTTTTCATGCCGAAATATTTAATATGAAAATGGGGTTTTATTGGTAAATGTACACACCATGTTGTACATCTTCCTACGCATGGCCTATACTATCGTAATCCCCAATTTCTTGCTAGGATATATAGGCATTTTCTCATTTCCCCAAATTGTCTGTGCTGGGACTGCTCGCGCCATTTTCACGGGATGGCGGCAAGGTTTGAATTGCCAATGATAGAAACTGTTCAAATTTAACGCCATGTGGCGAATGTGGCGTGTTGTATTGTGCTGAGGACTAGCAGCGTATACGTCTATAGGTCGTCATTAGAACCCAAAATAATTAATGATTGTATTCAAATCACCTCCTTTATTAATGTATTTTACCCATCCGCTTTATGACATAGTCATTTTACCTTGAAAATGAGAAATGACAAATTTCTTGCTTTTTTAAAGCGTCACCTAATATGAAATAGTATCTGTTTTTTCTGATAACGTTATCACTCACTGTCAGTTGAGGAATCAGCTGTCTTTACTGACCAGGAAGCAATTTGTGTGCCAGATCAGTCGTACACTTTGATTGGATGAATAAGAAAAGAAATCTCCAACTGTTGGATATCAAATATGTCATGTATGTAGGAAAAAGCCCAGGGTTCTTTTTAATTATGTTTACGTGTTATACAACCTATTGTACAGACTTAACAATAACTGACTTTAAATGTAGATCGCATGTATGTTGGTAGAAGCTACCTGATGATAAATGTCTCCCATGTTTCTCTATATAAATAACAACTCCGTTAAACGCCAGACATACAAGATTGTACAATGCAGCGGCAATTATGGCTGAAAAGTTCGAAGCATCCGAAATGTGACGTTTGAAAAGTATAATCTAATTAGATTGCAAGGTACATGTAAATGTTAATGATGCAATAACTTTCTTCAGTTGAATGCAATGATTTCAAACAATAATATATCATATAATTTTGGTTTTAGATTTATTTTGAGGATCGGAGAAAAGATCGTATCGAATCCTGTGATATTTATTAGTTGTTACTTTACCCTGACAGTATTTGGTACTCGCTATGTTTGATGTGATACCTCACATGGACACAATCTCTGTTCATGAATGCACCGAGCTAATGCACTGATTTGGTTTGGTGACTGCTAATATGACAGGCAATGTATGACATAATATTTGATACAAATAACTTTCATAACAGGTTGTACAATACGAATTTGGCTAATTGCATGACAGAATGATTGCATTTCGAATTTACTTGCATCACATATAACATAAGAAGACATGAAAATAGCTTTAATTGCATTTGCTATTTCCAATTGCCAAATAATGGATATAACACTCGATAACAGATCACTCTGAGCTAAATTAACAACTATGGTTATACAATGGGCATTAATCAAGAAAACGAGTTGAAGCAACCAAGATAACAAAGACGTCAGACTTCTTCGTTCTCATCAACCCGCAACGTCTCGTAGTTCAAGCTTGACTTGGCAAATTTCATGTGCAATGATGGTTGACAGTGTTTCTCATTTTTTATCTTTCACTATCTCAAACGTTTTGTTTTTCAAAAGCATTTTTAAATGCTCTATGATTCAACTGATACATTCGATATAAAGACATAACAAACCACAAGAAACTGAAGTATTACTGGTTTAAAAAGTCTCTTTTAAAGATAGGTCCTGTAATATATTTGTACAAAATGTTCAGCTTACTATCGATCACCAAATCCTAAAAAGATTTTGAAATGTTTTATTTACATGATCAACGTGGTTCTGACAATGAAAACACGCACCATGTTGCTTATCAAGAAATGGTAAATGCTGGCGTCTTTATTATCAGACAAAAACAAAATGTATATATATATGGCTCGTGTCTTTTAAAGCATTCTCATTTGCCATTTGGGATACTAGTACTTATATTGCCATATTTATTAACCATGTGATGAAACTGAAAGGATTAATATTCTATATTTGTCCTCTTTTGAAAAATGTTTTACCAACTTTTTCACCAAATCTAAATCTAAAAAGTATACAATATACGACGTTTGGTAAGCAACAACTTAAACAGAGCGACTTCCGAATTTCGTCATCCGTGACGTGAATATTATTTTTTTACGAAGATACTGAGAACTCTAAAAAGGGGTTAGCCATTGATTGCATATTTAACCTTTTAACAAATTTGAAATTAACGAGGGTTAACATAATTAATTCATCCAGAATATGTTACGTATGATATTTACGAAACCCTTAAAGAATGATATTTGATATCCATTGCCGTCGTTTTTATGCAAAATTCTCATCTCTTCTGTGAAATTCATTTGAAATAACGACTCGGATTATAATCCTTTTTTACGTAATTAAATTGATTTGTTGTGTAAAGGCAATTCCAAGTAATATATTTATAGTCTTTGAAGTCAAAAGTTTCTTTCATGCATGGATGTAAAACAGACTAGGTAATGTTTTCACAACGTTTAACATAAAGATATCAATATGACATTTTTGATTGAGAAAAAGCACTATTTGTAGTCAAAAGGCAATCTTTACTGGAGTTAATTTGATCTCAAATTCTTTGCAGCTTCACTTAAGTTACCTAAATAACTTAAGATCTTATTAGTCCATCGTGAAGTTTTATATTACAAAACATTCTTTAAGTCTTTTTGCTCACAAGACTAAGGCAATTAGTACAAAAGTTATTGGACTGGGTTTTTTGGGGTTACACAATAGGGATTTAGTTCTACTTTTGTTTGCTCAAGACATTAATATAATTTATTACAAGGTAATGGTTTTACAAGAAGAAATACATATTTTACATAAGTTTCATGGGATCTGGGGTTTGATATTGGCAAAATAAAAGATTTCGTATTTCGTTACGTTTGTTTTTATGTTTTATGAAAATTGGTTCTACAATCGTATTCCAATTCAGGCTACAAGTATCATTTTATTAAGGTTTCCCAGGGCTATTCTGGACAAGGTGTTGCAGTAAATTAAGTGGATAAAGCGAATAGTCCCTTTTTCTGAATATGATATTTCATAAAAATCCGAATAATCCGTGTAGTTTGATGTGAAATTATTTGATGGTAAAGTTTAACGGCTTTTATATGGCTCTGAAATTGAAAGTGAGGAACGGAAATACATTTAGATATCCATTCTAATTTTTTAAAATATATACCTGGTGTTTGAAATTAATAAAAAGGGGAATTAAAAATTTATGTGGATCCTTGCGTTAGATGCATTGGTGTAAATTATTATGATTGTCAGAAGATTGTAATTCAAAACAATCTTACATGTTTGCCCTCATGAGATATCTATATTCAGCTGGCAGAATGAATTGGGTAACATGAACTAGATTAACTTTGGATTCTTTGATACAGTCGAGATGATGGCGATAATTCCTATTTATTTCCAATTTTAAAAATCTGATTGTCGATTTTAATAAACAACATAAAAATGTTAAAGTGTCATATTCAAAGAAGTTATCTCCTTCTTACTTGATGATTATCATGTTGTTTCATAAATAGCATAGAAATCGGAAGAAACATTCGTTAACTATCTACAATCCGAGATGTTAATGTTTATAAAATGTGTAAAATGCGTGACTGTGGACTGCTACTGCAAATGAACTTCGATCTGAACTACCGGGGAAAAGAAGGGTTTCACCGACCTCACCTGATTAATCACTTTAAAGAAAGCCATATGTGATATCTCTCATGATCAATTTATTAACACAATACATTTTCCATGAATTGAAACACACATTGTAATGTCGATAATGTCTTCTCCGCTCTACACAAAGAAAGAGTCAAAGGGTCAAATCGAAATTGACACAAATCAGAGTTCATTGCAGTGAGAACTTGATTGAAGAATCCGTTATGGACACAGTAGTCAGGTAACACGTTATCAGTAGCGAATGTGACCACCCTGGACATCCGAATACGCCCATTTAGGCCTCCTCGTTGACGTCGTCAGTCGACAAATAACGTCTACAGGAATCCTGTTCCATCAGTTCAATAGAATATGTTCAAGGTTCGCTAGTGGTATGGTACGTACTTGTTGTCTCAATAGACGATTAAATGACCCCAGAGATGTTCAATGGGGATCAGGTCTGGAGAATATGCTGGCCAGTGCCATACGTTGACGTTAACGTTGTGCAGGTAGTCTTGAACAATTCGGGTGATATGAGGAGTTGCGTTGTCGTGTTGCAAAGTTAAGCCTCTTGGCTGTTGTTGAATAAAGGGCACCACAACAGGTCTAAGCACTTAATTCCTGTATCGTTGTGCATTCAGGTTACCAGCCGTGTTGTAATCTGTCCACAAATGTCACCCCATAACAAGACGCCCCCAGCTCCTCTAATGCAGTTTGGCGCCAGTCGTTCTCAGATCCGTCGAAAAACTCGAAGTCTTTAAACGTTCCTGAACAGACAGAATCGATTTTCGACTGTAAAGAGCACTCTCGCCCAGTCATGTCACTGACACCGACGTACAGTTCGTGCCCATTGCAGTCTGGCGATGTAGACGGGTCAAAGCCACTCGACGGAAAGGTCGGTAGGGTCGTATACCATCAAAACGAAGTCGTCGAAGGACTGTTCGTCTGCTTTTGGCATGCCCTAGTGCTGTTGCTGCAGTTGGTGATGGTGTCTAGGATCAGTTGAAGGTTCTGGCTATCTGACGTTGAGAAGCCCTCATAGTGGCCATGCCGATAGCTCTGTCTTGTTGAGCTTGGGTAGGTCTTTGCATAAACATGGTGTTTGGCTTTTTTGTTTACTGAATGCCTGCTCCGTACAACGCCGTGACCACATGCCACGACCATGCACGTCCAATTGCCTAAATATCGCAAAATCACGTTTTGCACTTTTTAAAGAAGGCATGATTTGGAAAGCTGCGTTCGAACATTGAGTTGTGGTTGTGGTGATGCTGCAGTAGGACGAATGTTTTTGGCAAGAGTTCAAACCTCTACCAGCTTTTGGGCATTTTATACAACTATTTCAAAAGCGAAATCTTTCTTTTGCCCGGTAGTTTATGTCTAGATGAAAAAGTTTAGATTTAGAGAACAGTAGCCCCGACAGGGCAACATTTGAACGGTTTCATTGGGGAATTTTTTAAATTCTGGAATCTCTTGCTCTTAGGAGTCGTATCATAATATATATATATATATAAATTTAACTTCTGCTTTTCTATGTTCATTTGCCACATGAATATATTGAATTGAGATACTTTGATAAAACGGATTGAATAAAACAAATGTGCGTAGATTTTTTCAAGTATGTGTTCGTTTTAAAGGCATATCAAAACTAAAACATCTCACAACGTATATCATAATAGTTAATCCCAACTATTTTGTCTGAAATGATCAAATGATCAAAAAGTAACCAAAACTAAAGAAAACGAATATTCTATTCATTTTTAGATGTTTAAAAATAAAAATGAAATAAAACTTTTCAACCCTTGAAGTCAATGTTTCACGAATACACTCATCTCAGACTCTTAAAAATATAATTTCTTACAATATTCATTAAAAAAACACGGAGAATAATTCAAGCCAAAATTTAATTCCGGTGGGTAGGTATTTCATATATGATATAATTAATAGTGAAGTGAAATTATAAGTTCACAAAATAACTTTCGTTGCGCTCATGTAAACAATTTCATTGATGTTGATTTCATCAAGGCAATGAAAACACATTAAGCCAAATCAAACTTTAGATAAGAAAAAAACTAGCTGTGTCATAATCTGTTGAAAAAGCTATAAAGAAATAACAATGTCTCATTGTTAACGATAGAAGAGGTGATTGTGGTTCAGAATAGAAAACTGGGAATTAGAAATAGATTGCCAAATGAATGGCAGAGCATACACATAGTGCCTTTTATATTTAATCTGTGTTTCGAAAGCAAAATGATTTCAATATTCAATGGTACATAGAATTCTTCTACACAAAATGAAAATTAAAGAAGAAAATAACTGCAACTGTATATCGATTTGAAATGCAGCAATCTTAACTAATGTATAATATTTTCATAAACTATTTCAACCTTGATCATCTTCTGACACCTTCAAAAGAATTCGTATCACAAATGTAGTTTATGGGGACCCACTGTTTGTTGTCTTTCTTCATGAATTCATGCATAGTCACACAGCATCAATCTGTAGTACATACACATTTTCTAAGCCTCTAAAACAATCGCATATTAACAAATTAAGTTCCAATTTCGTTTTCATTGCCCCTCTTTCTTTGTTGTATCATTGTTGCTATAAATCCTTTTAATTAATTACCACAGCAATTTTGTTAGTGTTTTGACGATCTTCTGTTTCCTCTGCAAAGAAATGTCTTAGTAGCATCCCACATCGTTTTGAAACAGGCGTAGTCGATCCTTTCATTTAGAAACCACAGCAATGTTGTTAGTGTTCGACGATCGTCTCCTTCCTCTGCAAAGAAATGTCTTAGTGGCATCCCATATCGGTTTGTAGCAGGTGTAGTAAATCACTGGTCGAAATGTTGAGTACACCAATAATGAGGTCAAACATATAGCTTTTGGGATATTAAGGGCTGCCGGTGGAGCAGTCATGATCAAAAACGCAGTGATGAAGATCGTGTGAACAAAAAAGATAAATGACATCACAAATGAATTCAGAAAGATGAATTTTGCTCGTTTGATTGACTGTAATCTTCGTTGAGTTTGCCTCAGTGAGTGAACTGGTGCAACTGAAGAAGACTTTTTACACACTTTTGAATAACAAACTAGAATGGAAACAAGAGGTAGAAGCACTCCGAATAATATGTTAGTTACCGGTATCCATGATCCTTCGCTTGTAAGAGTGATTTTCTTTTCGCCATCAACACATTCGGTGCTCATGAAGATCTTTTGCATCGATAGAACACTGTTCACAGCCGCGAAACCCCAGGTGGACAGAATGATTCCCAGATAACAGCGACTGCTTTTGAACCTTTCGTAGAATATGCATGTTGGTCGACAAACAGCAAAGTACATGTTGAAGTTTTGCAATGTCAAACAAATAATACATGCCATACAAAAACCTCTAGCAATGGACAGGTAAACGAGTTCGGTCCACGGACTGTGAGCAAAGTTAACAGCACATGCCAAAAACAACTGAAAAAGAAGGCTTGATACCTGTTCGTTTATCATAAGCCAACCGGTGATTCCTTTTAAAGTGGTCGTCAGTTTCACAGAAACCATCAGTGGCAGGTTGGTGATCACATTTAGTATACTCACACCTCCAACTAAGGGTGAGATGGTTTCCGATATCATTGTTGTATATGAACAGTTGCTAGAAGAATTAAATTTGTAGAACTCATGGCCCTCAGCCATGACGATAAGCACACTGGACAACGATAGGAGGAAAGGTTTAACAAACCCCATTGTGAACTTACTGCGATGGCTGACAGTCAATAACTCACAGCAAGTTCCTATTCAGTTGTTATCTTTACTGAATCTTACTTTATAATATTATGGATAGAGTAAGAAATTATCACCTGTGTAATTTGAGAGAGACACAATGCCTCATTAATAAGCAGCAAGAAGTAAAATTCTTGATTCTTTGATTTCATCCAAATGTAGTTAGAGGTGGTGTAGTTTTTCCTTTTCCTAACAAAGCATTATGCTGGGCTTGTCAAAGTAGATACGTATTCTCTAATAATCTAAGTGCCTTTTTGTCACTTATTATGAATGCGTCATTGGAGATTGTTTATGAGAGTGTCGAGTTGTAGGCAACCTGAAATAGACAGGTAAACGTAAAAGAATGCTAAGCCAAAAGTCAATACAGATCCTACATGGAAACAGATCCATTGGTTCTGACGACCATCAGTCTTAGCATGATTTATTATCTGCGATACCTGTTGTTATTAACATTTTCTAGATTTAGAGTTCGAATTAACCGACAATTTTCGGATACTGTGTGATTTATCCAGCAATTCGTATTGATAAATCTAGTACAAGAAAACACGTAAAAGAATGCTTATATCGAATAAGGCATAATGATTATGTTAAAAACTACACACTATTCTTAATTTTTACACAAGTTATATTTGACAAACGAAAATTAACTATATGTCGATATATAGTTATGGATGTGACACTGCTATATTAAAGAAAGGTAACACTAACTTCATGTCCAGTAATAAGAGGTACAAGCTATTGGATTAATTTTCATTTACATCGTAGAATATCTAAAATACGGCTTGGTTAAAAGAATAAAATTTTAACTAATGTTTAATCGATCATCTTCTGAAAAAATTAATTAAACATACATATGGAAAAATTTAAGCGTATTCGAAAGATAAATGAGATGATCTGGTACTGTAATGTTATTTTGACATGATTCATACTTAATTTTTACCAAAAATAAATTTCTTTTGGGCCGAAACTATTTGATAAACATTAGGTTTCTGGTCGAAAAAACCCCATTTGTAATACCAAGTTGACTGTCAAACATTAAACATATTTTTCCTTGCAAAATAAGGGAGTAACTGGTTTATGACAGGTTATCCATTTTTTCAACAATCGTTAAAATTTTTGGACAAAACGGCTTTCATTAGACGAATGAAGTATTCATTTGGTACATTTTGAGTTCAACCAAATAATTAAATGTTTCTCTTTGCTCGGAACACCCACTCAAGCACTGATCAGGTTCTGTTATCAGGTCTCATTTGTTATCCCCTGCCAAACAAAGTTTTCGAGGGATGTAATAATGACCTCTGTTCGTCAGTCTGAGCGTGCAAGCTATACTTTTCTGTACTAGAAGTAAAATATAATGAGGCTTAGGTCAATAAAACTTGGTATAAGAAACAATGGTTACGGCCTAATCCGTCGAATTTTCAAAACTGAACTGTACCTATCCGTCGAATAACGCTTGAGTGAGTTTGTACCGATCGGTCGAATCTTAGCGAGCAAGAGACACTCGGAGAATCTAAGTTAATTAATGAAGGGGTGTATCATGGGCCCCGCTAACAGAGTCCCCTATGTATAGACTATTGACAGGGTAATTCACCCGCCATCTTCGATCTAAAAAATCTAATTTTACGCTATTGTCGACTCAAATTGCATTATGTAGTAATAGAACACATTCCCAGAGATACTCCGCCGCTAACCTTTCCTTCATACTTATCGTTTTATTCCTGCTTTTAATATTTCTTTCGCGAAGCGGTCAGGTCACATTTACCTTACCCGGAAGTTTACAATGGCTGCCGACATGGCCGCAGCCAACACGCTTCTTGAACCTCATTGGTTGATTAGTAGAATGCCATAAACACTTGATTAAGCGAGGGAAATTCAAAATTTGTTCGCATGACATTTTTAACACGTGAGAGATAACAACAATGTCAGAAGTCAACTTAACTCAGTAGTAATATTTTTTTAAAGACATTTATTTTACAATAACTCGTCATAAACAATAACTGGTCGACCGCCATTGACAACTTCCGGGTGGGGTAAATGGAACCAGGCTCGCTTCGCGAAAATTAAGTCAGAAATAGGCATTATTTAAAAAAAATTAAGGTAAGATTAGCGGCGGAGTATCAAAGGATATATGTCCGATCATTTCGTGATATACTTTTAGTTTTTATTTGCGTTTAAAGAGCATTTTACACGCTAGAGTTCGAAGATGGCGGGTGAATTACCCTGTCAATAGTCTATACATAGGGGACTCTGTTAGCGGGGCCCATGGGGTGTATGGGTTGTTACAATCATTACCATTGCTTGTTTACATGAGAAGGTCTTATTTCCTAATAGAAGGATAACGGACATATTACCGAGTAATCATCATGCTTTAAAACTCCTTTCTGTTTATGTAGACTGTAAACTTAATACTTTGAATAATCAGTCGAATGTTTTATTGTTCTTTTGTGTCCCTTATATTTAAATACATGTATGACATATACATCATGGCCTAACCCAAGCATGCGCAATCATCAACTCAACACCAACAAACTCTGACAAAGAACACGAAAGAGATATCAAGAGAATGTACTCAAACGCAATAATGTATGGAATGTTTATAGTGTATGAAATGTGTATATGATCATGAAGATGATATATGTCAGGTACATCGACGGCACGTTCGTTTATATGGATAATGTATTCACTCATCAAATACAACGAATACATCGTAACATCAAATGATCAGAATAAAATGAATGAGTCTAAACACCCCTTTTGTCTTATTTTGGAACGTTCCAACATTATGTAAGCCAATCAACAACTTAAATCACAGTACCGATCCGTCGAACGGATTTTTCTATACTAAAACTAGAAATTCGACGAATAGGTATGCGACCAGAACAATCATCATGTGTAGTGGTGCCATTTTGGGTTTTCAACTTCATCATACATAAATATATTTGGATGTTCCTACATACATTGTAGAGGCAACTTGGTAGTTTGTTTCCGAACCAGAACTCCGAAACTATTGAACCTAGCTATTGAAACTTTGAATATATGGAACGATCATCATGTGTAGTACTGCCTTTTTGTGGTATTCAATTTATTAAATCTTTACTTTTGACAGTTTACATGGAAGTAGTACTTAGAAGTTTGTTTCTGATCCCGAACGCAAAAAACAACACATAAGGCCTAGCTCATTGAAACTTAGTATGTAGAATAATCATCATGTGTAGTGGTGCCTTTTGGGTCTCGACTCCTTCAGAATTTTAGTTTTGGCTGTTTCAATGGAAACACAAGTTACAATATTGCTTCCAGAGTAGAAGCTAAAAACAAGGACACTACGGATCTTAAAATCCCTTTTTGAAGAACGAAGTTATGATAACCAATGATCTTCTGAACATAGTTTTTAACTTAAATCATAAGCTATTAAGTTCATTATTGTTATTTCATTATCATACAGTTTCGTTACTAGTGTTAATATATTTTAATTTTTTGTCACTTTCAAATAGGCAGCGGGGATAGCCGACTACATGTATGTCTGATTGTAAAATTTCGGTTTTTTTTCGTATTTTGCGATTTTGACGTTTTCTTGTGTTTTAACTATTGACGTTCGACTACCAGACAGACACTAAAGTTCGAGCAGTTGCCTTGAGATAATGGAATGACTCACATTACAACTTTCAAAATTTACTTTAATTTCTATAATGTGACATTGTTTTACACTTAAATAACAACACTTTTACAAATGCAAATATTAAAAAAAAAAAAAAGTCAAGCGTTATCTAAATGAAATTTTCTTTTTTAAAGAGCTATAATATGATTACATCATATCATACGAGTACCTGTATTCTCACATTGTCTTTTTTCTTATTAAGCGACTATTTCTTATGAGAAACAACTGGATTTGCTTAACAGTTTTACATCAGTGAGAGTATATAAGAAACACAAATAAAAGCCAAGCCGGCCTAGCGAACAACATGAGATCTTCCCTCGATCTGTTGCATTTCAAACCTGGTCGATGATTATGACCTTGTACTAACAGACAGTGTATATGTGTTTTTAGCAATATCAATGACCAAGATTAAATTTTTTGACATAGTGCAAAATGTTAGTGCGATAACATTTTCTGCAACAAGTGTGTGGAATTTGGTATCATAAAAATGAATAGTTTCATGAATATTATATCGCATTACAATGACTTTATTATCATATTAATTACTCAATGTCAATGAAAATCAATGTCATTCTGCATCAACTATGGTTCTCTGCGTTGTATGTACAAAAGAAGTCCGACCTCGGCAACATTCTGTCCAGTATAATAATATCAATAATCAATAATAAAATTTAATATAATGATATAATTCGAATGTTATAATGTGTGTACGAACACTGCGTTTAATCTGTGTATGAACCCACAGTGTTTACGAAATCACCCCGTCTACGAACACGTTTTGTCTACGAACTGGTTTCCCCTAGAAGAGTATCCACACCGTTTGTGCTAATAAAACATTGTTTGACCTCAAAACACCTGTACAAATATCACTGATGTTGTGTAGGAGAGCATATCTATACACTCTTTTACCGGATCGCAAAACCTACATTACATCGAATTCATGCCAATATTACATCAACATCAACAAAGATTATGGTTCCATCATCAGAATGATTACTCACATAACTGATATTAACACGCAATAGTTGCACGACACTGAAAACAGTTTCAAAACTTGTGAGTGTGCTAGCTGATGTAGTTATGTCCTTGCAGTACAAGATAAAATATCTCATACAGGTCAAGACTGAGGACCAATATTACCATATTGACTAGGATAACAGACCCTTGTCTTGATGAAA
Source organism: Phorcus lineatus (assembly GCA_921293015.1). Taxonomy (NCBI): domain Eukaryota; kingdom Metazoa; phylum Mollusca; class Gastropoda; order Trochida; family Trochidae; genus Phorcus; species Phorcus lineatus. The sequence continues at coordinate 35,816,022 of OV121084.1, read as the reverse complement.
AAACACCATCTTATTTAAATGTTAATTGAAAAGAGAACATTTTTCACCAGGATGATATTATTCATATGACATTTGCTTCTTGTCATTGCTAAGTGAATTATCAGTCTATTGAACAATCGAACAGTCCCGATTGCCTCTGTCCATGGACTCCTAGTACATAAGGAAACACTTACTTATAACACTTGACCTTCTCGAGGTTACTTTGAGTAGGCGTTGATGTTAGTCACATATAAATGTGTATCAGACTAAACAAGGCAAATCGACAATTTTTGCTGTTTTTGGCATGTCCGATGTATCCCCATCCTGTCTGTCTTGAAAAACATTTTGTGAATGGAAATGTAGGATCCGGAATTATCGCTATTCATCTGAGGCTGAAATCAGTGGACAGTTTCTTTCAGAGGCTAATACATTTTTGTAGAGTGACGTTTGATGGTATGTAAGCGTTTTTAAGTTGTGATGATAACCATCATCTGTTAAACGAGGTTATTTGACCTCTGTGTCACGCGACTATGGAAAAGTAGCATAGTCAAGTGATTCTCATATTTTCCCCAATATTCATCGAAATTGATCTAAAACAAGTAATAATAAACAAATACGAGATTTAGCACTTAGAATGTCAACATCTTTTTTTTAGTTTTCAAAACTCCATACAGAGGGAGTTCATCTAAGAATAACAGTTCCTAACAGAAACCACTTTTACACAAGTAATAATTTGTATATGTATACAAGATATGATGGATAAGTAATCTTATATTCAAAGTTAATTCTGACAGTAGGTTCAAAATAGTAATAAGTAAAAACTAATCTAATAGTTCATACTACATTATGACAAATTGACCATACTTACAGTTTGTGTAGGCGTTAAATCGTTCAACAAATTAGGCAGTTTTAATTTCCTCTGTAATTCATTTTAAATTTTGGATTTTCTCATGTTGTTTCATTTTAAATATATTGCATTTCACAACATCTTTATCGATCTTTTTCATAGTAACAGTTCAAAAGAGATTAATTTATTTTGTGGATGAGTTGAGTTCTTGTATCTTACTTAAGGAATGGTGACGAAATAATAGATGTATTGTTCGTTATAATGTATTTGTATTCGATGATTGTCTTATAAAGGTACTGTTTGATATAATAAGGTGAGATAAGTATGTATTTAAAAACATGAACTATCGTCATAAACATAAAGTTAATGCAACATTTAAGTATTTTTTACGCTGAAGTTCTGATTTTTCCCATAAATTGCTCCATTGATCTTTGAAATTAATAAAAAAAATGATGCCTAACCCCTTGACTGTGACGTGGTAATTCAAATGTGAACTGGACTCCGGAGCGATGAATTATTGCAACAAAATTGCAATGCATCAAAAATATTTTTAAGTCATTAGTCTTTCAAGTTTTTTAAGTAGAATGCAAAATTGAGAGTATACGTAAAGTAAGATAATTCTCTGTAGAACAAACAGTGACGCAGCTTTGTTATTTGTTTATCAATGGATCCTTACGTCAACGCTTAAAGTCACGCAATTTAGATAACAACTTTAGTCCACCCACATTCATGTAAGCATTAGGAAAGGTTTGAATCGTTTTACTTACCAACAAACATAACTCTTATCGAATCTCCTATGCGATTTATATACGTTAAAGGTCAAAATAAAGAGAAAAGGAACAACGCTTACTTAATTAAAATAAAGATCTGTTGTTGGAATGAAGAGTCGGAACACTCTGCTCAGTACTTTCCTGTTGTGCTAGCTACTTGGGCGGTTTGAGGAACACGAGAAGATCGTTTACTTATGAAAAATAGAAAATGTAAAACAAATGAAAGAGATATTTACATTTTTTTCACAATAAAACTCTTTCATGCTTCCCTGATAAAAGTTTCAACTAGTCCTTTAAAAAGTAGCTTTTACTTGGTTCCTAAACTCGAAATCTCCGAAGCTCAATAGGGAAGAATTTTGCAAAAACCATAATTCCTAGTTCTTTGAAACTTCAAATGTTGAACAATCTTTATGATCATGTGCAGTGATGGATTATACAACTTAGAATTTTTTTTAGTGTACTTGTAATCAAATCTTTGATTCGCTCCCTATCCTTTTTTTATTTGTTATTTTCACTCATCTTTCATCTGACGAATCCCGTAGAGATTCGTATCCACGAGAAGTTGTGATATTACCTATTATGATCGCGCTTTCAAATCTATCAATGTAACTTAGAAGTGTAAACTTAACAAACCTTTAATGAGTAACGCATCATACATGGTACCGTAATTTTAATTTTAATTTTAATTTTTAAAGAGGGAAACATATATGCATGCCATGTGGAATGACTTTAGAGACTTACCATCAAACTTAACATACACACTAAAACAAAAAGCACATAAAAAAGGAAAAACGTGCCATCTACTCGAGTTCCCTATTATACCCTCATTTCGATGCATTGTTATTACCTTTCTCGTAAGTAGGGCTGTTGTTTCTCCTGTGTTCAATAACAGTCGAACAAGAAGTCTGTGTTATATCACTCATAAATTAAAACCGATTTGTGGTAGCAATATAACGTCTGATTCTCCACAAGAGACACGATTTCCATTTCAAACGCCATTTAACATGAGCAGTTCGGTGGCTAATAGTGGTTTAGTGATAGTGATTTGGATGTATCTGAGATAGTCAGGCGGGACTACCAGAACCATCACATAACATTGCTTCTTGTTGACCTAATTAACAACATTTGCATTTACATATTTACGTTGAGAGTGGTGGGAAAATTGATGTAAAATCAATCAAGATGCAAATGTATATGGAATATCTGTCAAAATGATTGTAAAATGTAAGCAGTTGTCCTGTTATGTAACTTATTTACATACATATATAGACACAATATTGACGTGCGCTCCATAAGAACAAATCGTTTTTATCTATAGGAAAAGTATGTCCATAGTCCGTCCGTTACATATTTCGTCCGGCTCCAAACATTCCAGCTTCTAAATTCCATCTAAAGTTAATCTTATTTGGAGATACATAATAACATGAAGGTATGTTATAATTAACAATTCTGACAATAATGTTGTAAACTTTCAGAGTTACGTAAAATGTGGTCACTGTGTCACAAAGTTGTTAATTTACTGTTTCAATAATAATTGTCACTTAGTAGGAATTGGCCGAAATGCTCATCAAAGTTAACCCTAAGCTACGAAATCATCTCAGTTACAAATACATCATTACTAATAATTGAGGCCTAATGTAAAACGTATATCAACGGAGTTCATGAACTGGAAGGTTTGAAATAAGACACAATTTTAACGAAGTGCTTATAAGATGGTGCATAGCTTGGTGATGTTTTGAAAGAGTAACGGGAACGCGATACCTTTCCTGAGGTCTTAATTTCTGAGACGAATGCTTCCAAACACAATGTTACAAATTCATTATCCTTTACATCCACTTTTACATTCCTAACGCCTTTTCGACCAGTTATGTTCATTCTGCGAAATAGAATTGGCTCACTGGTGATATAACTCATCTAAGTGTCGCAAGCAAAATATATATATGTTTGAAAATTTTAGTTGTCCAACCAATGTTTGCTACTGTAAAATATTACTCTTAGTTGCCAGTCAGCGTGCTAGCTATTTCTCTTCCCTAATCCATCATTCATACATTACTAACTAAGAGGCTGTATAATATACACCCTGATAAATTCAGAACAACAACGCCTTCACGTTAATGTATATGCTAGTAACCAATTGTAATTTCACCAATTTGTCCGCGAGGTTCATATAAAGAGTAGACAAAAATCAATATTAAAAACTTTCTAAGTCTATTGATATTCATATTTACATTCAATCCATAATGAGATTAATTGCTTTTTATAGTCTGCATATTTTAAACATTTCAACGCGCACCAAAAATGTACAACATGGGCAAGAGCGTTTGTACGTGTCAATTCTGTTATTTCTGATACCTATTGATATTCAAGTTGAGAATTTGGTTAACAGATATCATATCATCTAGAACATGAAGGTTTTTATTTTCAGACTATACTGTATATTATTTGTAAACATTAAATGTTGGAAAGAGTCATATTTAAAGGTAGCTTGAATATATTTTAAAATACGAGAGTAGATTAATAGCTTTAATGCATATTTCCAAGTCAATTGAAGTTATATTCTGCCCCTCCAATTCAAGCAACACGTAATTATTAACCCTTGTATTCAATATAAACATGTGTTTTATACAGATAAAACATTCTCAAGAAGAAATGTACTTTATTATTTGAAAGGTCAAAATGACACCGAATAAACGTCTGAGACTTGTTTAACATTCATCAAAGCAAGATTATTGAATGTAAGCATGCAGTGATGCCAAAAATATGTGATCCGCACATATCATCAATGAGAATGGGTGTTATGTTGTTGGGCAAATCCTTTCATCAATTCCTGGCAACCACAAGAGGCGTTGATCCAGCGGATTAACACTTACACATCAAACACTTTTGAATGAATACATACTACTCGTCTGGTGTGCCAATCATACATACGACACACTGGTCAAAGTCTCAACTTCAATAAGGCACAACAACGTAACAACATATTCTATATCTTCAATATATAGAGAATGGAACATTTGAGGTTGTAGAATATTTGAAGTAGTATAAGTTTGGTTCATTTCTTTTAAATTTAGTGGAAATATCACTGTATGTAGTGCAAAATGACCCTGCACAAAATAATCAAACCTTTTAACCGTAAAGAAATGCTGATTTCGCCAAGAAATGCTGACTAAATACAATGTTAACCAGTTTGGTAATGTTTACGGTCGGATGAATCCGTTCCCCTTACTTGGACCCGACAGGTCGACAAATTCGGGTGCGACAGCGTGATGTTGTGAAGTGCAATATCTAGTTGGCACATGCATATATATGATTAAGTAGTGTTTCGGGGGAATTTTACACCAAAAAAGTAATTAATCCTTATGCATGCATGTATGTCCCCGGTTATGATGCCCCGAGATTGTGGCAGCACGATGTTAACGTACCTCACTTATATGTCACGTAGTAAATAATGACCTGGTGCCGAGCGGTTATGGCAAATAAACTCGCGAGGGCGTAGCCCGAGCTGAGTTTAATGCCATAACGCGAGGCAATCAGGTCATTATTTGGCTTACACTCCCGCGGAACATTCGTAAAATAACTTTAAACTAAATTATTCATATATATTGCATTTATAAACGTTATATTTTAACACTTTGCGGCTTTATGTTTTCTGACCGAACGAGTCACATAGAAAATTTCCAATACACGCCTGCTTTAGATTTTAAAGCTAAAAACTAGCCCATTTACATTAAAAATATACAAAACCTATTGCCTATTATTATTATTAATATATATATATATATATATATATATATATATAGGGGGAAATCAGTGTAGACATGACACAACAATAAGTACCTCAGTTGACATGGATCCTCGTTAGCTTAAGAGGTAGAGGTGTTGCTTGACAATACAGAGGTCCCGGGATCGAATCCCAGTAACGTTCTTTATAAATGTTAAATTTCTATCTTGTTGAAATTTACAAATTTTACAAGTCAATTTGTTTGTAAACATTGAACATCTCATAACCGAAAGGTGTTTAATATCTGAAATGTTAGAAAAAACACGTTAAACCTCAACTCATGTGCGCACATGGTGGTTATGGCATATAACCTTCAAATAAAACAAAGGAAATAACTTTCCAAGGGGTGTAATGGCAAATACTATCCTAACATCAATGTCATGCCATCACCTTCCAAATCACCATATTGTAACACCTTGCAAATTTACGTCGACGTCAGATAATTCCAAGAGTGGCCATTGAATTGAATGAGGAGAAAATTAAAAGAGTGGCTCCATTGACTTATCCAGTCGAGATAATGCAAAAGTTGCTGCCATGGTAGCCATTTGATTAATGACTTTCATTCCTGTTGTAGGATTAAGGATTAAACAATACACAACAAAAATGCTTAATGTAATGTTTGCAAACTCTTTCTCTAAAGACATGTCGATATAAAACATCTTGATATTGAGGTTATTTGATATATTTTCTTTGATGTGGACTAGAGCAAAATATCTGATAAAATAGTAAATGTTCCAGCCTAAATGATACAAATTGCCGTCGTTACTTGTCAAGACAATAAATGGGGCGCAGACAAATTCTCCGAAATTCATGTAACGCAGCTTTTGTTGATGATCCCTATGTTTCTTGCAAAACCCATTAGTGTAGTAGTCTTCCGGGAAAGATCAAAGGCGCCGCCTATCCTTTATTCCGCAATAAAGTATAGTTTTTTAATGACGTCATGAAACAATGAACCAAGACGTCAATATGATGTCATTATTCATTGCCTTAATCAAACCTTTCCAATTCAATGCCAAATTCTTTTAATTTCATTTCGGTTCATTTTGGATTAAATCAAATTTACACGGGTTAAAATCGATATGCTATAAAAGAAATAAAGTAGCTTCAACCATCATGTGTTTCGCCCTGAACTATTATTGGCGTCAAACCACACGGCCTTCGGCCTAGTGCTTTACCCATAATAAATCAAAGCAGAACTGTCCTTTATTGCAAGACACGGTGGTTGAGGCTACTCTATTTTTTAAATAAGGTAAACGTGCATATCAAGAAGGCATATCGTTTTTTGTAAAAATATGGAAAAGAATTAGAAAGTAAACAGAAAAAGACCTAACAAGAACCCCTGAAGCAGTTTAAATTTTGACAGTGAACAGAAAAGGTCACCCTTTGCCTATTTGAGAATCTCATTTCCTCAGCACACTTAAAACATTCGTGCTTAGCCAGAGGGGATTCATTAACATTAAAACAGTAGTAAGAAGCTTTTATATAAGAATCCTAAAATGACTGTCTAAATAATTTAGACGTTCTTGCAAATTACATTGTTTTGACCTGCTTTATTTGATCTAAAATCATTTTCTGATAAAAGTTTATCTCATTTAAGTGTTTCAATACATATACTCACTAAGCTTTCAACACTTACCAATTATTTGAAGTCTTGATTCATCACATTATTGACAAAGGTATTGTGGTCATTACAAGATTGTTCATGTCGCACAATCTGCATATTGTTTAAAGAATCTTGGAATGAAAAGTATTCCTAGATTGTTCGAACAATCTGCATAATGTTACCATTTTCAGATTGCATGGAACACAGTCACTCACATAACTTCGAGATATAAGATTATTCTTATAAAAAGCAAATTTTGGGATTGTAAAACACGATCTTAACCATATCACTACCATTAAGTTGTAATCAAGTGTATTATGTCATTGAGTTCTTTAACCTTAGCATGCGCATATTTTATGTACATGTTAAATGTTAAAATCACAACAAAGGTCAACCTATCGTAAAATCTAAAATCTTGATTAATAAATTCTCTTTTTATCATAAATAACTTTAAATTCATCGTTTTACTGTTCTGAAATGTACGTTTGGCATTGAAAATTTGATGATAATTATCTTTTTATTAAAGAATTTAAGATTGATAAACAAGGTTTATTTTTAAAAGAATACCCAATCGCAAATCTCAATATTCCATCCACTAACAGCGTATTTATAGCAAGATCTATATAACAAACTGTTTGTTCTAAACATTTACGTGTTAATTGGTATTTCTAACAACGCTCACGTGTAACGTCAATATGCAATCACCTTATCTCACATTAATACTAAGAGTTTATAAGTGCCTGTAAGAAGATCAGTCTAATGTTGTGTTAAGCTTACCTTGCATTAACTCTACGTCGTTGTTTGTATAAAAATGCTTAGTGGAAATGTTAACTTACAGAAATATCTCAAATCTTGGTTCATAAATAGAGATTATTACCCGAGGAAGTGTGCCATATGACTTTTACGAAACGAGTGTAAATTTTTGTATTACCCGAGCGAGAGCGAGAGCATATGACACACTTCCGAAGGTAATAATTTCTTTATTACCGATTCTATTTCATTTCAAACGCACGGAAATATTCAGAAAACGGCCTCCTTCCTTTGCGCTTCAGTGACGTCATGAACAAAGGTTTTATGACGTCACAGACGACTTAATACGGTCACTCGTTGACACACAATCGTTGCTAGGCAAAAGTGTTATGTGCACATGTGCTCATATTGAAAATATGTCACCGCTTATGAATAATCATATGGGTAATAAATTCTTTTATAATCGTAAATAACTCGTTTAACGCTGTATGAGATGTACGCTTGGTATTGAACATGTAATACTCTTTTTTGTATCAAAGAAGTGAAGATTAATCAAAAGTTCTTCTTTTTAATCTAATACAATTTAATTCATAACCATACCCAGACCTATTTTCATCAACCAACAGCATATTTGGAGCAATGAGCTATACAACAAAATGATTGCATCTACACAGTTAAGTGTTTATTGGTATATCTAACAGCTCTTATGTGTATCTCCGATATGCACTCACCTTATCTATCAATAATACGTAGAGCTTATAACTAGCCGGAGGAAGAAAATCTAATGTTGTGTGTTAAGTTTACCTTGCTTTAACTGTACGTTACTGCTTATATAATTAGATACAAATCAAACTGTCAACTTGAAAATAGTGTGAGTCAATGTCCTCTGTATAGAAGGAGTGGAACGATTTTATGCACAGATTGAAATATTTAACATTCCTGCGTATTTTATAGAAAAAAATCTTCTAAGGTTAAACACATTTAGCTTCTTGGAAAAACATCAAATACTATTTTGTTTTCTGTTTTACCGTAAGTAAATAGTATCTTTAATAGGCCCTCTTACTCGGATCAATCCCCTAGTCACAGTACATGTATGTATCACTTCAACTGATGAGTTACTTCAACTGTTCATAGTTGCTATTCACCTCTTTTAAATCGAATATGGCTAGGGGTTAGCTGACAAGAATAATTCAACTACACACTGATAAGCATATATCTGTATTACACAAATAAAAGTGACAACATTTATTGATATTTATTATGAAACAGCCATTGTTTAATTTAACGATTTTTTCAGTAATTGTTAACTCTTTCAAAGTAAACATACAGACGTTTTGTGTGTAATAATGAGCGTTTGTAAATTGGCAATGTTCTTGTTTGTGACATGAAAATTGAAGAAATGTTAAAAAACTTTATCAGAAGATTATCATCTATGCTGAATTGCACTTTTTGTTATCAATAACTCATCCCACATAAACGAAAATAGTGAACATTTCCATTCATCAGTAGCCCTATTATGTCTATGATTAAGTTTCAAGCTCTCATATCTGCGTAATTCTGCTTTGAACATAACGCCAGTACTGAAAAAGATCTCTTCAGGTAGTCTTGGCGGTTATAACTGTAGAAATTATATGATTAACACAAATAGGTACATAAATAGGATATATCACCTTTCAAAAAATCAGGTACTGTTTCGTTTTACCCGATTTACAATTTCTAGAATAGCTTAGAAGTATGTAGAACAGTTATTCAGGAGAGTCTTTAGAACAGAAATGTATCAATATAATATGTACACGGAAACCTATCTATTCAGTTCTTGAATCAACCCTATATGATCGGATCAACTTCAACATAACTTTCTTCGTTGTTAAAAATACTGACATTAAAACGTTTAATGATAACTACCTAAATCATTTATTACTCATATGAAACCCTGCTTCATAAAATGGCCTTTTAATTTTTACAAAGTAATTATGAGAAGTTTTGGAAAAGCAATGTAAGCAAAAAAAATGGCTAGTGGGATGAAAACATGCTTTTATCCGTGGAATTTTCTAAGTGGTCATCTCTTTCTGTGCCCGATCAATATATCTTTTTAAATTGAACCTGAACCGAGGACCTGTAATAGGACACGTTATTCTTTCCCCTTCAATATACTCTATATTTAAATATACTCTTTGTCATGGATCTTTAGCAGGCTTTTCGAATTGTACAAGGAAGATTACTGTTCACCGCAACAGCCTTTGAAGTATAAGTATGATACTTTATACTACCATACTTAATAGACATGTAAAGGAATTTAATATATAATGGTTTAATGAGAGCTTTTGGAACGCAGCCTTATTTTTCATTTTTCATTTCATAACATGGCAATAAAAATGTTTATAGTTAGAAATATGCTGTGAACATACAGATAATAGATCTTAGAACAAACATGTAGTATTTACATTTCATTATCAAAATCAAATTTTAAAATAAGAAACTTTTTCCGATAAGTGTCAATAGAGATAGTCAAAAAACTATCTAAATTGGCATTAATGTGTTAGGGGACAAGAAAAAAGTCAAATACTTCCATAGTGTGATGATTACAGATATCTTGTATATAGAACAAATTTGCAGATTCTTATTCTTTTTTCAGTCTTTGATTGAAAACTCTTCCCACTAAATGGTCCATATATAGTTAATATGCATCATCAACTACCATAGGTTCACCAACAGGCAATGTTATCTGTCAAATATATTCGAACATTTCAAAAACTATGTTTTTCTTCTTAAGTGGCCTATGTTCATTAAGCTCATTGCATTGCAATACAAATAGGGTAAATCGAATTATTACACAATTTCAAGTAACAGCAAACATCATTGTTGAACAAATAATACTTTATATAACAACAAAGAAAACGATAATGGAATATCCTTTAATCCTAGGGTTATTTCTGTTTTATTGTCCATTATTTTGGCAGAACAACTTTGCAATTATGAAAATTTGGGTTCAAGAAAGTATGGAAATATGATATTCAGAAAATAAAATATACGCCCACTGTATTCATGCTAATCCCACTTCCTACTGTGCTTCCTACTTCCTATCAACAGTGTGCAAAACGTCATGTTAGCCAATTTTTGTTTCCCCGTGTCTTAGTTTTGTCAGGAAACCACAAAAAACATCCAACGACATAGGTGTTTATATGGGTAAAAGTTACAGTAAATGAACGAGTCATTGACATAAAGAACTTCTTAAACTAGATCACTGACTGCACAGATGATAAATACACCTTCAACACACTATTCCCTGCTTGCTCTAGATAAATCCGAACGTTATTGATCTGAAAAAGAGACCCATAAATCAATAAAGGAAATGTCAGGATTTTTTAAAAACAAATTGTGCTGAATAATGTCTGACAGAACGGAAATGAAAACGGGTTGTGCAGGTAATTGGACCATTATCAGTTCAGACAAAAATCATTAATCTAGCTGTGGATCAATAAATCAACTTTTTTTCAATTTCTGTTTTTAAGGGAATGATTTTCTAGATATCTCACTCAAAAAACAAACATCTAAATCTCGTCAACAGTTTATTTACGTTTTCACGGAAACAGTTTTTGAAAATAAGAAAATAACAATACATGTTCTGTTTCTGTATAATACTGTGTGTCTATTAAAAAATTGTGAGTAGGAGTAATAAAAAATACACGAATTAGAACTCGATTAAACTCGTGACATAAAGACAAATTGAAATCCTGGCTTCATAGGTGGCATTTCATTTAAGTATTTGTTCCATTGCACTTGAATCTAATTGCATCGTAAATACAGCACAAACGTTGGTCCAAAGTTCTGCTTCATAAAGAAAATTTAAGCATAATATTTATATATTTGTATGTTCTTACTTTTCCATCTAAGAATGCAAAACACAAGGTTACATCAGTGTATTGTTGCTGAACGTATCAAATCAGAAAATATTTACAATGTGGAGGCAATGGTAAGTTTTGCTGTGATAACAATAATAATGCGGTGAAATCACAGTGTTAGTAGACCCGCTTAATTCATGTTGTAAAGTATCAAAATGATTCATTGATTGATATTAAGTTCATGAAACAAAGTTGTTATTGGTTGGTCTACTTGAGATGCTACACACTTTGGCAAGTTTTCTAGTGAACTACAATTTTTCACCATACATAAGCATGTAATAAAAAAATTCAGTAATATATCACTAATGATTTTTATGTTAGATGATTTAGTTATCTTGAAAATCTGCGAAGATTTTATTATTTTGGACATCTCCCTGCAAATTGTGTATCTTTTCGATTGATTGTAAACGTCAAACTTGTATCAAAAATCAAATTAAACTGCAACCATCACTATTATTGATCTTGATCAAATTATTATATCAAGATTTGTGCAATAAACATCAGTACATTTGAATTTAAAACATACACTAACCAGTCACCCTTACACAAAAACTACAAAATGATGAGGTATATATGTATTTATTTTATTTTTTTAAATCAATATATGACATTCTTTGACAGTTTTTACTTCATACTTAGGTGTAAAGTCCATCATTTGTAAGTCTTTGTTTTCGCCCACGATTATGTGTTAAAGGCCAGCCTATCTGTCTGGTTGAATTGAATATCCTAGTGTAGATAACACAATGTCTCATAATATAATAGCCTGTCTGTAATGATTACGACCAACATCACTCACACAAAAGATTGTGTTGACTTTCTTCTTTTGATGTGCTTCTTCCACGTCAACAACAAGAATTTAATTTTGTTTTAATCTCCTATATTATCCGTTTTGTTAAACCACTTCCATGTTAAGAAGTATGGAACGAAAAGGTTCTTTATAACAGAAAACAGAAAATCAAATATGTTTGTAAAAAGAACTATGAACAATTTGAATAAATGAACTATTTTTCTTTGGGTAATTTCTCATCGTAGAAAAGGTCACCTTTTTTTTAACCGATAGTCCATTAAAGGTACAGAAATACATTTCTTAAGAAAGTTTAAATCAAAGGCTCTACTTAATGCTTATTATTTAATGCAGAAAAGTAAACCTTTTTTCACATGTTCTTAAAATGTGAACTTGTACAAACAAATTTCATCAAAGTCTCTGTCTGGCTAAACAAGTGACTTCTATAATTTCAAATTTTCCATGAAACTGGCAATTTTGGGCTGTTCAGTAAAATTTACTGAGCTAATTCATTGTCAGCAATACAAACTATTAACAGTGACAGATAAAGTGCTTATGCTATGTTTCGTTTGACATTAGCGGTAGACATAAGGCGTGTGACCCATTTTATGGGGAGTTTGTTGTATTTCATAATGGTTGCAACACACATGTTCTAATGCTCAGTTGCTTTTTAGCATGGGCAGGAGGACTGAAAATTCGTTACGTAATCCATGCTAAATTCAATTTTTATTACGAGTCTTACAATACAATAATTCCATATGATGTTTTCGTCCTTAACTAAACTGATAAGGTTGAATCGAAACCTTCAAAAATAGAAATCTATCAAAATGTTACTGACTTAATCCTTTCACATCTAGCCTGATTTTTTATGGTTGAAAAGGTTTATAGTGATGAAAAGAATGGACGAAGCTTAAGTGTTAATATGTAACTTAGCAAACTCTTCAAAAATAAAACAACATTACACCCTACAACATGCTTTTTGATCATATCTTTTTCGATTTCTTGTCGTAATGGTATCTGTAATTTAATGTCTTCGGTAGTTTTTAGAATTTGTCATTAACCTAAATCACTGACAAGAAATCGAATAATGTCAATACAGTGACAAGGTTTAGGGTTATTTTTCGGAAATCATAACCAAAATGTCAAATTGAAAGATATTTCTAAATTATGTTATTGTGACTATTTATATTTATCAGATAAATTTTGACAGGTCTCTATGTATGGACCTTGAAGTTATTTCAATTGATGCTAAGGATAAAATAGAAGTTGTATAAACGCATTCAAATATCATTAAATCTTCTTTTCAGATATTAATGCTTAGGACATTAAAGACACCAACTTCTGTGGCCAAAGAAATTTGCTCTGCCTAATTCTTTAATAAGTGTACGTAAGTGTGGTAATTTCACAAAATATTGGTCAATAACATCTTTTGTTTTCATTATGAAAAATGTAGGTTTGTGCACAAATTATCTAAGTGAAACTGCGCTTATTGGTTTAGTCTAATGTTTTCACAAAATCTTTGATTGTAACTGAAGAGTTTTATTCTAGATTTGTCTTCTAATGTATTGTCTCTTGAGCACCTGATCTTAAAAGTTAAGAAGAATCCATTATTCTCTAATAGACAACAGAAGTTGGCAAAAAGATACTGGTTGCTTCAAATGAAGAACTTTGAAGTGTCAGCTGGAAGTGGGTTGTTTGCGTCACATTACATTGAGTTGAACTCTAGAAAATAAATCCTTTGTTAGAGGTAAATAAGTATTTCTTCTGCAGTTGTTTTATATTTAACGGATTGGAAAAGGTAAAAAAGCTATTTACTTGATACATATTTGAAACTGCACGATATATGCAAATGTTAAAAATTGACACTCACGATTTTGTTTGAAAAGTTGTATTCGTTGATCAATTTTTAATTTATGGTCTTAGAGAGAGAGAAGCAAGAATCAAATTCGCCTTAGTACAAACTAAACTACAAATATCGATCGATTACAGTGTCACGTCATGTCCAGCACGATTCAAACATGGAAATTGAACACAATTATGATTGAATTTCTAGGTTATCTGACAGTAAATCCCTTTTAGTTTCAATTAAATCAATTTGATAAAATTACTCACTGAGATGTTTTATGTGATTGAATCCTGCTACGCGATCGCTTGTTGACATTATGCAAATTAATGGGGTCCAGGGCAGTGAATGAAACACCGCCTTAAAGATAATATTATGACATTATAATTTGTTTTGGATTCACGGGGGAAATTTTCACTGTTTTAAGTTTAATTTGTGAAATTGTATCAAGACTCATTAGTTTCCTCTTCGAAACGTTCAAGATACAGGTCCGGATTTACAACATTGAAATAACATGTCAACAGCATTTAGCGTCAACCGTTCATTGTGATTATTAAGAACAATTGCTTACTTTAGAAGGATTTTCTTATGATATTTTGGAATTATTGTAATATCTTGGAAGAAGAATAGACAAACAATTCGATCATATATTTTTGTAATTTTGGAGGAATGTGAGATTCTAAAATTCGTAAGTAAAATACAGTGATTATTTCACATATGTTCTTCGAAAAGTAATTTTTGGTCTTTTCACTTGTCGACAAAGTTTTAGTGCATCCACGGTTTTTTAACAATGAAATATTTGCTGTCATAACTTGACAGTAAGCTGGGATAGTATCTTTTGGACATAATGATGCAACAAATGTACTTATGCAGTTTTAAAATACATTTGATCCCTTTGAACTAGATAGGTAAAATCACTGCGAGGAAGAAAAACGCGCACCTGCACGTTGATTTGTGATTATAAACACGTTGAAGATTTTTACTTCATTAGTTCCCTTAAATTGAATTATGAAAGGCATAATATTTTCATCAAGTAATTGGTCAGTAATTCAGTAACGATAACCATAAAAAGTTAACGTAGTGCCAAAGTTTGTTTTTATTTACAAGAGTGTATACCGAGAAGAAATGAGTTCCAGCTTTAATCATACAGAATGAACCCATTACCTGTCAAGTTACTAGTGTCAAATACCAGAAGAATCTTACGAAATTCATAACATGCAGCTTTAGTTGATGTGCTTTTATATATTTAAATTATTACCCAGTTGTAGAACTAAATTATTAGCTGTTTAGGTGAGTGCGGATTTAATAAGATGCACATCGTTTTTGTAAATTCTGGAGAAGAATTAGAAAGTGAACAGATATACAAACCTGACAAGAAGTAGCTGCAATTTCGACAGTGAACAGAAAAGGTAATCTTTTTCCTATTTGCGAATCTCATTTCCTTAGCAACTCCAAAATATCGTGCCGAGCCCAAGGGGATCCATTAACATTAAAATAGTAGTAAGAAGCTTGGAAAATAGAATGCCAAAGTGACTGTTTGAAATATTTCAGTTGTTCTTGCTAATATCGCTGTTTTGACATCCTTAATTTGTTCTAAGATCATTTTCAAATTTGAGAAAGGTGTAATAACTGGACATACAACACTTTCCAAGTAAATTTCGAGATATGGTAGAATTCCAAAATAACGCCCATGAAACGCATCTGTTTGAATTAACATACACGATCTTTACCGGGTGGTATAATTATTGTTCATCATGTACATGTTCTTCCTTACTTGATAAAAGTGTACATGATATTTGATATAAAATGGTTTAATAAGAGCATCCTAGTTTTTCTTTCTTGAAATACTGTGGTAATGAATGTATACAGTTACAAAGTTCAAACATATAGATGATAGATCTTGACATGTAGACATGTAATAATGACATTATTTCATTATTGAAAATGATCGAATTTAGCATGAATGTGTCAGGGACACGTAAGAAGCCACATATTTCCATAGTGTTTTACATAATGACTGTGAGATCATTACAGATCTCTATATAGAAGAAATCTTTGGGGTTTCTTTTTCCACAATATGGGCCGTAGTTAATGTAGATAATTAACTATAACAGGTTCACCAACAAGCAATGTAATCTGTCAAATGGATTTAACAAATGTGAGAACTATGTTTATCTGTGTAAGTGTTATATGTTCAATCGAATTATTATACAATGCTTAGGTACCTACTTTAATCGAAGAGTTTTCTCGTCCGTTTTCGTGTTTTATTTTCAATTACTATTGCATAACAAATACTAAATTTTTCAGTTCAAGAAAGTATGATAATACCATATTTAGAATTTTAAAAATACGCCCACTGTATTCATGACAATCCTACTTCCTACTGTGCTTCCGACTTCCTATCAACAGTGTTCAAAACCCCAGTGTCTTATATTAGTTTTGCCAGGAAATAACAAAAACAATCAACGAAGTATGTGTCATTGTGAACATTAGCTACATTTAAAGATGGAGTCAATGACACCAAGAAGTTATTAAACTCGATCACCGACTACAAACATGAAAACTAAGTATCCATGTTTTCCAGGTACAATTATTTATCTACGCAATGTTACCCATTCTCTTCTGCCAGTTTCAATTTTTCTGCAGTGTCCACTAATGCCGATGATCATTTGGGATACACACTTGTGAATCCTTTCAACACTTATTAAAAGCCAACCATTATAAAAGTTTACATGCTTGACGTTTAAACGACACTAATTGGTGAATATCCATTGTTGCACATTGCCAATGTCATTTTCGTGTTTTTTGCTTTCAAAGTAAAAACACTTTATAATTGGAGTCTTATGCTGTCATAACTAGGATTTGGCTATTGAAGTGATAAATTGATACAAAAGTACATATTGGAAATCAATGTTTTGTACTGTTGCTGAACAAAAGTTAGTTTAAAATCCGCATACTTCTTATAAATATATATATATATATATAGATAAAAAACAAAAGTCTGGAAATGATTTAAATCCCCGACCGGTTTCACACTATTCAGTGATCATCATGGGGTCTTTATGACCCCATGATGATCACTGTTTATGACCCCATGATGATCACTGAATAGTGTGAAACCGGTCGGGGATTTAAATCATTTCCAGACTTTTGTTTTTTATCTATTTATTACTTGAATAATGAAGAAGTTTTTTTGTGTTAATATATATATATATATATATATATATATATATATATATATATATATATATATATAATCATCTCTTTAAAATTTTCTTTCATATTTATTACAAACAATTTTTTTAGATCAACCTGTAAGCAATAATATTAACGCTACATACATATAGAACAAATTTGTAGAATGACAGAATCACGGCAGCCAATGCCAAAAGCAGGCAATTCAAGAGATCAAATTTGATATTATTCCACCAACGTTTTCTGCAACTTTCGGTTATGACAATGTACATTGAGAAATGTAATGATAATATATTGTATTTTTAAATAACTTTACATTTATGATATGTTAAGGATTTATGAGAAACTGTGTTTGGATCACATTGTAGCACAAATGAAATTGAATGCATGAACAGTTTTTGTGTTCCTGCTATAGTATGTCTTTCATCTTCAGGTATGTGAGCACAGACAGGATCGTAACGTTATGGAAACACAATATTTCCTTTTTTATATAGTTTGTAAGTAACGAACAATCTTCTGTAAAGTTTTTGCATCAAATTTTGGATCAAAACCTTAACTAAAATGTGATATGGCACGTCATAGAAGATAATAATACGGTAAACGTCGTTTTGGTTCATGTTTTTTTTTATTTTTACAAATCATTGTGTCATTTCTCATCACACCAAAAGAGCGTCAACAACTCAATTCCCTACTTGCTTTCAATGAATCTGAACGTCATTAGCTTAAAATTGAAATTCGTTAACCAATCTAGAAAATTTCTGTTTTCTCTCGTTATCTCGCTTGGTAAACACAATCTTAATCAAGTCAATGGTGAATGACGTTATCTCTGAAAATAGTTTTGTTTCTGTCCAATATTTTGAATCTAATCAGTACTTCAGTATTTCAGTACGTGTGGCCTTCGGCCCATGTACAGGTTACAGTGAGCAGGTTGGATAATCTTATAACAATTGTCGTCTTAGACGTAATGCATGATGGGTATATAACTGTAGAGCTTTTATAACATTCACTTTACAAGATGCCATTAAGTTGATGAAGCTAGTTTTTAAGTTATATGAGGTACAAATAAATGATAAATATTTAAATCTAAGTTTCCTAAATGCTGGACACATCATAACAAAATTAAATTCATCTTCAACCATATTTAAATCACATACTTTACACAACCTCATTGTTTTGATAACATTACAGTATCGCCCAAGTTCAACTTGCAATCTGGCCATGCCAATACGCAGTTTTGTCATATCACGACGGTAAAGAGAGCAATCACCATTAGTTAAGTATATTTCTGGTTGTAAATTTAATTTAAAAGATGAATAACATTCATATCTACTACTGCATTGTACGGTAGAATTCCATTCCTGAGTTAAGACATCAGTAACCCGTTGCTTGAATTCTGCCAAAAACAATTCAACACTGCCAACACCTTGAAATATCCAGACGTAGCCAAAGCCATAACTATACAAGACATGCTTAACCGAAGAAGCCCATGTATGACGATTAACATTATCTAAAGAATACATCATTTCATATGCCTTCAACGGATATCGATGAGCAGGCATGCGAATAACTCTAAGCCAAAATTTAATGCACCTCATCAAAGAGGTCAAGTATACAGGCAATCTGCCACATTCGCCCATAACTAAAACGTTTGGAGCCCTTTTACCAATATTAAGAAAACGTTTACAAGCCAAAGTATGTACTCTCTCTATGCTCTCCATACGTTGGAAGCCCCACAACTCCGAGCCATATAACAAGATGGGCATAATCTGCAGATCAAATATTGTAAAAAAATACCTTGTAGGAAAACTGTCCTTAAGAATACATAGTCTTCAGAACTTCAAAAAGTGCTTTCTTGGCTTTTATAGCAATATAATTACAACTTTGAGAAAAACTAAGTTTACTTGTCAAGACCATACCTAGATAATTATAACTAGTAGCTACATTAACATTACTTCCACAATATGTCCATTTTTCGAAACGAGACAACCTTCCCCCTTTTCTAAAGACCATTATTTTAGTTTTTGACATATTAACTGTTAAGTCCCATGATCCACAGTAATTTTGAAGAATATCAAGCCGCTTTTGTAAACTATTAACACTATCTGCAACAAGAATTACATCATCCACGAAAAGAAGCAAGAAAATTTCAATGAGGTCAGGATACAACTGAATACCTCTGCTGTCCGAATGAATCATTTCTTCTGCCAACTCATTAATGAATAAGGAAAACAATACAGGATTCAAGACACAGCCTTGCCTAACTCCATTCGGACACTCAAAGAAATCAGAAAACCCTTCATTTGTCTTAACACAGGATCTAAAAGCACTGTACATACTCTTAACACTTTCGAATAACCTTCCCTTCAGACCAATTTTATGAAGAAGTAACAGCAGCTTATTTCTATTGACACTATCAAAGGCCTTTTTGAAGTCTACAAAAGCTACATAAAGTCTACCCCTGTTCTTTGATAAATACTTTTGCACAAGTGCGCATAAAATAAAAAGATTATCAGCCGTAGCATAACCGGCTCTGAAACCAGACTGGGATTCTGAAATAAGTGACTCATCATTAGCCCATTTAGTTATCCTACTGTTAAGTATTCCAATATATATTTTACTAAAGATTGATAATAATGTTATGCCTCTATAATTATCTGTGCAGTCACGAGGACCTCCTTTGTGCAGCGGAACAATGATACCCTCTGACCACTTTGAAGGGAAAACGCCTGTAGCGTAAATAATATTGAACAATTTAACCATGTAGTTTATCAAAAATTTATTTCCATATAAAAACATCTCTGCCAAAAGTTTATCAGTACCTGCCGATTTACCAGTCTTCAAGCGCCTCAAGGACTGTATAACCTCATCCTCACCTATAGGACAATCAAACCGCTCGCACACATCCTCACTATCAACGACACCTGTACCCGAGTTACTCTCACGCTCCTCGACAGAGATGTCAATTTCACCTGACACACTCCCAGCGCCGTTATATAACCTAGTGAAATGAGCAAACCAGTCTGCACGTGAAATCGGTGCAGGGACAGACCTCTTACGTGAATCTGTTAGCCCTGGATTGCTCTCAACATCGCCACTCATTTTCAGTCTGTCATTCCAAAACATGGAATGTAAACAAACGATTACGTCACTATCTAATTTTCCGTGCACGTGCTTCACGTTTGGCATCATCTTCACTATAACGCTATTGGACAGAAAGTAATAGTTATAGCTGTGGGCAATGGTAACATTAAACGCAGAGTTTTGCTTAAAGTTCAAAAATACACTTGATTCAGAGTGTTGACAATATCGAAATCCAACGGCGCCCCATAAGGAAGTTGAAGTACTGGACCCCGTAATAACCGCCACATACCACGCCGTATTTCCAAAGTCCTTCCGAATACATTGACAAGTCCCAAAAGTTTGAATGTAACATCGAAAATGACATCTGTAGTGCTAGCCCTATTCCTCTGCACATAATAAGAACGCTCACCAAGCTAACAAATCTGTAGTTCAGTTCCGTGGAGGCATCCCATCTCGTCTCGGACGTATATGTCGCCATCTTGTCAAGATGTCTTGTACCTGCAGGTATCGTGTATGTCCCAATACGGGCTCGCCATGTAGATATGTCAGTCATGGTTTCGCCAGAAATTACAGGTGTACTTTCCTTTAATATCTATGCACTTGTTGCATTATTCTCACCAACAATATGCATTGGAAAGCTTATTTCTTGTCGCAGGGACGTGACAACCAACCTGCTCGTCTCACGCATGCGCACTACTATACTAATCAAAGAAATTAGAAATCGTAACTTAGAATCATTTTGAAAACACCGTAACACTTGAAGAATAAGTGGCATTGCACTGAATTATGTATTTTATCGCATTTGAATCTTATTGCATTTAATACATTTTGTATATGCTCTACAGCAGAAGCAGTAGAATTAGCTTAACAAAGGAAATTAAAACAAAAGAAATAAAAACTCTCAAAATTCTGTAAAATAATGATGATAACAATGATGGTCCATTTCTATAGCGTATTTTCCATGTATAATCATGCTCAAAGCACACAAATCAATTATTTTCCTGAAAGAATAGTAATTCGATGTCCCTTACTAAGGGCTTCACGCGACCATGTAGGTCAATTTGTACAGTTGGGTGGACTAAGTGTAAAGTGAATGAAGTGTTTTGCCTAGGGATACAATATGGTACAAGGCCTAGGTCACATGTTTGGTGCTTCAACCTGTGACAAACAAGGACGATGTATTCACCCATCGTATTATTGGATTTATCCGTTTTTACAAGATTAATGATTTGTGATCGATGTCATTTAAAAAATATGTTTTTTAAGGTATGGTTTTTGTTTTTATTCTAGACAATTTGCTTACGTTGAAAATCTGATAAATGTCACTATTTTGGAACATTATATTATCTTAAGTCAACGACGTTTATGTTATAATCGTGAATTATATTGAATTATAAGTATTTATATACATGCATAACTATAAATTCAGTTCTCTGGAAACGATACATGTTCTGTTAAGCTACGCGCATCCAAATCCCGCCCTTAAAGTATAAAAAGTGTTCAAGCTAAATTGACAGCCAGTGGTTATTACTTGATATTTTTTATTTGCTTCTGCGGACTACGGTTTTTACTCCATATTTAGGGAAAGTTCCAGTTTGTTTGTCTTTGTTGTTCTCCCACGCATTTGTGTGTTTAAGGCTAGCCTTTTTGTCTGGTTGAATTGAATATGTTTCCTGATAATTGACTGTGAAGTCGAAAATAGATACCACAATGTCTCTTAGAATGATAGCCTGTCTGTAATGATTATCACAGACATCACTCACACAAAGCATTTTGTCGACTTTTTTCTTTTGATGTGCTTGTTTTACATCAAATACCTAAGTTTGATTTTGTTATACTGTAGTTCATTGTCTTTTTTGTCAAACCAGTTCAATGGTGAGAAGTGTGTGGGAAAGGGTACAGAATACCAGACCAGACTATAACAAAGGGGAAAATTCAATAGGAAACTTGTTTTTCTTTTAAGAAGTTTTCAAAAAGAAAAGGTTATTTCTATTTGAATTGATTAAATATTATAACACATTTCTCAATAAAACTTAAATCCAAGACATTTATTAATGTTCATTCTGTTATTAGTTCTCTCTGAAATAACTCATTTGTCACTTCTATAATTTCAATTTCTTCTTGAAACTGACAATCGGTTGCTAAAATAATTCCTTTTCAGATCTAAAAACTATAAGCTGTGAAAGTTAATGTGTTAATGCTGACACTTTGAAGCTTGCAAAATCTCTGTATTCAGCATATAATTTAGCCTTCAGTTAACTGTTTACTGGTTTGGTATCAACTGTCTTGTTGCCAAAGCGACTTTATATAAAGATGGAAAATCTAGATGACACTATCTATCTTGGTTTGTATCACGTATTAAAAAAAACGGTTAGGACAAAAAAAATCATGATGCATATAAAAGATATCTTGGTCCACGGCTTTATGAATGTAAATGTAACCTAATATAAAGATTACGTTTCACATATTTCGTGAATCATACCTGCAGTCTGATGTTAAGATAAAATGACTAAAAATCATTTTTCTAACATCAATTACTTCAGCTAAATCTGATGTTCTATGACTAATGGAGACATAATCTGCTTCGTAACTTCTCCTATATGAATACATATCCGAGTACAAACGAGTACAAACGAGTCATTGATTCAAATTTTAAGAGACAATATTTTGTAAACATATTTGCCGGGTATTTTTGCGTTTATCGACCAGTCGTCACGCTCCCGTAATTTTTTCTGAAATAATGATAAATGAGACAATGGGAAATTATCAGCATCCTAAGACAAAAGGAGTGAAAGTTTATAACAGTTGTACTTTAACAATAGAATATACCTGGGAAAAATCATGGGACAAGTCTAGATTTTACAAATTATTTGAATGTCAACATCTGTCAACAAAAGGTGTGTGACTCATTCTATGCAGAGTTTGAAATACTTCATAATTGTCACAAGAATGCTTATTAATCATCATCTTTCACATTTTACTTTCTAAATATGGTCATATAATATATTATTTACAATTTTCTATTATATTCTTCCTTGTTCATTCCAATGTAAATACACTAAGTTTCATGATAAACTTATCCCCCAAAGATTAGGGTCGGTGAACATTACTTGCAAAGGATACTACATGTATGTCTGAATAAGAATAAGAATCATTTCTTTTCTTTTGTGCGTTTAAAAAATTGTCAAGATTTAATCAAAACCTTCCAAAACGAAACTTGACTGTTTCATCCCCTGAAATTAGACTCATTATTATCACTTAATGATTTTCAAGCAATAAAATGACTTCAATGATCCGAAATAGATACGTTATTTTGATTTAAACTCTGAGAGAAACTTCAAAGTGGCGTCGTTAAAACACTGTTATGTATTAAATAGATTTTTCCACCTATAAATATGCTTAGGTCACGTTTAAACCATGAATGAACCTTGGAAGTTATTGCAATTAATGTCAAGAATAGAACAAAGGTAGGACATACGTCATTAGATTTATGTATACTCTTCTGTTAAAGATATGAATGCTAACTCAGTCTACAGGAAAATTACGATACCAAATCCTGTAACCAAAAAAATTTATCACCCTACTTTATAAAAAATGTTTATTAGAGAGCATGATAATCTCACAATTCCGTCGGTAAATGGCATCTTTTGTTTCATTATAAAACATTTAGTTTACACACAATTTATCAACGTGAGACTGTTTCACTTATTCCTTTAAATGTTTTCACAAAATCTTTGATCGTAATTTAAGGGTTATGTTCTATGTTAACAACAGTGTTTCCTCCAAATGTAATGTCAATCCTTAGCAACGGTTATTAAAAGTAGAAAGGAAAATAGCATTACTGCAGTATCATTTATTCTCTAATAGACAAAAATATTTGCAAAACACATACTGGTTGTTTCGAATGAAGATATTTGAAGTGTCAGCTGGAAGAAGGATTGTTTGCGTCGCAAGAAAAGCAGTCTTTTGTTGGTAGAGTTGGAAAAGAATGTTTTCTTTGTTCGTAAATCAACAAACATGACAATAGCACCTGGTAAAAGTATGATCTTTCAATCGCAAAAGCTGCTATTTCTTTTGCAACTCATATTTATATATGTCCGTTTGATATGTAGTCTTCATGTTACTAGTTTTTTCATTCCTACCGCATTGATTTTACAGTTCGTAACTCAATATAACGATCATCTGCTTGATGAGGATAGTAGTCACGGTAATTGGGTCCTATTTTAAGTTCACCTGCATATAACATCGTTTTGAATTTGTTTCGAGGATGGCCTTAATTGTCAACTTTAACTGAACTTGTTACCATCTTTGTATATAGTTAAATAATTTTAACATGCATTCTTCTAGATTGTATCATTGCTAAAGACAAACATTTCGTTATCAGTCACAAAATTTGCTTTCTGGTTTCATTTGACATTTACCTTTATTTATACAATTTCACATAATCTTAAAGTGTATTATAAGAGAATACCATGCCCATTTGATTGTGGGGAGTTCGACATGCGAATTTGAACTGTACGCCTTTTGGCGAATTGGCAACGTTTACGACATGCATATTGTCTTTAAGTTTTCAAGATTATGATCATTCACATTTGCTGCAGTTCAAAATCGTCCTAAGGTTGCAAGTGGGCAAATCATAGCTCATCCTTAAAAGACTACCTAAACAAACTAACAATGGAATTTTAGTCCCTTTGATTGGCTCCTTATTTGTGACTCAGGCATATGTATGTGTCTTAGGTAAAGCACTTTGTCTAGTTGAATTCGAAATCCTGATAATTTGCTGAAAGGTGTGGCAAGACTGTAAATGACTCATAGTAAGACAGTCTGTCATGACTATTAAATGAATTACTTGCATAAAAGGATTTTTGGCAATTTTCAGCTTCTGACTTTCTGTACGTTCCAACAAGGCCTTTTTTCATATGTTGGTTTTAAAATTTCGCTTTGTCAAGCCATATCCATGGTTATTTGTTTTATGAGAAAAGGTTTACGATCTAAAATATCCAAGGAGCGTTTCAAAACTTTTTCTAAATGTGTCTATATGTCTAAAGGTTACATGGTGTCAACATCAAAAGTCAATATCAAATCAAAGAATTCAAGAAACGTGTTAAAACTTCAGATAACTGTCAAACAGTTGGTTTGGTGCCACTGGTCTTGTTGCTATAGCAACTTTATCTGTAAGAGATAGGTTTGTAGAAAAATGTAAAGGGATATATAAGGACACATATATCAAAGCCATTAGTTTTTTGTCATTTGTTGGAAGAAAAAGACATCAGAAAATTTAATAGACAATCAGAAATATAATCAAATATAGTTATGAAAGTTTATTAAAATTGGATTTTAAAAAATTGATACAAAGTAAAACACAAACAGGTAAAGCTTGGCAAGTTTGATAAGACAAAATTCGATTTTCTATCTTTAACTTTTAGGTTTGATTTTAAGTTTGAAATTTTCTCTGGTAGATACAAAAACTTACCCTCAATAAATACGTTTGCAGTGTTTACTGAATGTAGTGATTTTAAACTTTTAAAAAGTAATCTTCAATATGTACTCTTTCCCCTGTCATATTTTATTTTCATTCTGTCTGTTAACGTTTAAACACCAAATTACAATAACTCATATTAGCAAAAATTCAACCTACAGAAAAGGGCAAACGTATAAGAAAACTATTATAATCATACGATTGCCCTTTTCTGTAGAGGTACATTATTTACAAAATATCAACTGAGGAATGTTTCGAGAAAGGAGGAAAAGTTAGTTTTAAAGTATTATAAACATTTTTTACTCGGTCCATCAATTCACTTTTTCCAATGTCTCTCGACGTCTTTTGTTTGTTTCATTTAATCTTTGTATCTTTACTATACGATGCGTTTGAATAATAAACTGACACCCGGCAAGTTTTAGAAATGCTTCAAATTGACTGGACACCATTACAATGACATTTACATCAAAGATAACGAATCCGTGTAGTGAAGTAGAGCAGCACATTTTTACATTAAGACTCTAATTGATCAACTCTAAAATTATTTTGACTGTCTTTAAAGGTTGATAACAGAAGTTGACATTATGGTCAATCAAAGGCAGGAAACCAATTGACGTCAAGGTCCTAAAAAGGATGGGTTGTTTTCTCAACAAACATATTTTAATAAAGCCGACAAGATCACTAAGAAAAAGCCTCATGGAAAATGTTTTCTAGAGATTGTCAACAAGAATAGCTTGATTATTGAATTTAGTAAATTGAAATGACGATTAATGATTCAGGTCATGCCGTATCTGTCTTTGTTGACCTTGAAGTTAACTTATTTCTAGGTATAAGATAATAATACGCTAAGTTTTCATCCTATTTATATTTTGGTGAAGTTTGAATACATCCCTTTGTTTGGAATTGAAATATCAATCATCTTTATTTCAGTTCTTAAAGGCTATAGTGTCACCAGTGACATCAATCTCAAAACTCTCAAACATTTTAGTCTTCCAGAATACATTTATTTTTTCCTTATAATGATTTGCAACTATATTGTTAGTTCTGTTTTTGCAACTATATTGTTAGCTTTAAGGAACTCATATCCTTTATCAAGATTCTCTCTTACCACTATACATTTGTAGAATAGGTAAATTGATGGTGTGTGACTGCATGTTTTCTTTGCAGAGTAAAGGGATTTAATTCAAGCGTTAAAATGTTATATGCCTAAAATGACACGGTAGCGTAATTTAAAAAATATTATATTTTGTTATAACTGTTAAGCTGGCTTGGAACCAACTATTTTGTTGCCATAGCAACTACAGGTATAGGAGGAACATTTAAAATATTGTTTTACTTGGTATTTCTTACGTCTTATGTATTGAAACAAAAATTTAAAATTCTACAGCTATTGTATTGAGTCAGTAAATGACTTCGCCTATGTAAAATACTTGTTTGAGATATAGATTAGTTGACCGATGGTTGGTATTATACAGGTCTGAAGTAAAAAAAATAGGTAGACCAAGTATGTTTTTTCAAACAAACATCAACTCAACTTTACTTCATCTAACGAAATCTTTTTACTTTCCTTATACGAATTAGTTTATTCAATACAATAGATAAATTGTATTGAGTCCTATTCATAGTTAGCAACTGATTTAAAAATTCAGAATGTAAGATTTGTATGCTCTGTAACATCGAGGCAACATTTGTTCAATGACATCAAGTCAAGTTTTTCGTTTCTGTCGTCTGATTGAGTAACACAGGAGAAACAGTCGTTTCATCCTCTTTTTGTATCTTTTACAAATGTCAAACTTCAAAATCTCAATAGTTTGGAGAAATTACTAATTGAAGGAAAAAAGTAATAACTAAAAGGTATTTAAACGATACATTACATCAAAGATATTAACTGACTTTGGTAAAAAAAAATCACGATTTTATATTTCTGACGCCAGTATATTATATTTACTATTTCCTTTCGATAGGAAACCCTTTATCAAATATCTGATATAGTTCTGTAGAAGCTATCATTATAGTCAATCACTGACAGGAAGTCGAATGACGTCAATGCTGTGATATATAAGAGTTTTCTCCAAAACTGATTTTAAATTAATAAATGTTTTTAAAAATAATAATTTTAGAATGTCTAGATACTTGTGTAATACATTTATTCTCCTGAGTATTGAAACTACAAGTACTTAAGGTCATGTTTTATGTGACTGTAACGAAAGGAAGTTATATCAACTTATGGCAAAGATTCGCTTCTCATCCCATTTTTTTCGTTGATTTTCATTTGTTTTTCAATATTTTGAATAAAATATACATGTATAGATAACCATTTTCTGTGGCCAAAAACATTTACAATGTAGTCTGCCTAATGCATTTCTTGGAAATCTAACGATACAGGTTAGCATTAATAATATTAATTTGCACGGGAAAAACTATAAAACTGATTATCATCTATATTCTCATTAGGTAATGCCACCTCTGATTCACGGATTTTACCAATACTTAAAAGAATGCCAAATATAATCACGCCTCTATTACATGGATGCTTTCAAGTAAACAAACCATCATTGTGGCATCAATTCCTTTTTTTCTTTCCTGAAGATGGATGTTTCAAATATGTTTGAAGTGTAAACAAAGCAAGACTGCGTAGCATAAAATTGAGTTCAACTCAACTATCAACAAAGCAGCAGCGCTTTAAAAGATTAGATATTATTTGACTGTTTAACTTGTTTTCTATACACCAGTCGAAGAACATACATAACTCACTTCCTTGAAATTCATACTTAAGACGTTATCTTCTTTGAAATGGAAATATTTAAAAACAAATATAATTTGAATGGGAATTTAATTTTTCTAAAAACAATTGCAATACGTCATATGCTGGAATTGTTATTTAGAACAAAGAATTTTCTAATAAAACATTTTAGTTCGTTTATCAAATCGTTACTGTTTTACCTCCACTTAAAGGAAACCGTATCATACAATCATTTTGATTTAACTTTGTTTCTTTCCTTATAATCAATTATGAAATTACAAATGCCCCATAAAACTCAATTCAATTCATTTGATGTTCTTTATGTTATAAGCCATACTCACATGGCAAATGGTTGGTCTGTACGATAGTCATTGGTTCGTAATTAGTAATTAAGGCTTCAAATACAGCATCTGTATCTTTAAAATATCTATCATAGTAAGAACCCTTTTTATCTATCTATACTCCAAATAATCCTCCAACAATTATCACTAACATAATGGCATCACGAAAACCTTAAAAAACTTTTTTGACATCAATATCAATTATAATTTATGTGATATACAAATAACAATTATTGTTAACTACATGTAACCAAAATTTTTGCAAACTTAATCATTCATGATGTGAACAAAATTAAATAGAATGTATATATAGAGTACATATCGAATTACAACTCGACATGTACATGTCTCAATCAAGTGCGAGATAACTTATCAGATATGGGAACTGTAATCAGAGAAGTAGGAGACAATTATTGAAGGGCAAACTGTTAAACAGGGACATTATACTGTAAATGATCCACGAAATGAGAACTAATGTGTCGAGCGTGGGAGCAATGACTTCATCGTGGCACTAATTGATGGCAAGTTATACACAAATAGAACAAGCCATCCTTCTATAAACCAACCAACTGTTATACATTCTATTGGTTCTTGTTTGTTATGTTTATTTGGTTTCCTAAAAGTAAACTGTAAAAACTTTAGTCAAAACCTTTATGAAAAACAGGAAGAAATATAAGGTTTGTGAGCTATACATTAAATACATTAGAATTATTTGTTTCTAAAGTAATGTCTGATTTTTATATAGAACCTCTTGATTAAAAAATCTCAATTTTGTTGATTCATTTTCATATAATTCCAAAGACGGCAAAGAGGTTCCCCAAATCTCAGTTAGAAATATTAAAGATAAGAAAATGAAAGTTACAGTTTACCAAACTTCGTTGTGTTTTAAATTCCAGCTGATTGTTCTGTATTTGAAGAATGTTGAACACCCTAAAGTATTCAAAGCAAAAGTAAAGGAAGTTAATTCTGACACTTCTTGTGTAACTAAGTATTCAATATATTCACTTTGAGGTGAAAGATCAATCCATTACTGCCTTAACTTTGTGACTTATTATGTTCACAAATTAATATTTCCGTTGCGTTTGACAAAATACCATTTGAATTAAAATGTAGAATAAGTATCATTGGATGGAATGAGACCAAGTAAGGTTGGTATTAAACAAAGATTTACAATCTCTTAAAAAACAAGACGTGCCTGTACCTAAGTGTATGTTTTTTCCCAATGGTTTACTGGTTGGCTGATTTTTAAGTATCGTCAATCTTATTTGCTTTTGACCCAATAGATACTGTCGGTAGAATAGTGAGAAAAACCACCTTTGAACGGATTCGGACATAATGTCACTTCTAAGTCACTGCAATTTAAGTACCTGCAACTGTCATAAATAAACTACAAATAATTTATGTTATGGTCAGTCTGCAAGTTATCATTGAATTGTCAGGTGGATGGTGCAACTTTCAAACTGGCAAGAAGAAATAGATATATGTAGATGGGCTCAGATTAAGAAAATTCCGATTTCCTTTATTTTGAAATACAATTGTTCTTATAATAAGGGTTATTAGCTTATTGAGTTGTCAGGTTTGTAAAACTTGTGCTGAATAAAGTTTGACACAACAGAAGTGAAAACGAGTTTTGTAGGTAATGAGACCATATTCATTACAATCGAAAAACATTTATCTAGCTTTGGATCGATAAATCAACTTTTTTCAATTTCTGTTTTTAAAGTAAAGATTTTGTAGATATCTCACTTGGTAAACACTATTCAAATCTTGTTGTTTTTATTTCTGTACAATAGTTTGTATCTAAACAAACATTGTCAACGGGACAAAATTGGTATTATAAAGACATTTTGAAAGCTTTGAAGCCTTTGAACCATATCTGATATTGCAATGAATTATTTGTTCCATTGGAATCTTATTGCATGTAGATTATTGCTTTACAGCAGAAACATTGGCATATGTCAAAAGTTAAGTCGGCTCTACAAAACAAATATTAACAAAGGAAGAATACTTAATCATTCTTTCTTATCTCTCTAAGAGTGGAAACCACAATGATAAATATGTGTTATAGTGATGAACGTATAAAAAAAAATAAGGTATAATAATAATGATAAAAATAATAACAACTTGGAAATTATTTATTTATATTGTGGAGGAATTAAAAAAGCTTTTGCAAAATACATTTCTTAAATTAACAAAATAAAGTCTTGTTTCCTTTATAATCAAAACCCTTATGCCATACAAATAAATTTATTTGGCATTATAATTGTTTGAGTCTATCAATTGCTGCTGAAAGTATTTAAATTATTATGAAATGTTGACACAATCGTTATGTAGTACATGTATAAGTTCATGCTAAGTTGTTTATCAATGAAATTATATCTCACTTGGCTGATCACTGTAAATATAAACCAGAGAGAAACGACGTTATCACTATTTTTACTAGATAGTAGAAGTATGTCGTCCTCAGGCACATTTGCCCTTATCTTGAGGCGCAAAAGAATTTAATAGACCATCACTGTACTGTATCACTCATCACACGTCAATGCATAAACGCATGAAAAATCAGATTACGAGATGAGTGATAAGCGTTTTTCATTTATATATCTTGTATATGTCGAAATATTGGTTGTACGTTTTGGGGTTTTTTTGGTCAAATTTAGGTATTAATGGATCTTACCATAGAAGAAAATATTGCTGTAATCCTTTTCAATATACTATATTATTTATAAATACATTTGCAAACTTGAGTAACCCTGAATAACATCAGTTCATTCAAGTCTATTCTATAAGTTGTATACATGTAGTTGTCAAAACCCTATTAAAACTATAATCGTTACAATGATTAACAATGATCAAATGACTAAAAACTAATCCGTTTCTCTATATTGATATGTGTTCATCAAACCTTTGCTACATTAGAAATATTCACTTACCAGTCACTTAAAGTACTGATGTATGAATTATGTGTCAGTTCTACTCCATAGTTAGTGATGGATCCATTTATTTATCTGTCTTTCTCCCACGCGATTGTGTATTCAAGGCAAGTATAATATTATTTGTCAGTTCGAATTAAATAAGTGACTGTGAAATCGAGAATAGATAACACAATGTCTCATCGTATAATGTCTGTAATGTTTACGACCATCATCACTCACAGAAAGAATTGTATCAACTTTCTTTTTTTGAAGTGCTTGTCTACGTCAATAACAATAATTTAATTTGTTTTACTGTCCTTCACTGTTTTTTCTTCTTAAACCTTTTCCATGGTGAGAGGTTTGTGGGAAATCCCACGGTGAAAAAAAGACAGGTAATACATTTTTGAAGAGATAAAAAAGGGAAAAATAAATAGGAAATTTTTTTCAAGAATATTTCAACCAAGAAAAGGTTATTCCTATTCGAAATGATGAAACGTTTTAATACATTTCTTAACGAATCGTTAAGCCAAGATATTAATATTTATTTTGTTATTCATTCTGTTATGAAATGAGTCACTAATTTCCAACTGTGAACCTGCACATGCGAATTTATTAAAGTCTTTGTCTTGGTAAACAAATGACTTCTATAATTTATATTCTCCTTGAACCTGACAATCGTTGGCTGTTAAAATGTAACCTGAAAATAAATCTTTAGCAGATCTCAAAACTATAAGCTGTGAAAGGTAATGTGTTAATGCTGACGCTTTGAAAAAAGCCTTTGTCTCAAAAGAACAGGCTTGCAAGATCATTGTATTCAATATATAATTTAGTCTACAGTTAAGTGTTCACACAGCTAGTTTGGTACCAATATCTTGTTGCTATAGCAACTTTAGGTATGGATAAAAATCTAGATGACATTATCTATCTTGGTTTGCATAATGTACAAAGCAGTTAGGGGAAAGAGAAATCACTATGCAAATATGTTGTCAATGTCTTCGTAAATGTAAATATAAACCTTATATAAAGATTATGTTTTAGATAGTAGATGAATCATAACCGTAGTATGATGTTTAAATGGAATTGCTAAGAATCCTTTAAAAACATCAATCACTACAGATAAATTTGTCTTAAAGAATTTGATTTTGATTATTAATTTAACAAAATCTGCTTCGTAACTTCTCCTATGCATCTGTCATTGATTCAAATATTAAAAGACAACTGTTTTCGACAAGTCGTAAAGCATTTTTGCATGCTGTTATGTTTATTGACTGTTTATCAACGTCTCGTCATTTTTTCAAAAATCATATATCGGAAATAATTGCGAATTGAAATATTGGGAAATTATCAACATCTTTATTTGAAAGGAGTGAAAGTTCATGAGAGCTATAATTAATAGATAATAGCTGGGGGAATTCAAGAGACAAGGCTATATTTAACAGATTATTTGAATGTCAATCAACTGTTTGAAGTACTTCATTATTGTTCCAAGCAACTGTGCTAATGCTTATTTATTACGTTCATTCAAATTCTATTTTTTAAGTCTTGTCAAAAAATACAGCCATTTATAATTTTCTATTTTATACAAAATTCTATCCTTTGTAAAGGCACAACGTTTCATGATTAGCTTTCATCATCAAAAGATTAGGGTTTGTGAACATTACTTGCAAAGGATCCTTTGTCTGACTGTTTAACACTGAGTAAAAGTTCGCTTTGTAAATCGTAGTGATATCATATTTTTTAAATATGAAGGATACAATAAAAGTAGAAATAAACTCATTCAATTTTCATTCTACTCCTCTGTTGAAATACGAATGCTCAACAAGAAATATGATCACCCTATCTTTTTTGTAAAGTGTATGTAAGCGTGATAATTCCATTGAATAATGACATTTTTGTTTCATCAAGAAAATTCTTTACCAAAGGGAAACAATCTGATTTATTCATTCTTATGTTTACACAGATTCTTTAATTGTAATTGAAGGGGTTTATTCTATGTTAACAGAAGTTCTTGTTGCTAATGCAATGCCAATCACCGGTTCTTAAAAGTAAAAGGGAGAAATCAAACCAAATGATGCTCTGATCTTCACGCTTTTTAAGGAATCGACCATTACTGCAGTATCCTTTCAATTATTCTCTAAGAGACAACGAAATTGGCAAAAAAGATACTGGTTGAAGATATTTGAAGTCTCAGCTGCAAGTAAGGTTGTTTGCGTCGCATTACATCCAGTTGAACTCAAAGAAAATAACCCTAGGTAGAGCTAAATAACAATATATTCGGCATTCACTTTATATTCAACGCGTGTGGAACACAGTCATGTATAATTCGAAAAAAAAAGAATAATCTCTTTTACTTAT
Organism: Phorcus lineatus; assembly: GCA_921293015.1. Classification (NCBI taxonomy): domain Eukaryota; kingdom Metazoa; phylum Mollusca; class Gastropoda; order Trochida; family Trochidae; genus Phorcus; species Phorcus lineatus. Next base: position 35,781,654 of record OV121084.1, on the reverse strand, counting down.
AGATATTTCAAACTGCAGTTAACTGGTTACAGGTCAAATATATGAACTCCTAATATGTGGAAATATTGAGAATTGTTCCTGTTTGATTGAGATATCTTTCTAAACAATAATATTAAGATTGTTCATTTAGGATTATGTCGATATTAGAAAAATGGTGCCATGCAAACAAAATTTTAATATCACATGCTATGTAAGATTGTTGAAGTCGAACCTGCTTAAACCACAATCTCCATGTAACGGCTACCTGCTTGCCTACCTTAATAATTTATTACTTCTAACTCAATATACCTATCGTTTGCTTAACGAGGATAGCAGACAAGTTAATGAAGTTCCATAGACCAACCTCTCAGTAGCGGCCATTTACAATAGCATTATATTCAAGCGAGGGCCTAATGGGACAATTTGTAACTACTGATTTAAATATGCAAATGCATATAACATCATTTTGAATTCATGACGCGGATGGTCCAAATTGTCAAGTTTGACTGAACTTGTTTCCATTTTTGTATTATTATTACTCGACTGTGTAGCTGCTAAAACTAATATTTTTCTGTCAATCACAAAACCTCGTTTCATATGGCATTCACCATACAAACACCTGCAAAGCGATTCCAAATAATCTTGTAAATGTAATATTAAAGAATGCCACGCCCATTTGATTGTGAAAATAGTTGATATGCTGAATAGCGAACCCAAGCAAGATCCAACATCAGTTATTCGTTCAGATTTTATTTCTTTTGGCATAGTTATGGTGGTACATGAGCCTGAACATTGGGACTTGATGCGGAAACATGCGTGTGTGTGCGTGGTAAAAAGACTTTGGTGATTTATCTGTGGTCCTGTGTACATAGTACATATTCTTAAGGTACAAAACATCAGCGTATACCGCTGCCTGGCCGATAAATGACGGCTTAACCATCTCAAACATGGCGACGAAACCTCGCTAGCCAAAGTAAAATGCACGTGCAAAAGGTGCGCCTGAAAACTGGTTAGGGCGAACCGGTTAGCAAAACTTGTTTAACAAAAACGAAATCAGTCCCGCTGTCACTGTGACAGCACACTCCCCACCTAATATCTTTAGTAAAGATATTACATTACAAAAACTGAAAATGTAAATCAAAAACACAAAACATACATTATGCAATACAAGGCAGTTTGGGTGGGTACCAGGTCATTGCTCCTGATTCCTAGAACAAGAAAATTATAATGTTAATACACCTTGAATGGAAATAAATAAAACAAATGCCTTTTATGGTAGTTTTTTTAAAATTACAGTCCAGATGCAGCAGCATCTATCCATGAATAGTTCATAGAACCTGTAAAATGAAAATCTCAATCAATCCTTGGAAACAAGAACAACAATGTCAGAAATTGGACGCGTTAAAAGCGTTGTCTTTCCTTCTCTGGCTAACCTAACAACAGCCTTCCTCACTTTATTGTCACAGCTTGGCAAAGCTTTCTCCACTATTCCAAGTGGCCATTGATTTCTGTGAGCATTCTTCTCACAAAGTAATACAACATCACCATTCTTGATATCAGTCTCAGAATGATGCCATTTCCTTCTTTTCTGTAAAGTGTGAAGATATTCGTTTCTCCATCTCTTCCAAAATGTATTGGAAAGTGCCTGAACTTGTTTCCATTGTTCCTTGTATAAGGTCCCTATATCAGTCACGTTAAAGAAAGAATCAGTTCCTGTGTCCACTTTCTGTGTCAATAGAACAGAAGGAGTTAAAATAAATGGGTTCTCCGGGTCAGAAGAAACCGGTACAATTGGCCTATTATTAACAATTTCACATACCTCAAGCATCAGAGTACTCAAAACCTCATGAGTAAACCTCCTGGGGGAGACCTCGATCAACATGCTGTCAAGGATACGCCTGACCACACCTAGCATTCTCTCCCAGCAGCCGCCCATATGGGAAGAATGGGGTGGATTGAAAATCCATTGAGTCCTGTTATCAGCAAGAAGTTTTCCAACTTCTCCATCCTCAACGTTGATACAGTTGATACCTAGACTGTCCGCTGACCCAACAAAGTTTGTGCCTCTATCAGATCTGAATTCCTTGACTCTTCCTCGAATGGCAACAAAGCGACGCAGTGCATTAATAAATGACGATGACGACAATTCCTACAAACTAAACAGGTGAATAAGATGGCCCATCGTTTACTTTGGGCAACACCACCTCTGGTCCTTCTCGTTGCCACAGTCCAAGGTCCAAATGTGTCTACACCTGTGTATGTGAAGGGCGGAGATGGTGTGACAAGGTCAATGGGTAGATCTGCCATGAGCTGGGTTTAGGGATTCCCTCTTAGTTTCCTGCATTTAACACAATTGCGAATGATTGAAGAGATAAGTCTTTTACCTCCCAATATCCAGTATCCCCCTGCTCTAATCGCACCCTCAGTAAAGTGCCGTCCCTGATGCTGTACTTCCGAGTGATAGTGTCGAACTATCAATGTGGCGATATAGTGTCCTTTAGGAATGATAACTGGGCACTTCTGTTTGGTTTGAAGGGGAGAATGTCGTAGTCTACCACCTATACACAAGAGTCCTTCTTCATCCAGACATGGGTTAAGCGAGACAATTTTACTGCTCGGTGATATCTTTGATCTTGACCTTATACTCTCAATGTCCTTCTTGAAGTTCTCCTTCTGTACCTCTTGTATAATGAACTTCTCTGCTTTCTGAAATGCTTCTACAGCCTTTAACTTCATCGAATCGGACTTCTTTGAAGCTATAAATCTCTGAAGAAATGCAATTCCTCTTACCAGACTATTCCAATCTGAAAACCTGTCAAATCTCTCAGATCCTTAAGACTGGTTTATGTCAACTTTGGTTGCTGCAACTGTAATCGTGCCTTCAAGCTCTATCTGTTCATCCTCAAATTGTTGTGTATTTTTCCTGTTGATAAAATCTGGTGCACCTCTAAGCCATTTGCTATCTCCAAAATTTGCTGTTGAGACCAGTCTGGTGGCAACATCTGCAGGGTTCGTGTCTGATGGTACATATGACCACTGTTCTGTTCTTTTGTATGCGATTTGCAACATAAACTGTAAATCTTTTAGACACATTCTTTATATACCCCAGAACTATCCTGCTATCACTGTAATAGTGTATGTTGTCAAGAGGCAAATCAAGGTGATTAGATACTAAGTCAGCAACCTGAACAAGCCGAGTTCCAACCTGGGTATAGTGTGAGCATGACTTGGAACAATTTTAGCCTTTCCTCATACGAACCCGATGTGTGATATGCCAGCCTTGTCCATTGTCCGAAGATAGGCTGAAGCAGCTATGCTTACTTGTGAGGCATCTGAAAAAACATGAACCTCCTTTCTTTCAGCGTCCCTGTAAGATGAAGGTACAAACATGCGAGGGATATGCAAGTCCTCGAGCAGACAGAGTGAACCTCTCCACTTCTCCCACTCTGTTACTTTGTCCAAATCCAGTTGAGCATCCCATTCATACTTTTCTCTTACTATTTCTTGCAAAATTCTCTTTCCTTGAACTACCACTGGTGCAATTAATCCCAACGGGTCAAATATACTATTGACTGTAGAAAGTATACCTCTTCTTGTGCAAGGTTTTCTCTCCTCTGATGAATGAAAGGTAAAAGTGTCCGTGTTGATGTCCCATAACAATCCGAGACTTCTTTGTATGGGAAGGTTGTTTGTACTAATGTGAAGGTTCATCAAGTCCTTAACCAGGTCCTGTTGAGGAAAAGCTTGAATTACAGCGCTGCAGTTTGAGACAACTTTGTGGAGCCTGAGATTTCCATTCTCTTGGAGGGATTTCTGTGTCCTCTTCAGAATATCTACAGTTTCTTCAGGTGTAGGTCGTGAAATCGAACCGTCAACAACGTATAAATCCTCCTCAATGAAAGCTCTGGTGTCACTGCCAAAGACATCTTGACCTTGAATCGCTGCTTTTCTCAGTCCATATGTAGCTACTGATGGGGAGGGCTTATTCCCAAACACATGGACTCTCATCCTGTAATCATTTAGTTTCTTGGAAGGATCATTATCCTCGTACCACAAGAAGCGTAGAAAATTCCTATGTTCCTCTTTCACTTGGAAACAATGAAACATACTCTGTATGTCTGCTATAGCTGCTACTTCCTCTTTCCTGAACCTCAACAGTACGCCAAGGAGACTATTCATTAGATCTGGGCCCTGTAGCAGCACGTCATAGAGTGAAACTCCGTTATGTTCTGCTGATGAATCAAAAACTGCTCTAAACTGATTTGGTTTCTTGGGGTTGTATACTCCAAAAATGGGCAAGTACCAATATTCCTCACCATCTTCTAAATGTGGTGCCACTTCTGCATGGTTAGCTTCAAAGATTTTCTTCATGAAGTCTGTCATATGGGCACATTTCACGGGATCCTTCTGCAGACTTCGGTCCAAAGAATATGCACGTTTGAGAGCCTGGGGTTTGTTGCCTGGCAGACGTTGTCGTTCTGGCTTGAACGGCAAGGGCGCTGTCCAGAATCCCTCTTGACCCATAGTCATTTCACTGTTCATTATCTGCAAGAAGTCTATATCTTCAATAGATTTACCAAGTCTGTCATCCTCCTTTGTGACCTCAAAGATCGGGCTGACCTCATCCACATAAAGACTATTTGGGCATGGTAAGAAAATTGATCCTCGTTGATTGTGTCCTGACCCTGTGATGTAGATCTTGTTGACCTTCACTTGTCCAGGTGAATGAACTTTTCCAAGGCATGTCTCTCATATGACGACCCATCCGAGAGGCAGCAGTTGTGCATAAGGAGAACCCTTGGGGCCAGTTCTGTGGTCCAAAACATGATGCGCTTCAATAACATCTCGTCCTATCAACAACAATATGTCAGCGTTATTGTCAAGTGGGGGAATCTGAACATCATTTAGATGTGGATAACTGCGAATTATCTCTGGTGTGGGTATTTCCTCTCTCATATCTGGTATCTGTGCACATTCAATGACATGTGGAACATCAAATGAGTGAGATCCATCAAGTGCTTCAACTACAAAGTTAGATGCTTTCCTACCAGTGGCATGAGAGGTTCCATTGCATGAAGAAATGGTATAGTGGGTGTCATCAGTTTCAACCCTTAAGATATCAAACAGTTCTGGTCGAGCAAGTGTGGTATTGCTTTGATCATCAAGGATTGCATAAAGCTTAACAGATACTCCTGGCTTGTCCATATGATACACTCTCACTAAAACTGTCTTTGAGCAAGATTTACCTCCAAACGTAGTGGTACAAATCTGTGAGCACTTGGAGATCACTTGGTTCTTCTGTCTCTCTCCACCGCTCTTCTGTCTCTCAGCACTGAACTTCTGTCTCTCCCCACCGTTCTCCTGTAGTGTTCTTTCCTCAGGTCGCACTGAAGAATACTCAAAATGAAGAAATGTAGGATGTTTACTTGAACCACAAATATCACATTTAACTTCTTCATTGCAATATTTGGCTAAGTGTTTGTTACTCTTGCAACATTTGTAACAATATCCATGATTCCTGAGAAAGTCTTTTCTTTCCAAGTAAGTTTTAGATCTGAATGCTCTGCATTGATTCAGTGAGTGACTTGTATTATGAAAGGGACAAACTGGTTTTATAGTGTCATACTTAGATGTTACCTCAGTTTTCTTTGATGCTACCTTCAGTTTCCATCTGTTTTGCTCATTGGTCGGCTGGTCTGTTTTCTGATTTCCCTGGTCCACAAAGAAACTGGGATCGTTGCGTATGCGGCTCAATTCCTTGATGAAGTCCACGAAGAAGGTGAATGGTGGGAAAGGAACTCCATGGTCTTCCTTATACTTGAAGGCCGCTGTCCTCCATTTTTCCTGAAAACTAACTGGCAGTTTAGATACAATGGGCAAAACACCAACAGAAGAATCAATGTATGAAAGCAATGACCTGTACTTAACAGAAGCTTTTAAACATTGAATTTCAGACAACAAATCTGCAAGCTCATACAATTTAACGTTGTCTTTCAAACTTAGCTTTGGAAAGTTATCAAGTCTCTTATCAAGTCTCTTAAAATACTTTCAATCAACACAGGGGAACCATAACGTTCATCAAGTCTTTCCCACAATATCTGCAGACCAAGTCCTGGGTCTGTAGAACATGATACCCTGATACCCTGAGCTTGCTTCCCAGATTCTGGGCCAAGCCACTTAATCATCAAGTCCATCTCTTCTGTGGCAGTCACGTCCAAGTCCCTCAGGCACATCCTTGAAGTTAGATTTCCAGCAATTGTAGGTCTCCGGTCTGTCATCGTAGCTCCTCAAACGGGACATCTGCAGGTCTCTTTTCAGCATATACTTGCTGATCTCTACCGTAGGGTCCTTTGGCTGAACTTTCTGTCCTGGAAGTCCAGTGTCCATAACATCATGAGTAGAAAGTTGTTCAACATACCGTTGAGTCCTCTCGCATGGATCCTGTGAAAGGATGGGCAAGCCAACACTTTCTGCATCTGCCTCTAAGTCAGCCATAGCTGTGGCTACAATCTTTTCCTGTCTCAAGACGTCAAGTTCTGTCTCGAGATCCTTCTTCTGACGTGAAACTCTTGCCATCCTTATTCTTTCTTCCTCTTCTAACAGTGCTTGTTTCTTCTTAACAAGGCTCTCTTTAACTGTAAACTGAAGATCCAATTTTGCAGCTTCTGCTTTCAGACGTGCAGATGTAGACGTTCCTCTAGAATGTCTGCTCCCAGCAACACTCATATGTTCACTCTTAACGTGATCAGAAACTGTCTCAAGGTGTCTCTGAATTGAAGCATCAATTGCAGACCGGGCTTCCTCAATCATAAGACGTCTTTCATCAAAAGTTAACAAGTAGTCCTGTAAATCATCCTTACTTATAGAAGAATTGGTCCTCTCAAGAAACAACTGATATCCAGTACACAATGAATAGAAACTGTCAATTCTCTTAATTAAATCCCTTTCTTCTTGACGAAGTGTTAGAACATCAACATCAAGGTTCATTTGCAAGCCAAGTCTATTCCAACATTCATCTAAATCAAATAAATGCCTGTCCCTGATAGTCACATACATCTGCTCACCCCTTTCAGTCATGGTCCTGAGCCTCTTCTCACTATCCATTCCAAAGGTAGTCATGGATATCAAAGTCTTTTTACTATGCTGAATAGCGAACCCAAGCAAGATCCAACATCAGTTATTCGTTCAGATTTTATTTCTTTTGGCATAGTTATGGTGGTACATGAGCCTGAACATTGGGACTTGATGCGGAAATATGCGTGTGCGTGCGTGGTAAAAAGACTTTGGTGATATATCTGTTGTCCTGTGTACATAGTACATATTCTTAAGGTACAAAACATCAGCGTATACCGCTGCCTGGCCGATAAATGACGGCTTAACCATCTCAAACATGGCGACGAAACCTCGCTAGCCAAAGTAAAATGCACGTGCAAATCGTGCGCCTGCAAACTGGTTAGGAAAACTGGTTTAACAAAAACAGCACAGTTGACGACAGCACAGTTGACGTATATCAGATGAACAGATTATAAGATTTGTTGGTCTTTTTCTTATACATTGATATTTTTGTAATGTGCATTTTACATATTCTGATAAATTCAATCTCTGCTTAGACTAAATCTTCAAGACATATCGTTATCTTCAGAATCATTATTAGCTTTTGCATCTTTCAGGTGGAGCATATTGTTGTTTTGTCAACTTTTGTAAATTCTTTGTAAATGATCTGTTCTATACAATATGCGTATCTGAGTCTGTTGTCTTGTAATTTCAAGTAACAACAAAATAGGTCGACTATTTTATATTTATATAAATTTATATATTAAAACAGCAAAACATTTATGTTTTTGATGAAACCCTCTATCACAGGATTATATTGGTTAGTTTTAGGACTTGTTAGATATAAGTTAAACAGTCAAATTATCAAGTATTGTTACAAATTGTGGCTGTTCATGTAAGTTCTAATTCTGTAGGAATGTCCCAAGTGTCCCGAGTTACTAGTCTGATGAATTAGCAAGTGTCCCGAGAAACTGGTCTGAGAAATTATCAAGTATTGTTACAAAGTGTGGCTGTTCATGTAAGTTCTAATCCTGTAGGGCTGTCCCCAGTGTCCCGAGTTACTGGTCTGAGAAATTACCAAGTGTCCCGAGAAACTAGTCTGAGAAATTATCAAGTATTGTTACAAATTGTGGTTGTTCATGTAAGTTCTAATCCTGTAGGACTGTCCGCAGTGTCCCGAGTTACTAGTATGAGAAACACTTGGTTCTATGAAAACCGACACTTTTCCTCATATGTTAAATACAGTAAATGTGTACTATTCACAACCATAACAGTTGCGACAAACCAAACAAATGTATGCTTTCATTCCTATATATTTGAGCATGTCTATGTCAGGTTATTCAATTCATTAGATATGACAATGTAATTTGATTCTAAGTATCAATAATTGTGTTTGTAGGATATGCCTCGAAGTAAACCTTAAGACATTTCCATTTGTTCATAGGTTACCCGGTGACAAAATATAACATTTATATCAAAATAAAAGAATTCATTAGTTATAATGATGCCTTCAGAAAACTGCCGAAGCAGTTGGTCTTGTGCCACTGGTCTTGTTGCTATAGTAACTATAGCTTCAGGAAGTTGATAGAAAATATTAATATGTTTATCTATAGTCTCAAGTATTAACGCAATGAATTAGTAGTTAATTTAAAGTGAATGCGGCTTTGTAAATGTAAATATCTTCAATCTTGAAAGGTCGTTTGATAGAAAGCTGATAGATTAAGTTTGCAAGATAAAATGTCTCAAATATTCATAACATATTATAAGGTAAGATTCTGTGTATAAAACCGACGTAAGCGACAAATTGAATATGGGTTTTGATAAGTGATCAAACAGTTTGTGCCTGAAGTAAATTTCACCAGAACAGTTTAAATCGATACACATATAACTATTCTCATGTTTATGAGAAATGGATAAATTTTAGTAAAACACAGATATAGCTATCTAACAATTTTTAAAAAAACTTATTCAACAACACAAATACAATTTTGGATCTTTTACTATCATATGATAACATTAATTACCTTAATTACCTTAAACAATGATCTGGTAAGATTGTCAGAGTATTTTTTATTTGAAAGATTTGACCAGTATGAACAAGACATTTTATGTTTCACAAAATGCCATTTAATTGGGCAGGTTTTTTGTGTATTCATAGTCTGCATTTTGGCATTTTTAATTTGATCAATAGTACATTTTCACAGGTATATTTGTCATTTGTTTATGTCCTCTTACCCCTGCCACATTTCATTCTCATACTATCTGTGAACAGTTATACACCAAATTTCACCAACTCATATCAGCGATAATACAATCTATAAAAAAAGGGAACATGTACATGTATAAGAAAAACTTCCATCATCATAATGTTACATTATTCACAAAGGATCCACCTAAGGACGCATCGGGAAAGGAGGATGTTAGTTTTAAAGAATTAAAAACATTCACTCCATTCACTCTGTTTATTCTATCTTTGCATCTTTCATATACAATATGTTTGAAAATTGAACTTAAGAACCCACAAGGCAATAGAAACGCTACAAATTGACTGGAAAATTAAATCAAACTGATCAAAAAAACAAAACCTGTGTTGAGCATCATATCTGTATTTCACATTAAAACGCTAATTGATCAACACTGAAATAAACTTCGATTGTCTGCCTAAAGGAGATCTCAGAATTTGAAATAACGGTCAATCAAAGGCAGGAAACCAAATGACGTCAAGGTTCTAAAATAGATGTTTTTGCTCAAAAAACGTATTTGAATTGAGTCTTCAAGATTACCAAGAAAATGCCTCATGGAAAATGACTTTCTTGATATTCAGCAACTTGAATCGACGTTAAATGCTTCGGATCGTGGCGCTTCTGTCTGTATTGTCCATAGGGTTAACTTATGTCTTGGTATAATATTTGCACTATATATTCATTCCATTTACATTTTGTTTTCCTGGTGAAGTTTGAATGTGTCTCTTAGTTTGGAACTGAAATATCAATCGATCTTTATTTCAGTACTTAAAGCCGATAGGCCTGTAGTACATTCATGGGTAGATAACATTATTAAATCATTTGCTTGGATTATATTCTCTCCACACATATTTGCATTGATTATATTCTCTCCACACATATTTGCATAACATATATGTATTGCAAGGTTCTGTTCTTAGTATTTGTTAACAAGAGCAATTGTTTTGTTATATCTTGGTCATTTTAATAGTACATTAGACATTTTGTCTGAAAACTTTATAGCCTAGACAGATCAAGAGAAAATGTAGCTTCTACAGATTTCATATTACATGTTTTATATATTCTATTTTTCTTTCAGCACCTGCATATCTGCTAAATTCCTATTAGACTAATTTCTGATATATTCAGATGCATTGAGTCTCAAACCAAGCAAATCAAAATATTCTCAAGTTTTCATATCAGTGCTTATTACTTTAGGTTACCTATCTCAAGGATATATTTCTGTCGTAATTACCTTTTCTAATTAGCCTGGCTTTCATTTAAGGAAGATAAGAAGAAATTTCCATTGTTGACACAGAGACATCGACACTCAAGCAGCTTTCTCATTAAGGACTTGTTGAACTGAGTTCAACATCTTTAGTACATGTATCTATAAATCAAATATCTTTTGTTACACACTCGGTCGTATGTGCGGGTTGTAATTAATCTTTAAGAAGATGTCAGCAGTGTCATCAATCCCAAAACTCTTAAACATTTTACTGTACATAATACATTTATTTTTCTCCTTTTCATGATTTGCAACTTTAGTGTTAGATCTCAGAGTTAAGTCGAAGAAACTCATATTTTTCATCAAGACTTACCCTAACGATTTGTGTATGATTAGCACATTAGAGGATAATATGCATTTTTTTAAAAGGTACATTTATGGTATGTGCCTGCAATATTTTCCTTGCAACATAAACACTAAAGTTAATGATAGGTAAAGTGTTGATATTCAAGCATAAAAAGTTAAATGCATAAAAATAGCCAAATAAAATAGCTTAATAACAAGATGACTGTTTGGTAACAACCGTCTGGTTGTCATAACGGAGGAATTTAAAGAATATCATTCACTTCGTATATCAGTTTCTAACGTCTTGTGTATGAAAAAGTTTTAAGATCTATGCCTACTGTATAGATGTTAGTCTTGGTAAATGTAAATACTCGCTTGATATATATATATATATTATATATATATTAGTTGAACGATGGTTTATAAAGTATCATCCAAGATTGAAGTTAAAATAGGTAGACTGAGAATGTTTGATTAAAAAGTCCATCAACTCCACTTTATTCTAACTAACGAATTTTGGATTAATTTTTACATTCCATGCCACGTCTTAGATATATTTTATTATTCCTACCTATATTTAGAGACTGATTCAAACATCTAAAATGTATAAATTTATGCATTTTAACATAAGCTATCAGTTAGGGAACTTAATGTATTGATTAGTCATCAAAGCTTTTTTATTTTCCTTGAATAACATTTATCGCAAAAAAAGAAAAAAACATTAAGATATTGACACTTCATAATGATTCAAAAGTAGGTAGACACTAATGTAACGATGTATATGTACTGTATGTATCTAACAAACCTTACTTCCTGATGCATAACAAAACATACAATTGGGTATATTTAATTATCATATTCTTTTTAAAGAGATCAAACTCTATTCAGAATCGTTTAAGTTCTTTTCGATACCCATAACAACAAAACTTGGCTAAATTACATCGACTTTAGTAGATAAATACTCAATAAAGAGATTACCATTGATTAAACATTTCATGTCTATCATTACATTATGAAATGTAAGAAAATTATGAGTCAGGTTACACATTGTCATTCTTTGTAAAACGCTTTTATTTGTCCTCTTCCTTATTCAACAGTTCACAATCTTTTTACTCTGAATGTTAACTCACCAAATGGTTCCAAACATGTTGATATACAGAGTAACAGAAAACTGTAACCTTATGACCTTATTTGTAAAGCAGTAAAGACAGTTAAAAAAACATGATTTACAAAGTTTAAGGAAGTCTATCCTGGTGACCTTATTCGCAAAGCATTCCTTTTGTCTTTCTGCTGATAGATCCAGCAGAAGAAGAAAATCTCTTTGTTAAATGACATCAAATCAAGTTTTTCTTGTCTGTCGTCAATTGAGTAACAAAGAAAAGAGTTGTTTAAGCCTTTTTTTTGTATCTTTTACTAATGTCAAACTTCAGAACCTCAATAATTTTGAAAGATCACAAATTGACTATAAAAGAATTATATCCTAAAAACATTTAAATGAAAGATCAAAGATACTAATTTCTGACTTTCATAACGAAAACATCACGATTCTATGTTTTCAGACGCTGGTATTTTATTTTTTATTGCTTTTCCGTAGTAAACCATTTATCAAATGTCTGCATTAGTTCTGTAGAAGCTGTCAATATATTCAATCACTGACAGAAATCGAATGACGTCAATGCTCTGAAATGTTTTTTAAAAAACTGATTTGAAGTTGATTTATTAGAAAAACAAAACACTTTTAGGATGTATTGATACTTCATCAATAAAGTAATCCACAAATACTAAAGGTCATGTTCGATGTGACTGTAACGGAATTAAATTTATATCAACTTTTGACAAAGATAAGCTACTCATCCTATTTCCATTGTAATCTTTGAATACTTCCGAAAGTTTTTTATTGAATGTACAGAACAGCATTTTCCTCAAAAGCCTGTATTTTACATTTCTTTGAAACCTAACGATACGGTTTCAAAGTTTTCAGGGTCATGTTTTACCGTGGTTATAATATTTTCAAGTTGCGCTAGCAAAATACTACATTGATTATCATTCAAAGATTTTTACAAAACACTCAAAACATGACGTTTGGTTTGCCGGCAATAACCTCATTATATGATGCCAGGTCTGATTAGCTGATCTTAACAATGCTTAATTGCATGTCAAATAAATTCATACCTCTATTTTATCGATGCATTTCAGGTCGTTTTGGTAACATTTTCTTATTTATTCTTTTTAAGGTCGGCGCTTTAAATACTTATGGACTGTCAGGAAGATAAGGCTGTTTGCATCGCATTAAGTTGAACTTAACTATCAACAAAGCACAATTCTTTAATAGATTAAATAGAATTTGTCTCTTAACAATTGTTCTATGCATTAACTGAAGATGTAAAATATACATAACTCACTTCAGTGAAACTCAAACTTCAAATACTTATGGACTGTCCGGAAGATAAGGTTATTTGCATCGCATTAAGTTGAACTTAACAAAGCAGCAATCCTTTAAAAGATTAGATAGAATTTGTCTCTTAAAAATTGTTCTATGCATTAACTAAAGATGTAAAATATACATAACTCACTTCAGTGAAACTCAAACTTCAAATACTTATGGACTGTCAAGGAGATAAGGTTATTTGCATCGCATTAAGTTGAACTTAAAAAAGCAGCAATCCTTTAAACTATTAAATAGAATTTGTCTCTTAACAATTGTTCTATGCATTAACTGAAGATGTAAAATATACATAACTCACTTCAGTGAAACTCAAACTTCAAATACTTATGGACTGTCAGGAAGATAAGGTTATTTGCATCGCATTAAGTTGAACTTAACAAAGCAGCAATCCTTTGAAAGATTAGATAGAATTTGTCTCTTAACAATTGTTCTATGCATTAACTGAAGATGTAAAATATACATAACTCACTTCAGTGAAACTCAAACTTCAACTGTTATCTTCTTTGAGATGGAAATAATTAAACAGTTACAATTTTGTCAAAATACAATGAAAATCTGGAATTTTATCGTTCTAAATCAAATTGAAATACGTCATATACTGGAATTGTTATCTAAAACAAAGGATTTTCTAATAAAGGATCTTAGTTAGTTTTTCAAATAAGTAAAATAGTAAGTAAAATCTTACAATGCAATCATTTTGATGCCCTTTGTTTCCTTCATGAAAATCAATTATGATAACACATCTTGCAAAATGCCCCAATGTATCTCATTTCCAATGCAGTTCATGTTCTGTGTGTTATAAGCCATGTTTACGTTTCAAATGGTTCATATCAAAGTTTGCAGTCACTGGAAGGTATCAAAAAGCTTTCAAATACCCTTTCGTTATTAATCAATCCTCCTTAATAATCCTCCAAAACTTTTCAGTAAATAATGGCATCACAAAAACCTTAAAAATCTTTATGATTCCGACATGAATTATCATTCACGTTAATGCAACAAACATTGTTAACTACATGTACACTCAATGTTTAAAAACTTAATCATTCATGATATGAACAAAACTAATGATAATGAGTTAGTAGATAGAATGTATATCTAAAGTAGATATCGAATTTCTTAGAACTCGACATGTATTAATCAAGTTCGCACAAGTGAGACTTAACTTATCAGATATGAGAACAGTAATCAGAGAAGTAGGACACAATTATTGAAGGGCAAACTGTTAAACAGGGTAATTTTACTGTAACTGATCCACGAAATGAGAACTAATGTGTCGAGCGTGGGAGCAATGACTTCATCGTGGCACTAATTGATGGCAAGTGATACACAAATAGAACAGTCCATCCTTCTATATACGAACCATGGAACGAAACTGTTCATCAATTGGTTGTTTATTGGTATATTTATGGGTTTTTTCTTAAGCGTGAACTTGCGTCAAAACATTTCTGAAAAACAGGAGGAAATATAAGGTTTGCGAGCTACACTTTGAATAAATTAGAAATTTAAGATTTGTTTCTAAAATAATACCAGATTCTTAAATGGAACATCTGCATGAAAAAATCCCAACTGTATGTTCATTGATTCATTTTCATATATTTGTAAAGACGGCAGAGAGGTACTCTCAATCTAAGTTTTAAAAAAAAGTAATATTTTGGTTAAGTCGCACCATCCACTCAGGCGATCATGCAGAGGGGTAGGTGGGCGGTCAAATCTTCCGAGTTCATTTACAGCGGGCAGAGTTTCACATCTCAATTTCACTAAAAGGCCACAATGATGACGATTTGACACTGAAGAGATACGTATCTGCATTGGAGCTAGATTTAAACATTATGTGTGTCCGCAGCTTATTTCCATTAACTAAATCTCTATCGTTCCAGGTCTCATGCCACCCATTTTCAGTTTATCAGTCTTTGAGCTGTTGAAAATTCTACAATGTTATTGCGTTAATGTCTAATATGTTATAAGGATAAGAATGTAACCAAGTAAGGATTGTATTAAACCAGGCTTTAGAGTACCTTGTAAATCTCTTCCAAAACCACATGATCTCTATATGTGTATGTACCTAAGTGTATCAAGGAACACGTGCAATAACTAAAGTGTTCTTCCAATGGTTTACTGGTTTGCTGATTCTAAGCATCGTCAACCTAATCTACTTTTGATATAAGAGACACTATTGTCGGCAGTACATAGAATAATGAGAAAAACTACGTTTTAAAGGATTCAGAATAGACAAATAAAATAAATTATCAAAAATAGAAAAGTACATTAAAGAAGAAAGTCCATAAGTTTCTTTATATGAGTGATGATGGTGCTTGTGACTACCGACAGATAACTATGCACTGAGACTAAACAAAATGAGACAAGGAGTGCTTAACTAACCTTTGACAAAGTGGCTCGTCTTGAACTTCTTGGCTTGACGCAGATCACTTCAAGCATTCACAAAGTGCGTCTCTCGACGGCTGTATTTGAAGTTGAAACCTTTATAACTTTTTAATTTTTCAAAGAACATGTTGAAGTAATTTGCATTTTTCCTTTATGTAATTTCAACGGATAGAATCAATTGAAATATATCCTTTTTTATGGAACAAGAGACAATCTCATTTGTATATGTATTTCTAATACGACTGATATATAATTAAAAGGAAACATCATGTAAGTATTGTGCCAGTGTTGGTGCTCATATTTTACCAACATATAGAAAGACTTTTAAATAATCATAATAGTATTAATAATAATGAAAAAATTTAATAATAGTAATGATAATAATTCATGATTCATGATGATGATGATCATGTTGATGATGTTTTGTCTGAATTTTTTCAAATAAACCATCAAATGCAATTTACAAAGTATTAAAAAATGAATGAATTAGGCGGTCACATAAAATTAACAAAAACAAGGTCATGTGATAATCAGATCTACTTCATCAATGTAGCAAGGCACAGTGAGGAAACAACTATAACATGCTGTTTTCACAAATATGCTTTTGAAAATGCTTTGATAAGACTAAATATTCATAATTGAGTATAAAGTTTGACTGAAAGAGTTGGTTAGAAAACATTAGTTAAATACATTTCATTATCTTTTCATTACTGATCAATTTCTTAAGTATTCCGGTCACATGACTTTAACAAATCCAATCAGAAGAGAACATATCGCTTAAATTCGAAGTGGGAATTTAAAACACAATAGATTGCATGGTCAATGTCAACAAGGCAATCGTTAACCAAACACAAAACAAGTTCAATATATATAAGACATTTCGCACCTGAAAAGTTATCTTATATCAATGAAAATAAATAATACAGAAAGGTGAATCAATCTTAATCAATTAGTCAGGTTCGTCGTCGAATGGTTCGTACACTTGACTGAAATTTCACAGTTTCTAGTGATGATACTTTAAAGTAGTTTAGAAATAAAATTATTCAAATGAATTAAATGATTTCAGAGAACTCGCATAAGGTATATAAATCACAAATAGACCTCACATTAGCTGTGGTTACACAGTAAGTTAATAAAGAATACCACATTCACACCTGTAAGCGTCATCATTCAGCAAGGAACCATAGCAACGAGAAGCGAGAAAACAAGATGTCAGATCCATCATAAACAAACAAACACAAATGGCAAATTCGATTTTTCTTTAACCCATCGTCATCTTAATTTGAGGAAAACGAAAAAAGATTATCTTATCGTTGAATCCATTAGACAAGAAACCAGTTTGTTGTTTTGTTTATTTGTTTAGACTTTTGACACGATGGTTTACATGTCAATATATTTCAAGTTTACAAGAACAAGAAATAGAAATATATATTTACTAGGAAGATTAATTTCCTATTATGCCTTATCCAGCACTTTCTCCAGTACGTTTTAAACCGATTTTCTTTTTATGAATTGGCAAATCCATCTTTATACTGACTAAAAATATTATAATAAATTCAAAATGAAACTTACATAAGTTTATTCAGAATAAGACAAAATTGTACATGGAAATCTTTCTTTTCAATTTTCAGAGAATTATCCTTAAAACGATATCTTCAGAAAATTGCTTTAACAGCAAATTTGGTGCCAGCAGAGTGGTTGCTAGGCAACTATCTGTGTAGGAGGACTATTTAGAGAAATCTCTATCAAGCAAGGTGACAAGTGTCAAGCGTCCAATGACAACCTTGGAACTTAGAAACTTGTGAACGTAATTACTAACAAACCAATTGAACGTTGTTGATCATTGCATTTGTGAATTTAAACCCCTGCGATCAAATTTAAACTGTACGGAATCACAAACATGATGGAAAAAAACGAGAAACACTTCGCAGATCAGATAAGGAGGATGCATTTGTTATGATTAATATCTATGATTTAATATGTCAGAGCCATGAAAGTGACCTGGATAAATCAGTTATAACTTTATCCCTAATTGAAATGTTTTAAATGTACCAGTTATTGTAAAAGAAAAGAATTTTTTAACATTTTTTGTTTCGTAATCATAAAATTACCTTCTGGATTGATTGTTTTAAAGCATTTTTAGATTTCTTTAGTGCAATCAAACATAATACCTTTCCAGTTTTTTAGTTTATCATATATCTAATAATAGCGAAATTGTTATAAATAAGTTTTTAGTTCTTCAGTACAAAGTTTGTTCATTTTATGAAGGTTTTGAGATTGAGAAATATTTAAAAAAGGTTTGTTGCTTCTTGATTCTATGCCAAATTGACAATGTATTAAACCTTATTCAATGATGACAGAATTATTATTACATACATGCGTGTGAATAGTTCGTCTTCTTGTAAAAATATTCCTGATTACATTTGATCTCACTTATGCCTCATTTACTTTAGGTCTCAGGGGGTTACAAGGTTTGAGGAATAAAACATTAACTTGAACAAAATGTGAAAACTTTGTGATGCATGGATTATTGTTGGAACTTGCAAACACAAGGCATAAATGTTCTTTTCATCTACATGATTAATCGTTTTAGTAAATTCTCATTATTTGAGAAGACTGTCGAAAGATTAATACCTTATGTTTGAGATTTCACAATATTGGCATGTAACTTACAAAGGTATTCATTTTTATGAAAATCGGAATTTATGTCATATGGTTATATTCCAAAGCAACTTCTTCAAATGATAATCTGCACTTGACAAGTATCATACGAGACACAAACATATGAAAATGTGAACCATTAACAGAGCTACTAATTATATTTTATCAACGTTTCATTGATGTTTTTTCCCATTTCTTCGGGGTTTTTTCTTAATTGAAGACATCATTTTTAATAAAAATTTAAAGTATATTCATGATTAAATGGTTTCACATATTAATGTTTTGTCCTACACTGTTTAAAATCGCGATTAGGGTCATAATGTGGGATTCAAAAGTCAATTCTTCACATGATAATCTGAAAATGGCAAGTTTTTATACGAGACACAAACATTAATAATGTTATATCGTTAATGAAGCTAGTAACATATTTTATTAACGCTTCATTAATATTTTTCCATTTTTTCTTAATTGAAGGCATAATTTCAATGAAATTTTGAAGCATATATCTTATCATGAAATGACAGACAGACTGTCTTATCAAAGTTTATTATCAATGATATTTATACATGTACTTATATACTGATCCAATTTTCTTTTTTTCGAAATTCTAAATTTATTAGCAATAGGAGAATATCAACCACAAACTGGACAACGAAAACGACATCATTGGGGCTGTACAAAACCTAGAAACGCTCAGAAACATTTAAACTGAAATAATTAGTTATATTTGTTGCGAAGATTTAACTTAAATGGAAATGAATTAGGGAATTAAGGATTTCATAACAGTTATCAGTGTTATTTTCTTTCTATATATCCATATTGTATTCTATATTGTAGCCGATATCGGAGGATATATTTTTTATATGATGCAAGAGTGCATAATTCATAAAAATGACTAACAATTCCTGCGATGGTAATATTCTCCTTTATTGTCGATAACAATTCCTGCGATGGTAATATTCTCCTTTATTGTCGATAAGAATTCCTGCGATGGTAATATTCTCCTTTATTGTCGAAAACGCTTACATGAACATTGTTCCTAATTCTGTAGTTAGTTTTTTTTACCAGTTTTGATCTTTTTGAGATGTGAGCAATATTGCCTTTGTGGAAACGCAATATGTTTGCTTGTCTATTACTAAAGGAAATGGTAAACTTCTTTGAAAAATATCCCACAAAATCCCACAACCATCGTGGCAACTCAGAAGGCTCGCATGCAGTAATTTGGACAAATGACATCTTGTCAATGTAAACGGTAAGCTGTTTTTAAAACCCACGCAAACGCCGACCGTCAATTCGCAGAAGACGAAATTGCCTTATACTTCTGAAATGACAGACTTGGAAGAGAAAATTGAAACAACATATCAATTATGGCGATAAAATGGCTTAAAGATACTAATCTCCAGGACCATGTCTGATTACAAGAAAAAACACGCAATAGAAGTCGCATAAGTGAAGCCCGTATTAGCAAGTATAAAATTTTTACGTCATTCTATTGTTTTTCCTTATATTTATCACTTTGAAAATAGTCATGAAAATCAAAATTTATAAAATTATGCAATATAAGAACCAGTAGTGGTTTCTTTTTTTAACCGGGTGGATTTCCATTATTTGGGTCTTAAAGGGTACTTTACACACATATCTCCAGCTAGATTGAGATCCGTAGATTGAATATACATGTACATGTATTTGAAAAAAAGTTGCAGAGTTTCTTTTTTGTAGAAAAGATTGGATACTCCAATTTGCCAATTGATGATGATTACACGTATGAATATTAAAGTTAGACAGAAAATATTCTTTTAGGTGAAAACTTCTTATTTGGCAAGTCTTGATCAACAATTTGCTAAAAATTACTTCTTATTAGTGTTACACTTTAAAATGAAATTTAGTAATTTGATAAACATTTTGTAGACATTTTATATCTCTTATTTTTTTCATAACATAATTGGCCTGATAGAGTGAGACTATTTATTTTTTTGGTTTTATGAAATCTGATTGACAAATTAATAGATAGGAAACACTTCAGAGCTATTTCGTTTTGGGTGCGTACATAAAATCTCTGTTTAGGGTCAACATTTTGGAGACAGACGAAAAGTAAACTTGATAAAACATAAAGGAAAATTTATAGATCTCCGTCCTCCGATTTCCTTGAATTTTTGGATTCTATCATCTTTCTAAAAGCAGAATTAATACAAATAATACTTTCTCATTTAAAAAATAACATCTAGTTCAAGGAAGTTGAGTTTCCTATGTTTGGTGTCTGGAAAGCATCTGCTCAAAGAAAGGTGTAAATTTTTTGTTGAGGTAAAAAAAACTTGGTAATCATACTTAAACAAATGCAAGAATTAAAACTATACAAGGAAACATTAACGAGAGAGAAAAATAGCTTTAAAAGGCCTCATAATAATGTTTTATCGATATATATAGGTACGTCATAACATTTAGAAAAAAGCGCATGTCTCGTATCTAATGTACAAGTTGTAACACATCTTTAAAATGTGATCTTTTAAATGCAGCTTCGATACTTACATTACAAGTCACTTCCTACCTATTTATACCTTAATTACAGGAACGACGTCTAAGAAATTACCTACAGAAAAAAACTCACTCACAGTTTTTCTAACTTCTTCTATCACTAACAAACAGGTAGAATTTTGACAGAGAATTAAGTTATGTCATTTACGTTTACTAAAAGTTATATTTCAAAAAGTATATTGTAAAGTGAAAGAAAATATTCCAAGTTTGTTTATAACAAACAATGAGGTCATTTCCTGCAGAAGAAACAAAACACACTCACAGTTTTTTATCACTAAAAAGTAGACAGACGTTTAGACGGTTTTTATCAGTAAAATGTTATTCATGCCGATTATGCCATATACGTTCACCATAAACATACCTATATTTCCAAAACTAGATCTTATAGTAAATGTAGATACTCCCCCCTTACTATTTATAATCCATTCTCAATATGTTTATTACAAACAATGAGATATTCAAACCATTTATTCAGTAAACCAATATGTCATCTGAGCATTATTCAACTACAAGAGACACTCCTTGAAGCGATATCTTCCAATGAGCTATAAATCAGCTCTTCTACTCGTGACTCAGGACTTATATGGTTGTTGCTGAGTAGTGGGAGAATTTATCACTGTTTGTGTTGGGATATAGAATTGAATTATACAGAGAGAATAATGCTTATAAAGCATTGTACAAGGCCTAAAGAGAATATATCCATGTGAATAATAACGATTGAGAATTTAAAGATACAATTAATCACAAATTGTATAAAAACTGCCCGTGATTTCTGTTTGTTTTTCAAAGCCGGATAATGCAGCGATTATCACGTTCTGTCTTGGATCAGAGGGTTCCAGGTTCGAATCCCTTAAATTATCATACGTAGAGAACTGTTCTTTGTTCTTACACATGTCGAAAAGACATCCTCGCAGAAATTTGTTGTGGGAAATTATGAAACTTTGTAGATCAATCTTATAGCTTTCAGTGATGTTTAATGTTTCAAACTAAATCTCAAGGTTTCAACGCAGTGTTAAGTTAGACTGGCGTTGTGGACTTTCCTGCAACATATGGAAAGGCTGCCACTAAATAAACCTGCCTCGTCAATAGTAACGGTGGACAGCTTTCTTATTATTACTTATGTTAATTCATGAAACAAATGAACCTGACCTCGGTCAATGTCCTATGAATGTCAATTATAAATACCTGATTACTCTTGAGTGCCAATGATAATACTAGAGTACCTGTTTAGGTTTTAGTGTCAATAATAATACTAGAGCACCTGTTTACTCGTGAGTGTCAATGATAAAAGTAGAGTACCTGTTTACTCTTGAGTGTCAATGATAATACTACAGTACGATTTTTACTCTCGAGTGTCAATGATGATACTACAGGACCTGTTTACTCTTGAGTGTCAATGATAATACTACAGTACATGTTTACTCTTGAGTGTCCTATTATAATACCACAGTACCAGAATACTCGTGAGCATCTATGATAATCCTTGAGTATCCGATTACTTGTGAATCTTTCAGATGTAAATATTAGTGTACCCGACTGCATGTACTTGTAAATTTCTTGTTACAACACTCAAGTATCCGATTAACCTTGATTTAAACAATATTTTATTTCCATAAAACATGTAATACACAACATTCAGAATAAGGAAAAAGGTTAACAAGGTTAGCAAACAGGCAGCAAATGCCTATATCAATGCTTCTCCTGAAACAAACATGAAACGATTAAGATATACAATACATTGGTGGAAATATATATTTGCAATTATTCTTACAAAACTCAAATTCATTGTTTACCTTTGCATTTGGTACAAATTTAATAAAAGGGTTATAAAAATCGGTTCGTATCACATATAAATTGATATACAAGTGTTATTAGTGATTCGTCAGCACTCTGTGACAAGGTAGATTTTAATGTTATGTCGTTTTTAAAAAAGTATTGACTTGATCAGAATCTATCATACAGTGGGCATTTAAAGAAGTAATGAAAAGGATATCGATCCTCCCGAATGTTTCCACAAGAACAGACGCGATTTACTGATAAAGTATTTACTGATCAACCTTGAGTGTCCTATTATGAGGCTGGGTACCCGATATCAGGGGAATGTTCAACCCTAAATATAAAAAATCACCTCTAATACATATCTCTACATCATATTTCACCATGTACCCCATATAAAATTGAAAAACGAATCACAAAAGACATAGAAAGTCTATATTTTTTAGTATCCGATAACTCATGTTAATTCGTAGTTGTTTTATCGCCTTAAGGTAAAGTCGTTTGCATGGACAAATACAATCACCGTGCAAAGCACTGTATATCATTCCCACTTTCTCCACGCTCAGACCAGCGAGCTATGACGGCTTTTTGTCGCCGTTCTGTAAACCTCACTTCTTTGTACCCCCTCGAAGTTGGCCGACAAATACGCGACAAATCCCCCCTGTGTTGGGATTACGATCAGCATTGTTATGGGAGTGTGAGTGGTAAGGCCTCAGAAAACCAGGCTATGCATATGACATATCGACCCTCTGGCGACCCTATACATACAGTGGAACGCTGGAACTGCAACTTAATTATGGACGTGTGATTTCAATTATTCATGATTTTATTACCAAGGATTTGAAGGTTTTAAAATGGTTATG
The DNA here is from genome assembly GCA_921293015.1 of Phorcus lineatus. Taxonomy (NCBI): domain Eukaryota; kingdom Metazoa; phylum Mollusca; class Gastropoda; order Trochida; family Trochidae; genus Phorcus; species Phorcus lineatus. Next base: position 35,758,167 of record OV121084.1, on the reverse strand, counting down.
TCGTGAACTGATTTGTAAGTTTAGGTTATTACACTGACGTACATTGAAGCCTTTTGCAAAAAACAATGAAAACCGTAATAAAATTTAGCTCCTAAAGCAAGGGGTATAAATAACGTTGTGAAATACAATTGACTCCACGACTAAACCATGTTGACATATCGTTAGCAAACATGTAATGCGGCGTTTTTGAAGTTTTGAATTGATATATTTGACAACAAATATTTTCTGGGGAGATTATTCATTCTTCAGTGCAAAATCGATAAATATGTCAAATATGTTTGTCAATTTAAAAACGATCGTACAGTACTAAGCTTAAATATTTATGATTTGTTAATGGTTTAAAGTGGTTGCTGTCATACCCATAACGACGCTAAGGTCCCGATACTGCAATTGAATATACAGGTTATATCTACTTAATGGGCCTATCGCAAAATTAAAGAGACACTCCTTGAGTAGTTGGAATCACACATGCCAAACTTTATGAAAGATATCATTTTATCGAGAAGCATTGACTGTTGCTGAAAGGTATCATTCTAATGCTAATCAGTTCAGTAGAGCGGCAGTTTAGAGGTGTCACGTTGCGATTATGATCAAAACACGAAAAACAGAAGCGTCAATTAGTTAAACGCAATTTTCGAAACTTATGTAATTCAGGTAGAAATTTTTAAAAATTAGTTGATATTTTGAAATGTATTCATATAAATGGTACGCTTGATTTCGGCTTTAACAAAAACATAGGGGTGTTGCTAGTTTTCGATTTTCATTGAAAATGTATGTACCTATTCATTTCATTTATTTCTCAATTGATAATATGTGAGATGATTTGAATACAAATCATCATAATCTACAAAACAAGATACATGGTAGCAAAATACAAAATAAATATAAATACTGTGTATGCAATACATAAATGTCGAATATTCTTTTATACTGAAACCGTTTCTCATTGAAGTTCTTGATCGATCACATACGCAATTACAGATCAAATTAAAGATGTCATGATGATTAATCATTTATCTAAGGTATCATCAATTTTTTATCAATAAAAGTAACGATTGAACAAGTATTTTATCCAACTTAAGGTTTTCAGAAACATCATTATGGAAAGCGTGTCCCAAGCTCTGTAAATCATGAATGAAAACCACGAGAATCGAATTCGCAGCACAAATCGATTCTGGTTATTTACGAGGTTCGAACACAATACCAGTTATTGGCTCGTGTAGGGCTGACAGCTCCTCTATTGTAGTAATAGTACTTGTTTATCGTGACGAGACCGACTCGATTACAGTGGTGATTTTAACGGAATGTAAACAGGCATAGCAGGCTATCCATGTAGAGCTACTGATTTTACTGACAGTGATATACAGGGTGTACACCTTATACCCTTCCTCTCTACAATTTACGTGTAATTACTCTCAGCGTTTTTCGCAACCCTTCGGCTGATATCGTGGGTCGCTAGATTAGAGCCGGTTGCTAGGACGCTACTCTGAACGCTCGAGTACACCTGGGTACAGGTAGTTGAATACAAGGTGAACACCGTTTAGTTTCTACTCATGTAAGTTTTGAGAGGGAGAGAGACTATGAATTGATGACGCCGTTTTGTTGCTATCTTTTTTTTGGGGGCGCGTTGAAGTATAGATGAAACCGTTTGGCTGCTATCCGTGTTCTTGGTTTATATGAGGAAATACGTGTAGATGAGATCTAATAGATTACATGTGTTAAAGACTCTCATATCGATAGCTGAAAGCCTTTAGATGACATTGCTTACCGGGTGTTCTTCAATTGGTGAATGGCATCATTTGGACAACAAGTGGTCCTACAAGACGGAAGGAGAACCCTGTCATCAGCCGAACATGCCAACACCGTTGGTTAACATGGTGTACCGTCTCTAGCTAAAGAAACCTTGGAGTACCTCGAGGTTTATCTGACATACATAGATCGAGGGTGGTCTGATAACTTGACAAGGGCTGAATTTGATTTGTGCGAAGGATCTTCGGTTGCAAATACCGTATGTTTCTCACTTTCTACCCGGAGACAGGGACTTATAAGAGTAATGGATCGTGACCAACAGTGAGTGTGGGAGAGGATCAACAATGTCGGTACAAGGGGGTGAGTCTTCGGGGGAGGGGTTGCAGCGTCCATACACCCTCGGGACTTTTCAGCACAAGCTCAACAGGTTCGAGGAACTCATCAGGGATATGACCTACCAGGATGCTGAGGCAACACCTGAGGAACGCAGGCAGATGATTACAGGTAAAGGGAAACTTGCAATAGGGGACCATGACAAATATTTTATTTTTGTAAATAATTTATTTCATGATTGCGACATACATGTATTACTTTATTAGTGAAAAACACCGATTTGTCTACAGTAGCGAAAACCTTTATCGTCACTGTACCGAGAAGTAGAAGTATATAACCACTCGAGTGAAGTCAAGAACACAATGCTATGACGTCACTTGGAATTCTGCTTCCGCAAATATACCATTGAAAAGGATCCCTTTTAACATAAATCAAAACCAAATTCATATTTAAAAAATAGGGCATGTGTCTTTTCGTGAAAAGTACTATGTTTATCTCATCTCTACTGTATTATATGCAATAGGACATAAAACTTTTGTTTTGCTTTTTGAATCTATAACACGTCCTATTTGGAAAGCATAAGAAATATATCATTGTATATAGTGAAATGTATTACTGGTTTACTGTATTACTGAGAAGAGAAATATTAAATTCATGACACAGATATGAAAATCGATTGTGAAACTTACTTGAGATGATATTTCAAAATTACTGGAAGTAGACAACGTCATACAATAAGTTAGAGTCCTTATTTTTATTAGCGACGCATGTCTAGCGTTGGCAACGTAGGAGCAGCGTATGATTAACGATCACTAATGTTTTCTGAATGAATACCATAATGTCAAAGCATGTTTAGCGTATGCTAGAAACACATTTAGAGTAAACATGACGCAGTTCATTTCAACGAATGTATAGCTAGTGGGGTTTACTTACAAAGTCAATAAGAAAATATAGGTTTAAACCAATCTAAATTTTAGTATATGTTTATTATCGTTCCGCATTCACATTGTCACAAAACACACCCGATCGGTATTGATGGCTCAAATTAGCCTACAAATTTAGAACTGTAGGACGCAGGCAGGGGTATGTTCTACCACCCTATTCATTTTATTGATTTGCAATAACTGGTGCATTTCTTATTGCTTGAATCGAACATTATATCTTGTACAGAGTAAAATTGGAGAACTCTCAAATAGTAAGTTGTATACTCTCTCTAGCATAATTATTGACAAATAACATTTCTATCGATAAATAATGAATGGGAAATAAACCAATGTTTATATATGTTAAACGAGCTACAACCTGTACTCTGATGTGTTTGTGGAATTTCGGTATGTTTGGTCCGAAATCTAAACTAACATTCAGTGTGATAGTTGGATTCATTACTGAGAGAAGTTCCTTTTATTGATATAAGATGAAATACAAATAAATAAGCAAATATTTTGTGTGGGAAAATTAATTGTAAAGTAATAGATTGTTATCAGTAATCACGGTATTTTAATGGCAATATTTTCCTGCAAGTTATAATGAAGTAGATATGTAATATGAATCACAACGGTAGACATTATTTACACATTAGCATATAAAGAACTGTTCAACAGCCCTTAAAGCAAAACACGATACCGTCTGGGCTGTTGTATGCACATACATTACAGTCCAAATTAAACATACAACAGCCTCATGAATATCCATAGGTAGAATTCAAAGGAAATCAAATATTCTGATAGGCCTGTTGCATTTTAGACATGTGTTATTCTAGATCAGAATAGCATTTGAAAAAATGTAATGTATACATATTTTTTTTTTAAATCAAGCTCTATATCTTTTAAACTCTCTTACGATAATCTAACTTTTCTCCCCACAGGCGTAGCTCAAATCATAAAATCCTCCGCTAACTTCTGTTATATTCGAGCGCTTATCGTGCAATAAATTGAATAAATAAAGCCTGGTGGGATGCAATCAAAGGTATTTGTGCAATCAGCTACGCCTAAGTCATTCCCGCATGCTTCGGAAAACTAGAACTTTTCTTCATGCACTATGCCCTTTAATTCTACTTGACAGAACCCTGTCACATACAATAACGATTTAATAATGACATGGGCGCTGTAAACAAGAACTAACTCTTTATGAAAGAGCTTATTTCATTTTCTGAAATTTTAAGACAGTTCCTGTAGTTATGTTTTTACCGTTGAAGATATCTGAAAGTCCGGAGTGCTCGAGTTATAACAGAGGTTAGCATAGGATTTTGTGGCTTGATCGTCCTTATCAGGGAAGTAAATGATAATTTTAAGGTTGTCAAAATTTCGTAAATCTATAAACTCTATGGATTTTTCAAAGACGTTTAAGTTATTCCTCATTTCCTTTCATTTATCTAAGCAATTCTATACAGTAACACAAAGGTTTCTTACACTTGAAATATTTCGTTCTGATGCGAATTATGCAGAATTACTTTTAAACAGCTCACTTCATGGAAACTAATTTAACTATCACTGCTGAGTTCTTAAAAATGTTGACAACGTCGCAATTACCAAGAGTTGTGTAATGAACAAACGTTGCAGTGATGTATAACCAGAACGTAAATTGAATTAGCCTTTGAAAAGGGTGAAATCTCATCTAAATATTGCTTTAGGTATGATAGATTGTTAAAATCAATTTAATACAAGAATTATTAATTTATGCATTGCTATGTCTCGTAAACAAATGTCTAACGGCACAGCCTTCACACAAGTGATTTTTATTACACCATACTAAATCACTTCTAAAAAGCGATAAATCCTGTTTCATATTGATTATCATTCACGTTAGATATTTCTAAAGTAATGTGAATATAGCCTGGAGTCGAAATCTGGAAAGGAAAATCACAGAAAATCGGCTTAAAACACGCAACTCAAGACAAAGATAGAGTACCTATGAATAAGAGACTTATTACAATACCTGCTTAAGTTGCCTCATGCGCTTCAACTAGTTTAGATAAAGAAGTCACCCTATGAAAACTCTTAGTATAAACCCATCTCAGGATTTCTCTACTTGCCTATTGCATATCTAGTAATAGCCTTTCGGTAGGTTTTAGAATGATGTTTAAGGTTTTTCTACAGCTAAAGGTTTTACCAACCGTTGAAATCTTACAGAAGGATAGCAAACTTAACTCAAAAGTTAAAGAAACCTCGCCAACAGCAATAGTTTAATCCTTTAGTGATAAATGTGACTTAATTATTGTTTACATGAAGTTTCAAGAAGGAAAAAGAAAAGTTAGATAAATACCTGTTACATTTCTTTCAAAGAAAACAATCCTCGCTGTGGAATTACCTAAAGAGATCAAAGTGTGAAATAGCACTTTTTTGCATGCTTTATGACGGGTTACATTCATAACTCGTGAACGCAGTAAAGCCTTTTATTAACAACTTTATGAACTCAATATTCATATAAATAGCACCCTTGTGTACTTGATCAGATTCCAAGAAAATAGTAAAATAATGAATGTAATTGAGTTCTTGAGAGGAAATGCCTATTAATGAAGTTCAAAATCAACAATGAATTTTGTGACGTGTTGTTTTCCCCTGAGTATAGGAGTATATTAACTGTTCATTTCTTATCCTCATCTTTGCCTAGTTTTACACCTGGAACACGTGCACACTAAACATTCACTTCGACTTGCACAATCATCACGGTATATTTCAGAGAAAACCCTGTGTTGGTGGACATCTCATAACTCGGGTGGCAGAATGTTAAATGGGAACTTGCAAGCTCGGTTTTAGTTTTCACCCCCCCCCCCCCCCCCCCACCTCAACCCCCGAGACACAAGCTTTCTTCATGACGAAATATAGTGTTGAACAAATGCTTTTTCAGTAGGTTATTAACTTAAGCTCATTAATATACGTATATACGTATATAATATAGTAAAACGCTTCTTGCAATTGTTACTTTTTAATTTTTAATCTTGTTACGTGTCAATCAAATACATACGAGGTCACCTTTCTCTATCAGTAGTATTTTTAATCATTCTTTTGAAAAAGCGGTGACGTTTCTTAAGCTCGTGAGTTTAACAAACTTTCTGAAGTAGAAATTATGGGATAGTATTTCTCATTCCTGTGGTTGTTCCCAACTTACCAAATGAACAGCATGGGACTTCATTCTCATACAGATACTTCCTATTTTCATATTTTCTTACAGAGAATCTCAGGTACGACCAATTCTGCGAGAAGATTCGAGAACTGTTCGGATCGGATATAAAAAATCAGGATCTGAAAGCCATTTATAGGAAGATATCTACCAATCCAGATGCTAAAGTCGACTGGAGCGAGGTAGGTATAGTAACATGGCTTATTATAGCGAGGGGATTAACACAAAAATGAATAGTGTATCATATAAGCACATGTATTATTTTTAAACCTAGCTTTCGAAATCAGTAAAGATGTTTCTGTTGTGGTTAACTTATACTGTATATTGTTATTATTCAAAACTTGACGAGAAGAGAAACAAGTGTATAGTATTATGTAATGAACAGATAAATACAAATTCGGAAACCAAATGTTAATAATTTGCTTAATACAATTAAATTCTAGTTCTCCTTCTAAGTAAGTATCCTTGCCAGTACAACCAAGACATTAAATAATGGATTTGGCATGGTGTCGTTCAATCTCATTAAAATCAGCTCGAAACTTGTCCTTCGTACCTCGCTTCGTTTCTGATGCTAGGGTTTGTCGTTATGATAATAAAAAGTCTATGTATGGATTCCGACAAATAACTCATATATATTTCTATTATGATTGTACATTCCATCAAACCTTATTTCCGTTTCTTTGTACAATCATTTATTTCAGAAACATTATATGGATAAATGGATTACATACATTGATATCTTAACCAATTCATGTCGTTAATATTGTCATTTTATGTTGTCCGTCCCAGTTCGTTAACAGATTACTGTTAGTGAATCATTCACATTTCGTTTAGACTGAATGGCAACTTTAAATCCTTGGAGTTTGCCGAAGGAGATATCATATGCCTTTCAATTTTGATGTCGGTGACGTTTCATTAGATAAATAATATGTAATGATTTTTTGAATGACAAACAATATAATATAAAAGCGTGTATGAAGACATTGCTGATTGTAACCACGATATATCAACCGTCAATGCATACTGTTTTTATTGGACTTTTTAAATTCAAAATCACTACTATCTATCATGGTAAAAATATTAAACACCTTTGCTTCGATTTGCATTGTAAAGTTAAGTTCACAAAAATACATTCATTTAGTCACCTTGTGGGTTTAAACTGTTTCGTGCCACTACATATTTTGATATAACATAACGTTTAAATCATGTGGTTTCAAAGTCTTCAATTAGCGACTGATACTGGCTGTAACAAGAGCATACAATGTAAAAGTCAGTTTTCGACATTTCCTGTTTCCGATCATTAGTTTATTTAGAGAACTTTTGTTGGAAACTGATAAAGTAAAAACAATATTGATGAATCTTTATAAATTAGATATATAGGTATAAGGTAAGTTCTTTCACGTAATGACTCTGTTCCGAACCATTCACCCCTTACATCTGCTCGGATACTCGAGAATTCAGAAATACCAGTGACAAATTTGCACATATCTACTTAGTATTATATCCTCGACATATTTTTACACGTATATCCCTCCAGCTGTTCGGTTACTCCAGGTATACCAATTAAAAGTTAGTATGTTTAGGTACAAACTTTGTTTAGGTACAATTGTCCACCTAGAGCTGTAATTTCATTTTATTAACTCTGTCCAATACCATTATCCCTTTTTGTTGTTCGGGTACTTTAAATAAATCAATAAAAAGTTAGTATTTTCATGTGAATCTGTGGTCAATACAAATCCACCTTGAGCTGTATTTTCATTTATTAACTTTGTCCATTACCATTATCTCCTCTTGCTGTTCGGGTACTCTATGTACATAAATCAATACAAAGTTAGAAATCCTTGTATTAACTATGTCCCACACCATTAACTTCACCACAGGTTCCGGTACTTCATTTAAACGAATAAAATGTTGGTAGTTTCATGTCCGAACTCTCTTCCATTCCGTCTTCCCCTCCAGCTGTTCGGGTACTTCCAGTCGGGGGTGGAGGAGGAGGAGGCGACTGTGGGGGAGGAGGTCAGCGTCTTCATGGTGTCAAAGAGGAGGAGGATCGGGGAGGCGGCAGGTGAGGAGACTTACATGTATCTACTTCGTGAATACACTATATACTACAGACAAAAGAGCAACGCTTTTTATCGGCCTGGATTCACTTGCACGAAATCTTCTAAGAATATGGTAACTATATGCTTAAAGAGCTGGATATTCTCTTAGTTTAAATGCGTTTTGTGAAGGTACGTGTTGGTCCTTCATTCATTCAATAAAATGTTCCTCTTGTCTAGAATCATTTGGAAATCAAGTCGATTATTTACAAGGCGTCGGTAGACGACTTTCCTCGTAGCCATTTCTTAAGAATCGATATAAGATGATGGGGGGACTTCAATTTTTAAAAGATCCCCTAATGATATTTATATCGTTTGTCAAAGGTACCACACTTCCTACTTGCGCTTGTACATCGCTGTCTAGTTGTAAGTCTGTAAAATAGTTCTCACGTCATCATGAGGGTGTTCGTCAAACTTTCTTTGTATTAAGCTTTCTTTGTATTAAGTATGCCGGCTCATTGTCAAATCTGGTTTAATGTTCGAGAAATGTGACATTGGCGATTAGTATTGTCATTGTCAAGTTCTTATATACGGGACACAGGGTCTTTCTAATCCTAAACGATGAAATGCGTATGTTGTCCTCTTTATAACGTTATCAACGTTTATATCAGATGAAATATATGTTATCAAACATTTATGGAAAATATTATCGCTTGTCTTTATGCTTAATTACATAAGGAAGAAAATTTGTTTATGATCAAGAAAACCTTTATTTGTATATAAATCTCGTTTCGTTATCAAACAATTTTCTTGGTTATTTGTAATATTAATTTTAGTCATTCTCATTGCATGAAGATGAACCTCCAACGAAAATGTCATATTTTATATTCGATTTTTTTAAAACAAACTTTAATTGAACGGCATAAAGGATAATTGTTCCGGGGGTCTCCCTAGATATCCATAATTATGAAAAAGATAATCAATCATCTTGGTTCTTTGAGGTGATAGCCCTGACAAACGAGATATTAATTCAATCTGATATTGCAAATGGAAGGAGGCAAACTTATGAGTAGATGTACTTTTAGTCCCTCTATCCGCCCAGATTAAATTATTTGATTGTCCGATAATTATTTCAACTAATAAGGAAGATTGCACAAGAAGGCTTGATTTATGCGTCCACTTTTGAGGGCTAGACAGACAGACACGTTTTGAGAAACTTAAAACTGGAACAAGATTAATCATTAATATGAAGACCCCCTCCAGACGTCGCTCGACCATCTTGACGATAATGCCTTCACATCAAATTTGGACGTTCCATCGGATTTTCAGATGGCTCAAGCATGAGGACGGTCTATCCAACTGTTATAACACATTGTGTAAAATGATGGCAAATCGTGTCCGCAATGCGGCGGTCCCTTGTGATCACTCAATTAACTCAACTTATGATCAACCTTAATGAAACAATCGGGTCCTATTGCCTAACAAATCAAGTTAAAATGAAGCGAGATTGGGTAAGCCATGAGATTTCGGATTTGGCTTGATTTGAACTCACTCACGCATGAAATATCAATAATTTTAAATGCATTCATAATGGTACTTTTAATATTGACGGTATCTTCGCTGATGCTGCCAGTGACATAAATGAACAATGCGTGCTCCCCATGGAGTCTTAGCCAAGGGAACAGGCGGTCTTGTTCGCAGCCCTTCACAATTAAGGGACCATTATTGGGCAATGTGCCGCCATTGATATTTTGCACTGCGTGATGTTTAATACGAAATAGTGATTAGTGCCGACCCAAGGGTATTTCAACCACCACCTCCAAGTCAAAGACAGCTGGCCAGATCTGACAAATAGTTTTTCCTCGTGCGGCACGTGCACTTACACTCGTCTAGCGGCTTAGACGAGTTACCTCCCTTAGGGAAGTCTGGTCTGTCGTCTGCTCGAGTGAATGGAAGACATCGGGTTATCGCGGCGTCTTCTCTTCTGGGCAAGTGCGAGATTTATTGGCAGTGTTATTTTCAGATTAGCTGAGTGTTCGAGAACTTTGACATTTTAATTGTGTAGGTTTAATTGTGTTACCCAACAGTTCAACCGAGCCGAAAATTCCAAGTCAGTTGGCATGACACATGTCGAAGGACTAATCCCGACCGCTTGGGAATTTGTGATGACTCGGGGACTTAACTATGTCTCTTTTCTCAAAATATTAGCAATTCCTACAATTGAAAATACTTTTACAAACCTTCCCTCGTTTATATTCTAATCCACTGAGCAAAACGAACAAACATTCCCATTCTGACAATGAATTTTAGTTCAGATTCGAAAACGCCAATGCATCTCAGTTGTAGCTTAGCAGTAAATTGCTTTGGGCAATGGATTTTATTCAGCAAAAATATCAGTGTAAGAGTACGGATTATCATCGTTTTTTATCAATTTGCAAATCTTTTGAAAGTTTTTTTTCATGAAGGTTTGTCCTATTTAGAACTGATTCGAATGATCATTTAGTTCACACCTACGATATAATATATGTATAATGTCATTGATGAGATTCCAAAGATAAAATACGATTATCGACAGACTCTTAATAATAATGATACTTTTGGCTTTTGGCATACCACCGCGTCCCTCTGTCCGTCAGTGTATCTTTCGCATTTGCGGCTTTTCAGGGTCAAGATGCAGGGTCATTGTCTCTAGATATAATGACCAACTGGAATTATAAATTGTATGTTACATGACTCTGAAAAGGACGATGAGACCACGCCCTTAAAAACTCTCGCCGTTTTCTCTAGAACGAAAAGCCTTAGATAGTTATCGTGGAATTCCTCCAGACGTGATTCGGAGTAAGAGCAATGTAATTGACGATTTACATAATCAGTCAGAATGTTGAAATTCTGAAGTAATTCCCATGGTCTAATTCGCTGTTAGTTATCTGTAACCGATCAATAAGAAGTCGGACCAGCTTATCGAGTGCAGTCGTTATTTGTTGTCAACTAGCTGACGATATTTGACATAGAAAGATACCGAACTGATATTGAATACGAACGTTTGGTTCGCCAAGTTACCAAAGTATTTGTTCGATATTGGTTTATGGGTGTTATTCGTATTCGGATTACATGTCATCTGAGGAAACGAAACCTTATAACTCCATGATACATAACCCTGTCAAATTAGTTTCAGTTCATAAGGTCCCAAACACTTTATTGACGAGTACATATGGACGTCATCCAGAAAGGCATCAATATCAATATGACGTTGAAGATTCACCCCACCCTATGCTTTAAAATGATTTAGAAATGAACTTCAGTGTCTCTGTTACGCAAACAAGACGTTGAATAGCCATTATCAGTTATCTCTAAATGCTAAATATGTGTAACACTTAAAATATATTGTAACGGTTCTGTTCCATGCCTCTTTGCTGTAAAACTGTGATAAATATTAACTAATTTAAGAAAGCAAAAATGTTTCCCAGACTCTCAGACTCTTTATTTCGTTGATGATGGCCTATGAGGCCTGAAGTGCATTTACATAAATACGTTTGTCGTTTTAAATTAGACTATTTGCTGTAAAACTGTGATAGATATTAACTAATTTAAGTAAACAGAAATTGTTTCCCAGACTCTCAAACTCTTTATTTCGTTGACGATGGCTTATGATGCTTATAGTGCATTTACATAAATACGTTTGTCGTTTGTTTGTTACAAAAGCGCAAGATTTGCAATTTGAACATTGAAAAAACATTATATAAAGCGCTATAGATTATTTATAACAAGAGGATTAATGTTTCCGAAGGAATATGCAAGTTGTGAAATTGTAAACCCGTTTCTTACAAAACTTTATATAGAGTAGCATATCATTGTATTCGTCTAGCACAGACAATTTAGAAATCCAATACCTAATTGCATATTGAAATATTAATAGACAATGTAGACTTTTTAAGATTATCTACATAAAGGGTTTGGATATTTTGTCTACAGTGTATATCGATTCCTCTGTCGGCAAATTAATCCAACTGCGCCAACATAATAAAAACACAGGTAACTGATATGAACAACTCAAATATGAGCGCAACACTTCTTCCCAAATACGTTTGGATGTCACCTATTCATAAATTACCAAGAGCTCGAATTACTTTACTTTTATATATTTCTTGTATGGATTATATAAAATTTCCTAAAATGTACTTGCAAGTTTATTGTCTTCAAGACTGTGCCAGTAAGGCGTGATGCCACCATAAATCTTCACATAATACATTATGTACCACACGGAATAGGAACGCTAACGATCTGCTACTTGACTGATCGACGAATTTGTTGTGAACGGTTTTCCTATTAGGGAATTATCATAAAAGTTGGAGTGTATATTCACACAGCTTCATAAAGTGTATATATGAGCCCCTTGTGGTCGTTCTAAAATTCATTTAAGAAAAATAAACCAACATATTAAATATTTTGAGGCAGTAAACTTGTGAAAAGGTCGTCTCGGCCAAAACTACATTACACCGCATAGGCACTCGAGAGATCTGCACTGGCCGGTATCGAACGGGACTAAAATAGTCGCAGCATATCAAGCAAGTACTCGAGCACGGAGGCTGTAAAGGTAACCCAAATAACTAAACACTACACACAGGTGTTCTTTAATCAGGATAATCAAGCCTTCACATGTGACAGGTGTGCTACTGACTGCGGCTGTAGGTTCATTAGAGGGTTTACACAATCGTTTAAGCAAACGTTATACATTTAGTCGTACATCTTACATTTACAACATATTGTACTCTATTTCATATCTCTCGTAACTCTGATAAGAGTGGCTCATTGCATGTTTTATCAGAGTGTTTATTTTATGTATATTTTTTAATCATGTAATGTGGCAACACTTTAATAAACTTTCTGTCTGTCTGTCTACATCGAAGATGATGATATTATTAGAAACTGCAGTTTTTTGCTTTTAAAGCTGGAAAATGTTTATTAAAAAGTCTGTGAATATTTTTAAATTTCGAAAGTCTTTCTATTATATGTTTTCATCAGTTCATGATAAGACGAAAGATGGTTCATGTGTATATGCTTTGATGAACAAAATGTGTTGGTTTATTATTATTAAAGAGCCACTCCGTGAGTTGATGGAGTCAGATATGCCAAACTTAATCAATGGTGTCATTTGATCACGAAATATCGACTGTTACCAAAAAGATTCATTTTAAAGCTAATTGGTTTTGTACAGCGACAATACGAAGATAGAAAGTCGCAAGTATGATCGAAAACCGGACAGTAGCGCGCGTCAAACAGCCAAACGTATTTTTGGAGACTTATCTAAAGCCCCCAGGAGGTCAGTTTGGAGTTGATAGTGTTTTTTAGGTTATATAACTAGTATCCATGTAAATTGAAAGTGTGATCTCCGCCTCTGCGTATTTTTAAGGCTGTTTTTAGATTTTCATGGAAAAACAGTATTCGTCATATTTTTGTCTTTTGGTGAGGAAAAGTTAAGATGTTTTGAATTTATAGCATAACATATGACATTTAGGTTCGTATCAAAGCCAAATAATATTTTATGAAAATCACGGACTGGCTCTTTGATAGCCATAACACTCTATTCACTCCATGTATAAATCCTTTAACTTAAAAAAAAACTCCTCTATGAACTGTGTTGTATATTATCATATATATAATTCGAACCATCAATTAAACCGTTACGTCTCATGATCACTTACTTCAAACCACAAAATCTCGTTTCACGTTTTCGATAAATCATTATTCATTTGAGACACAGTGTAAACAGAATAAATATAGTCATCATAAAGTGATGACATACGCGTAAGTTCGTAACATCTGAACTGAGGAACTAATGTTGTTAAACCGAGCAACAGTCAAGGAAGGACAAACACGTCTTAGTAAAGGTATGGTATTATGGTTATCATCGACTTAGGCCGTTCAATATCCGACCCAGTGGCGTTATTGTCGCATTTAAACACCCGGATTAACGTTAATCTTCCTGCTGTGTGTCGCGTGCTTTAATCTGACGTTGGTTTCCATGTTTGCTCACAAGGCTGATAGTGTTATCTCACGGAAAACAAGGACCGCGAAATCTTCCCAGAACAGGCATGAAGTCTTTAATTGACTGGAATCTCTTCAATGGTGGTAGCTTACCACGGATTATCTAAATTTGTTAACTTGAACAACCTGTATTTTTATCAGGGAGAAACATTATATTTATAAACAGGTTCTGTTGTGGATCGATAATAGGCGATGGCGGACAATATACGACAATATATGAAGAAAGTGATTATCTTCATCAGAAACTATATGATGAACACATACAAAATGTTCATAGTATGATTCTAAAAAGTTATTATGTGGAAAGTGTCAAAATGACATATTCAAGACGAATTCATCAAACAGAAACTTTTGTTTCCTCGAAAATGAACTGTTTATGTAAGCATACAAGAACACTGCTACTTGAAGACGGTTGAAATGTGAGTCCGTGATACGTAATTAAGAGCCTAGTGATATCAACTGTATGATCGCTGTAAAATCTCCTTAAATATAAAAAATACATAAGAAATCGTGTGAGAAATAACAAACTGATATACAGTTATGGATAAATCGTGCGAATACGTTTCACTTTATAACAAACCTCAGATTGTAGATCGTTTCGCAAATAAACATTGACGCACACGCGAGCGTGGGCAATTACAAATGAAGTCTATTAGGACCTGTTACTTTTCTAATCTTAAGGAAACGTGTAAGATAAAGTGTGCTTGTTAGAACTGCACGACTTGCGTGATAAGAGGGATTTTCATTCTTTCTTCTAAACAACCACCTGCTTATCTCGGCATTGCATCCTAGCAGGAAATTAGTCCTGTCCGGACTTCTAAGCAGATGGAATTCTTTGCACGCAACTGTCTTACGTCATTATGTAACAATTGTCACCGAGATGGAGTCTGAAGAGTTCGATCGATGAGCGGAAGTAACTGTTTCAGAGTTTTAGGACCCCGTAAAAGCAGCTTCCTTTTCAATCCAGATTATGTCTTTTCTTAGGTATTTGTCATTTTGAAGTTCTGAGGAAAGTTGAATTGATATGGAAATGCCTCCAAGTTCAGAATAAGATATCATTAGATTTTTTTAAGGTCGAATGAAATAATTATAATAATATGAATAAAATATCTATATCATTGTAGAACAACATTAATCCTATATTTGGAGATTTGACATAGGATGTCTGTCCGACTATGGGGTTTTTTCCACAGAAACACGAAAACATCATCCGATATTTCATCACTGTGCCAGCTTGAACGTTTATCTTGATGACAGTTATACTCAAAAAATAAGTGAAGGGTCATCCTGATGTTTGAGATACCATTTACATGCAGTTCATTAAAATATCCATATGACGCGTAGATGTTAAATACAGTCGGGTTGTCTTTAACCTTTTTGTTGAATATAAAATGATGCTGCATGTTGTATACGAGGGGTGTCCATTAAGTAGTTGGCTTAACTATATTCTCATTGTCCAATTTTTTAAAACATTTCAAATTGTTTAAGGGACCCATTAGCGGAGTCACATCTTATTGATATGCTCTTTGATATACATGTATTAGTCATCCTGACTCAGTGGTGTCTATTATTTAAAAATTGGCATAAACTTGTAATTCTCTCTCCCCTTGGTATGATTTCAAGTCACAACCAACACTCGAGCATTAATTTTGGATTGCTTGAGATTTTTAGTGGCTTTGTTATGAAGGACACACCCATTTCAGTCTTAAAAATCAATTTGTCCAGGCAGTCATGCTTAAATCTTTTATGATATGTTGAGAACTGACAATTTAGTATTGAGTCCGAACCTTTGACATTATGTTTGAGAAAGTGAAAACTATTCAATAAGTAAAGTCCTTATGATACAGTCGTCTTTACATCATAGTTGGTGTCTAAAAAAGTAGTGTTTTTGGTGAATATAATGGGGTTTAAAGCTTTAAAGAGGTGGATAAAGTTTTAAAACGCGGGTTTGTGTACATCAACGTCCACAATTCATTCCAGGGAACTTACTTATCTCATAAACTATAAACTTACTTGGCTATTTAGTTTCTAAAATATTATCTACATGTACATATCGCTGATTTGGAAGCTC
Organism: Phorcus lineatus; assembly: GCA_921293015.1. Classification (NCBI taxonomy): domain Eukaryota; kingdom Metazoa; phylum Mollusca; class Gastropoda; order Trochida; family Trochidae; genus Phorcus; species Phorcus lineatus. Next base: position 35,741,811 of record OV121084.1, on the reverse strand, counting down.
TGAGTTGTATCAATATCAGAGGTCAAACAAATGGGGACCATGAAACTGAAATATAATGGAACATAGTTCCTGAAAGGTACTAAGAGTTAAATTAAACATTAAAAGAGCTGCCTTTGTATCCTTTTTTACTTGAGGCTAGGTACTCATGAGAGCCCTCGCAGCAATGAAGACAAATGTGTGAATCCGTGATGGTTATCACCACTCCATTTAAGAAAATATTACGTTTTACACTGTTCCGATTACCGATGTATAACTTTTATAGCTGTATCTTTATATGGTATGGAATCCATTCCGGTATTTAGAGTTACAATTTGTTTTTAACCCGATAGCTGCCAATTGTTATTCTTACCATCTCCATTTGACAAAGGAAAGATCTGTTTTTATTCGTGTCTTACGTCTACGTCCATTTAATAGAAAACGCTTTTTGATACCGTGTTATCGTTTTTATAATCAACAACCTAAAGATTACGCTTTTCAAGTTTCGAAAGTTACACATATTTGAAAGTTGTTTTATTTTGTTACAGGCGACCGGAAACGAAGAGACACAGTACAGTGTATGAAGTATGTTCCCGCTTTGGATGCCTATGTCTCGGCGTCACAGAAAGGAGCGCTCTCAATATGGTCTAATAAAGTAAGTTTCCCTCTTACTAAATAAATTAACGTCTTCATAATGTAAAACATCTCTCGCTTTTAAAAATAAATGTATTTTCTCACCTGCATTTTTTTTGCAATAAAATACAAATCCTTTTACCGTTTGCAATAATTCAGTGTAAACGTTCTTGATTTCAGTTACGCCTGCAATCGTGCATAGATATCAATGTAAGTATATTCCTTTCAAATTTATTTTTGCCAAAGAGCAAATAATCTGTTACATATACTCTACTTTGATAGACAATAGATATATTTGAAACAAAATTGACAAATAAAGCTTTGGTGCTTTGAAGAATCACCTACCCGTGTTATGAGGTTTAGTCCTAAACAAAGGTTGTTATGTAAAGTTGTTATAGAAATTTGATTTTAGTACCAAATGAAGTCAAACGCTTGAAAAATACTTTTTTCATGCGAAAATACGCTGTACGGTAAGCATGATGTATGGAAATCACAAACGTTGCGGTGTTCGTTAGCAAAAGCGCTTGTAACCTGAATGAAGCACACATAAAAGAGTATATTTAGATTTCGCTGACATTTGAAATGTTTACGTATTTTTGTAGGAGCCAGCGTGGGCGACAGGTTGCGACTATTTGCCTGTGCTACGGAGGGTGGCCTGTTGTACTGAAAGAAGCATTGCATTATGGGACAACAGAGCCAAGGGCAAGAATCAGGTATTTGTTATACGTTTATGTTTTAATTCCATACTACTTATGTTTTCCTATGAAGTTGCGCAGTTGGTAGAGCTCCCGCTCTTTACTAAGGACGTTTGGGTTCAATTCCTGCCCGCATCGTACCAAAAGGTGTTAAAAGATGGCAAAAGTTGCTTCCTTGCTTGGCGATCAGCATTATAAGGATAGAACATCATTTGCTCAGTGGCTGCTGGGTGTCAAGGGCACAACTCCTCTAGTTTATATTGACAAAAAAGACTTGTTATCATTATTGTTATAATTGTTGTTCTTATTATGTTTATACCTACACACTGTTTAACAAACACTAGTATTTTTTCAGGCCAAATGTGTCAATTCAAGTTTATTTTCTAATTCTTTATCAACATGATATACATGAAGATAATAAATGACATCAGGGGGATGTCCCTCGAACCAAAGCCAGTAGAATGTTTTTTAACTGACCCTGCCACAAAGAATTCTTCATCTCTCCATTACTGCCCCCACTAAGCGGTCATCTCTCTCCACAGCAAATCTTCACAATCAAGCCTATAGAGCACTCCCCTCAGTGTATGGTCAACATCCCTGTCTCTAGCTCGCCCCATGAGGACAAGATTCTGTTCGGAGATGACCAGGGCTATGTGAACCTGCTGACCATCTCGGTCAAGGATCTGACCATCAAGACCAAGGGTGACAAGAAGAACAACACACCCAACAGCATGTCCATAGACCCCAACAAGATGGCTGTGTTAGTAAAATATTTTCATTTCCGTCAATCTGCTGGTTAACATTCGGTGCATTTTCAATCTCATTTAAATCAGTTGGAACTTTTCACTCATATTTTGTTGCGTTTGTGCAATAAAAGGCCAATTGACACAATGCATATGAAGCGGTAATCAGATAAGAAATGTGTTGTAAGAGTCATAGGTAAGATGGGAAAAATGCAATCTCATCAAAATTGGTGAGAATGTGTGATAAGAGTAAAAGATTTCAATGAAATTGTAAAGTGTGTTGATTAATTGTAAATTCTTTATGTATTTATTCTTTAAAGTATTGATTTTACATTTACAGCCCCATACAGAAGCGAAAACTTCATGATGATTGGGTTTTGAAGGTAATAATTAATCATTTTCAAAATATGATTTTTAATATATTTCTATGTATATAAAAATAACCATATTATAATCTGTTTATAGTAGTATTGAGGTAAGTCTTTCTTTGTGATTTTCGATATTTGTCTATTTTTCAGTAATTACATTTCCAAATATTTTTTCATTGTGCAACCCATGGGATTAATTTGAATTTGACTTCATTGGTGTATGTCCACAGGTGAAATATTTCCCCGATCTGCGGTGTTTTGCCTCCTGTTCTCCCTGCAGTAACAACTCCTTTGTTCTTGAAGAACTTGATAGGCTCAATCACAATGATAGCGAGTGAGTTGAGGGGATTATCATCAACGGATAAACTACTGATATTTTTTAGAACATTTAATTTTTTTACCATGAGAAACTTACTTGAATTATTAAAATAAGATTTATGAAACAAAAAATATTATCAAATCTCTTTTTTATTACAAAAAAATAAAAGAATTTAATAAATACATAATAAACATTGTTTTTAATCAATTTAACCAAATTAACCTTTGTTGAAATATGAATTAGAACAATGTTTGTTAAATGGAATTAAAGAGTATTTTAAGCAGTGTTTGAAGGTTGAGGATAATCACTAGAGTATTTACAAGCTATTGCTCCAATGTATATAGGCCTGAGGCCTCCCATACAATGAACATCTTTGACTTTGACTTTACAAGCTATTGCAAGCCTAACTATTCTGTTAACTTTGGCTGGTTGTGTATTGTGGAATATCAACTTTTCTCTCACATAGCTTTTGCAGAGTTACCTCCCTTCCACCACCAATCAATACAATTAAACATTACTCTGAACTGTTAATAAATGATGACTTTTAATGAAAGTTTTAAATATTGTTATTCATGATTGTCAATATCTTTTTACTTTCAGAGAAATAAGAGGAGTATCTGTGCCCAAGGGGATAAACTGCTTTGACTACTGTGCAAGAGCCAACATTATCGCTACAGGGGGTGTGGATAAAGTTATAAGGGTCTGGCACCCTCATATATTCTCTAGACCCACAGGTAGGTTTTTTTTTAAATTGGTCATTATCCTTATCTGTCCACAAATCTGAAAGTTGAATACATGACCAATCACTGATATTTGTAATGTACTCTTATGAATTGTTTGGTATTTGTGTATTATAAAGTCTATTGTAACTATTTTGATTGTTATAATTTGTCAAGTTTGGATCAGGAGGTTTAATATTTTAGTTTTATAATTTTGGCTACATTTTCAATTATTGTGATTTTTCTCTACTGTTACTTGAAGTTTCTCTGTAGTTCAAGTCTCTTCAACAAATTGAAGGCTGACGCCATGAATATACTTAAAGAGTAGAAAATTAAAATCTTTTTAAGCAAATTGATATTCCAACAATATCTATCAAAGATTTTACATTACTTAAAGTTATCACATAAGTATCAATTTCTTACATTCCAGGGAAACTTCTAGGTCACTTGTTTACTATAATAGAGATAGCCTGCAATGAGCGAGATCAACATATCATTAGTTTGTCGACTGCCCGTGTGTTCAGGGTGTGGGATATACACACTCTCACCTGTCTACAGGTAAATATCCACCAAATAAATTATTATCATAATTAGTTACAGGGAAATACTCACAATTATATACACTGAAACTAAAAAATTACTAATCTCAAAAATATTTTTTATTTAAAAATTATCAGTTTTCCCAAAAAACCTCAATTTTTAAAAAACACACACTATTATTGAATTATAAACAGTTTTTTTAAAGGTTGACTGGGTTTCATTGAGTAAAATTTTGTATCCACTGCATTTAGTTGGGCTCTCAGATTTTCAAATGTAAGCATGACAGTGTGGAAGCTAAACATTTTCCTACATTTTTCAGGTGTTTACAGACAATGAAGAAAGGCCCGGTGAAAAAAGAATCTATTCAATGTTGTATGATAATAAACATGAAAAACTTTTAACAGGTAAGATGATCTTTGAAATTATTTATTCATTATCAACTAATTACATTACATAATTACTTAAATTGTCATCAATCATCTTTTTTCACTTGGTATCCTTTTTTAAGATTTCATGCAGAAAAGTCCTTTAAGTTTTCAATTACTACCTTACAATTAGTCTGTATTTTATATCAATTTTTATTTTTGGTAAAAAGTTATAAACTTTATTAAAAAGTACCACAACTTGTCAAAGTTTTGTGCAAATATACTCCATTGGTGCACAGAAATTCTGCATCAAGAATATCAGCAATTTCCCTTCAAGGCATAACCATTCTCTCTCATTGGCAAAGTTTTGTTGTCCAAAAGTCATGGATTGAATGCAATGTCATCATCAGAGGATATTTACAACATCGAGGACGTCTCTCATTAGAATGCCAAGTTCAGGTGCAGTAGTACGAAGAGTTGGCACAGAAAATTTGACAAAATGCAGCAAGGCTTGAGATTGAATGATTGAGATTTGTGCAAGGTCTGTCTTGCCAGGGAAAGTGGAATGTCCTTTATTTTATGTCTTCCCCCTGCAGGTTCGAGTGTGCTGGACGTATGGCCGCTGACCAGGTCAGTTCAGGACACAATGCAGGTGCCCCACACACATGACCGGCCAGTCAGTCAGGTGAGGGGTTACATGAAGACATAACTTAGTTGTAGTGTTGTCTTCATACACTCGACATTGCATCTATGAAATTACCATGACGGTTTTCTAATTAAATTTAGGCCTAAAGTTTGCGTTGATGATAGTTTGACACTCTGTAACATTTTAGTTAATATCATGCTGTAATGTTCTTCCAGTTTTCTTCTCCACTTTTCATCTACAGAAAATGCTTTATTTTGGATATGATGAAAAAAAACCATCCTATTTCTATGTCTACAGAGTCATTAATGGATGCTTATTGTTACAATAGCTAGTAATCCTGCCAGTAATCCTGATGAAAAAGACACTTAAGTTAGCCCATAGCTGTGATGTTTTGCTAAGTGGCACAAAATGACACAAATGTAATCTAGTGAAGGAAAATAGTACTGTAAGACAGGCTAACTTATAGTTTAATATCTTATATTTTCAACATTATGTTTGGTGAGATTTTATTCTTGTAAGTCTGATGAAAATAGAATCTTGATAAAATGTATCTGTTGTATCAGACACATGACATTTCATATAGAGAATTTGCCATGGAATAATAAAAATAAATTCTAGTCGAAAAATGTAATGTTGTCCATTTAAATCATCAAAGTAATGTGACACTTTAGCAATTTGAAAATATTCATCAAGTTCAAGTTTACCTTTGAGTGAAGTGTTTCCAACAAAGTTGACAGTCTTTGTGAATTTTTTAAATGAGTGGAAATTGACGATCATTAAGATAATAATTGACTGTCAAGGTTGGCAAGTCACCTATTATGGCCATTTTTTCACTTACTGAATTTGTTAGAAATGTAGAATATATCATGCAGTGGAGTTTGTTTGGAATATGTTGAAAAAAATTAAAATGAATATACTAATACATTTTACTCTACAGGTGGTTTATAACCCTGAACTGAACCAAGCAGTATCTGTGTGTACAGAGTCTTTCATCAAGGTAGGTTTCAAATAGTCAAATAGTGTAAAAATAGTTTTGGTGGTCGGTTTTGATACAACATTTATAACTTCATATAACTCCAGCCAAAGACCCCAACCCCCAAACCGCCCCCATTCATCATTCTTACCTCATAATTGTGCCACACCTCCCTCTTTTGCTAAGACCTCCTCTTGTTTTTCTCTTGAAATATTCTTAACTTGGAAAATTCTAAAATGAAAGTAATTGTATCCACATGCTTTTAAAAGATTCAACCCGACCGATACCTAGACGTGGGTCATGTAGGGTATCATGTGTGAAATCATGGTGGAAATGCTTTCCGTATGTAAAAAAAAGAAAAAAGTTTAAAGTAGTCCAGAGTTCAAATTTGAAAAAATTCTATTATTGGATGTTGACAAATGCTATCACTATTCATGTGGAAATATGTTGTATAGAGATGGTTCTTGAACAGTAAATTAATACAATATACAATTATTAATTTTTTGCTTCTTAATAGACCACTGAGCCTTTAAGCAGAGTCCTAGTGTAAATTAAATTTTTTAAACAAATTACAGATATGATGATAGGGTGTTGAATCATTTCAAACTGAATTCTAATAAAAATGTCTTACATGTTGTGAAAAAGACTCTAGAAAACCTTGAAAAATTTATTTTGAGATAATATCCAATAATCATAAGAAAAAGTTGTTCATAAAATTCAAGAATTCTTTTGTATTTTTCTCCTGTAATATGATTGAATACCGATAAACTCCTGATGGATTTTTCTGTACAGGTATGGGAGATGGAGACAGGTAAACTCGTTTACTCCATCCCTGAGGCTCATGGTCCAGGTGTGGAAATCACTGCCATGGCCCTTGACCAGTCTGGCTACAGGCTTGTCAGTGGAGGCTTTGATGGTCAGTTTGTTCTTACATTATGTTGTTTATTCGAAATTGATTCATATGATGATTTATAAAATAAGTGTAATCTTTTAACTAGTGATGAGATTAAATATAATTTTATTTGTGAAAGTTTGTGAAAATATTACTCATTGGTGCACAGAAATTTTTCCTGAAGATAACAGCAACTGATAGTTTTATATACTCAACACAAAAGTTAAGGACCACCCCAGTATTCAAAATTAAAACATTATAGGGATCATTTTATTACTATAGAAGATATAGAGGATACTAAACAACCTTCCATTTAATACTATTTTTATTAAACGAGTTAATGATTAAGTATAAACAAGCGAAAGCGAGTTTAATACCATATCATTAACGAGTTTTAAAAAAGTAGTATTAAATTGAAGGAAGTTTAGTGTTCTGTTTATTACTTGACCTCAGTAATCAAGCATGATTGCCTAAAGTGTACTGAATGAAACGTTTCCAAGACTTGACCGCCATTGTGACGGTGGTGCTAACATAGTGACATCACAACCACACAATACTGTGACGTCATACATGCAGCGGTATTACACTAGTTTGATATTGCCGTATAAATATTACACTGCAGTATTTTTCACGGGCGAGTAATACTACTTTTATTGAAAATCGGAGTGGTCCTTAACTTATTTTGTAGAGTATAAATATTGAATTCATTATTGTTTAAAGGATCTATAAAGATCTGGGACTTTGGTGCTGGCCAGGAGATCAAGTCCCGTGCGGGGCGAGGAACGGAGGAGGACTTCAGTATCACTGACCTCATCTTCAAGAAGTACAGGGATGACCACATCATCATAGCGGCCGGCTGGAACAACAAGATCAAGTTATTATTGGTTGGTTACCTAGTGCATGAAATATACTTTGTAACTGACCATTTACACATTGAACTCGACACTTGTAAATGTGAATCAATGTTGTGTATAAGGAAATCAACCATTAAACAACTTTCTTGTCATTCTTTCTAACCCTCTTCAGTTTGATAATTGAATTTGTATTGGTCATGTTTTTCTATGTTAATAATCTGTTCTAAAAGGACACAAGTGACAACAACGACCTGTCTGTGACACGAGAGTTCAGCGATGTCTACTACATGACCCGGGAGGTCAGCTTTGTGTCCGCTTCGTCCCCAGATCCATTCCGCGGTTCCCCCCTCCCCTCAATTGGTTACAACAACGCTCAGATCACCAATGTCTTCAAGAAGGTATGACATATGCCATGAATGGATATATTCTGAAAATCTTGATCTTTCAATGTTTGACATGATTTTTGTTATATAGTTCTTTAATATTTAAATTTTCTAGAGAGTTCTAGTATTTTAAAACAGCATCAATATTGATAAAAAAAAACACAGCTAGTAATCATTTTCTATAGGAATTTATACAAGACAAAAACATAACTCTCATTTATCTGGTTTCGGATGATTTTCACTGCACCGGTATGTAGTAGCTATGTCAGTGCAATGCTACATTGATGAGTAGTCTTGAACATTATTGCGTGTAAACAAGAAAGTATGGAGTTTAATCTTTCACACCATCAGTTTCATGTTTATAACAATGGATAGTTGTCACATGATCTTGTTTTATCCAATCAGAAGGCAGAGGAGGGTTCAAATTGCAAAATCATATTTACTCATACTAACACTTTCGGACAATGTTTACAACATCCAAGTACAAATATTGCAGGACTATGTTCTGACCTCCAATGATGTGACCTGTATGGCTGAGGTTCCTGGCATGGAATCAACTCTGGTCGCCACGGGGATGGGGAATGGTGGCATCATTTTGTGGGATGTGGAGAAAGCAGTTGTGGCCAAAGTGTGAGTAATGGGAAAATAAGTATATTTAAGGTTGAAATGTAATGAGTTATGTTTGACATTGAATAAGTAGAGCAGAGTCCTTTTTTCCTCAAATGAATTTCAAATATGGCATTTTTTGTCATGCAATACTGAGTTTTATTTTGTGGTTTCAAATAAAAACAACCTCTAATGAAATAAAAATGTACAAAAAAATAGTTGAAATGAATTGTATACACTGAGGGCAACTTATGTTGTAGCTAAAATTGATTCAACGAAAATTCCTATGTTCTTTAGATTGCAACCTACAAGTCATTAAACCAGCTGAACATACTGTTAACATTGATATGTTGTGCATAGACGAAGTTATAAGGATTATCATGAAACAATTTCTTAGTGGTCTGCCATCCCCTTCCAGATTTGAGTTACCTCCCCCATCTGCTATGAGTGCCCAGAGCCGACATAAGTTGAAGCAGAGCTCAGAGAGACGGGTCAACAACATCAAAATACTTGTGCATAAAGTGCGGAAACCAGATCCTGCCTATATCAAGTAGGATGAATTTTATTGGTTGTCATTTCACATAAGCTTGCCTTGTGATAGTTCTGTCACGACTGAATTGTCATCAGTTGAATAATCATGCAAGTCTGTGGGCAACTACGTCTGTAATAACATAAGTACTGAGAAAACATTAACAAAATTATTAACAAGGATCAGCTTTGTTTTGTTTGTTACTGTGAAATAAGAACTAGGCTTATAGTAAAATGTGAAAAGAGGTAATACTTGATCGGTCAAGTAATTTTTTGTATGGACCTATGTTAGAATGCTAAACACCATTATCTTCTTTGAGTGGCATTTTAGAAGTTGGAAACAGTACAAAGTACAAATATTTACAACTTCTTTATTCCGAGATTTGCAACCTTTCAATAAAGATTCTATAGTATGAATTGCCATGTTTTCTTGAAGACTACGTATAACTTCTTTGAGTGCCATTCATGCTTGACAACGATACAAGAATCCTTATCGAAACGTCTCAAATCTCAGAATAAAGAAGTTGTGTGTACTTAAACAATATTATCTAAGCCCCATCCGAAATTTCAATATTCATTGATCCTTTACGTTTTTGATGAATAAATTACTTAAAATCAAACTTTGGGGTACTCTTAATTTGTTTTGCTGAGTATACAAGAATTTTGATATAATATAAATTTCACCTCAGAGTACTGACCAAGAGTCACCACGTGGCCAGTGAAGCGGGCAGCAGCAGACTGGACATGAGTAGACACACGTCCCAACTGTCCTCTTCCTCTCTCAAACACAGCTCTGACCAGGAGTCTGCTAGTGTAAGTACAATTTATGCTTTAACATTGTTATATATAGGATCACTTGACAGGTCTGATGTTTGAGTGAATAAGCTGATAAAGGTGCACGGAGTATGTTGTTGCGTTTAAATATGTCAAGCTTTAAAAATGGTGTTATTATAATGAGAACTACTGGCTGTCTCTGAAAATTACCATTTTAATGCTTATCAGTTCAGAATAGTGAGAAAAAAGCAGCTTAAAGTTGTGATTTGTGATCGAAAACTGGACAGTGACGCACGTCAACGACTCAAACATTATTTCAAAGACTTATCTACAGCAGGGGTGGGTATTGCAGGGATTACCAACGACTCTCTTCCGTTGTTAAAATCCGGACAAAATCCGAAGTTTACGAACCCGCATGGTGTTTTCCGAATGAAAAAATAAAACCCTGGAAAAAACGGTTTTGGCGACTGTATTGCAATACGTATCAGTTTCTATTTTTTATCGATAAACCGGTTATATTGCGCACCCCTAGCAGACACAACAACAATTATGGTATGGTAGTGTTAAGCATATCATATATTAGTAGTAGTAGTAGTATACAAGCAATTGGGACGTAGAATTTAACCTCGTAACATTTTTTTTTAAATATCATAATTTTGGCATTTAAGGGATGAAAATGTAATAATTTTGACATGACTTGAACTTTATGCAGGACACATTGTATATTTGTTACTAATTAAGCGACATACACAATTTTGGAACACTCTGTGTCACTTTAAGGACAGTGCTGAAGATTATTTACCTGACTAAGAATGAAGGTTGAATTCCACAAGGAACTTAACCCCAAAAATTACAAGAGTATGTACTATTGCAGATAGTGGGATCCTGATTAACCTGTTACACATATGGTATGGTCATTATCTAAATGGCAATATATTTCTTATTCTTAATTAATGGTAGTTTATACAAATATTATTGGAAAACAACTTCTTTATTGTAAACATTTACAATATTTTGAACATGGTGGATATGTTCACAGTTAAAAGGACAGTCCTATCAGCGTATTTTTTTATAAAATGTTTATACAAGCATGTTGCCAGTTGAAACATGTTAATGAGGGTAACATTTTGATTGATTTTACAACTAGACAAATGGGAGAGCACATTGGGTTAAATAAACAAGAATAAGAAGGGATTTCCAAGGCATTGTTGATTAGTCTTACCACAAATCACTTGTAAATGTGCAGATATTCTATCCATTCATATAGGTTTTTTTATAATTTTGTAAAATTAGTGAAAGTGCAGCACCTATTTTCATGTCATTTTCCCTCAAAACAAAATGGCTAACCGTAGCTGATAGGCCAGCCTCTTTAAGAAGTTGTTATCCAGATTTCTTATATTCTACAGTGTCCAACTTCTGGACGTAACACAAAACTTCATGGCATGATAATTTATGCACATGAATTTCTTTTAAGGTTATTTGGAGATTTATATTAGTAAAAGAGACAGTTTATGCAAGTCTATTGCAGAAACTCATTTCAAATTATTTCTTTAGTCTGTGCTTTGATGAATCATTAATGCTCATGTTGTAGTGACCAAACAAAGGACAGCTTCAACGGTTTACTCAATAGGACACATGTCTATTAGTTATTCATTCACTTTATGAGATCTCGAGACTATTGTATCAGCTTTACTTATAATATATATGAAGTAAAAGTAAATTTATGTCTGTCAGAATAATTAACAGATAGATTAAGAATATATTAAAAATCAGACAAGTTGGATATTATATATAGAAATATATATTTGTGCATCATAAAATAATTACTGCTATGAAGGTTTTTTTTAAGAAGTCCTTTAAAGTTATTAGCATATAGGAATTATCAATGATCATCTGAGATCAAAACATAGATATGAGGATATCAATATTATTTTCAAAACTCTACTGCAACTGTTATTTTAACATATAAAGCAATATTTGTGAATCGTTTTTGTTGCTTACAGCCCACAAAGAGTCTACAAGACATTATTGAAGATGGTGTAGAGAAAATAGATAACATGGAGGACTCTACAGCTCAAGACAGTGACAGGGCAGAGATCAAGAGTCCCGAAAAGCAGGAGATACAGGCAGACAGTAGGTTCTAGTTCACACCTTACCAAGGAATTAAACAGTGGTCTGAGCAGTGCCAGTTGAAAACTTTTTACCCCTTTCTATGTTTCTAATGATGCCACGTTGACCACAGGGACTTGTATCGCCGACAATGAGAATATCATTAAATATTAAATTAAAATTTAAAAAATGATATCTCATCTCTATAAATACTAGTATTTATAAAGAAGAGATACCATTTTTTATTTCATTATAATATTATTATTATTATAATTTTCGGCGATACACGTCCCTGTGACGTTGAAAGATTCAAAAGGTTTGAGGGTTCCTGGAAGTGTGAACCCTACCCTTCCCTCGATGGGGGACCTTTTCCCGATCAGTTCTGTATCTTCTACTGTTTAATCCTTAACCATAATTATACTAGTTGCCAGGATGTAAGTAAATTGATATTCAGAGTATCGTTACTCCCTTGCTCAATTCACTTCAAATGAGTCACATGCATTTTCTAAAATATAGATATAGATCTACATATGCTGTTGAGTAAATGGGACTTCTTTCATTAGCCAACTATTATAACCATTCCTTCAAAACATTTGTCAGGTCCAGAAGGGAAAGTGAGGAAGAAGAAGAAAGTCCGACACGCAGACGAAGAAGAAGAGGTTGACCCAGACACTGCCATGATAGTGGAGAGTTTTGACCCTATCATTGTCACTGTCCACCAAGATGCCAACATCAGGTTCTGGAATATGGAGGTATACTTGTATAGTCGTCTGTATTTCATCTACCTACATGTTCAAAATATATGGTTTCAACAATGCCAAATATCAGTATGTTGTGGTGTTCATTTTTAGTAAGACTCAGATATTTAGAGAATCAGAACATTTAAATGTAAGTTGACATGATTTTGTCCAGTGATTTGTCATAGCTACTTTGCAGGTATTCATTGCCATTCAACATAAGGAAATCTTTCAAATTTGCCTTTAAGATTCAATAATTTATCCAAGTCATTATACAGTTGTTATAAATTGTTTATAACAATTGTACCTAATTATCTCTATATGCTTTACTCTTGTTAAGAAAAAACTCCAGACAAAAAATTATAGCTCTACAAACTTTAATGGCCTATTTTAGCACAAGGAATTTAGAAGTATTAGTATGAATGTTAACTGAGAGAATATAAACCCTACAGTTTTGCATATTTTATTATTAGTAATATTGAGCTATTAAATATTTCAAGAAATCATTGAACTTTTTTTATTTTGTTTTCCAAATATGGTATCATAGTAAGTGATTATTCCCGTGCTTTTATTATCTTTAATCCTCTATTTCTGTTGAAGGGTGCAGTTCTGAGAGAAATCTCACCCATAACAAGACGACAGGGAACACCAATTACGTCTATCTGTCATGATGAAGATGTCAATATCATCGTTACCGGAGATCAAAGTAAACATTCTCCAACTACATGAAATTGACACATGACTGTAAACCATATTTCACCATTAATATCATACTGAAGTATAGAATCATTAAACATGTTGCATTTCATTTTCAAATCTACACAAACATGCAATTCAGAAAAAAATTATAAATGTCTTGAAATTTACGGCCAGCTGTTGGTTTATTAACTTCAAAAACAGTTTGATGAAGAAATAACTTCAAATGATCTAGCAATGGATTGTTAACTGTACAATGACTGCTTCAGAGGGCTACCTCACTATGTGGGATGTGAAGGATTTCCTTGAAGATCCAGAATCAGAGGAAATTGTGAGTACCTGCATGGATATATCACTCATTTAAAGTTACTCAATTCTATCACTGTCCTATCTGGGTTCTCATGCATACTGGATTTTATAGATTATACCATGTTTAATAGTAGTTCTATACGTAAAATGGTTCAAATAATCTAAAATTTTATTTAAATAGTGCATTGATCAATGCTTAAAACATTTTAACCATAGTTAACAAGTAAAGTATACTCACTTTTCAGGCACTCAAGGTTCAAATCTAGATTTATATCACATCATATCACATCAGGTCCATTTATTTTGTCAAGTGTGATACCTCAACTCATGTCTGGCTATGGTGAGAGGAAACAGCCCACCAAACTCTCAGAACCTCTCATCATTCAGCAGGTCACTCTATGTAGTATATTGACAGAGCTGCCTGCCAGCCAATTGCTGATTCGTTTCAGATTTTGGTTGTTGGAGAAGACATCAGCAAAGCCTGCCTGGGTTGAGAGATTTTAGACATGCTGAGAATCTAAACATTGCAGGGCTTTTAAATGTTTTTGGAGAGTTTTTTTTTCCTTTTTACTAAACCCAAGCAGTTCTTACCAGTAAGGAATAAAAGTTATAACAAACATATGGTGACTATGGACACTATGGACTATATTGTTCTACATTAGTGACAAGTCATCAGGTTTCTTCTAATTGATGTGATCATGCAATCTAATGTATGGTTGGATCCTGTCATTTTGATTTTCTAACTACAATTTATCAAACAAATGTGAACATTTTTCAGGACAAACTAAAGCAAATTGTCTCCTGGCGAGCTCATCTCAGCAAAGTTGTCTCCCTTGTTTATGTCGACAGTGATGATGCAATCATCTCAGGATCCACAGACGGGTCTGTCAGGTGAGTGAACTATTGATGTTTGTAGAAGGTGTTTAATGATATAAGTGGTGCCCACAAATATAAGGAAACTGAGATACCCAAAATGGGAGAGTCGCTTCTGTCTTTCATTTCTATCACGAAAATAGTTCCATGATGATTATGATGATATACATCATTCATATACTTGCAATTTACGGAAAATAAACTATCTTTGCCTGCAACAGGAAGATAAAGCAATTAAGTTGCTGTCCGTTGAAAAGGATAATTTTGATCAAAGGTAACAAAACAATTTCAGCCAATATATATGTTGAAAGGCATTGCAGCGGAAATTCCTCACAAGCAAAATAACGTCATGAAATTAACTCGCAAATATTGTTCATAATTTTTATTGACTTCTCCCCAAGTGTCTGATATTGTGTTTTCTCCTCTGATATTTAAGGATCTGGTGGGGCAAGAAAGGCAGATTTGTTGGATTTTTTGGTCAGCACCGACCTTTCAACTTCCCGGCCTCTGAAGACTTGTCTGGTACTCCCGTCCTGCCCTATGATATCACTGAAGTAGGTTGTCAGGAATCTGAAAATTCCCTAAAGATAATTCATAAATTGACTACTGGCAAGTAGATAGGAGTATGTTAGATGCTTATGGAAAGTTAACTATATCCTGGCATTTGGTTAATCTTTCATTGTAAAATTTACTTGGCATTAAAAAATTTCTTCAGCGACCTATCCTTGCACTGACGAGAAAGAAAAGTGCAGTTCAAAAGATCCGACCTGTCCAAAAGTTTGAGTATCCATTGATCTTCAACCAGGACAAGTAAGTATATCATGTGTGTGTGTGTGTGATTAAAATTATCTTATCTCAATCAAGTACTCTTTTGATTCTCTCACTCTTTTCACTTACTTTGGTGATGTGTAAATAAAGTGGACGATTAAAATAGGACCGAGTGCTGTCAACCAACATTTGTCAATTTTCAGTTCCTGGTCAAACCTGGATGAAGATATCCAAACTTGATTAGCTTACAATATGAAGCAAGTGGTAGAGTAACGACTTTTTGTGATAATTTCAGAAACCGAATCATTATAATTATGCAATTTTACTTTAAAAATTTCAAGTTTAACAATATCTCCTAAATGCCACATGAAATATAAGTCAGTCTTTGATGCTTGATTTTTTCCAACAGGTGGCGCCCTTTCCGGCGTTCAGCTTACCTGCGACCCAAATCTAAACCCCCACAGCCAGAGGATAAGAAGTTCTTTGAAGCACTCATCAAACCAAGGGTAGAAATTAAATCATGAATCGAAATATCATGCTGCTAGTGTGCCCATTAAATATGAGATACATATACACCTACTCAAATTAAAGAAAACCAAACTGAAACAACATCATTAAGCCATACAGAGGTAAATGATCACAATTTAATGTTAAATTTGAAATTGAAGGCTTTTGAACTTTTCTATGCATGTGATAAATTTGTCTATTATATGAATATAGGCATGTCGTAGTAAATCACATTACACCACTTGATTTCATTCAGGCTTACAACTACCACTTGGAGAGCTCTACAACAGGAGAGAAGCTGCATGGAGCTGTCTTCAGGGCTCTGCCAGTTTACAGGGTCAGTGTCTTGTCTTTCTAACATCCATAACTGACAGAGGTTTCTGAAGTCATTTTGTTCTCAGCTAGAACACACCGCTAATTGCTGAAATATTGTTAAACATTAACTCACTCACTTTCTTGGCTAGAAAAATTAGATGCGCTAAGTTAAAAAAATACTCCGAGTTACCTGCGCGTTAAATTATGTTACAAACTAAACATATGGTCTGATCTTGTAGCTGTTGTGGAGACTGGAGTTCCTTCTTCTGTGTGGTAAGCACATAGTTCTTTCAGGACAGAAGTGATGTGAAGTGATATTTATTGAGTTAAATTTAGGACAGTATCAAAAAGACCTAATAACATCTCTGTCATGTATAAGGTGTCAATTCCAACTTTTAATATGGACAAATATTTTCAGGTAAAGACTCCAGAAACTCCTAGAACACCAGTGATGAACTATCCAGTTGTAGAGAAAGACGGTCAGTTCGGTCGACCCTCCATTATTGGTCCTGGAGGATCTCTCAAGGTATCAACTTTCATTCTGAAAATCATTTCTCCAGTTTCTCTTAATGTCTACTTTATTAACATTGACTGATAAAGAACAATTGAGTATTTTATTCTTATGGAAGTTATTTTTATGGGTATTATATGTGTACGTTTTCAAATACGAAAATGAAGTACATGATGACAGATTTCATTAAAGCATTACAAACTGAGGATGTAAAATTATTCAATTTAAATCACGCTTTTATGTGGCATAAGAATTTTTAATCAAATCAAAAAGTTCTATCAAGTTCATCAGCTGACTTATATCATTGCATTCTCTCAAGGTTTGACTATAGATATATTTATTTGCTCTTTTAAATGATATATGATAATTTGTGAAATTCACCTAATCATATTTCTACCACAGTTGTTGACTAACGTTACCCATCATTAGTAAATTTCAAAAGAAATTCAACAGAAAGTCAATTTATAAAATGTTTCTCATCACTGTTAAATAAGTGTATTCCGTTTCACAAATGTGCACTCCTGATTGCCACCAACTGTAGAGAATTATTTGAAAGTAAATTCTAATGTATGATCTCTCTCCTCTTTTTCATGATATGTGCTATTTCCCTACAACTTGCTCCACCACCAACTAACTGCATGTACTACCTCCCTCCAACTACTGTTACCTGTATACCACCTTCTACTGGCTGCACCACCTGACCCCTGTGTCATCAAATGCATTTCCTTTTTTCTTTAATCTTGTTTTCTCATAAATATGAATTTGTCACTTTATGTAATAATTTTGTTTATTTTTATAATCTCACTTATTATATCAAAATTGATTTTAAAATTGGAAAATAATTTCAATATCGGTTGGTCTTTGTAAATTCAATGCTAATATACTTGTGCTTTCATTTCCAAAATATCTTTCCACTAATATTCTTGATAATTGTCATTTGTCTGTCAACATTATAATAAAAATCACATTTCGAACCTTAACTGTAAACTTTTCTAACTCTTTTCTCATTGTATAATCTTTTATTCTATATGTTGTCTTTTGTGGTGTATTAATCTGTGACACTTGTCAAAATATGTCAATTTCAAATCGATATACATATTCATATCTTTCCTACAATTTCTTTTTTATCCATTTCTTTAAATTGGCTTGGTTGGTGTTGGGACTGGCTTACTAAAAAACAATCACTTAAAACCAAAATATTGGAATCAAATCTATTTCCCCCCAGTCCCAACGCAAGCCAGGCAAACACATTCCACGTATGAAAGTTGTGTATCTTGCACTCCAGGGTGCTCGCACTATGGGTAGAAGCCTCACTGACAGGCCCAGCAACCGTGTTGTAAGTATTTATATTAAAAAATCATCATCTGTAGAACTTATTTTGTTATACATTGCTGTTGTGAAAAAATTCATGCCATGAAATAAACCCAAAATTGATTACAGAAAATTTGATTCTATAACAAGGTATTTGGCTAACTACTATATACTAACTGAAACATCTGCCTAGGTTTCTCATGTAAGGTAAGGTTTAAGGCACTAATTTTGTCAGTTTCATGAGTTAAAAAAGTGGTAGGGTTTGGGTTGTAGGGGCACTTATAGGGAAAGTGCACTATTTACGTAGAATATGGTATTCTTTTTAGAATTATGTTACTTTTATTTCAACATTTTCACTTAAAGTTGATTGTTTGTTCAACAGAAGATGAATGTACCAAGTTCCTAGGTATGAAGGGCACTGTTTGAGTGTTTTCATACTGCACAAGATTAATGTACTGAGGAATTAAACTGAATGCAGTGCAAATGAAAATAACATCTTATCAAATAGTTTTTCAATACTTTTATGTTAATAACATTAAGTCTTGTCACCTCAAAGCATTTATAACAGAGAAGCAACCAGTCCTGAATAAATTTTACAACATCTCAAATGTGTAGACCCAACAACTTTGATGGCTTTATTTTTGTGATTCCGTCACCATGATATTTGAATTTCACACATTTATTTATATTCAAGCACAAATATATGTTTTGTATGCACACACACATACATATCTACCATGGTTATCAAATATCTACTAACTTCCACAGTGGCAATGATTATGCCATACATATTGATTAATTTGATCAACCACGAAACATAGGTGTGAAAACAATTGTATTGTTTGTATTCATAAACATATAGGTTAACTTGATTATAACAGTGAATTGGTAGTCCAAACATTCAATTTAAATTGTGTACTTCAAGCTTAGTTAAATTCAATTCAAGCTGCTAAGTTTTACAGGCACAAGCCATGTCATCAGTATCAGGTGGAAATACAATCGAAGCATTCATAAAATACTCGTGAAGGTTGTGTGCTTTGCTAGTTCCCCCAAATGCAAAACCTAACTATTTTTCTTTCTTTAGGTGTTTAATCAATTTGAAATAATTTTCAACAGATCCATTTTTATTGCTGTGAATTTTACTAAGATCATTTAAATTTTTACCAATATATAGTTTTATTCTCAACAAAGTTAAGGTTTTTTCAGTAAAGGTAACGTACAGGTTTAAACATCATATGTTGACCAACACATAGATATTGATATCACTGATTTTTTTTATTTTCAAACTAATCTTTGAGGTTTCAATGCCCAGAATTGAAGTTATGATAATCTAGATAAAGTTTTTGACAGAGTTTTTTGTTTTGTTTCGATTAACATCTCTCTCAAAATAATTAAAGACAATTTAAGTATTCTTACACCTTTTTTTCTGAGTTCCTGCATTTAATCATTATAAAGTGTGAGAAAATGAGAACAAAATCAAAATTATCAACAAGGACAAGACTATGTCTTCAAATAACTGCAGAGTTATACAAATGACACATCAGAATACATTTTTGGGACAAGAATGTGTCAGTAAATGTTTTATCTACTTTTCCCAATTATTATTGCAGGTTTCACCCTTGAAGCTTCAATCCAGGAGGCCAAGGCATTCTCTGATTGGTGG
Organism: Phorcus lineatus; assembly: GCA_921293015.1. Classification (NCBI taxonomy): domain Eukaryota; kingdom Metazoa; phylum Mollusca; class Gastropoda; order Trochida; family Trochidae; genus Phorcus; species Phorcus lineatus. The sequence continues at coordinate 35,721,998 of OV121084.1, read as the reverse complement.
ATCACTAAATCCTCTCATCCAATCATCTCTGGGTAGTCAATCTTTTTCACCCTCACCAAGAAGAAGATGAAAAATATTAAATTAGTTATGTAGGTTTATTTATCATAAGTTGTTAAGTCATTGAGTCTGCTCAGCCTCTCAAACTCTCTAACCCAGCGAAATGACAAAGAAGTTTTACTTCTCTAAATGAAAATATATTCATAAAGTTCCATGTTTTGACTTAGTATAAGACTTTATCATATATATTATCAGATTTTATTGGTTAAAGTAAAATCTGTATTTTCACTGAGTGAAATAACATGGTTTCTGGAAGGTAAAATATTATCCTCATTAACAATTGAATGAGAAGTCTGTTAGAAGTGAAGGGATTTCTCTTTTCCTTTCATAAAACAATGATTTTTTTTTTTTAAATGCATTTATTTTTTAACATTTATTTATTCAATTTTTGTTTAAAAAACTTAATAAATATTTGAAAATTTAAAATTTTTCATCAAATTCCATCATTATGTCAAAGCTAAATTTTGTGGTAATATAGTTGTCAGTGGATGATAATAGCATTTACTGCTGTCTTGACGCTGAAAAACATCCATATTCTTACCTCAGATTTGACTCAATTAAATATCAGCAGTATCATAATTATAAAGGTTAGGATTAATCCTTATTGTTTACCCAAGGCTACATTATCCTTAAAGATGAAATAGCTTAAGACCAGGAGTTGATTTTCAAAGCTTTCTTAATACTGATACAGCTATAGCATTAACTAAGGCTAAAGACTTTGCTAAGAAAGCCTTAAAAACCTGAGCCAAAGACTGGATTTTAAAAACTCTGTTAGTATTGATATTGGCTTATGATTCTCTTAGAGCTAATGTACCTTCCAAATCAGTGCTAAGCCAATAATAATATGTTAATATAACCCATGCTTTGACCACAGATTCACACAGATCTTTTAAAACTATGACTGCCTTAAACATCTTAGCCCCAATTCAATTAATTGCTGATGAACTGGTTTTGTTTTGCGGTTGGTCGTGTGTCTGGTCAAGTGGTCATTAGCTGGTCAAGCATGATAATTCTCGACGTCGGATGGACAATTAACCCCTATAATTGAGGATATCAATTAAGTCAATTGATGAAGTTCTGTGAGGCCAAATGAAAGAAAATGTTTTATGGTGTGTCTGGTCTAATAAATTTATTTTCAAATATTTTATATTTATTTAGTTTATGTCTTTTTCTAAACAAGGAAGTTGTCAACTGGCACTAAAACTTTTATAATCCCCAGGAGAGTTAATCATTTAAGACATCCAATAACAAGTATTAGTTTTACTCACTGAAGTGGTTTCTTTGAATGCTTTCATTCCGTGACAGTTATGTTTTTTATCAAATGGAAAAATATATCAATGGATATTTAGCTGTAGTGTACAGTGTTTGTCTTTATAACCATTGCAGTATTAATGCACAATGTTTTTCTTTGGGGAAACTACATGTGAATACTATTTTGCATATTTCACATTTTTATATAGCATGTTATTTTCTGGAAAAAAATTATCCATGATCTTTTTGTTTATAATTAATGAATTATCCTAAAATAACAGCAATTACGACAAGGCCAGTCAATGGAGGAAAAATATTTGTTTTTAAGGCTTTGATGATTTTGATATTATTAGTGCAATACATTGGTGATATTAAAATGTAAGAAGTGTAGCAGTGGCTGCAAATATTTGTGTGGTTTGTTTGTTGATGGTAGAATAAGAAATTGAAATAATGTGATTGTTCAGTTTTCTCTTTTTTAAGTTCACACAACTTAAATTCTATTGAAATTGATGAGAAAAACCTTCAACTTAACAATTAATTTGTGTAAAAAAAATATTTAATACTACTTTGAATTTGATTTACAGGCAATTTCTATGTATAAATGTTTACTATTTTATATTTTTTCGCAAAAAAATAAAATATCAAAATAACAGCATAGGATTTTGATTTGCAAAGTACAATTGTCTCAAAATTAAGTTTTTGAATGTTTTACCTTAAGAATTTTGATTCATATTATTTCTGTACATCATTAATTTTTCAGGCTCTAATGAAGATGTCTCAAGATATTTTAGATTCTCAAATAGTATAAGTTTATTCAAGCCTTCCACAAAATATATAACCTTGTCAGTATCTAAATACAGCAGACACAGTCATAATACTGTGTAGTGATCTCAGTGAGGTCATAGCATTGTGACTCATACACTTGATGATGTCATAGCATTGTGCAGATTCCTTTGCAGTGGTGTCTACATTTTGCTTTGAGATCAATTGTGATAATTTTATGCTTTGATTAATTATGAAAGCATTTCTGTGATATGAATGCAATATGTATATGCATTTAATATGTGTTACTTCCACATTTAATATTTGGATGTAAATTCATGCTGGTTGTTATTTTTTGTTGTTGTAATATTTCTTTGTATGTTTCTGTGTACAACAATGGAAATTTCAAATTCGTTTTTGTTTTTTCTTTAATTATAGATTTTGGGAAATATAAAATATTGGAAAAATGTTATTTATTCATAAGCTTTTAACAGTTTGGTAAATGTTTATAATGCTAAGATATATGAAAAATAAATCAATGTAATATATAACCTATTTAGATTTTCTTTTGTTTTTGTTTCTTTGTTTTCAAAAGATGTACCAGATGTGCAAAATGACATTTTCGTTTGAAGTCAGGCTGGAATAAGTAGGCCTACCTGAATTACGAATGGTGCAAATACAAGTACAAATGGTGCAAGTGTGTGATTCAACTTACAAAATCAGGTCTTATGACACTTTAAAGGTTTAATCAAAGAACATTCTGACATTTACCCAATTATTCATTAATGTTAGCACAGTGATCAGCAAGTGTAAAAAACGTTATTATTTTTATGAAATCACAATGGAGAACTTTGAAAATGGGCACATACAATCCCTGAATATATGACATATTTAACATTGCATACAAAATAGCTCTATACCTAGCAACGCGCCGAATTTTACACAATTACTGGTTAACCTGCATGTAAAAGTGACACTCCACAGTTGTAATTAGCTCCGACTGCAAGGTGGGTTACTCAGTTGTGACGTCAAAACCAATGACGTCATATATATCAAGTCAACTTGACCTTTTGACCTTAGATCTTTTCTCAACGATTTATAACTTGTTTCACGTAATTTAACACACCAACGTGTAACACAAAAAAATGTAAGCTGGTTGTGGGGGGAAATATTTCAAAGTGCTGCCTAACGGAATAACTAGCATCCGATTTCTTAGATACGGTTAGGCCTACATGCAGGGTATTCTTAAAGAGTGAAATAATCCAAATAAAGATTAACTCCAAATAAATTAAAATTGAATTATGAAATGCGAATTAAATAATGTCCTTTCATTCTAAATTGTTTCTGTTTTCTCTTCGTCCTCTTGACCAGTGATAATGACAGCTAAAACTAAGTAAAACAAGCATACCTTATTTTTTTAATGAAACATAAGATTTAAATGATTTTAACCTACATATTTACTAGATTAGCTAAATCGATATGATCGTGTAGATTGTAATATTTATCTTGGGCCCTTTTGTTCAGCCAGCTGATCATTGGCTAGCGGCATTTGGTTCAAGATTAAAGAATGATGTACGAATCAATTTCCCTATCAGAACTCACTGAAAGGTGTTCGCAGCATGGCAGAATGAATAAAAGACAAATAATTTTTTTAAATTGTGCCAAATCACTTTTACAGGTGCTTTGAAATTGCCTTGATAAAAGCGAAACACCTTAAAGAGCCACACCGTGATTTTCATAACATATTATTTACCTTAGATACGAACTTAAATGTCATATGTGGTGATATAAAATCAAAACATCTTAACTTTTCATGTCCAAAAGACATATTTATGACTAATTCTTGTTTTCCAAAATTACGTTTGACTATTTGACGCGCGCCAATGTCCGGTTTTCGATCATAATTGCGACGTTCTACCTTCATATTGTCACTGTAAAACTCCAATAAGCTTTAAAATGTGTCTTTTTGGTAACAGTCGATACTTAGCGATCAAATGACACCATTGATTAAGTTTGGCATATATGACTCCAACAACTCACGGAGTGGCTCTTTAAGAATACACTGAGATGAAGAAAACAATGGGAACAAATTGACAAATCGGAGACCAATGAGGTATTCCATTTTAAGCGATATGCTGATTTCATATTCAACTATGACACAAATATTTTAGTCCATCCAAACGACCGTCGATTTTTTTTTATAATTGTATCCATGCGCGCTTATAAAATCGCTATCACGTGATACTTTTCTAATTTTAATGTACTTTCGTAAAAAGAACAAATTCAAGAATCGAAAAGTATAATTATTGCTATGCTACATTACGAATGACGCGGTACTTTTGATGTCAGCACCTAAACTGAAACGGTTCTAAACAGTTCTAAAACTGATTTTTTTTTTTTGGCATTTTCTATTTTCCTATAGTAATAAAAAGTTATAAACGGAGAAGTTTAACATTTTTGTTTCATAACATTCAATATTGTTCTTAATGTTCGCTTCAGAACAGTCCTTTCTGATTATCTAATACAATTGATTAATATGTTAAACATTGTAGATACAGTTCGTTACCACTATCCTCAAATACAAAAATGTTTTTAAAAATAAAACATTTTTACCAAAAACAAATACTTTGTTAACTTTCGAAATTTTGTCTCAATAATCATAATTATTGGAAAAAATAGTAATCAATTCAAACCGACAAAATACAGGATGAATAACTTGTACAATGTCTGACATTTCGATCAATAAAAAGCATAATGTAAGTAGTGCATATGGAATTCAAACGGTTTTCAATTTTATAATAGTAAATGGTACCAGTCATTCATTAAAAAATAATACGAACTTTTTGTTTAGCAGACTGTTTATTTTCATCTTGAAATAAATTTATAAAAACCTCCCATATGTACAAACCAAACTTTAAATATACAAATGTGAACCAGGTTTGAAATGAAATAAATCAACACTTGCAGTCGATATCCTGAATTATAAACATCGATAAAACCTACTGTAAATTGCGGCTGAAAAAAAATTAATAAAAGTCTTAAATATATACCTATCAAAAGATTCTAAAAAATTGTCATAATAAAAATTTCAAATAGTGTATAAAGTTGATATCTACACATATAAAATACGGTTGGCTAAATAATTTATGATAATTCATCTGTAAAGAGCTACTTGTCGTAATTTATACTGACTTGCTTCTAATTTAAATATCGATAGAAATTATTGTAAAATAGTTATGTCACTGTTCCTGCAAAGTCAACTTAGTTAAGCGCTTAAACATCGAACAGAAATCAAGTTGTATCATAATAAGCAACAGAATAATTAAATTCCTCCCCTCCATAGTTTTGAAACATAACAAAATGAAGAGCGTTATTGCACAATTCGGCCTAGCCATCTTTGGCAGGGGTACTTCGATCAAGCTGCGATGCCGCCTCTTCGGCGGCCCGCCTTTTTCTCTCTTCTTTCTCGACTTGCCGTTTTTTGTAAGCTTTTTCTCCTTCAAGAGCCATATTTTCCAGGCTTTCCACCTTCAGAGCTGTCTGAAGCCATCCCGAACCCAAAATGAGACCAATATCCGGCCTGTTTTTGTAGTCATACTGAAACATCCACTGAACAAGCGCCTTTGATTCCTCCGTCACCTTCTTGTACTTCTGCCATGGGAATTCTAATCTCTTCTGTTCATCCAATACACCAGAATTTCCTTTGCTCTCATCGAAAGGCATTTTACCTGTGATGAAGATATACAGGATAACACCGATAGCCCATATGTCCGACTTTTTCGGCTCGTAGGGCTCGCCTTTCAATATTTCAGGAGCTGCGTACGACTTTGAACCACAATATGTTCTGCTGAGGTCTTTCATGCATTCACCTTTCACAAATCCGAAGTCGCACAATTTGATGAAGTAGTTTTTGTCCAGGAGAAGGTTTTCAAGTTTGAGATCCCGATGTGTGATGTTTTGATCATGAAGATAACGCACAGCGTCACTGACCTGTAAGATCCAGCACTTTGCAAGTGGTTCGTTCAATGCCCCAGATTTTTGTATGTAACGCAGCACGTCTCCATTTTCAGAGAATTCAAGAATCATATAAATCCTCCGTCCATCATCAAACATATCAAACATAGAAACAATGTTCCTATGCCGCATTTTTGGCCATATTTCAAGTTCACGCGGCAGAAATTTAGTCTGGAAATCTTTTGGGGCTTTGAGTCGATCTACAATTTTCACAGCAACTTTCTCTCGATCTTTCGAAAAGCAGTAAGCAAGTTTTACCTTAGAATAACTTCCACTGCCCAAAGTTCTTCTCACAAGATATCCCTGTCTTGCAAGGATTGCCCTGTATGTTGGTCTGTACGTCACGGATTCCGTTTTGGAAAGTTGTGACCGTTTACATTCTACTGGCTCCACTTCGGCCTTCATTACCTGCAACTCCGACTGGAGGTTAGAGATGTATTTCGCTTTATCACCCATGTCCAAGCGCATAAGTTTGTTCGGCAACATTGGAAAAAAACTTTTTGGGATCAGATTAATGTTGCTGACATTTTGTTTATCATCTCTAAGTTCAACGGCAACATCACAGCGGAAGTGTTGCTAACTGTGACGTCATGAATGGCGTGACGTCACATCTCATAGCGACGATTATTCCTGTAAGCCTTTGTTCCCGTCGAACATACTTAGCGCGATGATGGGGTAAGATTTGTCGCCTAAGATGAGTCGATTAGTAAAAGATTTCGTGGTGTCAGAGGAGGAAGCGGAATTAAAGAGCAAAGGTTACAATTTAGGCACAACTCTAGGTGAAGGATCGTACGCAAAGGTGAAAGGCGCGTACTCAGATAAACTTCAAAAGAGGGTTGCGATAAAAATAATAAATCGCAAACGGGCACCCAAAGACTTTCGGGAAAAGTTTCTACCCCGGGAACTTCAAGTTTTGAAAGCTGTCGATCATCAGCATTGCGTTAAATTGTATGAGATAATGGAAATTCATCACAAGGTATGTATACAACATCTTTAAATAAAGTTTACAACCCATACACAATATAAGCCATCGGTAACTCATTAGTGTAAAATCTAAGAAATAATGAAATATTATTTTGCGACCCTTAAGTGTTATAACTATTTATAAACTCATCTCGATAAAATCGGTTAATATGTATACGTTGAATGGCTTTGGTTATTTTAGCTTTTTAATTACGAGATATGAGATAAAGTTATAAAGAACCGGTATGAATTTTTGTAGAGATTTGATTTACTTTGAGAGATACTGTCTTACTGTCTAAAATACCCGTGTGTAAAACATTTTTAATCCTCATCAAAAGTTTCGCCACTTACTTTGTAATGAAACAACAGAATAAAAAAAACACACATTTGTTATTTCAAGATTTCTTTAACAACAATAACAGAAGTTGATTAAACTGAATTGCATTGAATACGCGTTGGCGTATATACTGATAATAACTAAACTTTTGAGTGAAACAGAATATACTATAAATGTTCTGCTACGAACGCATAATTGCGTACATGGTGTCTCATGCATGTCCATCATTTATATGAAATAGTATTAGCCACAACTCAGGTCTCAATCGTTTTAAAACATTTACTATATCTGCACTCTCAGTAAAACAATCTGGCTATATGAAACTAAATGAAATCAGGTGAACGTTATCACTCATCCTTGCTGATTTAAGTACTGCTCCATATTGGGGCACAGTGTGTTGTTAGGGTCAAATATGTAATTTTTTTAAAATGGTGTTGTTATATCGAGAACTATTGGTTGCATCTGAAAATTACCATTTAAATGATTATCAGCTCAGTATAGTGAGAAAAAACCCAGCTTAAAGAGTTGTGATTTGTGATCGAAAACCGGACAGTGACGTGCGTCAATGACTCAAACGTAATTTCGAAAACTTATCTACAGTAGACACAACGACAAAAATGGTATGGTAGTGTTAAGCATATCACTTAAGTAGTATACAAGCAAATGGGGCGTAGAATTTATATTTCCCATTGTCGATATTTATTGAAAATAATCTTACTTTTGGCATTAAGTGATGAAAATGCAATTATTTCGACATGACTTGAATTTTACGCAGGACACATGGTATACTGGTTAATAATTAAGCGATATATACAATTCTGAAACATAATCTGTGTCACTTTAAGGGTAATTATTATAGGGGTACTGATTCACCTCATTCAAACAATCATAGCCGCTAAAATCGTGACGATGACTTCATAGCCTTGCTTGAAAAGAATCATCATTTCACACAGTGCTCAATTAAAAAAAAGAAAACATTCGGCGAGATGCAATTGTTAGATTTGCCCAGTTACAACAAGAGTGCAATTTATTTTGTAAAAACTTTCAAATTTTAACTAACTTCTGCAAATTAGCATCCGGATGAATCTCCCGTTTCTAACCGGTAGGACGAGTTCACAGTTTTCAAGTAAAGCAACTTTTTTAAAGTGTATGAAATGTTTCTTATTTTTTATATGCGTTTGCATTTAAGAAACGTAATACGTAATATTAAACATATCTTTATTTTGATTGCTTTATTATATATTTTGCATAATAAAGGTAATATAATACATGTTTCCTTTAAATGTTTCATTAAATCACTTCTAATTTGAGTACATACTCGTTCGGATGTTCATAGTTCGAATCACTGTTTGAATACAGTTGTTTTTGTAAACAAAATGTCAAAAGATTTTTAAAATATATATATTTTAGCAATCATACATTGCGTGTCTATATGTTGCGATGTATTTCGCTTTTGAACGTTATCGGTGAAGAAATAAAGATTTTAGAAAACTTCTTCAGCCTCACTTTGTAAAGAAAATTGCATTATGTTTTTCACATGACACGGAATATTATAACAAAAGTCTACATTTGTCCATACAGTGGTTAGATCCCCATTTTTTACGATGTGTATTCTCGAAAGAGTTTCCTGCGCCGTAGGTTCTTAGAATGGACTCTTTTGCAAAATTAGACCGCAAACCAAAAGGTTAAAGAATTACAAATCAAGATACGTTTTTGTACTCATTACAGGGTGTTTTTAAATTTTGAAAGATGGCAGGTATTTCTAGTCCATAAGTTTTGTTGGCGAAGAAGACTTAAATCATTTTGGTACATCGATTTCAGCTGTACATCGTGATGGAGCACGCGGGTCACGGTGACCTGCTGGAGTACATCAAGCTGCGAGGCGCTCAACCCGAGGACCAGGCGAAGACAATGTTCCGACAACTCATCGAGGGAATCAACTACCTGCACAAACACAACATCGCGCACAGGTACTGACATTGGTGTAGCGTAGTGGTACAGTAAAGTGACATAATTAATATCTTAGAAAATCTCATTAAAACGAGTTCAAAATTTTGCGCCACTACGTTACACAGATCTTGACTATTGAGATCGTATGAAAATATGAATACGATGTATTTAATATGGATCCTTCCCCTATATATCAATAATCTACCGATATAGGAAAGGGACGCATTTTTATCTTCATTGGTTATTGTACTCGTGTAATGACATGTCCTGATGGTCAAATGGATAAGCTGTTGGTACGGCTAGTCCTGGTGATTGCGCGAGTGTCTGGGTCCGAACACCGCAAGAGCTTGACCGGAATACTAGCACAAGAATTTAAAATAATAAACATTTGTTTCATGACCATACATAACTGTGTCATATTGAACATACTTTTAGATATTGGTCATGTTCGGTTTATTCTGCGTAGTAAATGTACACATGTACATCTAATCGTTTTTCAACAACTCATTCGCGTCGACCCCTAGATCAGCTGTTCTTCTTTCCATATTTTAAAGCAGAATAGTCTTTCATCACAAACCCTAGCATTTGTAAGAATTATTATTGTACTCATCACGTGTTTTGCAAGTAGGTGGAGTTGTATCTATTTTAAATATTTTATTCAAAGGAAGGGGCTGCTGGACCTATGTGTTATAAATGTCCGATTTTGTATTTCTCTTCATGCCATTCAAAAGGATAATTTGAAAATTTAATTCAATAATTTATAAAGTTTATTTCGTCATAAAATAGGTACGGTGGTTGGTGCGATTTTGGGCTTATTAAGTCATTTTAGTTCGTTGGAATGCAAAATCTTACGCGATCACTTTGGGTTAATAAATTTAAATTACTCCTGCATGCAGTCATTTATTTGTTATACTCAAGTTAAGAAAATTACGTTTGACTAATAAAGAGACGTCATTCTCCAGTTTCCGGCCACTTTTTCCGAATGGCCCGTCGGAGGCGCAGTCGAGGACTCACTCAAAGATAAAGTGTCAGCGATGTATGCCGATATAACTAATAAAAACTATGGTATAGAAATTGACTAACATCCCACTTGGTCCGAGTAAGGTTAACCACAAACTTTAAACCTTTCAGGTGATGTAAATTCCTATTATAATATTTTTTTACACCCAGTCACTGATGTGTGACGAAGTATGAAACCCAATATGATTTCCCTCGTAGGTAATAAAAGATTTTTCTCCTGGCTTCGGCCAATGGGACATATCTTTGGCTGAATCAGTACAGTGTCTGACTCTCATCCGGAGGTCCCGGGTTCGAATCCCACTGGAGGTAATCTCACAACCACGGTTGTTACATTACAGAGATCTGAAGTGCGAAAACCTTCTCCTGGACAACCAGAACTGCATCAAGATATCAGACTTCGGCTTCGCCAAGTTCTACGAGAACGGGGTAACTAGCAAGACCTTCTGTGGAAGTGCTGCATACGCCGCGCCCGAGATCCTGCAGGGGATACCCTACCACGTGCCTCTCCACGATATCTGGGCCATGGGGGTCGTCCTATATATCATGGTGAGTTGTATAGGGTTTGACGGATCTATTGATTGATTGGTGGATAGATAGATGATGGAAAATATAGATAGATAAGTGGCTGAATGGGAGGGGGAAGGGGTTCAGGGCGTTCGACAACATATCCCCTCCCTAATCCCCTTCTTTATTTTTAAAAAATCTACCATAAAAGGGGTGATTCCCGGAGGAATTACTGGAATAGTGGATGAGTGGATCCGCAATTGTAGATAGATAGATGGATAGATGAATACACGGTGGGCTATCCAAATTAGGCCGACCCCTTACCGCGATATCTTGGGCCATGGGTGTCGTCCTATATCATAGAGAGAGTGAGGACCCATGGAAAGAAAAACCATTGGTAGTGTGTCTTTGAATAAAGCTTTGCTTCTGTGCAGAGTTAGTAGGTGCAATAGTTTGGGGCAGAGGGTGCAAATGTTTACATTGAGTTCAAAGAACCCAGTTTGGATGTTAATGGAACCTAGCTAATGAGATGATTTAATCGTTCACGACTGACAAATTCTTTGCTCCACGATCCGTATCAGGTTATGTCACGCTTTACTTCACACATCCCACACAAAAATCTCGACAATTGGTGTTAGGAAGAAGAGAAGAAGAAGAAAAATATTTTATCAATGTGTCACGTGGTACATTTTGTCGATTGGGTACAACGTGTAGTAAAATCTGTAAAAGATCGTACCACCCGGCCATAAGGCCTATGAGACACATGAACATCTTAAAATAGTCATGTATAAAATATAGATGTACATTTAAATACAAACATATACAAGAGTTTAAGGTTATTTAAGTTGTTTAAGTTATATTTTGGCTAATAGCGTGTTTTCGTCTATTACACATTTTTATTAATAGAGCGGCAAGTGGCTTTACAAACCTCTCATTACGTAATAAGAATACAGATTGGGCGGGGGAGGACAACTGAGCAAAGAAAGGATTTACACGGGAAATATCCTGCCATAAATTATACCTAAGATCAGAATTAAAGTCACACTCAGCAAGAAAATGTATTTCATCTTCAATAGTACTGCGATTGCAAAACTTACAAATCCTATTTTCTAGAGGCGTTTTTGGGCGGGTATGCCTGCCGACTTCTACCTCCAGTGGTAATGTGCCACAGGAATACAGACAAATAATGGTTAAGACATATTGAAGTATATCCATCTAGTGATGGTGAGGGATTGTTTTTAGTCTTTTTTCAGTATTTTCAAAGGCCAATTTTCGGGATCTTAATTTCATTAAACGACGTTATGAGTACATGTATTAGGTAATTCTTTTACCGGAAAATATCCAGTATAGAAGTTATCATTTGATGAAATATTGTGAACAATTGCTTTTGATAACAATTTCTTTGCTTTTTAATGTTTTTGCGTGTTATTCACCCTGTCATCAATATGCATATTTTTTAGGTATGCGCGTCTATGCCGTTCGACGACTCTAATCTCAAACGGATGATCCGGGACCAGACAGAGAAGAAAGTCGGATTCTCTAAATCCAAGAAACTCTCTGCCGAGTGCAAGGACCTTATTCACAGGATCTTAGAAGTGAACGTGAAGAAACGGACAACCTTGTCCGATATGCTTAACCACACGTGGTTTTTTGGGACCTCTGACGGAGGGGAGAAGTGCACATCCCCTTCTGGTCAACCCCCGGGCAGTGAAACTCCTAAATCTGGCGATGAAAAGTCACGCACGCCCCTTCTGACCGACCTTCACCTTAGACCGGAAGAGAGGTCGAATGGCAAAAAGAAGTCCCAGACAAAAATCGGAAAGAGTGAGCCGCCGGAAAAGATAGAGCCCCCGGAAAATGTTTCGCCTCCGGATTCAATGGCACCCCAACTTAATGAGGCGAAAGCTTAAGAGGGAAATGGTTTTTGATGAGTAAGATATGATTTGTACAGAGATTAAAGAATGATTGTGTGGTATTGAGTCATTGTGATCTCGGTATTGTGTTATTTTATATTTTTTGTCATTTGGACATGAAACATTTTGATAAACTAGGATTGCTGATTATGTTTGAAATTTGTTATTTGTTATAATCGCAAACTAATTACATAGGGAGTTTACACTTCTGAATCAAAAATATTTCTTTTCATATTTGCCATTCTTTTAAAATCTTCTTAGTGTTTAAAATACTAACCAACTGGGTTCGACTCTGGAATGCTTTTGGATGAAATTTTACTCTTACGATGAATTGTTCTGGTTTCAGATATTAAGATTTCATCTAATGATAACATGGGCAAATTAGTATAATTATATACATTTTTAACTGACACCATTGTTATATTAACGTTTGAATCATGATTTATGTTATTATTGGCTCTTTTATCTAATTTGGAAGGATTTGAAATCCGAATTCCTTTTACTTCGATTTACGATCAGTTTGGCTATGGGTTTGGTTCCATATTAATCATTTATGGCAGAATTCATTCTGCAGTAAATAATACACATATTATATTGTTATTGTCACTTGTCATTTTGAACTACATGCAATTTAGTCATTTTTGATCATGGAATTGTTTTGTAGTATGTTTGGTTATTTGATTTAGTTTCTCAGTTATATACATACATGTGATCGATGATATTTGATTAATAAAATGATTAACTGTTTCGTCTGTTTTACGCCTTCTATGACAAGTACGTTCTGCATGTAATTAATGATTGTCATGCCTCTTCTATTTTCAAGACAGCGATAAATTAAGAATCTGTCTTCCTATATTACCGTATTTCTTCGAGTGAGTTGTTGTGTATGTAGTTTGGCTTCGCTTGGGCTATTTTTCAGCCATTAGCCGCGTTTCTTCGAAATCATCTCAAGATGCCAATAACTTACCTTCCGTACATCATCAATTCTGGTATTATCAACCCCCTATCCGGTCAGATTTCGGGTCAATGAATGAAATTTTAAAGCATTTGATGCTCCAGGCTTACATATATGTAGATGGGTATTTAACCCTTTGTGGGTCCAGTAACCAATAAAGTCATTACTGAAAACTAAGAATCTCCTCTCCCGGCAATGTTGCATGCCACAAGTCAAAACACTATATTTCGGGTAAAACTTTTTTCTTTATCCATAATTTTATTCTTGTTTATGAAACAAACTTGTATCAAACCATTCACTTCGTTAACAAGATGTCATGATTTTAATAGAGATCTGGCTCTTTAATGCTTAACAAAATAGCTCAGGTATTTTGTTTCAAGTGCATTAATTATTTCTGAATTACAACCAGTTCTTCCTATCTTTTTACGATCCTGTAATTCTCTCCAGGGGGCGTGGCACCAAGACATTCCTTTAAACTTCATTGATTATTATGGCTTTCAAAAAATGTCATAATTCATATTAATATCAAACAGAAAAATTCCGCCGTATTACATATGATAATAACGCTGTTGAATACTTTTTACAACAATTTTGTAATGTTTTGGTAATTCGCCGTTTGAATCAAGACGTAACGTCTTTCAATAAAAACAAGAACTAACTCGTAAATATTGTTTTATGTATTTAACAGTCAGAGACGCAAAAACATAATGCCTGGTCTTCATTGTATCCAGTTTCGGCATTCAATGTTGTTAATTACTTAAGATATTATCAAGCACATAAAGATGCCCTAAACTACTTAAATTTAGCGCCGTGTCATCTCTGTGCAAAGGAAGGGCGCATTTTTATGTTGCTCGTCAGCGACATATCGTTTCCTTGGGACCGCGTTCTTTCACTGAGAGAAATATAAATTGTAACGGAAAGAGAAGTATGATATTAACTCCAGCTCATGATGTCACACGTGTTAATGGTGATTAAGAAAACACGATTTATATGAGACGGTTTATGATGATATGTACCATTAAATTCCTTATCACGGCCAGCTGACTTTATGCCAGGGGCAGATATAAAGAAATAAAATAAAATAGGAAGGTAGTTCCTTTTAAGGTTAAATGAACATTTCGCCGCAATTAATGAAAAAACCTTCATTGAAATTACAGCGGTCCCAAGAGATATCGCTTAAAACACAATTAATGACAACTCGCCTTGCGCGGATTATCGTTCGAGTCGGACGAATAACTCAAATCGAACCAACAATAGCCAACCGTCAAATCCATTCAAATTGCCGCAGCAAACATAACAGTTAATTTTTGTCTAAAAATTCTTGTGTTAATCACTTTTCCCGTGGGGATAACTCATTTTGTGAATCACACACTATTGAGAAAGGATCAAAGACCATGTCTCTCCGTCCGAGCGTTGCTTGCAAAAAATCTTAATGAAACAGACAACGCTAATTGCCAAAGGCTACGCCACTTTCGCTTAGCCGGAATCCAGGGGGTCAGAGGTCAGCGTGAAATTGACAGCCTGAGATTGGCCCGCATCGCCGTGATCTAAGATATTGACCCGTTCTATTGTAAGACCAATTCCCCTGTGAATGGAAAACTGTCAATTTATCTGATAATATTTCATCTTTCTCATGCCGAAGAAGGCGACCATCTCGACTCGACTCTCAAGCTTTTTGATCCAATTTTTTGCAATTATCCCGGAAACCACGTGATCGCCTTGTTCTCCCGACCCCCTGCGACGTGAGATTCTCGCCCAGGCTGCGAGATGATGGCGAGACTTGAGAGAGGTGAAAAGGGAGCCTTGTTTTGAAATCGGCTCGGGACCTCGGGCTTAATCAAGGCATTGGAGTTGGTAATTTATGGGATTTTCTCAGGCTCTATCTATACCACGCTTTAGCTCGCTGCGAGATCGCTTTTAATGAATTGTTTCGCACGTGTGTGCTGTCCCGATAGAGCGATGTCTCGTCTCAAAAGGTTCATTTTCATGCAAAGAAATATTTCTAATCGGGAACCCCAATACTTAGATTACTCAGTGAAACTTTAATAAAGATTTTTTTTAACAAATGAGATTGTGATTTGCATATCTTAACAAAGACGTCTATAAAATTAAAATGTTTTGGTAAGCAATTTATTTTGACGACCCTTTCAGTATTAAATTTTAATTACTTTTGGTTTTCTTTGTTCATGAACAAAGTCTGAACGATATAGTCAAAAGAAACGAAAAACTTAGTATCAAATTCACTTCAAACCAGCAAATTCCTTATTGACGCATTCTACCATTTTGTGAAACACTTCAATTTTGAATTCGAAAGATAAGGTTAATGCTTATGCTTTCCCTGATGTCAGGGAGTTTTTAACTCTTCGACGGCCGCATCAATGAAAGAGCAGAAATTCTGCTAGTTTCACAATGACATATATACTGTTATTTACAAATATGAAAACTGCCCCCGGTCAAGCCACCAAAATATGACAAACAATTGAATTAAATAATTATGATAATTGAATTAATGATAAACAAAGAGTTGTTTAAGTTGCAATATTGACTAATACAAATAAATTATACAACATCAAATGCGTCCGAATGCTAGCTTTAAAAAGAAATATTCACCTGTCCTGGATTGAAATTCCTTTATGAATACGTTTGTAAAAGTATCCAAAAGTTTAGCAAACGATCGCAACATCAGAAGTCCAGAAAAACACGGAAAGGAAAGAATTTTCCAGTGAGAACATTGTAGAAAAACTAGCCTACACACATTGTTACAGTTTTCATGAAGAGGAGAGATAATATTTTACGAGTGATTCACAAGTGTCCATATCGCCTTCCAAGATGAGAGATAAAAATGCATTAGATACACTTTCAATAATACACAAATTTCTCAAACTTGAATTTTGAGGATATGTCATGTTTAATGTTTACCTTACAAAGACATGACAGTTACTGATCCAAAATACTGATATGGTCTAAGTGTGAGTGTATTCTAAATATCTCCTTATGTGGACATTTAATGGACATTGTATACATGATTTTACGAGCGTTTTAAACACTTTTTATCTTTAGCTTTGTTGTTGCAAACATTTGATTTTTGAAACTGAATTGCTATTGTTTAAAAGAAACATGTTTGAGTTCTACAGTAAATATAATCATTTCAATTTGGAATTTGAATTTGAAATATATATATACACATAAAAATACATAATGAAAATACATATGTGTAAAAAAAAAAGTAGGTAAAGACTCGGGGGGATTGACTGTTACAGTTAATTTGCTATGGCTCTCTGAAATACAAGTTAATTAATCATCCTTTTAACTAATTAAGTTGTACAAGTAGTAATGTAATGTCTTGAGACATTTCTTATATGCTTTAGGTCTATAAAGAAAATAAGGGCAAGTTAAGCGTTGTGCAATAAAAATGAACAGTTTCCCCCGCCTCGTTCTTACATCGCACATAGGGAAAACTGGCCATTTTTATATAGGCCTCCGTCGCCCAAAGCTAAAACTTGGCCAACGAAAAAAATTTCACAGTACAACGAAGCAAAAAACATTTTGTCGAATATAAGATCTTTAACGATTAGACTGTTAGGCTGTTATAAAATGAAACCCTAATCATCTTTGAAGCGAAAATATCCCTCTTAAAACAAATCTTCCTCGGCTGTTTTAAAGTCGTTCCCAGTCAAATCTCTGGATTTGAAATATCTTGAAAGCCGGATAAAGTCTTGGGAAACCAGACAGTCTGCTCTAGACACAACACCGACAGTATCGCGTGCAGTCGCCGACTAATTATCCGCCACAATTTGAAATTATCTAAAAGAAGGAAAAAATGTCTCAAATGTTGAGCGTTATTTGACGACCCTGCTTTACACAGCGCGTAACAGAATCGCCGTTTTCACTTTGCGGGGGGTGGCACGTGCGATAGTCAATCAATCTCGAAAGCAGAAGAGTTTTGAGCGGATATTCGAGATCTGTATTATCAGTTGGATGGCTGTGCACGACATGCGGTCTGAGCTGGAACAATTTTCTAAGTTTCTGAAGCCGGGTTTGCCATGGTAACCTGTCGATCCACAGATATCTTGTCCAGTTTGCGCCCTGTCATCTTCAGATTTCTCACTAGAGTGATGCCTTCCATTATTTTTATAACATCATTGAGAGCATGTTTTGAGTTTTAGATTTTGGAGTTCGTATTGTGTTAACAATAATATGAAGGTTTTCTTATACTAACATTTATTTAAGTAGTCGCAAATTTTCCAAATATTTGATTACTAATTCTTATTATTCACCATGTTCAAAAAGTGGCCTCTCAGCTGAAATACTTTTGCGATATCAAACATAGTAATAAGCTATATATACAATAATTAGATAGAGTGGAGTGATATTTGCTGGTGTCTTTTAACTTTTTTTTGTTAATTACTTGAGGTGCGCATAAAAAATACGCCTACACTTACACTTGAAATTTATCTGAAAAGCAAGTGACAACTTGACTAAAACTTTCTTTCAGATATTTTATTTAGAAAATGTCACCAAAGTGTGATCTTCTGTCAAATATATCAACACGAGATAATAAAAGTTACAAATGAGTTTTTAATACTTTTTCATATAAAATGTTCATCTCTGAACTCTGCACTACCCTCAGCCTCCAAAACCGGTGATGTCATAGTATTGTTACGTCGTCATTTGTGAAATTATGAATAGTGTACTTGATTATTTAAAGCAACTGTGAAGTCATTCATGTTTTTGACGATGGCAGGGCATTGTTCAAAATCTACTGTCAAAACATTGTCTCCTAGGAGATATCGCTTCGTATTACTCGCCCGTTGAAGAGTCGCGTGTTGATTGACGTGACATGACGTCACAATCGTCAAGTTTGACGTCACAATGTTAGCGGCGAAGCAGCAGTGGTTATCTCGTCAATTTTCATGTTTTATCATTGATATAATTCAGCGAGTAATGAATTAGATACTAAACTCAGTCCCGTTTAATACCATTTTTATGGAACTCGGGAATGGTATCGGTATCTAACTCGCTTTTGCTCGTTGAATACCAAACCACTTACTCGTTTAATAAAATGTTAAGAAACGGGGCTGAGCTTAGTATTCTTTATATCTCCCACATGCAATTTCTTCTGTGGTGAACAGTTTTGGAGAACAGATTAACCTTATTGACTCTCTTTGATAATAACATTATTTACGCCTCACCATTGGCAAGATTATGAACTCTTGTTGACATGTTTGATATCAGGAGACACATGATGGGTGTTATGCGTTATATTCTCCTTATTATCTTGATTTTGAATGATAAATAGAATTTCACCGTTGTATCTTCGTTTAAGAAATATATCAACATTCGTTGATAATAGTAGAAATATCGTCGGAAGCTCCGGATATCTGTAACTTATATTAACACGTGTTGATATATTTTATATCGTAAGATACATTGGTGAGATTAACTTTGTACGATGAAGATAAAGCTTGATTAACAAGAGGAATCATATGTTTCAGCAACCTTTTAATGAACTGATGAACTTTAACTGAACTGATTTTCAATGTGATGGCCTGCATGCTAGCTGAATATTTTACCTCATATGTCCTGGCCTATTAAATGTAAGGGGAAATTCTTCATAACCAACGAAAGATGTGATGCACTCCTATGTCCCATCACGGTTATATTTTCTGATTAGCGATTATCTCCCCTTTTTGAGTTCTTTCAATTCAATGCGCCCATTGGACCGAGCTGAAACATCCTCAATAAAGGGATGATGACAACCTGCCTTGTCCCATATACCTGTTTTATAGTTAAATGTGGGTTTTGTTCATCAAAATTTAAGTCTCTTGTAAAGTAAACGAAAAGTGAGTCTGCAAGCATAAACAAGAACACTTCCTTCTGAAAACCGTTACCAAATTAAAAGGTGATTAAAATCTTACGTTTGTTTGCCAACTAAAGTAATTTGAATTTAGTTTAAAGCAATTAATCTTACTGTCAAGACTGTCAGAAGAAATCTGTCAATTAGTTTTGATATTGTATGACTTTCTGTGACTGGTTGTAACTGACAATAATTGCGATTTATTAAAGAAAGTAATTGCCACTGTGTATTTTTATGAAGATTTACAGCATATGAGGTGATTGATTTGTTCTGCTATATAACATGCGGAAACAACAAAACTTTTGAAACTGAACCTTTTTCAATTTATTACAATTTTTAATTTTCAAGTAATATTATTTGGAGTTCTTGGAAGTTCGACACTAAAGTTAACTTAAGTAAACATTAAGAGCCAATTCATTGCAGGATCATGATTATTGGATGGGATAAGTTTAATTACTTAACATGCGGAAAATAGTATTCACGTTAATTAAAAGAATCGTGGATTTTTAAAATAATGTAATATTTGTACAAGGCAATATTAGAGCAACACCAAAACGATATGTTAACAAATAATTAAGTAGCAATTTAATTATTAGGACGGTAGGAACTTAATCTAAAATTACAAGGCTTTGACGCAGAGGATACAAACATGGTTCAGTTTGAATACCTGAAAAACCACAATACCACGAAGAAAGTTTTGGACTGTTTCATCAAGTTATCCACAAATGTTAAAAACAATATAGTTTGAAATACAGCAGATGATGTCAAATTATAGAACAGTTCCTAACTATAATTATAAATCATAACTAAAATATTTCATAATTTGATAATTTTATTAAAACATGGGAGTTATTATTAAAGATGCTATTTGAGCATTGTTCAAACCACGAATGATGTAAAGACTATTTAGATATTTGACTAATATCATTTTCATAATTGGTTTTGACCGATTAATTTCATGAAATTGAAACAGATTAATAACCATGAAAATCTTAAGTCATAACGTTACCGATTTTGAACACGACTAAAATAGCGTTATAAATTACATCAGGGCGGCAAGTGTTAAGTCCCATATCCTTGTGGGTGATTGGGCTTGACCCGTGTCCCCTCTAAAACTGACCTCACGTCACCATCAAAGTCATCAGAGCCGGACGCACGCACTATTAAAATCGGGTCTTCACGGGCGAAATGCGCTGGCTTCTGTTTTCCCAACTGCGGAAGTCCCGTTTTCTCAGAACATACAATGGACTGGGCATAAAGTTGTCATTAATCTTATCGCTGCACAGCACAATACAAATCCCAATCGAAACAATTCATCACTTTATCGCCCTTATTGCAACTAATGTGAAGAATATTTTACAGAGGATATAAAATGATATCAATTATATCCGAATGCCTTCGCTTTATGCTGCGATGCGATCGAGGGTGAGAAAATAGCGGTTATCTCCCTTTGATCAGTGTGTTTTGGAGGCTTTTATTGCCGGGCCAACATCTTTGTTTAAAAGAACTAAGCGATTACCACTTGATGTTCCTGGGTGCAGATGTTAGAAATGTTCATAACGCACATCCGTTCATCATTAAACAGTGGATGTATTGTGGATGGGTTGGTCATAACCTTGGTCAGTTATATTGGTGACCAGGCTGTGTATTAACATTGTACTCAACGAGAACAAGCCGAAACCCTTATTATATTAAT